>CAMZMU010000067.1:28555887-29291648 GCA_947311845.1 Poa pratensis
CCTGTCGTCCTGAAGAGCAGTGGCAAAGCTTAAGAACAATTCTTGGGTGCCAGCCTACAACCACACAACTTTTTTTTAGAGTAACAACCACGTGACTTTATTTCAGAAATAGAGGCCTTACCAAGCCAGCCCAGGAAAAAAAAGAACAATGGGATGAATCTTTGGCGGTCCAAGGCCCAGTCAGGCCCTACAAAGCTCCGCCCTTGTTGGAGGGACCGATAGGTCGATGTCGTGGCTCGGCTGAATGTGGGTTCTTTATTTTCTGAAAAATCAAGACTATGTCCCAAATGGGCTACGCTTTGGTATACCCATAAACTTGTGAAAATAGGCTTTCGCCCCGTTATATTAATATTGCAACTACACGGTACAACTTCGTGACCACTGCGAGAGCTAAAACATCACAAACAAGAACAGAGTGAAGAAAAGAAAAGAAAAGAAAACAAAGCCAACATGGGCGGATCGACGGAAACGAAGATTACTCGCAACCGCTGTGCCCTCTGAGAATTCCCACCATGATACTAACACTCCGGTTCGCCGTGTATCAAGCAACACCTCCAAGAAGGAAAGCGACGACGACGACGCTACTGCCCGGAGTGGTCCTGGGGTTTCCCCCGGTACGCCATGGGGAGTGGGGAAGAGGTACACCTGACGCCCTTCAGGAAGGAATGACGACACTCGCAAAGTCGCAAGTGTCACCTCGTCGATGCCAAGATGACAGGGATTTCTCCCGACCCCCAAAAAACCACATCTCCTGAAAATCCGTAGCGCTCGACCAATCTTGCCACCCCAACATACACCATCTCAGTTTTGAAGTCACCATCGTCGTCTCACCATGGCAAAAGCTGCAGGGCTGGACTGAGAAGAGATAACCGTAGACAAGGGGCGATAGTACCACAGCCACGCGGGGAACAACCTCCACCGCCATAGTTGGTAGCCGATCGGACACAGCGACAAGAGCACACAAGGCCATTGGAGCCGGAAGACGGCAGCAACACGACCACCAGGAGGACGTCCTCCACTGCCATCTGCGGGTGCCAACCGGACGCGATAGTAAGGACACACCAGGCGGGGCAGGCCCGGCCAAGCCTCGGGAGGGCCCGTAAAGTCCCCGCCGCCACTGTGCTGCATGTAGGCCACGCCCCCGTTACCCTCTTTTTCGGCACCATAGGTCCAACCAGACCCAGACGGACCCACGAAGCTCCCGCCGCCCCCGTTATTATGTTCAAATTGTTAATCATATATCCCTCTCCTTTGATCATGATCCATATGATATCTTGTGAGTAGTTTGCTTAATTCTTGATGACATACATGGGAGAAGTTGTGTGACTTAGTAATCATGAAATGTTGAGTATTGATTAATGTTTGGATATTTAACTTGTGGTGTTATTTTTGTAGTGCTGTCATGTGAACGTCGACTAGATGACACTTTGCCTACATGGGCCTAGGTAGGTAAATGCATTGTGCACTTAGTTTGTTCATGATGGGGTGTGGGAGTACAAACTATTGCATGAGGGAATGTTTGGGCTCTAGAGTTTAATGCTATGGGTTGATTTCATCATAATACCACTCTTGTATTTGCGGAAGCTTGCACAGAGGGTTTAATCATAAGTATGTACATTGGCCAAGTGAGGTACGTATTAGCGTAGATTCACTCACACTACACTTATCAAAAGAATAAAAGTTAATCAAGTACTTGATGAAAGTAACTTGACAATATTCCCGCGTGTTCTCGAGAACGTTGTAATCCCTATAAGAAACACAAATGGCTTGTCCTTACCTCAAATAAGGATTGGGCCAGTTGTTGCGCCGTTGCTATTTTGTTTTTATTTACTTATTATTAAATTCCTTGAATCTTTTAAACCACCTAGAAAATTGTCTTCCGGTGTTTAAACCACCAATTCCTTGTTTCTCGAGGTCTATACCTTTCTATTATGTTATTCATATTTTCAATATTTTAAAAATCTGAAAAAAAAATCTAGATGTAGTTAATGATGCATTCTACAAGTATGTAAAATCACGATGTGAAATTCTTTATATAATGGGCTATAAAAAGATAAAATTGTGTATAATTGGGAGATTTAAATGTGTGTTTACCTAGATTCACATTTTTGTCATTTATATAAAAATATATAGCTCTGCATATAATTAATTCAAAAACTGAGATTTCGCATGTTTGTGGGAAACATCATTGACAACAAGCAGGATTTTTTCTTCAGATTTTAAAAAACGTGTAATTTTTTAATTATTTTAAATATAGAGAGCACTGGACTCGGGAGTCAGAAGTCTCCACTGAACGAAGTAGTATCCAGAGATTGATGTTGCCAAAACTAGACAAAAGGAAATACTTGTTATTCAATTATGTATGTTTTAGGAGCTGGGAGTTTAAGACAATGACCATTTGATACAACCTCGTCAGCCATCAATTGGAAAATAAGAAAGTCAAGGAGGAAATTTATCTCCGCTAATATAAAAAGAGGGAGAGGGTGGCTGATCCAAATAACATCAACCCTAAGATCATATGCATCCAACGTTCATGTGAATCCCTTTTTTATTTCGGTGGCTTCGGTCATGTTGTTTGCTTCTCCTATATCAATATAAAAGACAGAGTTTTTGTCTACTTTCAAAAATAAAATAACTGGAATGACGTCAGAGGCTCTAGGAATCAGAAACTACACAGTCGTCCATACGCCAGATACTTATTCAGAGCATTAGGGAAGATATATACAAAGAGAAAACTTGTATATTCTCAGAGAAATCAATGAAGTAAGCAAGTTTTGTATGTGATGTTTTGTCCCATGTGTTTAATTTATTTAATTCGTATACAATCGTATACTGCCACGCGCACACTCAATATTTGTCATGGCAAATATTTCTTTAGCGTAAGAGAGACCTCATATATCAAACCCTGGTCAAGAAAATCTCTGAGAATTGTAACATAAAAATGGGCTTACAAACCTTGGGCCACCACAGGCCCAGGAGAGAGCGTGAAGACCATGAACCGTCCGCCACCTCTGGCTACTTTGTAGGCTCAAGTCTCAAGACTATCCCCATCTGTCATACCAGTCTACACCATAGGTTAAAAAATCGGACCGATGACTAAACCGGTGGAACTCACGGTTCGTCGGTTCACCACCACTGGTCCGTCCGTTTGATCTTTGGTTTTCTAATTGGCATGTTGATTGAATTTTTCTTTGATACCGTGTAGATAATAGTACAAAATATACTTGCCTCTATTATGTACATCAAACAAACGTAGCCCTGGTCAGGGCTCCGTAGCTGCTGCTCAATTGCACATGAGGTTCTGGGTTCGAACCCTTGTCCCCTGCAAACATGATCAAGATGATCCCCACATACCGAGTTACCAAAAAGATGCACCCTATTGGTATTGGTAGTCTTTCAATCCTATTAGGCCATGGTCTAGTCCGTTGATCACTCCGAATTATGCACACTGATATAAACCCTAAAACCCTAAATCTTGCTCAAATTCAGAAAGGTTTTAGCTGCACTTTACAGCAATTGTGTTCATTTTGCAGATCAGTGCGCCAAGGCACATTCTTCTCCAACACTAGCAGAAAAGTGACCCCAGAGCCAGCAGGAGAGTTACCCCAGCAAAAAGCAGAGAATTACCCCAAGCTCCAGAAGAAAGTGATCCAAGCAAATAGCAGAGAGTTACCCCAAGTTTCAGCAGAGAGTGACCCAGGCAAAAGCGGAAGTTATCCCAGCTCTAGCAGAGAAGTTACCCCAGTGTTAGCTGATCACCTGATCAAATTGGAAAGTTACCCCAAGGGAAAAGAAGAAAGGACCCAGGATGAGATAAGAAGAAGAGATTTGAACAAGCCTTGAGGATGAGATCAACTTGGGGATGAAGAAAGCCTCAAAAAGCAAAAAGGTGGAAAAGGGGGGACACCCCATGTGCACTGTGACCAAGCTGAAGGGGGGAACCTTCCTCCTCTCCACCAACTCGCAGGACCTCACCACCAAAAGGGAAAAAGGCTATAAAGCAGCAGGAGGACCAACACAACACATCCATCCACCATCATTCATCTCCCATCCTCCACTCCACTTTCGACCAACACACCACACTTTCCACCAACCACCAAGAACAAGAACACCAAGAACAGCAAGAAGAAGAAGAAGATGAACATGGAGATGAGGAAGAGAAGCCCAAGGCCATGGTGAACTGAAGCTCATGATCTGCATCTGCCCCTGTCTTCTTCCCTGCTTCTGCATCCATCCTTGTCTACATCTCTGCTTCCCCTGCTTCGACAAGCTTCAGTGAAGAACAGCCAAGGCTAATTTCTCCAAACCTCTGCTGTAATTGCTAGAAACTAGTAGATCATCCATCTGTGTGTAGAGCTTGTTGGATTTGGTTGTGATAGTGAATTGAGTGACACAGTTCAGTGTTATTCCTGAAACTTGCTTGATATGTTCATGAGATGCTTGATCTATGACCTGAGCTTTGATCCCTGCATGTTTGTGTGTTGCAAACTCTTCCTTAGCCTCCCTTTGCTAGTTCCCTTGTCTGACAAGCAAGATCCTGTACTTTTCATGTTGCAATGCCTTGCCCTGTTTAAAACCTTGCTAAAACCCTTTCCTTTCAGTAAAAGTCTCAACCTTTTCAATTTGGCCTAGCTTCTGGAAACAAAAGAATATCAGTAGTTTGATCCCTGTGGAGAGAACGACAAATCCCCTATATCTACACCTGATCAAATTGGCGCCATTGCCGAGGATCAAATATTGATTGTTCTTTAGAGTACAGTAGATTAGGTTGTGTTGTTTCTCTGAAAATTTAGCACTGTTGGCTAGATTTTGTGATATGTGGTGTTTGTTACTCTTAAATCTTGCAACTAGAACTGCTATTAGGGGATTTAGTTCACTAACCCTTGATAAAGTTCGTGTTTGTGCTTGCGTGTAGAGGAATCATGATCTCCTTTATGCAGTTTGTGGAATTGGTGAATGCAGTCATCTGAAGATTCACCTCTAGCTCCTTTTGATCCAGAACCTGAGAGAACTTTTCTTGCTCTTAGAAGGAAAGCAGTCACAGGAACATCAGTAGAAGAAAGAGTCACTGTTAGCAGCATGGGTGACAAAAAGTTGAGAGATTTGTGGATCCCCAAGGATCAGGTATCAAATGCAGATGTTGTTATGCCTGCCATCCAGGCAAACAATTGGGAAATTAAGCCAGCCTTGATTAACATGGTTCAGCACAATCCTTTTAAAGGTACTGCTTTGGAGAGTCCTCATGAGCATATGAGGAATTTTCTTGAGTAGTGTAACACTCTCAAGCACAATGGTGTGCCCCCTGAAGCAATCAGAATGCAGTTGTTTCCTTTTTGTCTGTCAGGCACAGCAAAGATATGGTTTCATGCCTTGCCAACCCACTGCAGAGACACTTGGGAGCATTTGGTGCAAGCTTTCTTTGAAAGGTATTTTCCACCCACCAAGGCAGCTGAGTGCAGGGATAAGATCACAAGGTTTGTGCAATATGATGGTGAAAGTTTGTATGATGCTTGGCAAAGATACCAGGGTCTCATCAGAATATGTCCTAATCATGGCCAAGAGCAGTGGTTAATTCTGCAAACTTTCTATAAGGGCCTGACAGAGCAGACTGGATCCTTTGTTGATTCTGCAGCTGGCGGAGGTATCATGAATAAGACACTTGATGAAGCCACTGAGCTGATTGAGAGTATGGCAGCTCACAATTTCTCCTGGACCAATGAAAGAGCAGTTCATCAAACCCATCAGTCCATGATTCAGTTAAGTGGTCAGAATGCTCTGGAAGCAAACTTGATAGCCTGACAAACCAGATATCTCAGCTCATGCAGGTGAAGAACAGTAAGGCAATTGTGCCTGTCAACCAAGTCTCATCTACTTGCTTGATCTGTGGAATGGAAGGTCATTCACCTCAAGAATGCACTTTGTTTGTCCCTACTGAAACTCAATTGGCAGAAGTGAAATATGCTCAAAATCAAGGACCTCTCTCTTAGAGCTACAATCCTTCTTGGAGGAATCACCCAAATTTGTCATACAAAAATGCAGCTCAGCAAAACTATCCTCAAGCAGCCCAGTAGAATTTTGCACCAGCAATTCAGCAGAATTTCAGGCCTCAAGGCAATATGCAATACCAGCAGCAGCAAGCAACCCAGCAAAATGCTACTTCAAGCAGTCAGTCAGAAATAAGTGAAATGATGCGTTTGCAGAAAGAAATGTTCAGTGGTATGCAGGAAACTATGAAATGCAGTCATAATTGTTTTTCAAGACAATGCAGCAGCTCACAGCTGGGATCTCCAATGCCCAAGGAAATCAACCTGAGAACAAGTTACCAGCTCAAGCTGAGAAAAATCCTAAGCAGTGTGGTGCTATTTCTCACACTGAGGCAGTCACAACTAGGAGTGGAGTGAATACTGAACCAGTGCTAAAAACACCTCCATGATCCCTTATGTAGCTCCACAGAGAAGAACACCAATTCAGCAACAAGTTACCCTGAAAAGACGGTAGCAGAACCTGAAAAACCAGTGGAGACTGTAGCAGAGCCTGAAAAGCCAGTGGATACTGTAGCAAAACCTGCAACTATGAAGCCTGTTGCACAGAAAGTCCCATTTCCTGAGAGATTGGAAAAAACCAAGGAAGAAAAGCAATATGCCAAGTTCTTGGAGACTATGAAGGAAGTTCAGATTACAATTCCTATTCTGGATGTAGTGCTACACATCCTCCTGTATGCAAAAATTTTCAAGGACCTGATAACCAAGAAAAGAAGTTTGGAAGATCCTGAAATTGTTGCTCTGACAGAGGACTGTAGTGCTGTTATTCTGAATTATATGCCAAAGAAGTTGGGAGATCCAGGCAGTTTTAGCATCCCCTGTGTTGTTGGAAAAGAACTTTCATAGCACTTTGTGATCTTGGTTCATCAGTCAGAGTGTTACCCTTGGCTGTCAGTCAGATTTTGCAGTTAGGAGCTCTGAAACCTACCTCTATGACACTGCAATTAGCAGATAGAACTCTGAGAAAACCAGCTGGAATTCTTGAAGATGTGCCAGTCCAAGTTGGAAACTTTGCTTACCCTGTTGATTTTGTGGTTTTGGAAATGGAAGATAACTCTGAATCCATGATTCTAGGCAGACCTTTCTTGGCCACAGCTGGAGCAATAATTGATGTAAAAGGTGGAAAACTGAAATTGCAATTTGGGTCTGAGCAAGCTGAGTTCAGCATGAAGCATGCTTCTACTTACCCAATATACTGAGCAATGTCATTCTATTGATGTGGTTGACAAGAGTGTGTTGGACACTTTGCAAGAAATGCAGTCAGATGAACCTGAAGTGCAAGTGTTTGTGACAGCTGACAATACAAAGCCACAGGAAATATTTGGAATTTCTCACTGTGAAAATGTTGAAGAGAAAATTTCAAGTGAAGCTCCTCAGCCATCTCATCATTCCATTGTTTAGTTGAAAGAATTGCCTTCTCATCTGAAGTACTTTTTCTGGAGAAAGAAAAAATACACCCAATGATAATTAGCTCTGCTTTGGATGATGAACAGGAAGAAAGTCTGTTGTCAGTACTGAGGCTGTACAAGAATGTGATAGGTTATTCAATTGATGACATCAAGGGAATTGATGAAAAGGTTTGTTCTCACAGAATACATTTGGAAGAAGATAGCATACCCACCAGAGAGGGACAGAGAAGACTAAACCCTGCTATGCAAGAAGTTGTAAAGAAGGAAGTTCTGAAACTGCTAAAAGCAGGAATGATTTACCCCATATCTGACAGTGAGTGGGTGAGCCCAATCCACATTGTGCCCAAGAAAGGAGGTTACACAGTGGTAGAAAATGAAGAAGGTAGATTGATGACCACAAGGCCTGTCACAGGTTGGAGAATGGTCAATGACTTCAGAAAGCTGAACAAGGCAACTAGGAAAGATCATTTTCCTTTGCCATTTATGGATCAGATGCTTGAAAGGTTAGCAGGACAGAAGTTCTATTGTTACCTAGATGGATACTCTGGATTTCTTCAAATTCCTATTCACCCATCTGACCAAGACAAGACAACTTTCACATGTCCATATGGAACATTTGCTTACAAGAGACTACCATTTGGTTTGTGCAATGCACCTGGCACCTTTCAGAGGTGTATGATGTCTATATTCTCTGATCATATTGAAAGAATCATGGAGGTGTTCATGGATGACTTCACAGCGTATGGAAAGGATTTCATCACTTGTCTGAAAATTTTACAGCAGTGTTGCACAGGTGTTCTGAGCAGAATCTGATTCTGAACTGGGAAAAATGCCATTTTCTGGTAACTGAAGGAATTGTGCTTGGACATCTGGTGTCTGCCAGAGGAATAGAAGTGGATAAAGCCAAAGTTGATGTTATTGCTAAGTTACCACCTCCTGAAAATGTCAAGGGAATACAGAGTTTCTTGGGACATGCTGGATTTTACAGAAGGTTCATCAAGAATTTTTCTCTCATTGCAAAGCCACTCAAAATCTGCTAAATCAAGATGTCAAGTTTGTCTTTGATGAAGCATGTTTGCAAGCATTCAACAAGTTGAAAGAAGCTCTCATTACTGCTCCAATAGTGCAGCCACCAGATTGGACTCTGCCATTTGAGCTGATGTGTGATGCTAGTGACTATGCAGTAGGAGCAGTGCTTGGTCAGAAAAAGGAAAATGCACTCCATGTGATCCATTATGCCAGTAAAACACTAGATGATACACAGATCAATTACCCCAAACTGAGAAAGAATTGTTGGCAGTAGTGTTTGCATTTGACAAGTTCAGGCCTTATCTAGTTGGACACAAATGCACAGTTTTCACAGACCATGCAGCAATAAGGTACTTGGTCAGTAAAAAGGATGCAAAACCAAGGCTCATCAGATGGATTCTCTTGCTACAAGAATTTGATATTGAGATCAAAGACAAGAAGGGTTCTGAGAATTCAGTAGCAGATCATCGTCCAGAATAAATTACTCTGAAAAGAGGGAAATTCAAGATGGTATGCCTGGTGAACAACTGATGGGAGTGAAGGCTAGCACTCCATGGTATGCTGACATAGTGAACTTTCTTGTCTGTGAAATTGTGCCAGCAGAGATGTCTTACCAACAGAGAAAGAAATTTATGCATGATGCCAAGAGCTATTATTGGGATGAGCCATTCTTGTACAAGCACTGTGCTGATGGTGTGGTGAGAAGATGTGTGACATCTGAAGAAATACATGATGTAGTGTTCCAGTGCCATGCAGGCATGTATGGAGGCCATGCAGGAGTGATGAAAACTCAAGCAAAAATCCTGCAAGCTGGATTCTATTGGCCTAGCTTGTTCAAAGATGTTCATGATTTTATCAAATAGTGTGATCCATGTAAGAGAGCTGGAAAGATTTCAAGGAGAAATGAAATGCCTCAGAAGGGAATTCTTGAGGTTGAGTTGTTTGATGTGTGGGGAGTATATTTTGTTGGACCATTACCTTCCTCCAAAGGCTACAAGCACATCCTGGTTGCAGTGGACTATGTGTCCAAATGGGTTGAAGCAATACCCACTGTCAGTGCAGATTCAAAGTCTGTTTGCAAGCTGTTCAAAACTGTCATCTTTCCCAGATTTGGAATTCCTAGAGTAGTGATCAGTGATGGTGGAGCTCATTTCAACAATGAACAGCTAGAGAAGCTTTTGAGCAAGTATGGTGTGAAGAACCACAGAGTTACTACACCTTACCATCCTCAAGCAAATGGACAAGTTGAGTTATCCAACAGGAAAGTAAAACAGATATTGGAGAAAGCGGTGTCCAAATCCAGAGGTGATTGGTTAATGAAATTGCCTGATGCTTTGTGGGCATACAGAACAGGATACAAAACACCTATTGGAATGCCACCATTCAGGCTTGTCTATGGAAAAGCATGTCATTCGCATGTTGAGTTAGATCACAGAGCTCAGTGGGCAATCAGGAAATTGAATATGGACTTGGGAAAGGCTGGAAGTGCAAGAAAGTTGCAGATGTGTGAACTGGAGGAGCTAAGACATGATGCTTATGAGAGTTCCAAGATCTACAAGGAAAAGGCAAAGAAGTGGCATGACAAGCACATTCTCAGAAAGGAATTTAGTATTGGACAGACAGTTCTGGTGTATGACTCCAAGCTGCATTTGTTCTCTGGCAAATTCAAGTCAAGATGGTTTGGTCCCTATATCATCAAGAGAGACCTAGGGCATGGTGCTTTTGAAGTGCAAAGTCCATCTAAAGGTACTTTCAAGGTTAATGGTCAGAGGCTGAAGCACTATGTGGTTGGAGAAAATTGAGACTGAAGAAACTGAAGAAACAGATGATGATGAGGCAGAGGATGCTCACAATGCATCTTCTGGAGTGGAAAACCAGTGAAGATGTGCTATGGTCAGGCTCATGACCTTAAACAAGCGCTCATCAGGAGGCAGCCTGATACCTTTTTATGCTATTTTCATATTTCTTTCCTTTATTTGTTATTTGTGTTTTGGTTGTTTTTCTTTTGTTTTTGTTTTTCAGTTAAGGAATAAAGGAGGAATGGAGAAGTTTGGCAGTGATATTATGAAGCAAGGAGCAGAAGTACACACCAGGTGAAGACATTCCAATTCCCAAAACCAAATTTCATCATGGATATCATTTTTTATGCCTTGATTATGAAGATTCTATCATTAGTTGGCTTTGTGAGAATTGCTGTTACAGTAAAGGATTCATCTAGTGCTCTATTCTGTCTAAACAACGTTTCATGCTATTGAGAATCTTGCTTTGAATCTGCTTATGGTTCTTGCAAAGGCTTAAGTTCAGAGTCACTTATCAAACCAGAATTTATTTATGTCTCTATTTAGAACTTTTGGAATACCTGAATAATGCAAATGGCTTAGAAATTGAATGAGATGATCCATTTGAGAGCCATATTCTAACTGCATTTTTGCATTAGCATGCCATGATCCCTGGATCGGTGGCATGTGAAGCACTAACTCATGAAAGCTCATTTCAAGTTCCATGATCAGTAATTAACATTTTTTTGCATTAGCAACCATGATCCTAGGATTGTGGTATGTGAAGCACTAACCTGAAGTTTCTGACAGAAATCTGAAGCAATTTTTGGCATTAGCAGCTATGATCCTGGGATTGTAGTTTGTGAAGCACTAACTCTATTAATTTAACAAGGAACTGCTTAACTAACTCATGTTTAACTAATGCATTAGCCTATTATGTTCCTGGGAACTGTAGTAGGTGAAGCACTGACTTTGCATTCAGTTAACATTCATCTTTGCATCATGGCTATTTCCTGCATCATGTTCATTTGATTTCCTTGCCAATTGTCTTATCTTGCTAATCCAAAGTTTCTGAACCTAGAAATATATAAATTTTGCTATTTGATACTCGTTTCAGAACTAGAATTTGCAATACTTGTATTCAGAAACTGATAAGAATCCAATTTGCCTGAAACTTTGTGTTTTCAGAACTGAGCACTGTTCATTATCATGCTATTGTCGTTTTCATCCTACCTGCTTTACTTGGGGACAAGCAAAGGTTCGGGTGTGGGGGTTTTGATCACTCTGAATTATGCACACTGATATAAACCCTAAAACCCTAAATCTTGCTCAAATTCAGAAAGGTTTTAGCTGCACTTTACAGCAATTGTGTTCATTTTGCAGATCAGTGCGCCAAGGCACATTCTTCTCCAACACTAGCAGAAAAGTGACCCCAGAGCCAGCAGGAGAGTTACCCCAGCAAAAAGCAGAGAATTACCCCAAGCTCCAGAAGAAAGTGATCCAAGCAAATAGCAGAGAGTTACCCCAAGTTTCAGCAGAGAGTTACCCCAAGCCTTGAGGATGAGATCAACTTGGGGATGAAGAAAGCCTCAAAAGGCAAAAAGGTGGAAAAGGGGGGACACCCCATGTGCACTGTGACCAAGCGGAAGGAGGGAACCTTCCTCCTCTCCACCAACTCGCAGGACCTCACCACCAAAAGGGAAAAAGGCTATAAAGCAGCAGGAGGACCAACACAACACATCCATCCACCATCATCCATCTCCCATCCTCCACTCCACTTTCGACCAACACACCACACTTTCCACCAACCACCAAGAACAAGAACACCAAGAACAGCAAGAAGAAGAAGAAGATGAACATGGAGATGAGAAAGAGAAGCCCAAGGCCATGGTGAACTGAAGCTCACGATCTGCATCTGCCCCTGTCTTCTTCCCTGCTTCCCCTGCTTCTGCATCCATCCTTGTCTACATCTCTGCGTCCCCTGCTTCAGCAAGCTTCAGTGAAGAACAACCAAGGCTAATTTCTCCAAACCTCTGTTGTAATTGCTATAAACTAGTAGATCATCCATCTGTGTGTAGAGCTTGTTGGATTTGGTTGTGACAGTGAATTGAGTGACACAGTTTAGTGTTATTCCTTAAACTTGCTTGATCTGTGACCTGAGCTTTGATCCCTGCATGTTTGTGTGTTGCAAACTCTTCCTTAGCCTCCCTTTGCTAGTTCCCTTGCCTGACAAGCAAGATCCTGTACTTTTCATGTTGCAATGCCTTGCCCTGTTTAAAACCTTGCTAAAACCCTTTCCTTTCAGTAAAAGTCTCAACCATTTCGATTTGGCCTAGCTTCTGGAAACAAAAGAATAGCAGTAGTTTGATCCCTGTGGAGAGAACGACAAACCCCCCTATATCTACACCTGATCATCCGTCACAAGAAATCCGCTGAGAACGAAAACATAAAAATGATCTTACAAATTTGGACCTAAGCTGGGGAAAGAGATCTATTATTGAGGAATGGGCTCACAGAATTTTTCTATTCTTTCTTAACTGAAAAAAATCATCACATGTATGTTCTCTATTTGATATATCTGTCGCTGGGTACCTGCCACCCATATCAAAACCTTGTATTTGACAAAACTTTCAGTTTGATATTTCACCAAAGATTATTTGAGGCACTATTTTAATTTTTATTAACTAAAAATTTATAATGCAGAATGCAAGTTTCAAGTTCTATATTTGACCAAAGATAAATTGCACCGGTATTGTCATATCCTTTGCAACTCATAATCACTATTAAACATGTAGAAAACACTATCGTGGTGGAAATCATCAAGCCTTATGAATAATTACGTAAAATTAATATAATTTGTTTGGTCAAAATGATACAAATATTTGCTTATCTTTTTTTTAATAATACATTTTGTGGATTTTAAAAATTCTATTAATGTCTTTTTATTATTTTATCCTCGTAACTTTGTTTTGATTTAGAATTTTCTATCCTTCATGAGTTTTGTATATATTTTTTGTAAACTAGATTTCTTTTTTACTTTAGCTAAGATCAATTTTGAGTGGTAGATTGAATTTCATTTGTTGATGATCAACACATGGTTCTTAATAGGGCCTTTTTGGGAGTTATGTGAACGTACATTGAGCATTATCAGGTAAGTGGGCTAGTACATATCATTATATCCCAAATATTTAGCATGTATAGTTGTGCAAGAGCCAAGGTTTTCTATTTATATAATTCCATGGCATTGCCATCTTTTGTATATGTCAAGATCACAATCAATGGACAGAAATATATTGAAACTTACACGCAATTGTTGGGAAACATCTACACACAACAGATATTTTTCCAGTTTATTTAACTATCTATTTTCATGGTTGGTATTACTGTCTTGTAGAAATAGAGGCAGAGACCGCGACCTCTGTAATCCGCATGAGTGCTGCAGTGGCAGACCATGCTCGACGCCACTCCATCAGCAAGGATGCACACAGCCACGGTATCTCTATCGCTCGACATGGGTTCTTCGCTGAACTACTATAGCAGGCATGGAAAAACGCTCAAGTTGTTGGACTGATAGAACAAATCCCGTGTTGCCACATCTTTAGCTGAAAAGAGAGAAATATGGTTGCAATGGGTATCTTCCAATGCTTTTCTATTACTATGTCACTGTTGGGCACTCGTTCATCCCAGTTCACGGGTATGCCTAGTTTATTCTTAATTAGCATGTCATGCACACGTAGCCTAAGCAGGACATGTAATGGTTTAATTCTAATTATTTGGGATTTTGGCAGCACATACACACAGGAGAGTTACAAGACAGATCATGTGTCTGTCCGTCCAAAACGTCAAGAAACAGAGGCCTCTATGGCCTGCAATCTGCATGATGCAGGTTGTGCTGGCTGCAGGCAAAGATACTACATGGAGAAATGTACATATGTGATGGAAGATGATTTTTAATGGCAAAGAGAATGCACAGCAGAGTGGTCTCGTGACCACGGGTGAGCAGTTGGGCGAGTACTTCCAAAGTTCCAATCACATGTGACTTCTCCATCCGTCTTCTCCATTCATTCATTCCTTCCTTCCTTCCTTTTGATTCACAGGAAGAAGAAGAATCAGTTGCCGGCCTATAAATTTGCGCGCGCCCCAACGGCATTAACCACCACCAGACCAGAGTACCAAGAGGAGCGCGATGGCAGCGACCTCCTCCTTCGCCGTCGCCGTCGCTCTCTTCTGCCTGCTCGCCGCCCAGGGATGTCGCGGGTGCTTCTTTTTGATACCTGCTATATTCTGCCCTCCACCCGCACCCGCACCCGCACCGCCTACGTATACACCGCCCCCCGCACCGCCTACGTATACACCGGCCCCCGCTACCCCCAGCCCCGGCTCCGGTGGCGGCACCAGCCCCAACGGCACCGACGTCGGCTGGCTCGGTGCCAGGGCCACCTGGTACGGCTCTCCCGTCGGCGCCGGTCCTGACGACAACGGCGGCGCCTGCGGGTTCAAGAACGTGAACCTGCCGCCTTTCTCGGCCATGACGTCTTGCGGCAACGAGCCGCTCTTCAAGGACGGCAAGGGATGCGGCTCGTGCTACCAGGTTAGCTACCTACTGTCGCCGGCCGGCGTTGCAGTTGCTCGACACTGGCAGTAACGTGCATCCATGTCGACGTTTCTCTGGTCCAGCATGTGCAGTAATTTGATTCCATTCTATGGATCTTGGATTGTTGCGTGCAATGCAGATAAGGTGCGTCGCCCATCCTGCGTGCTCCGGCGTCCCGGAGACGGTGATCATCACGGACATGAACTACTACCCGGTCGCCCGCTACCACTTCGACCTCAGCGGCACCGCCTTCGGCGCCATGGCCAAAGACGGCCGCAACGACGAGCTCCGCCACGCCGGCATCATCGACATGCAGTTCAAGAGGTCACCATCCGCATCTCATCTTGCTTACATGACATCCATACATGTTTACTTCTTGAAAAATCCATTCTTTTACAGAAAACAACAAATCGAGATCAGCATCAGCATTTATCAATGGCACTGTGCATTTGTTCTTGGCTGCTCGTGACATACCTATCGGAGATCGATCGCCACGATCGTGTCGTCTTCGACACTAACTGTTCAGTTAACTAACATGCGTTGCAGGGTGCCGTGCCAGTACTCGGGGCTTACGGTGACGTTCCACGTGGAGCAGGGGTCCAACCCGAACTACCTGGCGGTCCTGGTGGAGTACGGCAACGGCGACGGCGACGTCGCGCAGGTGGACCTCATGGAGTCGCGGCCGGAGGACGGCGAGCCGACGGGGGTCTGGACGCCGATGCGGGAGTCGTGGGGCTCCATCTGGCGGATGGACACGCGCCGCCCGCTGCAGGGGCCCTTCTCGCTGCGCGTCACCAACGAGTCCGGCAGGTCGCTCGTCGCCGGTCAGGTCATCCCCGCCGACTGGCAGCCGGACACCGTGTACAGCTCCATCGTCCAGTTCGATTGATCCATGGATGCATGGCATGCACATTCATGCAAGGGTGACTGAGCTGCTCAATAGAATTGCAGTGGCGAGCTAGATGAGACGTCGCTTGTGACGTCCGGTGCATGCCCTCTTCATAGCTAGCTACGTAATTTATATTTTTACAAAAAAAGTGTATTTAATATTTATATCCCTCCCAGTGGTATCATACTGTATTTATACTTTTCACAAGAAATATATTTGTATCTCTATTGTTGTTGCCAACACTGGCCAAAGATGTTATACCTACTGTATAACAAATTAAAAATAGCAGCTAAAGGGCGAGTGTGGCATGCATATCTGAGCCATTAACAACTGAATTGCACTTCTTAATGCATGTGCAAACTCCTACTTGTCATGGCATTGTTGTAAGTTTAGGTGGTGTGACATAAAGTTCTGACTAATCCAATTGACTCAGGTCAATCAGCTTTACAAAGTAGAAAATTGAGCATATTTGAGATTCTGTAAACAAAAAGTTTTTGCAAATATTGAGATAAATATATATTTTTTAGCTTGTGCCCTTTATATGTTTGAATTTATTTTCAGTTCTGAGAATCAAATCTGTTCAATATTATTGAACTTGTTCACCTTTTATAATATACAAATGGTATCTAGGATTGCCGTACCTATTTGCCTCATGGTCTGACTAATGGATATGAAAAACAATTTCAGAGAAAGAGACATAAAAATGAAGTTTTGAAGAAAAAACTGAATAAACGGCCATGTTCTTGTGATGAAAGAAAGCCTCCAAATTCTCTAAACAGAGTAGATAAGAATCAGTCACTAAGATCAAATTGTGATAACATTGTGAAACTCAACATTCACAAATCTTACTATTATAGCTAAATATATAAAGAGGTCATAAACTGCAAATATAAAAATATTATATTTATTATTCAAACCTAACAAGTTCGATGATTTTATTTTCTTCACATACTTCACAGACGATTTGGTCAAGAGGCATGGGAAAACATTGACCACTAGGCCAGTCATTTCTACATATTCAATTGTATACATAATCACATATAGAAACACTAACATGATGAACATCATCAGTCCACCTAATTGATTTTACAAAACTAAAATAATGTATTTGGTCATAGTGTTAAAAATATTACTCTTACTGTTTTCTAAAATATTTCACAACATGAATTTTCTATATTCCACTTATATCCTTATTTATTAATTGTGATTGATTCTTCTTATTTTCTTTCCTTTATGAATTTCTCTCATTTTATGAATTATTTGACAAGCTTTACTTAAGAGGGAATCAAAGGACTAGGCGGAATTATCTAGGTTCATTTACCTTATTTACTTGGTGTGAATTATTTATATTAATGTATATTTGCAGGAGGATTTTGAGGAGTTGTATGATTAGGTTGGGTTGTACCTGTGTGAGTCGGAAATTGCAAAGCACAATAGAAAATTAGGTTATTATGGCTAATCAATTTTGAAACGGGAGAAATGGGTTGGTTTATGGTAGTATATTATAAGGTAAGTGGTCGGAAGAAATTTTTGGTCAGGGTCCCGTGATTTAGCATCTTACATCATCTTAACAATAATTGGGCAAGAGGCAAGCATTTATATTCATAGAATTCCATGGCCTTTGCATTTCTGACACATGTCAAGATCGAAAACATTAAAAAAGAACTTAGACGTAGTCGCTGGGAAACATCCACACGACTGATAGTTTAATTTCGAATTTATTTAATTAGTTGGGTGGTTGCCTTGAAGAGTTAACATAAGTGAAGAATAGAGGGTTGTTGCCTTGAAGAGTTAACATAAGTGAAGAATAGAGGGTTGTTGATGATTCCATTCATGTTCGAACTTCTAAAACATAATTTTTTGGTCGAGCAACTTACAAAAAACTCAAAGTGAACATAATTATTTCACACAGAATGGTATGCCTCCGTAATCCCAGTATCAAGGTGATACCTTGACATGAAACCCACTAGTCCCATTCACGTTATGTTTCCAAGAACATTGCCAACCCACGACTTTGCCCTTCGCATTTCTTCACAATCATGTTTGGCATACCCAATTTCCATCATAACCAGTCTATCCGCTCTCGTTTCATCTTCGTCTGAGACAAAAACAGAACATTGGGTTCCTCCTTGTTCTTGAGATCCAGAAGACCACAAATTGCTGGCCATTGCCCAAACCCTCACAATTCCATGGCACTAGCTTCATTTGGTCAAGCGGAGCTATTCTGACATCCGCACACTATTTCAATAATTTGGTCATCCCATGGTTCACAACACCTCCCTCACCTTGCTTCCTTCATTCACGTGCCTTGTTTTTTTTTTGTACCTATGTTTGGGCCACTCTCATTGTGGTACTTGCATTTCATTCTTCCCACATTTGGTTTCTTCCACATGCCCTTTCCCAACACAGTTTACACGGAAATATTCTGCACCCACAATAGCGCGCATTTCTCCCTCCCCACATTTTGGTTTTTTTAACCGCCTACATCTTTTCACATTCCCTTTTACTCCCCCTGCCGACCTGATCACTTGAACAGATTTTTTGTTGTCCCTCCCCCCCCCCGCCCCGCTCCTTACCATTTGTAATCTTCAGCTGAATCATGACTTCTATTTTAACCTTATCTTCACTCTTTTCACAAACTATCCTTACACCACGATGGTGCATCGCTCCTAGATTTGCTACCTCCACTGTCCCAGCAACCTTGCTTTATTGTACACCTCCCTCCCACCACCACACACACACACACACAAAAACGACTTCGTCTGTTATCACCATAAAAATTGGGGAGAAAATCATATTCAAATCATATGGTTCTTCTAGAGTCATCCACTTCAATCATCGTGACCCGTAAGAACTGGCTGACCGCTAAGCCATCTAACCTCTTGTTACTACCCCGATTTGATATTCAATCAGTTGCACGGTCTCTCTACTCATCATTCCAAGAGGCACACTAAAAAAGTGAACCCCATATCAGAATCTTATTGGATTTGTATTCTTCTAGGGTTTTGGAAACCACAAACTCCTCTACCACTAGGAAATTTTTATTTAAACATCCACGGTCGATTAACCACTGCTTTCTTGTTCCCTGTAGGTTGATGAAAAGTAAATAGAAACTTATTCTCACCCAGTTCCTTCGCATTGACCGCTTTCATCAGATACCATATTGGTCCCAAAGCATGCAGCAAGTTTAACGGTTGAGATTGGCGCTCAGGAAAACCACTGGTCGAGCAGTGGTTATGGATACTCTCAGGAACAAGTCAAGCATCCAGATAACTGCGCTGGTGAGAATGCACATTCATCGCAAATACAAAGAAAATAATAATGCACATTCATCGCAAAAAAAATTTGTAAGAATGCAGATGCCATTTCTTCTATAAATTCCAACCAAAAGACGTCAGAGAAAGTTACAGTGAGAAGAGATTATTACTAGTCATTGTAGACCCCACCAGTAGAGAAGTCTGAAGAATGTTGAACGGAAATAAAACTCTATCAGGAATTTTACTAACTGTAAGTCTATAAAGCTATGTTTTTTTCTTTATACACAGTTGAGCTCCTTCTAAAGCTGAATTATAAACTGTGAGTTCACAGAATGTAGGTAGCCATGTTTTTTCCCTGTCCAAAGAAGTATCAGTAGAATATACACCCCGCCAAGGAGAGATGGCAAGGTAAATGATTCTTCTGTAGATCAACAAAACTGCAAGATTGTGCTTCTCTGGTCAATGTTGTCTATGAGCCGTGAGCGTCTAGAAACAACAGTCAGTTGAGACGCATGGGGGCGTTCTTGCCCTCTTAAGTAGATCACCAGCTTTACCTGTAAGGTTGAGAAAGTAAATTACATAATGGCACACTGATAAAATCATTTCAAGAACTTACATGCATATGAAAATATTGGTTAACTGGCAATTCTAGTTCGGGTATGCGGTAAACTGGTTAAAAGTGCACAACAAAAAGACATGCAATGCTATCATACCTGAATACAGCAGAATTAGGTTGCATCTAACTTCGTTGTGTGGGCAAAATCACTGGCTAAAGTTTCCAATCCAATCATAAGTCCGTCCATTTTCTTATCTTGCACGCTTGAAATACCTGTGCTGGGATTGATGCTTTCAGAATTCCAGCAAGCAGATTTCAGAATCCCAGCAGTATCACAAACATCCATTGCATCACACGAGAAATCTAGATGCTTCTCGACGGTTTTCAAGACAGCCATTCTTTTCGACCTTAGTCGATATGCAGGGGAAACATCAAACTTCCCCAAAACAGCAGGCAGACGTTGACCATCCAGATGGCCCAAGGACAAAAAAGCTGCAGTTTTAAATGAATGTGGGCTATCTGTAGTGCAGTTTCCTATGGGGGTGTCAAAACAATCACTGTGTGTATCAATCTTTAAGTCAATCTCTTGCGCGGGTGTCGGTTTCTCCCTTTTTCTTCTCCTTAGTATTGAAGGAGTGCCCGGAAAGTTTTCTGCAGCACTTTTCAATATTGATTCAACACTTAGTTGATCTGATTTTATTCCATCCGTGGGAGACGGAGTTGTATAACCAGTGGGCGACTGAAATCCATCCCCACGCTGTTCCGGTCGATGACGTGCTGAGAAAACTGGAGAATGAACAAGGTCTGTGTCTTCTAGCTTAGGTATCTGATAACAAAGAGACCCAAAGGAGACTCTTTCACCTGACTTAGCTGTTCCTGAATGCCCCAGTTTATTTGTTACGAGATCAATTTCCAGGCCCTTCTCGAAAACAAAGTTTAGTCCCGTGTCCTTGTCATGACCAGAATCCATTTTCAGCCCCATTATTGTTAAAGCAACAGCAGAATCATCGGCTGCTGATGCTTCACATGAAGTTTCTGGTTGAGCAGTTGGCAAGGAAAGAGAGAGGAAATCTGAACAGCCCTTAATATTTTTCAAACTGCATATCTGCGGACTATGGGTATGATCAGAGTGATCAACTATTACTGAATGGTCTCTCAAACTGATATTTGGCTCTTTATTCAAGTCAATGTTGTTCTCAGCAGATGGCAGCCTTGCTACCTGTTTCAAATCATTACGAACGACATGTACTGGAACTGCAAGGTCAGCCCCGGTATTATAGTCATCTAGCCTTTTTCTCACTGAACTGTTCCAATGGTTTTTTATTGAGTTATCTGTCCTGGAGGAATGAACAAACTTAACTCAGTACAAGGTGAAATACAAGCAGACGCTCAGTCATTGTTATTTGCTTCAATGATTTAATTTCAACTCATGAAAAAAATAAGAACTCCATGCATGGGGACCATCATATAATGACGAGTAACAGTGATACATTCACAAGATATAATAAAAGGAAATAAAGCGTATTTCCATGTCAAATACTACAGGAAGTGACGTGTACTTCCATTTTCCCATAGTCGAACCACAAAAAGCCCAACCCACAATATTTACATAGTCTATCACTAGTATAATTGGTATAACAAGATAAGCACAAGAGGTATGCATGATCAAATAAAAAAGACAAACAAATGTTTACATAGAGGACTTGTGCGAAAACTCCTGCATTAGAGATCCCCTAGAAATCCATATCTGATATTCAAATGATCAAATCATGTGTTTTTCTAATTCCCACATTCTCTAATTCCTGCAATCTTAAGAAGCCTAAACTGCAAAAGAACTCAAACTGTCCAAGTTCAAACTGTACTTTGACTAAAATTCTTGTACCGCAGAGGAACAAGCTGCAGCTAAAAAGCATGCCAACATACTAAATTTATTATTCCAGCGAGTTGACTCACAGTACTATAAAGCTTGCTGCATTTCTCTTATGAGTGACTTGCATACATATTAGACATGATACACAGACCATCAATTGACAAGCAAAAGGAATAACTATAAATTATATGTGCAGACACCATATTTTCCAAGAGGATGGAATGAAGGATGATGTGACTTGGTACCTTCCAGGAAGAAGTTTTGCAATTTCTGCCCATTTATTACCATGCAAACGATGAGCCTTCACAAGCACATGCTCCTCCTCAACCGTCCAAGCTTCCTTCTTTATTTGCGGATCGAGATGATTATGCCATCTAAATTATATGAGCAGCATTAGAAGAGAAGTTAGCTGCTTGTTATGTTACTTATGTACTTTATTCTGTCAAACTTATGAATAAAACAAATCAAGTATGCAAGAAATATTCAACAAACAGTTTAAATTAGCCCAATGTTTAAGTGTTTTTGCTCAGAACTACATAACAAACTAACGATGTTGGGAGTTAAATCTACTCATGTAGAAAAAACATTGCTATTTCTGATGTTGTACTTGACCGTACAAAATATAAAAATTGGATCTAAGAAAAACATTCACATTTCAAGGTTGCTTCAAGTTGAGAAATTGGGAATTTGCAGCGGTCATCAGCAAATCACAACATTCTTTGTTAGCTCAATGTGACAACATAAAATAATGGCTATGTAAGAGTACAGAGTCAGACACCACAAGATAAGTCAAACATACACTACTCGTAAAAATAAAAACCGAAGTTAAACTTAAAACAACTAGAGAAGATGATGTGAGCCAACTAGCCAAGAGATTCGCTGTGCTCCAGGGATGCAGTTGCACAGGAGTGCTGCGCCAGTGGATTTTGAGGATCAGAAGATAGGACTTTTTGGGTTAGCTCTTGTATTGTGAGTAGGAGCTGGGCTTTATGTTTCTGGGGGCATTTTCTAGAAAATGAGGAGGGCACTGACTATTTTCAAAATAAGTGTCAAGGCACTGTCCTGATCTCATGAACTTCTAAATGACTTGTTCACTCTTTAGTTGTAGGGTCCAGCGTATAAATTAAAAACCCAAACCCTTGTTGCTGAGAACTGGAGTTTCCATTATTTCTGGGACCAAATAAGAAATTGTACTTCACATGTAATAAGGTTTCTACATGCAGTTCAATACAGCCAGTAGCTACGGTAAGTGATATCCACTTTCAACCCCTCTTGTGATTAATTTATATTATTTTTTTGATATTTCACAGAATTTATCTTAGACAAGGAATAGAAAAATAACTAATTATGAGTTCTATGAATATGAGATTACATTGCATAAATAGTTTGTTGATTACACAATCATACATGGTATATAAATGCGTGAATACCTCTCTCGGCATTGTTTACCAATACGACCATGTAGTGCCCTTGCTATGACAGACCATTTTGTTGGCCCAAGCTCCTTTACCTTCTGGATAATGGTCTCATCTTCCTGTAAAAGAATCCAATGAATGCACATATTACAACATATGTAATATGCAGACTTTGATTTGATGGGAGAAAAAACGACAATATTTGACGAACCTCTTGGGTCCAAGGTCCTTTTATAAGTTCAGGGTCGAGAACTTTTTGCCATCTGTGTAGACATTGTACTTCCGTCCTATCAGGGAAAGATTCGGCTGCATACATATGCACACACAAATTCTTCTATGAGATTATGGTACTTTAAAACAAAAATTGTACAGTTTCCAGAAGTAAGAAATTTACCAATGCTAACTTTTTTGTTACGGGTCCTATACGAGTGCAACATGAGTTCTACCTCGAACATTCAAAATATAAGGACTTTATTTTTTAATGATTCTTATATGCCTCTCACTCTCAAGTCTCAACCCCATTAAAACCAAATATAATAATCTAGCAAGAGATATATCTGTTAAAATCCACATCAAGTTGCCCCTTTGGATTACATGCAACAAGATAACTACCAATCTGCCATGCTACACCACTCCAGTCCTCAACTTTTTATGCAGCGCAATTTGGATTTACCTAATATTCTTGTGCAACTTCGAAATTATTAACTTCTGCCTGTTTTTTTCTTCTACGTGGAAAGGATCAAAGGAAGGCTACGAAGGGAGTGTGATGCAACATGATCCTAATTTATATTAATATTTTACTAGATTCACAGTCAAGGAAGCTATTCTTGAGCTAACTACCAAGGGAGACCTCAGTGCAAGTATTTCCTGCTTCATGCTCTTATAGATTCCTAGCTATCATCTTTCCATTTCTTTCACATAAAAATGAGAACTTTTCTCCCATGGCATGTGGCTAAAAGAGGAATGGGTCCATCAGAAAATTTTATTAGTTACTCCCTCCGTTTTTTAATATAAGATGTTTTAGGTGTTGTACATGTTGTCTAAATGCGGACTAATATGAGTGAACATACACACAAAAACATGTCTAGATACATGTGTATACATATGAATGTGGAAAATGGCTAAAACATCTTATATTTAAAAACAGAGGGAGTAGGAGATAAGAGAAATTAGTAGGTTGAGACAAGGTACCTAATTAGTTATATGCATATATTCACGCTAAGATTTAAAAAAATAATCAAAAGTTGTGTAATCTCTCTTTCCTATCTCCAATTAGAATTTAGAAGGTTAAAAACACTCTGTTACACCAATCACAGAATTCACATGTGCATACTTAAATATATTTATTGCATGATAAAAGTAAAACCAATAGATTGAAGATAAACATTAATGGTCACTGACTCCCTAGTTTTTTCGAATTCCTAGAGGAATACTCAGAAAGGGAAGCAGAGCACAAACAAGAAGCCAACCTATCTTCTTCCAATTTTTACCCTTGAAAGTATTAACTGCCCTCCGCAACATTTCATCCTGCAGCCAAAATAAGAAAATCTAGGTAAAACTAGTAGGAAAGAAACCAAAGGCAGTATCAGATGGCAGACACCAAACAGTTTCATAATTGATTGTTGTATTACAGAAACACTGAATAGATTGGAAATGAAGTAGAAGCAAGTTATTTAAAATGGAAGAGTAAATTCTAACCTCTTGCGGTGTCCAGCCACCCTTAGCTCTTCTTACAGGGCCACTTGTTCGCCTGATATATGTAGGATTTGATCATCAGCATAAGAAATACACCAGTACAAAGCATCCAGTTAAAAGATGGATAGAGCAAGAATAGCCAGGTTTCCAGGACATGGATTTCTCAAATCTCAAAAGTGGCTGCTACCTTTCTCTCATTAAGCATGTTACACGAGCATGGAATGACTGATCAGTGATCAGAGCCATGAAAAAACTTATAACTAGTTAAATATATTGTATGAATCTCCTTCAAGAAAATACCATAATAAGCATGCTAAGTTTTAAAAAAAAAAATTTCTAGAATTAGGCATGCAAGATGCAACTGATGACATAAGCACGTCCATCAAACTTGGATAATTTAACTATGTCATAATAAGTGTCAGCCAGCTTTCTGTAAAGCCCCTATAAGACTTCACTGCTAGCACATGTTTAATAACCACAAATTAACTCAAAAGGGATTTCTCTTGGGATAAGCCAAAATTGGGATGTCCCAGTGCTCCCAAAAATGTCACTAACTGCAACAGTTTGACATTATGTTTCAGCTATCAAATACTACCTTCTAGCAGCATGCACCACTAAAAAAATATTATTGGTAACTATTTATCTACATATGCATATGACACCAAAGTTACGGAAATGGTCATCAACAGGCAAAACATATAGCAAGTTCAGTGCAAAGAAACCAAATCTAGAGATGCTTGCAGAGTACAACAATAAAGACATCAGGAGCATAACAAACAATAAAGAACTCTTTCTTTATCCAGAACCACTATCTTATAAAGGAGGAACAAATTGTCTACACGCCGAATATGATAACCATTCCGAAAGAATATCTCGTTTTATGAGACCATGGTCGATTAGCACACCACAGACCAAGCTGTATAGTGTATACAGTAAGCAATGGAAACAGTGAGTTGATTCATAAAAAGACCAGACCAACAACCAATACAAATCACTACTTCCACTCATTTTGAGTGGCCACTGAGAAGCAAGCTTCACCACGCCTCAACCAAGAAAGCCCACTGATTTGTAAGCCAACAGAAGTTAACCAAAAGTATCTAACTGGCAATCAATTGCCACCCAACACATAGATTATATGTACCATTTTAACGAAATTAACCAAATACATCATCTAAGTCAG
This sequence comes from Poa pratensis, assembly GCA_947311845.1. Lineage (NCBI taxonomy): Eukaryota > Viridiplantae > Streptophyta > Magnoliopsida > Poales > Poaceae > Poa > Poa pratensis. The sequence goes on from CAMZMU010000067.1 coordinate 28,581,601, forward strand.
AATTACAAGTAATGCCCCATAGCAACCACAGCAAGGAAATGAGAACCACTAAAATGGTAAAACCTTATGAAATGTAGTGGACTCAACAAAATTGCACTTTTCCCTACACAGTCAGGTCAATCCTAAGCCACGCCCACATCATGTTTCAGCTCAACTGATCTCAACACCATAGGTTGTGAAAAAAAATGTGTGGGGCCTCCTTCTCACAATTCAGTGCAAAATACAGCGTTCAAAGATGGAAGTTTTTATCGAAAACGCAGTGACCTGCTGCACCATTTCACAATTCCAACCCAATTGCATCTGCTAGCTAAACACCCCATACAAAAACCAACCCAATTCCATCTGCCTCCCAAACCCAAGCAGACGAGGTGAACAACCGCTAGCCAGTACACCGAACAGCAGAGTCAGTCTCAGACAGTTGACAGAGGAGGAGAAGCAGTACCTGCGTCCGGATACGGAATCGGCGGGGCTGGGCCCCACAGACGGCGACATCCCCGCGAGCGCGCCGTAGCTCCCCGCCTCCGACGACACGGACGGGCTCGGCGACGCGAGACGCCGCAGGGCCTCCGCGACGCGCCCGTCCATCTCCTCCACCTTGACCGCCGCCATCGCGCCCATCCGTCACCGCCGCCGCCACGTCATCAAAACCGCCGCCGCCGCCACCACCGCCTGAAACCACCACGGAAAAAATCGGAAACAAACCACAGATCAAAACCCCGCCGCAGAAACGTATCGAAAAAGAAGCGGAAATAGAAGGGGCGGGCGCCGCCGCTGACGGACCGGTTGGGTGTAACGCCCCAGATCGGTGGGGGGATCGGGCCGGGGTGCGCGGGGGTTTCGGGGATGGCGGGAAGCGGAGGGGTGGGCGGGCCGAAACCCTAGGCGGCAAAGGAGGGAGCTTTGGTGTGGGCGGGTTGCGGTATCTGAGGGGTTGTGTGCTGGGGTGGAGGAGACGAAGGGGACGGGGAAGGAAGGAAGGAGGCGTCTTTCAAAAAACCTCGCCCGTTGAAGGAAAGGTTGGCGACGAACAGGAGACGGGAATAATTTACTCCCCGGTCCTGGGTCAGGGGTTTTGCGGATACGACCTTGGAGTTTTCCTGAATCGCAAGGTTCTCTAGAGCTGTTAAGGCAACTCCAACGACGCTACGCATTGAGCATGTTCGCGTCCGTTAGCATTGTGTTGGACAAAAACACGACTCAATGTGGCGTACATCGGCGTCATGTCTGTTTTGTGTAAGATACTCGTCCACGTGACCCATTCAGTTTGCGTCGCCGCGGATAGAGACGGAGCGTTCGCGCGTCCGCTCGTTGTCCTCCCCAGACCAACCGGTCAGTGACCCAACCGCCCCTTATTTCCCCTCTCGGTCCTATTTAATGTCACGCGTGTGGGGGGCATCCATATCTAGTCCACTTTCACCATCCACCATACTACTGCAGAAATCCTAACGACGACCTCTCCGCGCTGCTACCGGAGCAGGACCAGGGGCCGGCCACCCCTCCGCGCTGGTTGGCGGCTGCCCCACCGACTCATCTCTACCAGTCCCCGGACTACGTCATTCTCGACCCATCTGACGACGAGGAGGAGTAGGCTCCGACGAGCGGCGACAAGCAGCCACCTAGATATATAGGTTTTATTTTTATTGTTGTATTGTGGCCCCTATCTACAAATGAAAAAATGCATCGTCCCGTTGGGTACACTGGTTAGCATGGCGGAAAACGCGCGGACATTTGTTCGCGACACAAAGGATAACAAAATGGTATCCGTTTAGGTCGCGCCGTTAACAGTTGGCTTAGCAAGCAATAAGGAGAAATGCCAGGGACCGAGACGAAAGAGTGGCGTCGAAGAACATAACGCGACGCGATCCGGAAACGGATCGACTCGTACGAACGAACAAAAAGGAAAAAGGAAAGTGACGTGGGGAATTTAATTTGGAATTTCCATTTAATTTCGCGGCGCCGTCGGCTCGATCGGGTCCGACCCAGCAAAGCGGCCGCGGGTTTGGTTGGTGGGTAAGGACCGACCGACCGACGTGGTTGGTAGCCTTGGAGGTAGGTTACCGTTGCGGGCTGGCACGGGCCAGGTTTGAACCCCTAACGGCTCACACTGGGTCGGGGTGCGGCGCGCTGGCGGGCGGGAGACCGCGAGGTGGGCGCCGGCGCGCGTCTGGCCCGTCGGATCGTTCGTGGGTCGTTCAGCGCCGTCGGATGGTCTCGTCCCGTGCGGTACACGCCGGCCGGTCGGTCAGCGGCTGGATCCGATTCCGATTCGATTCGCTGCCGCGGTCAGGTTTTTGCTCGATGATTCCTTGGCTGTGGTACTAACTTTGGAAGATTAGTTTACTCTGGGTAGTTTATCTTATCTGAGTACGTAATTTGATCCCATGCTCTTGTTTTGGCACCAGATGGATGCGTGGTCGTCATCACATACGACGCACGTTCGTCACGGTCGATGTAACGCTTGCTAATAAGCTCTCATGCTCTGCGACACTAACCTGCCTCTGCCTGAAAAATTATACTCCTAGTATTATCCTAAACGAAGCCACTCCTGTCGTGTCTTTAGACTGCTACCTGGTCATGGTGCTAGCAACTTAATTTGTGCATCTCAGCGTCCAACTACACCGGTCTGTTGCAAATGGCTGAAATTGACAAATGTGGTCTCTGTTTCGCAAAAAAAAAAAAGACAAATGTGGTCTCCCAAAAAAATACAATTGTGATATCTCTAAGAAAAAACCGGGTGCTCCTAATACCGCTTTAAGCGGCCGGGCAAAGAGGGCGACCCACCAGGATAGAAGGGCACAAAATGGTAATTTATCTAGTAATCACGATGTTATTATCCATTATACCGAATAAATTATTTTGTACTCACTCGGTAAAAAAATAAATGTGTGTTTGGCAGCAAAATATTTTTGGAATACTATGATTTAGAAAAAATAATACAGTTTTAAATACTTTGAGATGTTTGCCTCTATAAAAAATATTGCAGTTTAAAAATCATGGTATCCTTTTAATTGTTGTTTTTCGGAATTATTGTAAAAAGCTGTCCAACCCTCTTTTTTCTAAAACTGAGAAAGGAGACAAAAACAATGTATTGCTTACCTGGGCACTAAAATAGTATGATATTGATATAATTTGGTACTGAAAAAATGAGATTCCAAATAAAGACTAAAGCACAAATGACATGTTCTGGTAAAACGCACAATTTTGACTATATTTTTCACAACACATAATGCAACGATGCCATACAGCTCAATCCATACACTTCGGAGGTATTTACATGTTCAACTCCATGCAATACATTTTTATTTCACAAACTGGCTATTGACTTGTATACAACCGATGATTACATACACACTACATAAAAGCATATCAAATAATAAATTTTACATATAAAGACATATTAGAATACACATCATTTTATATTCATTAGTGATTACACTAAGCAATCTTGTTTCGATACCAAGTGCAAAGCATGCACACTTGGTTCAATTTTGACTTGCTAGAAAATGTTGACCACAGAAAATAAAATAAATAATAATGTCAGGCTCGGTTGATTCTCTAAAAGTTACTATAAATATGCTTACTTAATCATGCACTGGAAACCGCTATTGATATATTTGTTAGATTATATTCTTTGAAATATTTATCATAAATACGTATAAATTATATAGATTATGAATTAAAGAAAAAATAGTTTTATATTAAACTTTTGATATAAAATACATTTACTATCTTTCATTCATATTCGGAACAAACACAAAATGCACCAACTAATATTCAGTAAAATTGCAAGTTATGTGGTTAAAATATGCCAACAAATAGAAAATTATATTTATAATATTGTAACATGCTAAAATAAGGTTTAGTTAAGTACAAAATTTTAGTAAAAAATGAATTTATTTTTATTCGCCTAGATGCAAATTTCCATTGGACCGGCCATGTAATCGGTAGAAGTTAGACGCGCATCATGAAGGGAACGGGAGACTGGGGCGACCCATTACGCGGCAAGCTAGGCGCTACAACTGCATGGATGAGCGGACAATAGAAAATGACCCGGCTATACCTAGGTTACACGAATAAGTTTTGAACATTGAACACAGTTGTCATTTATATAATAGAAATGCCTATTTTGTGAAAGAATGAACATTTATGGTATATACATAAAATTACAACATGAATAATTTTGAAATACATGATTAATTTTTAAATCCAATAATACAAAATTTAACCACCTGATCATTTTTTGAATTTGCCAACATATATTTGAAATCATGAACAATTTAATTAAGGCTCGTAAACATCTTTTTGAATTCGTTAGCCTATTTTTGGAATCCATGAAAAAAATAACATAGTGGACATTTTGTTTCCATTAACTTTTTTGAACCACATGCACATTTTTTACCATGTAAGTTTTTTCCTGAACCACATGAACATTTTTTACCCCTATAATGTTTTTTAGCCATATGAACATGTCTTTATAAAGTTTTTTGAAAAACATGAACATTTCCCTAAAACTATTTTAAACATTTTGTAACCAAACACAACTTTTTTTTTAAATGCCATATTTTACGCTTGATTTTTTCTAAAATAAACACTTGAACATTTTTTTGAACACCGTGAATATTTTTAAAATCGTGCTATTTTTTCCCAAACCACTTGAGCACTTTTTTTCGAAATATCGTGAACCATTTTTAAACCATGAACTTTTTGAAAAAAACATGGAACATTTTTTCACAAAGTTCACTACAAAATGGTAAAACATAATAGAAATAGAAGATAAATATATAAAAGAGAAACGACAGAGCAAACAAAAAATAAGACATGAAAACAAAAAAATGCTAAAAAAAGAGAAAGAAACGAAAGAGAAAAACCAACTGAAAAATCGACGCCATTAAAACATGTCAAACCAGCTAGCCAGGAATGACCCATGGTCGGCCCATGAAGCATATGCTTTTCACGCCGTTTAAGGCGACATATAGGGATGCAAGAAGTATAGAAATCACTCGCAAATACACCATGAGGGAGTAATGTCCCCCTAAACTCGAAATTATGATTTAGACTACCATGGTGGGAGTAACATGCATGTCCCCTAAGCAAAAAAAAAGAAGATGATATGTCATATAATTAAGGTGGAGGGAGACAAATAGATATAGGTAGTTAGCGTAACATCACACACCTAACATAAAATTAGTCTACAAGCTAATAAATGATATCATGCGTGGCGCCACACATACTACCCACTATAAAGTTAGTTACACAGACTGATAACTTAATTATGTTACTCCCCACTATGAACAGTTTTAGACCCCAAATTAACAAAACCGAATAAAAAACTCCATGTAGCGGTTTGCGTGGCTCAGTAGCAGTTGTGTCCCAATGGGATGCTGATTAGGCGTTAAGTGGATCGTTTTTAGAATGAAAGTAGGCTTGCGTATGTCACACTAGTTTTGCCCTAGGTATGGACACAACCGAGCAATGGTTGCGCTGGACGCCAAGCTCCTCTTGACGCTGCCAAGCCCGAAAATCCGATAATCCACTGTCGTCACAAGACAACAGAGGTCCTCCCAAGAGGCTGAATGGACTCTTGAAGGACGGTAGGGTGGCGGGTGCCCTTAACCTGTTCGATCGGATGCAACGAAGAACGTGGTCGTGTGGACCTCGACATTTTCTGGGCTAACGTGGTGCGGCTCCCCGAGGCAACGTTCGCGAACATGGTGGCATCGAGCGGCGCTCCGAACGACTTTGCTCATAACGCGGCTGTAGCGGCATGCACTGTCGCGGGAAAAAGGTTCACTCGCTCGCTGTGCAATCGGGATTCGTAGGGGATGCGAGGTCATGACGACCAATGTCTTGGCGGTGCATTGCCCTCTATTTCTCGGTGAGCAGATAGAGGGTTCATGGTCACTGAAAAATCAGCGCCTAATCACCATCATTTCCTGCAAAACCGATATTGATGTGACACAAATCGCTATAGGGGGTCCTTTGCCGATTTTGTAGATTTGGGGGTCCAAATATACCAGGCTCCGATTTGGTGGTGATTTCTATATTATTTTTTTAGGAATTGGCGAAAAAACTTAGCAGGACGTCAACGATGTTCATTTGTTAGACAGGCCAACACACAACTGCAAGCCCGTGGCCTTCTTCACGGCCCGAGCCCGAAGGCCACGAACCAAACCAACCGGCCCAAACGCATTCCGCTCGCCTCCGCGGCACCGCGTGGACGGACGGAGTGGCGCCGCGCCGCGCCGGTGCGGTGTCGCCGCCGCGCGAGGGATCACACCAGGCGCCGACACCCGATTGCGGCGTCGCGTCCCGTCACGCACGCACCCGAGGCCACCAAATACGGCGGGCTCTGCGTTGGAGTTTCTCGTTGAAATCCTCAGGTCTCAACCTCAGTTCTGTCGCATTCTTCTGGGTTTGACCTGTTGCTCGGTCGGTCGAACGCTGCGGTGGTTACACGCTTCGCTCACGATTGGCTGCGTCAGCCAACCGGAGGCGGACTCGCACCGAGACGAAAGCTTCTCTCCTCAGAGCATGTTTGGTCTGGGATCACCAATCTGACCCCGCGCGCAGGACGCCGAGCCATGTCCCTGAACGGGTGATCGGGGTTCCGTGCTTGGCTTTGAGATGCAGCCCAGGTACTCGACGGAATTCACCGGCGATTGGTCCGTCTGATACGAAGCTTGGAGGTATTGCTGGCTCGCACCCCCTCTGAATCTGAATATCTGATACAACAGTGCAGAATTACTGCCTCTCTTGCTTGCTTGTGCTTGTGCTTGGTTGATGCTTCTTGGTGCTCATTGTTTGACTTTTGTAGTTGTGTGGCTGCTTGCTTTCCATGGACTCTTAGAATTTGCGTCTGCTTGGAAGTTGCAATCATAACATGTTCACCAATCACCACCTATAGTTGCGCTGCACGCTCGTAGATGATCTGATTTGTTGCTAAGTTTAATTTTCGATGATCAATCATCAGTGGGTTCAGTGTCCCTCAGTGGATGCGGTGTTGCTGTCAGAATCGCGTACGGTGCAGTGCATGAATTCATGGCTTGATTTGAGCTGGCATGTTCGTACTGTTCTTGCGGCAGGCATGTCCGCCTGAATTTAGCTAAGTATGTTCTTTGGTGACGAAAGAGACAGCATCAAAGCCTACTAAAATTTGATTATTATTATTTCCTTGTTGCCTTGCATTGTATTGTTGCCTGCCAAAAACTAAGTAGGCGCGGCTGTGTTTTCTCTATATTTTTTTTCCAAAATGTTTGGTCATTGAAATTTGAAAAGTGGCTTCATGTAATAACAGTACAGCTTCATGTGAAACACCCAAGAGCCAGAATATACATTACGGGGTCATGCTCTTGAAAACAACAATCACATAGTTCACTCAGTGAAGGACCAGATATCTGTTTATCATATGTCTGCTTAAATGTCTCAATTTTGCTATAGTGCAATATGATCTGGGTGTCTTGCTTCTTGGATTTTTTTTTTCTTTAGCTGTAAGCTCACCGAAGTGTTCACAACATTCTCTCAGTTGTCTATCATAACACCGAGTTTTCCATACACGTTTAGCACTTCCAATATTTTCTAGGGACCTAATAAACACTTCTAAGAGATGTTTTGTGTCTAAATTTTCTATATTTTCCATACATGTTTTCACGGTTCTTTCAACTTCTTTTATGCAGTCTCTCCGAAGGGGTGCTTTAACGCTCTAGCCATACCTAAGGCAGAAGGTAAAAATATCTTAACACTTGTCCTTCTAGTTCGTAATATTATTCTCTCAGGCTTAATTCCGACAACTTTTTTGCATTCTACTACTAGACATGGCAGCTCAGATTTTGATATCTACTCTGGTATCCATATAGTTTAGGTGAACATAGCTGTTAGGCTTTCAAATCATGAGCTTCCAAGCATACTGATGTAGAACTACAGAAGTACACATCAGTGCGGATTGGTTTAGACTAGTGCATTTATATGTTACGACTGGTTGTTGCGCTGGGAAAATCATTGTCCACCTGTACTTTTGAGATGTACTTGGCTAAATATCAACCACCAGATGGGAGTTAGATCTGAGACTCCAGTGTTCCAGTCTGATCTAAGCCGACTGAAAAACTGAAAGGGGTGTCATCCACACATCAGTAAGATTCAAGTTGGAATTATCAATAGGTTAAACTTTTGCTGTCTGCGACTCTGCCAGAAACAGTAGAATTCAGTATCAAGAATTTCTGCTGTTTCAGTCTCTTAGCCGCTTAAATATGAACTAGGCAGGACCTTTGTTTGGATCTATATGTCAATTTGGGTCGAGCCGACGTTGTCAATTTTCAGTGAGCTCTACTGATTGCGATGTTAGCTGTTGCGCTGTCGCTGTTGTCATAATTCTTCCATGGATTCGCTTTTAAGCTTACCATACTTCTAAGTGTGGGCAGTGCCATCTGTGGCCGATATCCTTTCATTTGTCAAGATCCTCACCTGATCAGTCTCCGACAGGTCACAGACCTTCAAGAGCACTCGCTTTCCTAGTTGCCGTGACTGGAAAAGCGCAAAGGAAGAAGTTTCAAGTAACCTGCTCGCCTTGATCCTGTGAGGATTGTTGCCGCTTCTCCGCGAGGCACCTCGCAGGGATCATTGGTTTCCTCAAGGATCGACTGTTGACGGGTATGTAACATGTTTGCAAGTTATATCTGTGATCAGATTCTCCCTCCCGTTGGTTTCTCTAGATTGCTCTTCTTATTTAATTGTTGCTATACTTTTATATTTCTTCGAGAAACTAGTCAATCATCAGGAACATCTAGGACAAATTAAATATCAGAAAAGTGGAACCACATTTACAATACGCACCAACAGGGTCTCATTATTTGGTCTGAAACAACTCGGTGTTCTCTAGCAGAGCCTATGATCCTGTGCCACCTTTTAAGCGGGCACACATAAGTATAAGTATCATCTTTTAGTTTCGTTGCTATGATGTAAGGCTGCACTAAAGAGCATCAGGGCGAGAAGTATACACTAATTACTGGCACACATGGGTCAAAGTAGTTAAAGAATCGTACTGATAAACTCGTTCAAAACTAAAAGATCGTTTTGCACGACGAGGTGGGTGCATCGGCGACCGACAATGCCTCCGTGTTCTCTGCCTAACCGAAGAGACTATAAAAATTGATCATTAAGCTCGTCCTTAATAATGCCCAAGTGGTGAAGTGGATGGTCCTTGGCTCTCTGACTGACTAGAAACTTTGCGGTATGGTACCAGCAGCGAAGGGAAGGGAGGTGGTGGTGGGGCTCGTCATTACGGCCTTTTCCCTAGCAGCACAGCTCACTCGAGCAGCAGCAGCGGGAGCAGGGGAAAGCAAAGGAGCAGCACGCCCTTCGCCATGGCAGAGGAGAAGAAGAAGCACAAGCACAAGCACAAAGAGAAGGAAAAGAAGGACAAGGCCGCGACGGGGGAGGCGGCGAGCTTCAAACCGAGCGCCGACGTGAAGGGCATCCGTTTCGGCGGGCAGTTCATCGTCAAGTCTTTCACGGTACGTCGTGCGTCGCCGCTGGAGCTCCTCCGGCTGCTGGACATCCCGCCGTCGTACCTGAGCGAGCTGCAGAGCCTGCCGTTCCCGTCCACCACCGTGTACATGCCCACCAGCTTCACCATCCTGGCGCACCAGGCGTGGCACACGCTCACGCTTGGGCTGGGCACCAAGAAGTCCAAGGTGGTGCTCTTCGTCTTCGAGTCGGAGGCCATGAAGTCCGCCGTGGACCAGCTCTGGCCGGCCGTGATCCCGCTCGGGGACGTGAACAAGAAGCTCATCCGCGGCCTCACCGGCAGCGAGATGGCCCGGTTCAAGTTCAGGAAAGGGTGCCTCACCATCTACGTCTATGCCGTGCGCCGGCTGGGCGCCGCGGGCTTTGTGCGCGCCGACGACCTCAGGAGGATACTGCAGAACGTGGTGGAGCTCAAGGACTTCTTGGATCACACCGCCATGCTCGCCATGCGCCCATGCCCAGCCAGAGGAGCATCACGCTGCAGTCCCGGGCCGCCGTGGCTCAATGATCCTCCGACGAGGCTGCGTTGCTCGATCCATTTCTGCAATGCAGGTACTATTATTGGCTCGCGATTAGCAATCTGCAAAGAAGTCTTGATTCTTTTCGGTTCAATTAGTTTGTTCACCGTCGGTGTTTCCCTCTGCTCTGCCGGGGAGCTGTATAGATCTGTATATGTTGAGCGAAATCTTTTCTGCAAATTAAGCATAGATCTTCCCAAAAAGGAACATTTTCCCACAGGAATATTACACTTAGTCCCTGAAATAATCTTTTGTCAGAAGCCTTAGCCTGTTCCGTGACAATTTTCATGTAGCGTTGTACATCATCTGTTGCTACAGCTGGGGTACTGTACAGGTCTCTGGAAATTGCTGTATGTTTCAGTCCTTTTTCCTCCTTGCACACTCGTTATTCACGAAATCGCTTTGAAAATTCGTACTCCCTCCGATCCATATTAGTGGACATAGCTTTGTCTAAATTTATATGTATCTAGTTAAGTATTTAGACTAGATACATGTGTATCTAGACAAAGTTGTGCCCACTAATATGTATCGGAGGTAGTAAAATGATATTGCAAACTACGGTTCGTGTTCTTCGTTCTATCTTTTTCTGAACTCTGTTATCGGAGATTGGAGTTATCCATGATTCCATATTCCAGAGAGGAAAGTGAAGGGTACAGAATCTGGGAGGAAGTGGGCGATGCTATCTGTTTACGTGCGAGTGCGATGTAACCATCTCATTCTCGATGGTAGTGTAGTGCAGAGGAATATATGCTCTGTTTTCACTTACCCGTCTACTCCAGTACTCTGCTTCGTGTCCATGATGGTGCTGACCAAGGCAAATTCAGACCCTAGTCCTATTTGGACTGGAGTAATGATACTCTGCACGAATGCATGCAAATAAAATCCAGAGTACCAGGTGGACAGATTAAGGCCTAAGAGTACATTAACATACAGCAAGAACAATTTGTACTTGAATTTTTTACCAGGAGTTCGGGGCCGTGGATGGATCATCAGTTTCACTAGGGAAATACTACACCCGGGTGGACAGGTGCATGTGTGTCATGATGATCATGCAGCAAGTTAAAGTTTGTTGGGCATGAACAGTTCAGTGACACGATCGATATTTAAGTAGTTGAGCGATGAGCTGCACTGCATGGGCCACCCACGATGCCCGAAAATCATTAAGAACCTCCTAGCTATGCATCTCTCATTCTCTATATCCCTTCTCGAGCCCTCCCATCTCCTTCCCAATTTGAATACATTATGTATAAATACATGCGATTCAGAAAAAAAGTAAAACATCTTACAATTTGGAACAGAGCGAGGATTTATTAGCGATGGAAATAATCTTCCTACTGACACATTTAGGAATCAAACTCTCACTCGGACATTGTTGTACTTGGAGTAGATGCAGCAGTACGAAGAGCGGAGGAAGAGAGGTGGAGGGGAAAAAGCGGGACTTTGGAGTAAGACGGGGCGAAGAGCAAGGGGATGACGACGACAACAATGAGGATCAGGGACAGAGCCAAGATTAAAGGATGGACATTTCAATTAGGGAGGGACAACATGCTTATTTGGTCCAAAAGTACATATCTAGAACAGGCTTAGTTACATGTTTCCTCAGGTCATACGACGCCATAGGGGGGACAGGGCCCATGCTGGTCCGCCCTAGCTCCGCCACTGATGAGGATGGTGGCCGACTCTAGGCTTAGACTAATGGGTGGTGGATTTCCAAACGCCATTTTTAGCTTCAGTCGTTACATTATAATTTTAAAATGGCGAACACTAATTTACTAGAAATAGCACTAAGAAATAACCCAACATGTTATCTCTAAATGACGTGAAATATGTAATACTTCCTCCTAACCAAATTAAGTGTCATACCAAACTTAATCAATACGTACATACTCCCTCCGTTCGGAAATAGATGTCTTCAATTTGACCAAATTCGGATGTATGTGTACACTAAAACATGTCTACCTACATCCGAATCTAGACAAATGCATGCCATCTATTTCCGAACGGAGGGAGTATGTATCGTACGCTCAACTCGCGACAATTTTTGTGGATCGGAGGGAGTAACAAGTACTTCCTTCATATCGAAATATAAGATGTTTTACCATTTTTGTACCCACATGTATCTAGACATGTTCATGTGTGCAGATTCACATAAATATTGTTCTATGAAGGTCGTGAAATTTGTAACACAGACCATCTTATCAATGTACATGCCGTTGCTCCTTTGTACTCTACCTACGTGGCCATGTTAGGCCAAGCAAGGAACTAAACAAACACGAGTTGGGCACGCTGCCCGGCTAATTTCTGGCACGCTTGCTGCGATCAAACAAGAAGCGAGCAAGAAAGTGGGAGACAAGACCAGAGCGGTCGATCTCGTCTTTAACTAGTGTCCATGGGCGGGCGGCTTCCCTCCAATTATACGTCGCCGGGACCCGACCCGAGCTGCCGATCGGAGCAAGCAAATGATGGATCGTCGACGTATTTATGTGGCGCGGGCGCTGGCAGTGCTCGGTTTGGCGCGTCTTCCGTCGCCACATGTTCCAGTTCTGATCTTTGTCTGTGGAACAGCAACTAGCTTTGGATTTTGACGCGATGCCATGCGTGGTTAACCAGTCTGTGTCGTCCATTCGGGTCCTCTGAGCATATATCCATTTTTAGACAAATTTGAGACGGTTATTTTGGAACGGAGGGAGTAGTACAACATTATTTTCTTGTTTATGTTAGCGGTGTCCGTGTTTTGAAAAAAAAAATCATGCAAAAAAGCAATATTTCTATTATCTATACTACTATTAAAAGAGCAAACATGATCGGATACATTAAATCTGACGCGTTTGATTTTTGATCGACGAACCAAATTGCAAGATCGGTGTTGAGCACCTTAACACATCTGTACGAAACGTTATTTTTCTTTTTGCCGACGAGTCGGCCGGGCAGCATCGCCGGGGCCCGGGAGGGAGGAGCATAGAGCAGTGGCCGGTGGCGGCGCTCGCCACTGCCCTTGCCTTCTCTTCCCGGCACCGCCGCCACCTGCGGCCGTTTCCCGCGAGCCGCCGTCAAGCTCGACTTGGCCTGTCCCTGTGCCGGATGCGCGCCGGCGACACCTCCCTCGCCGCCATCGCAGTACTCGGCATCATCCAGTGGCCGCTCGCCAGGGAAGTTTCCGTCTTCAAGCTCGACTACTTCTCCCTTGCCGTCCAGGTCCCCTACCCGCTCCACCGCGTCCTCACACTACCCGTCCATGCAGAGGAATATCCATCGGCAGGCTCCTGCCAGTGCTGTTGCTGCCCAGGCGGCCAGGCCGCAACAGTCCTTCCATGTGGGAATCACCTCAAATGGATGTGCCAAGTCGTGTCTAATCCACTCTAGGTATGTGCGCGTCTTCCTTTCATTAGTTCCATGATCAGCCATCCATGAGTACAACTTGATTGGCTCAGCTTGATTGCTTCTAATTTTCCTTTCTTGACTTGGGATTAGTTAGCAGCATGGATGAATTAAATCCTAATGTAGTTTTCCCTAAAAAATCCCAATGTAGTTTTAGCTCTGAAACTTTGTGTCCTTCAACTGTCCAACACATGCCATCTGTTTGTGTTAATGCCTTAGAGAATATACATCACCCAGAATCGATTTCTCATATGGGCAACAAACCACGTTCCTGATAGGTAATTGGTATTAGTGAATTATGTGCATGGGGTGGTCAGCACTAAGGCTTATACAATTAGCTATACTTCATTGATTCATGGCTTCTGCACTAGAGGAGAAGTGATGGCTACATCCAATTTGCTTGTGAAAATGATGGAAAGAGAGTATACTCCTGCTGTGGTCACATTTGGTCCCTAAATCATATTAATGAAAAAAAATGTTAAATGGAAATCAACAAAAATTCAACTCCACGATTGTCAAGTTTGTAGTGTTTTTTTATTATACGTGCGTTGCACGTGCACTTGTACTAGGTCAGGCCATTACTAAGTTTGGTGGAATAAAATTCTGTGACGAGGTAAGGCCTTGTGGTGTTTTCTCCATCCAGGCTTTGTGCTCTGTTATTATACATTGTAATTTTTAAGTGATCCCATAATTTATAATTAAGAAACTTTTAGCTGTAACCCATTACACAGTTACCAAACTCCTGCTTCTTTCGGTGATCTTGGAGCAAACTTATTACTTTGCCTTGCGCATAACCAGTACTTGTGGTATTAATCCTGCTCAGTTGTTGCACCGGGTGATTGCCATTTAACATTATATAAATTGAATCTATTTCTCAAAAACAAATGTGATGAATGACATAATTAATTGAGACGTGCGTTGCATGTGCAAGGTTACTAGTTTCAGTAAAACGGACAAAGCTCAATGCTCTGAACAGGCCAAAATCTAGCACCCGACTTGTGTTTTTAACATACGTCGCAATAATTTTTTGCAGTTGATCAAGAGCCACAAACATGCACATGTCTAAGCTTTTCCGTATTTTCTTTACAATCATAATTTTTCGGTCAGCCGGTTTGTATATCCGTCCTCTTTTTTCCTTCATAATAGAAGGAGCAGGTCCCGTTTGGGAACAAAGTGTTTTCCCAATTTAGAAATACGATGGTTTTCTAAAAAAAAATACAGTTTAAAACACTTTGAGTTGTTTGGCTTCAAGTATTACAGTGATTTTACGAACGATGGTATTAATTAAACTGTAGTATCTTTTGCACTATTAAAAAAATGTCATGGTCTCTTTTTTCCAAAACAGAAAAACAAAAAAAATGGTGCAGTCGTCCTCCCCTTCGTTTCAGTTCAACCACGACTGTTGCACCATAATCTAGGTGAAGAACCATCAAACACATGCTACTCCCTCACTTCTAAATTAGATGACTTCCATTTATCCACATGGGGATGTATCTAGACATGTTACAAGTTTAGATACATCCGCATGTGGATAAATAAAAGTCATCTAATTTGGGACGGAGGGAGTAGAAAACAGCCCGTCATGTATGATTCTAGACTCAAGTTAGTTCAGAGAGTAGTATTTCTAATACTAATGGCAGCACGTGACCCCTCATTCATACGTGTTTTTCTATTATGGCCACATATTCAAACATTCGAGAATAAACTTCTGCCTAAAATATTGCTCGGCCAAACACCATCACAATGTTCGAAATATTGCAAGAAAGAACTGAAGTTTTCACAAACTATGGTATTTAGTGGCCCGATAAAAACATAGTGTGTAAATACTATTATTTTAAAAAGCTTTGCTTCCAAACATAGCCTAGGTGATTAGCTAAGGATTTCAAAGTGAAAACACAAGATTGACTTCACAAGATATGGCTTCTAATCATTGAAAAAATATGGCTTCTAACTCTTGTACAATTTTTTTTTTTTGAAAGGGTAAAGACGAGGGTGGATGTGTAACGACATGGAAATCAGTTACCTTGCTTTATTGGTCCTTTTTTTTACTAAATCCTTAGCTTTCACTTTCGACTAAAATTATTTTGGTTGAATTTTGCGCCGACAACCGACTAGGTTTTTTTTTTCTACAAGAGACAACTCTACGCTAGGAACAACCAATTGCATGAAATGTAGACTCACAAAATGCGTACACCAAAAATGAAGGTTTTTTTCTACATGCACTTTTCTTGATGTTGATGCGGCGTGTTTGGTTACTTGAATGCATATTAGACATCTAGATAATATGGCTCATGAATCTGTCTAGAATGATGTGCAATTTGGGTCATATTCTGTGGTCTATTTGGTTATCTACAAAGGACTTGTCTGCATCCCAGTACAAAGCGTTTGATCGGCATTTCCGATTTGTTCCATGCAAGCGTTGGACGTTTGGTTATATGTAATGCTTGTGATATGGTACATTTTCTCCTTGGTGGTGACTTTGTCAATCACTCGACTAAAAATACCCCTCGGTCAAGCACAAAGCCAACTCCTTACTCCCCCGCTCACCGCACCCACACGCCTTCCTCGCGAGATGTCACCGGCGCTTCCCGTGTTCAAATTCGAATAAACTGCCCGGCCGCTTCACAACGGTCACCACTCGCCGTCTTCCTTCCCCCTCCGACAAACACCTCGCCCCGTCCCGATCTACTCCCCTCCCGGCCACCTATCCCCCCAGTCACTGCCCCCGCGCGCCCGTGTACCGCGTCAGCCCTCTCCGATGGCGAGCGCCGCAGCCTCCTCCTCCTCCTCCTGGCAGTCAGTGCGTGTGGTGCTGCGGGTGCGCCCACTCCTCCCGTCCGAGGCCAGCTCGGCGGCGGCACCCTGCGTCTCCCTCATCGGCAGCCACACCGGCGGCGAGGTCACCGTCCAGCTCAAGGACCAGCACACTAGGTACCCACCTCAAGATCCAGTGGAGCTGCCCCTATGCTAATCGAGCAATTACCGAAATTCCGCCCAAATTTGTAGCTTCCTTCCACAAATGCGACCGTATTTTAGATTTGATTAGCTCTTGTAGTTACTGTGCCGACGATTAATTCTACCTATTGTACCTGGTTTGGGCGTCGATTACAAGCTGTTCTTCTGTTACTGATGTTGATTTAATTTCTTTCTTCAAAAAGTAGTGATGATTTGCTCGAGCCCTCTCGTTTGCTTGCTCATTTCATAATCATCCTTCCTTTCATAAACCGATCTACACGCCTGTACCCTGCAGTCGGAACGAGTGTTACAAGGTGGACGCCTACTTCAGCAAAGAGGACAGGGTCTCCGACATATTCGACCAGGAGGTCAGCGCCTTGATCCCGGGCATCTTCGAGGGCACGAACGCGACCGTGTTTGCCTATGGGGCAACCGGCAGCGGCAAGACCTACACGATGCAGGTGCGCATCCCTTTCCTCCGGTCTTGGACACAACGTGTTCGACGAAATGTTGCCCTGCTGTACTGCCAACCTGTTTCAGTGTTTCTCAAATCTTTTGGTGTGCAGGGTAGCGAGGACCTGCCGGGACTCATCCCCTTGTCGGTTTCGACCATCCTGGCGCGCTGTACCGGACGTGGTGCTCTGTGGAGATCTCGTACTACGAGGTCTACATGGAACGGTGCTATGATCTGCTCGAGCCCAAGGCAAAAGAGATCATGGCCTTGGACGACAAAGGTGGCAACCTGCAGCTGAAGGGCTTGGCTTGGGTAATATGCTGGGCCGCTTGGTCATTGTAGAATAATTTTGCTGGATTGTAGCTTCCGCAGTGAGCTTACTACTGTTTTTGGATGGTTTTAGGTCCCCGTGCGATCGATGGAGGAATTTCAGGAAGTCTACTCCATAGGTGTGCAGAGGAGGAAAGTCGCCCACACTGGCCTGAACGATGTTTCAAGTAGGAGCCATGCTGTGCTATCAATCAGGATCAGTAATGATACTGTCAAGGGGAAGCTAAACCTCATTGACTTGGCTGGTACGTCTCCCTTTAACCGAGGCGCACATAACCTACGAAGGCTTCACATTTCCAGCTTATGACCATGATGTGTTGGTTGTTCATTTCAGGAAATGAGGACAACAGAAGGACGCACAATGAAGGGATCCGCCTTCAAGAAAGCTCCAAAATTAATTCTTCATTGTTTGCCCTGTCGAATGTCATTTCAGCTCTCAAGAAGAACGAGCCACGGATACCTTTTAGGGAGAGTAAACTGACCCGCATACTACAAGACTCTCTAGGAGGCAATAGCCGTGCTGTGATGATAGCTTGCCTGGTGAGTTTTAGTTATAGCTCCCTCATCATGCGATGTAGTCTAGTAGACCCCTGCTCATTGCTTTCCGTTTGTTTCAGAATCCGGTGGAATACCAGGAGGCAGCCCATACACTAAGTTTGGCTGCTCGTTCAGGCCATATGGTGACTAACATGTCTTCGGCAAGCAAGGAGCAAACTCCAAAAGTAAAGGTTGACATGGAAGCTAAATTGCAAGTGTGGCTGGAATCAAGGGGGAAAATCAAGAGCATCCAAAGAATGAATGGGTTTTTCTCCCCAACTGGATGCAAGACACCTTCTTCCATGAGCCATATGAAACAACCAAAATCTGCCCTGGCTTCTAGTAGGGCTAAAGCAATGGACCGAGATGGTGGTAAAATTAAAAAGTAAGTGTCTCCAATTGCACTCTACAGTTGACATAGACCACATGCAATTATACCGAGATCTTAGCTTTTTTATTTTCTGTTGCACAGGGTGCTTTTTGATTTACCAGTCCATACTCCAGCCAAAAACACACCAAGACCAAGCTCACGAGACGAAGCAAAGACAACTAAGAAGGGTATGTTGTTTGAAAAAGGCATAAGAGTTTATATTAGAATTGAATAAGGATTCTGAATGTACAAAGGCCAGTAAGCCAATAAACAGAAACTAAAACTTGCTATTCAATAGAAAGTGATTGTACACAATCTACTTGCAATTTGCTCCCTCTGTCCACAATATAAGACGTTTTGGGGAGCTGCTTTAGCTCCCAAACAGCTCACCAAAACGTCTTATATTGTGGGAAAGAGGAGTGCTTGTGTTTGGAACTTCATCTATGTTTCGATATAAGAATCTGAGCTCTATAGGATGTTTTTTGCAGTGATGCTCCCTTCGTTGGCTCCTTGCGTTGAGGACAAGTCTGAATCACCCATTAGGAAAGCTCTCTCCCCCATTTCTTCCAACATGATGTCTCTCAAGCACCAGACAGCTGATGATGTCAATTGCCCTCCTTCGGTGGAACCCAAAACTCCAATAGGAGCATGTCATAGTGTTGAGAAGATTCCAGTTTGTACACCTCTTGATAAATTTAATGCACTGGGATCTAACCTGAAGGTCTGCATGATTTTCCTCCTAATTTTATACATCAACAACCTTTCTAGTTCAGTACAGACTTCTAAATTCTCTTATCTTGCACAGGAATCTCTTATTCAACAATACCTTGAGTTCTTAAATGTTGCGGACAAGTAAGTTCAACTCTCCAAGCTTCTATGGTTACTTTGTGTAGTGTGATTTCCATGTGTTAAACATTTTTGGCAACTTTCATCCTTTCTAATTATGTACTTTCCCTACCATGGATGCAGGGAAGAGCTTCAGCAACTGAAAGTATGGTCCTTGCGTTTCATAATAATTTGATAGATGGTATAGCAGCCTGTTCTTTTCCTACTAATGTTCCCATTTCTTCTTCAGGGTATTGGTGAAAAGAGAGCAGAGTACATTCTCGAGCTCCGGGAGGATTCGCCCAGACCATTCAAATCTGTAAGATTTCTGTAATAGAAATGCTTAGTCCTCACAGCGAAAAGTGACTTGTATTTGTCAATTTCTAACATAATGTGATTTGGCAGCTTTCAGACTTGGGAAATATTGGTCTATCATCGAAACAAGTAATTCTTCTGCTGACTCTGTTTTCACATACTCTTGTATTCTTTCCTGCACAACTTGTGTGCGTAAATACTGCCCTCAACCTATTTGCTTATGTTGTGTCAAACAGATCCAAGATATCCTACGGAAAACAGCCACTGGAATCTTCAAATGACCACTAGAATGGACTGTTCCCTAGAAGTCAACACAATGGCTGTTCCCTGGAAATCACTGGAATGGATTGCTGTGGTCTACCACCTTGGAGATGCTTGGTCATATTGTTTCATCATCAGTGACTCAATGTGTGTAGTTGCACTGTTAATTGTCAGCCTGTTGTTGACCTAGTTGTAGTTGTACTGTTAATTTTTAGCCTGTTGCTGATGCTAGTAGTAAACATGGAGCAATGGGTCGCCTCACCTTGTTGCAGATTTTCTCTTGTAATTTCTCATCCTGATGTTATGACCTATTCTTCTGATATTGCATGCCATTCACTAGCTTCCCTTGCACGAGCAGTTCTAGTTGAGTTTTGGAATGTTTCTTGGTAAACTGTTTGTGAACTAGGTTGATGTCATCATGATTTGCATATTTCAGAGGAAATATTTTGAGCACTGGTTTTCCTTGGCCATGTCGGTGGCATCATCACACGACGGTACTTGTTTTGATGCATATCCTTATGGACTTTAAACATCTACAGTAGTAAAAAAGTAACAATAAAATTTGCACGATTAGCATTTTTACAAATTGCATACGGTTTTTTCATTACTTCGTGTTTCGTTGTAGGAAATTGTAACATCGGCTGTAGTACATAAATGTAAGAAGAAAACTCGCATGATTAGCAATTTTGCATATTCCATAGGATTTTTTTTTCATGATTTGCATATTTCGTTGGAAGGAAGGAATATTTTAGCATCCTGGTGACGTTACTGGAGTTCGTTCGGACTGTCAATTTTGTAGGGAGGCAATGGCAAGTTAGGTCCGGCAAAAAAGTGGAAGAACCAAAACAATTCGCCCACCGTGGGGCTCATCCTGGTGACGTTACTGGAGTTCGGACTGTCAATTTTGTAGGGAGGTGGCAAGTTAGGTCCGGCAAAAAAGTGGAAGAACCGAAACAATTCGCCCACCGTGGGGCTCGAACCCACGACCACAAGGTTAAGAGCCTTGCGCTCTACCAACTGAGCTAGACGGGCTACAAGGTAACAATTGTTGGTCACTTTATTTGTTCACTATTTACTGGCTGGTTAGTAAGATGAGTACGCACGGTATGATTCAACCAGAGGCAAACCTTTCCTTGTTTGCACGGAATGTCCAGGCAGCTTGAGGCATGAACAGAACAGCTATCCTTTGCTTGAGAACTTGCCTGTGGCAAGATGGTTAGGTGGGTGGTTGTACCCCCAGCCCACCAGAGTTCAAACCCCAGGTTTGACGCTGGTGTTTCTCATTTAAGGCGGAATATTCTTCAGTGGGAGGCGACGTTCCCGTCGACAGCGAGGCGCCCGTGGTGACTTCGTCAATCTCAAGACTCGACCCGCCGGCTCAGTCTCTCGGAGGTGCTCATAGGGGTAGGGTGTGCGTGCGTGCGTTCATAGGGGTGAGTGTGTGCGCGTGTATATGAGCGCTTGCGTTGTACTGTGTTTCGCAAAAAAAAGCTATCCTTTGCTTCGGCCTAGTAGCCACCTCATCACAAGACTAATTGTCGAAAAGTACAGTCATCGCATGGAAAGCAGATCACCCCGCTACTACCGGCAGTACTCCTTTTCGCGAGTACTTCAACAGTGCATAACCTATAATCGACCGAACAGTTAATAAAGTTAAGAAAAAAGAGAAGAAAATGTAGGCTCAACACACAGTTCCCCGTGTGTTGTTGGATTCACCACTTTATTGTTGAAGTAGTACAACACATGGAAAACAAACCATAGTACTTAAATTTTCATCAAGCGCACGGTTGTGGCCTTAAGAAGGAAACGTAAGTCCTAAAGATCACCGCGTGCTGCTGGAAATCA
Organism: Poa pratensis; assembly: GCA_947311845.1. Taxonomy (NCBI): domain Eukaryota; kingdom Viridiplantae; phylum Streptophyta; class Magnoliopsida; order Poales; family Poaceae; genus Poa; species Poa pratensis. The sequence continues at coordinate 28,602,908 of CAMZMU010000067.1, forward strand.
TATGGCTTAGAGCATCTCTAGCAGTGACCGAAAAGGGCGGAACCGAAAACACGTTTTTTAGTTCACGTTTTGCATGTTTTACGGGCTGGAAATGACTGCACGCAGAACATAAACCGAAAGCCGAGCGGTAAAACAGACATTTCAACACATATGCATCATTTGACTTTAGAAATATAAAAGCAATATAAAATCAATATGAAGTAACAATATTGTTTCCTGTACAATACAAACTCAATCCAAATGACAATAATGGTTTAAATTACAACCCAATAAATTAAATAAACAATAATCCAAGTTCAAGCCAAATGCAAAATAATGGTTCAAAACACACATGAATAAAATGAATGAATGTGGCAGATTTCTGTCCATGCCTCTGCCAGAGGTGCTCAATGAGATCTTGTTGAAGCTGGCTGTGAGTGTCGACATCCTTAATCTCCCGGTAAATTTGAACGAATGCTTAAATACGATTTGGGTTTCTAGCCGGTTTCACACGGCTACCTACATTGTCGTAGACCAAATCCAAGTTCAAGTACCTCTCATTCTCGACGATCATGTTGTGAAGAATCACATGGCTGCAGATATCTTCCGATACGCGCTAAACCCCGTCAAACCCGTAGCATTCCTCCGACAAGTAAAATACTGACAATTGGCCTCGCGAGCTTCTACAATTTTCACGAAGAGGGATCGACGCATTCGGTACCTTCGATGGAAGATGTGAGCCGGATAGGTGGGTATCTCGGCGAAGTAGTCTCGCATGAGCAACACGTAGCCGTAGAAGCGGTTCCGAGGAATGCAAAGGCGGCCAACGGTGGATCCTTGCCTCTTCTTCTTCTTCTTCTTCCTATCCCCGAGCTCCTTCACGGCGAGGATCACCACCACCATTTGCTGCCGGTGGTTGGCGAGCAACATCTCCATGTCCGAGTCGTCGGACGAGGACGAGTCCTCGAGCAAAAATTGCTCGCACATACTCAACTTCATCTAAAATGCACACAGGAAGACTCATAAACACCAAATCGACTGGAAACGAGCGAAAAATTACTCACCGACGGATCCGGGGTGGCGGCAACTCGGTGACGGCTTTTCGCCGGTAGATGTGGAAGGGAAACGGCCGAAATCGAGGGTTGCGGGCTGCGGCGGCGACGACGACTCGGGGGGAAAGAGGAACGAACCCACGCGAGGCTGAAATGACTCTCCCGCCAACTACTTACAAGCTTTCAAGACACCCTCCATCGCTTTTTCGGTCACTGCTAGAGATGCTTTTCGCACGCTGTTCCCCATTCACGGGTTAACAACCGGATCCTTGGACTTTTTATATGAGCACAGTGTTCTAGTGCTAGCTTCACCTCACCTACTGCCAGAGAACGGAACCATCGCTATCGAAATCGAAGACCGCGGCGCACAGGCACGGCTCTCGCTGTCCCGCACCTTAACTAACCCAGTTTAAGCGCCTGAAACGCGATGTACATGTTTTTGACTCGCCACTCGCTTTCTCCATAACGAAGCAGACGACACTCGCCACCTGGCGCTTTGAGATTCGGAAAGCCACGTCTCGGTTTAGCTTCGCGCCGTCGGATGCAGATCTCTGTTTTGGCCTCCGCTTTCGAGTTGACTCTCTGGCAGCTCACAATTCTCTCAAAGCACGAGCGGCTTTTTAAAAGGCCCAGACCGAATTCTTCCAGCTCGGCTCGTGTGTACGCCGTGGCGACCGAGGCCGGCCAACTTGACGCGCGCCTCCCGGGTCTCGCGGCCACCACTCCCCCTCTCCATCCCATCTCCCTCGCCCCCATTGCGCGGGACGGCAGCGATCGAGCGCGGGGGAGCCCTAAAACCTAGCCCCCGCCCCGGAGCAGGCGCGCCCGATGCAGGGCCAGGTGTACAGCCGCCTGGGGAGCTCCGGCGGCTCCGCGCCGGGCACGCCGTCCCCTCCCCCGCCCCCGTCCCCAACGCTCCGCACCGGGGGCAGGCGGACGCCGGGGAAGGCGGGCTCGGCGCGGGGAGGATCCCAGGAAGCGGCGGCGGCGGCGCTGGGGGTCGTCGGGTGGGGCGGCGCGGCGAGGCGGGCGGCGTGGGCGCTGCTCGCGGCGCTGCTGCGGAGGCAGGCCGTGTTCCTCTTCGCGCCGCTGCTCTACGTCGCGGCGATGCTGCTCTACATGGGCTCGCTCCCGCTCGACGTCGTGCCGCGGATCATCACCCGCTCCGCGCCCGGCTCCGTCTACCGCAGCCCCCAGCTGTACGCCCGCCTCCGCGCCGACATGGACGCCGATAACTCCACCGACGCGGTTAGTACCTCGCTCCTCTTTGCCCGTTCCTTGCCGCATTTCGATTTTGGGTTGCAATGTGGGCGTGAATGTTTGACCGTTTTGGTGACTAACTAACAACTTCGTACTGTACTACTGTTATGGTTGGGTTTGTTGACTCAGTGTGTTGAAGGTTTGTCCTTATTAGCTGATGGAGCAGATGTAGTCAGTGTAGCGTGCGCTATTACCAAGTTTTTGGTGTCTATTTAGATTAGTTTAGTCCAAGTTGATTACTTCGAATTTAGCTCCTGTCCTCTTCAAATAGCCGGAAATGGCAGCGGAGTGGTTGTTGACCTGTTGGATTTTCCTTGGTTGTTTCCTAGTTCACGTGATTGTTGCAGCCTTGTGGATGACCAGGACAACTAATGGGTCATCTGAAAGATCAACTAGTCCCTGAAAGATCATGCACTGCTTGCAGGCTCAAGGGATGTCGCTGATCTGTTCTTTCAGTAATGTAACCTGAGGATGCCCGCAAGGTGTTTGACAGGGGGACGTATTGGCATGCTTCTGTATTTAATACAAAAATTGAGGCAGGTTTCCCCTTATTCAAGAAAAGAATATGTTGTCATACTTGTACACTTTGGTCTACCATTCACTATCCTCTAAAATAGTTATAATGTACTCCTTTGTGGGTCAAATTAGCTCTTGTGAGCGTTAATAAATCTGTTTGCCTTGCCTCCATCTTGGCACTGAGAATATTATAGCTGCGGCTAAAAGTTAGCATGTACCATTGGGGCATTGGGTACTACAAAAGGAGAATCAAACCAAGCATATGAAACTCATGCTCTAAAGGCAACAGGGGCAATTCAACAAGCAAGGTTCTCCTGTATTTAGGTTTCTAACATCTTTTTCCCATTCATCTTATTTCCTTACCACTCACATGCGTCTTCAGTACCTAACTGTTTTACCCTCAGGTGAAAGGATTTTAACTATAGTTGAAACCCCAAACCACTTTTTTCTGTATACAAATCAGAAACTTGTTTGAACGTGACGAATCAAAAGGTAAAACATAGAAAAAGCACCTGCAGAAATACAAATGTATCTCTGTCCATGGTTTCTTCTAGAATTTGTGCAAGAATTCTTCTGTAAGCCGACAATTAGTGTGCCCACTGCCCACAAATGGGAATAGCAGCAGAATATGTTCCATCATACTGTGGCTAATTCTAATCTATGCTTTTATGATTCATGCACATGATCTCTTAATTACAGTATATGTATATTTTGTATACATGCTTCTCTGACGCTGTCATATTTTTGTAGTTAGCAACTGTATGGAGGCATACTTACAAAGGTGGTGTCTGGCGACCTTGCATAAGCAACATGACAAACAGTATGCCATCTACTTGTCCTTTTCTCGTGCTAATTTGTATTTTTGTAATTAATGTCATTTCATCGAGTTAATTTTATCTCACATATTGATAAACTCGTGAACATAGGTTTATGGTAGAGAAGACTTGCATTTTTGTATTCTATCATGTGGATAGTTAATTGTGCGCCTTAATGGATTCATTGGTCAGAGTTAGATTGTTTCTATAGTTTCCTCTTTTTTTCCGCAAATGAAAATATCATTCTAGGTCTTGTTTACCTCCATTATTAGTCACCGCTTCTCTGTGGCGAGTTCCTATAAAAACTTACCAGCACAGCATGGCAGCATGTTGAGACTTGAGACTAATTATGCTTTACATGTATGGGCTGCTAAAGTCTCATCATGATTAGTTGATCATGTACCTGATACACTTTGTTGACGAGTTTACTATACTAACACTCAGGCATTTTAGTTTTAGAGGAATTAGGTATTTGAATTTTTGAATATGACCATCATACTACAATCTCTATCTTTCTTTTTGCTACTTTGACATCACATGGATGCCTTCTTAATTTTACAAAACACTGTACTACCAAATTAGTGTCTAATTTTTTATCATAACGTGTGTAGGTTTGCCTGAATCAAATGGCTATATATATGTAGAGGCAAATGGTGGCTTGAATCAACAAAGGACATCGGTAGTTGCCTTTCCTCAACCGTTCTTCATGTTTCTCTTCATATGTGACAGTTTATATATGTTCACGTCATACTTTTTCTGGTAATTTAAGTTACTCACTTGGGCTTCTCTTTCTTCTGTTTTTCTTGCTTTCAGATATGTAACGCGGTTGCTATTGCTGGTTTTCTAAATGCTACTCTTATTATCCCGAATTTCCATTTCCACAGCATCTGGAAGGATCCAAGGTCTCCTCATTTCTCTCCCTTCATCCTCAAATATTTTTTGACTAGTTGCCTACTTGACATTAAGTCTAATATGAATACTATTAAAAGATAATGGTGTATCTGGCTTGTGCCCAACAATCAATTGGTCTTCGTTTGGATGTTCGCCTTTTTTGTGCATGTTTGCCCCTTTGGCTGTTTCCTATACAGCTTTTTGTCATTTCTTGGCTGAACTTTGGAAAGCAAAACCTCGTCCAATATATTGGTTTGTCAACCAAAGACAACCAAAAGTTTGTAATATTAAAACTACAATATATCATTTCTTCTAGTAAGCATGACACGATGCTGTTTGATACTTCTGTATGTACCTTTGAAACCTTGAAATTTCTAGAACATTAAAGTTTTTCAGTTTAGTTAAAAAATGCCCCTCTTCAATTTTGCATGCTTAAATACTGTACCTTATTAGGTTTGACTTCACATTAGATTGTCATGTCAATTAACACTGTTAAATTCGAGAATACCCCCATCCGATCCCAACTGTCTGTAAGTTCTTAATAAAGCACATAAATCTTTGTAGATATGAAGTGGCACATACACTCTGTTGCTAGCTGTACTTGACTGCACAAGGTATCACACTTGAAAGGAGTAAAGCTGATATTGGTTGTTATCCTTGTTTGCCTGTCGTACTGAGTTATTTGAATTCAATGAAGGAATGGTGGTTAGTGTCGCTGTTAAAGTTCCAAAAGAGTGAGATTAGTTTGATATTTAAGAGACGAACTAGCGCATAGTATTGAACTTTGGGCTGCTGCGACTATACTTGGACAACTCATATATTCATTCCCTTTGGTTTGATGCCTCTGCTTTGGTTTCAGATCAACTTCATTTTCATACGACTATAAATTTAGTAAAAAACATGATTGCTGATGTTTTCTTTTGGATGCAGCAAATTCAGTGATATTTATGATGAAGAACACTTTGTAAAACATCTACAAAATGATGTCCGAGTAGTTGACAAAGCGCCTGACTTTATAATGGAGCATTTTGGTCACAATATAACCAATGTATTCAATTTCAAGATAAAGGCTTGGTCTCCTATTAAATACTATAAAGATGTTGTTCTTCCGAAGTTAGTTGAAGAAAGGTGCGTTAAAATCCAGTTCAGTTGTCACTTCGGAATTAAAGTTGCGTGTGCAAATTTATTTTGCCTGTATCCTGGTTTATTATTCATTTTTTTGTCCTTTTTTACGAAGTTTTTGTTGATCGCTTCCCTTGCATACGATGCAGTTATGTAACTAATATGCTTCTGCAAGTGTTTCTAGCCTTAATCATGGTATAAACACTTAAAGAAGTAATTGCATACTTGAAGATATTTGATATCCTGTTCACATTGCAATCTATGGTTAACACGCTTTGTATCTAGTGTACCCTATGTACTACATCAAGCCTATATGTAGTTAGTTAACGTCGTGCATTCCGTCATTAGCAGCTATATTGATGAAATAAATTGGCCTGTAACATGTTTCAAAAGGTTCCATAACCGGTAAGGCTGTCTAGTTTGATTGATTATTCTGAAGAATTTGATTTTTTTTACTCTTGTATTTACTGTTAAATTTTATAGGAAAAATAGTTAAAAGTTTCTATATGGGATGTTTATGTATATACTAAGAAAATGAAAACAGAAGATCTTGTTTGCACAAGTCGATTTTCCTATACCCAGAAACTGCTGTTTTGTAGTTCTATTAGGAATGAAGCTGACATCGTCCTGTTTATTTGGGAATGGTTAGTATTATTTGTGTTAGGGCTAAACTGACAAGGGTCGAAAGACAGTGAATGGGCAACTTGCTCTCGTCTAGCCGCTACAAGGCCCTATCCCTGGGCACGAGTGACTTAAATTAACTTTGGATTTCTCATAGTTGATCAAAAGGTTGCATTCTAGTCCTTTATATATAGGAATACTGACTTGATCAAAAAGACTCGAAATTGTATATCTAGTTTCCTAACACAACTTATCTCTATCTTCTAATTCTTACCTAAATGTATCTTCTTCTGACTATGATAATCTCCCATTTTTATTTGGTTCTTTTCCGCTCTAAATTTAAATTGCATGTATATGACGTCTATATCAGTTTGTGAAATGGAGGCATATCCTATTCCAACACAATAACCCTTTAAGATGCATTCATGCATTCATGTGGTCGATTTTAGTCGAGGCAGAAAATCATCATTCTAACAACTTTTTTTTGCTGTGAATACATTTTTATTTTGAATCTGAAGTTTTAATACTTTATAGACTACATCATAAAAACACTTCAGAATTTTTTATGTTGATTTGGTCCCCTGAATAAAAGATTGATTGCATCGTTTCATCTCAAGAGGTGCTTACACTTGATATGTCGCATTTCAAACATGAATGGTCTTGCTTTTATTATTATGCAACTTTTTCTGAAACTATGCTCTGAACTACAGATTCATCAGGATTTCTCCTTTTGCAAATCGACTATCTTTTGATGCCCCACCTGTTGTTCAGCGGTTGAGATGCTTGGTGAATTTTGAAGCTTTGAAATTTGCAAACCCAATTGCTACTCTATCTGAGACCTTAATTTCTCGAATGAGAGAAAAAAGTGCTGAAAGCAATGGGAAATATATAGCAGTGCATCTTCGTTTTGAGGAGGTTTGTTTTACTTTGTGAAAATTTGATTAACATTATTTTTGGAAAACCATGGATTCACTCTTTTCTGGTGTTGTGATTTTTTTAGAGGCATCCACTAATTGTTGTCTTGCAGGATATGGTTGCCTTCTCATGCTGTGTCTATGATGGTGGTGATGAGGAGAAGAAGGAAATGGATGCAGCCAGAGAAATAGGCTGGAGAGGGAAATTCACAAAGAAAGGGCGGGTAATAAGACCAGGAGTTATAAGAATGAATGGGAAATGTCCGCTTACACCTTTGGAGGTATGTTTATCGAATATTATAAAACTGCTCACTGATGCTATTAAAACCTGACTTTATTTCTCAAGCACATTTTTGTATTCCATGATCTGTTAAGTCTCTTCCATCAAGTGAGATTACATTTAGGATCTTGATTATCTGCATGTTTATGCTACATGGCCTTTAGGTTGGATTAATGCTTCGTGGAATGGGTTTCAACAATAAGACTGCAATTTTCTTGGCGTCCGGAAAGATTTACAAATCAGAGAAAACCATGGCTCCTCTTCTTGAAATGTTTCCTCTTCTACAGACAAAAGAAACACTAGCATCAGACGAGGAACTTGCTCCATTTAAGGTATTGTTAGGTCAGAGACACACAAACATGTTGTGGAATTCCATATGGGTATTGTCCTAAATGCAGCTTTCTTCCCAGAACTTCTCTTCAAGGATGGCTGCAATCGATTATAGTGTTTGCGCCTATAGTGAAGTATTTGTGACCACACAAGGTGGAAATTTCCCTCATTTTCTTATGGGACACAGAAGATACTTGTATGGTGGACATTCAAAGACAATTAAGCCAGACAAAAGAAGGCTGGCCATACTCTTTGATAACCCACGTATTGGGTATGAGATTGCACCGACCTTAGTTTTATTTACACCCCATATTCTTCATGTCTATAGTCGATAGTAATGCCTTGTTATTTATGTGCAGATGGAAATCGTTGAAACGGCACTTGCTCAATATGAGAGCACACAGCGATGCCAAAGGGGTTGAGCTCAAAAGACCAAATGAATCAATCTACACCTTTCCATGTCCTGACTGCATGTGCCGCCTGAACAGAACAACACATACGAAACCTGCACACGCTAGATAGCATTGGCACCTAGTTAACTAACCTATTTTTCTGGCACGCCGGTATGATTTGTTCGTCCTCCGCGTACTCCATGGTGGCGATTCAACTTCAACCTGCAAGCATACCTGACAGGCTGTTATACATCGATCTATATTCTCACTAGGGTGGCTTTTTTCTTTGTATGTTCCAACAGGGATGCCACAACTTCCATAGTCTTAGACCATCAAGCTGCTAACAATACAGTGATTCGATCTAACACACACCAATAGATCCATCTGACACCCATAGAGCTGAATTTCAAACCGTTTAGTGTGTAGTGCCCCTTGTACATGGCTCATTAGAATTTTGTCATTATACATAAATTTTGATGGGAGACAGACATTGTAAAGTTGTTTGTCAGTAGATCTTTTTCGTCTTGCTCTTGAAATGGGCAATGCTTCTGTCTTCTTAAACTTGGTCTTCTCCTCTGTTGTAACTTTCTCTGGCACTTAGCTTTTTCAATATCAACGATGGGAATCGCACGTTGTGATTCTTGCTTTGTCACTATACAACCAAAACATCTAATTACAGTATATACTTGACTACCTTCTTATTGATCATTCTTTATGAAGCTTACCATCCAACAATCAACTGCTTATCATCTGGTCATCTGCTGATAAGGTAAACACTTGTTTTTTTTTCTTTATCTGATTACAGCAGTATCTTGTTTATCCATGCTGAGTACTCCGTTCTGTTGTAGGCCCGAACATTCAAAGTCCCAGTGTCAGCAGCCAGTTGCCCAGTTCTGATCTTTGAATGTGCCTTGCATGTATATAGGGAGGACCGTTGATAGAGATTGGGAATCTGGGAAGGAGGAATGCCCGTTCCTGTTAAACGACAAGGCCTGGCCAAGGGATGCTGGGCGAGATCAGAGCAGCTGAATAGCTTTTTCCCCACTTGAAGTCGGACAGGTTTAGTCATTCAGAGCAGCAACTTTCTTCCTCTTCCCTCTCGGTTTTCTACTATTGGTAATGAGGCGCGCTGCTGATGCTGATGGGCATGCTCCAGTCCATTTCCCAGCAGGCAACATGGCGTCGCAAATACTTCTGGATGAGACGATGCAGAAGATTAGGCGCGCCTCGTGGTCATGGCGGAAAGGTTGGCCCACTCTTTCATACTCTTCCCTTCTCTCACATGTCCCGTTTCATCCCTGGATGAGATCTCTATCCCTATCTCGGCAGACAAACTGTGGCCCGTCTTGAAAGAACAAAAGCCTTTAGCCAAAACTGTTTTGGGAAGGAGTGTGTCTTCACGTATCGGTGTCGTTAAAGCTTCATTATGATTTGAGGGTTCTGTTTGGTTAGAAGAAACTCCAAAGGCAAACCTTAGATTCCCTTATTTCACAGGAATATGCACGGTAGAAGCGTTGACAACGGCGTAGGAATTTGGATGGGCAGCGATGAGTGAGGTGTTTTGACTCCCGAATTCCAGTGCTCCTTGTATTTAAAATTCAAAAAATGGAACTTAAAACTTTCAGACGAATCTAGGTATACATAGGGGTGAAAACGGTACGAATAACTTCCGACCGACCGGAGGCTCACAAAAGGCAAATAGAGATTTGTCGGATAGTTGGCGGATGCAGTCATAGATACGGATAGTAATCCACGGATATGGAAAATGATGTGATTTTACTAATATCCGTCCGTATTTGAAGATATACGTCATATCTGACTGGTGCAATATCCGGCCATCAAATTCTTGTCAAGGCACTACCATGTTTGTGAATCACATTTCTTGGAGGCACCTTAGGCCATTCAATGGCAACATTAATTAGCCACTTGGAAATGGAAGTATGAGTTATTAAACATTCTTTGTCTTAGAATTACAATATATATAAAGTTAATTTTGAGTAAGTTGGTTCATAATATTTGATATATGTCAGTCCTATTTTCAAAGTGACATTCGACAAAATCTTATTCGCATTTGAACCGTATTCGCCCTGTATTTGTAACCGACATGATCTGATTCCTTATTCGTATCTGCACACTATTCGCTCTGGCTTAGTATTCGGAAAAAAAAATATGGTTACATACATGATTTCACTACCATTCGACCGTATCCGCTCCGTTTTCACCCCTAGTTCACATTACATACACATGATATGTACATACCTGTGGAGTGTTGCTAGATAACACGTTCTATCGTAGGCTACACAAAACTCACAAATTTGAGGCTCTAAAGAGGCAAAAATAACTATTTTTCTTCCAAAAATTGTCTTCTTTGTGCAGGCCACAGATGAAAATTATTTCTATAGAAATTTGGCCATACACACTAGACATGTATACATACTTGTATGCTTTTTCTTCTGAATTTTTGGAGACCTCAAAGCAAAGTTTCGATTTTTTTATAAAAGCGGGATCACTTGAGTTTGGGAGCTACAAATGATTCGGGGAATCGGGGTCGGGAATTCTCTTTGACGGACTTTAATCTCCCATTCTTCGTGCAGGACATCAAGGCAAGAATACAATAGCAAAACCGTTATTGGCTCGTTTTCTTTTGTATCGTTAATTTTAGTCACGCTTTATTTTCCTTTCCCCCCCCAGGAGCTTTGGAGATCCGATGAGAAGCATTCTGCCCATGACGCTTGATTCCTTGCTATACAAGCTGGCTCTGATAAAATCTGCGGTAAAGCTACTCCGTTCACTGCTTGATCTAACTAGAGTGCTCACTCACTTCGTTCCATGTTATCTAATCAGCACTCGGTCCCGCAAAAGATTCTGCGTTTCCCTTAAACTTACCATTACGGCATTACTTCCATACAGGAATAGAAGAGTCAAGCCAACATGAGAACGGCCCCCCCCTCTTATCATCACGAACCTTTTCCCGAACACTGCAGTGTGCATGTCACTGGCCAGTCTAGTTCCTCCTCCTAGCTGCTACAGTCCACAGCCCACCCACCCACCCACGCCCCTACGCCATTTATTTCCACAATGCGCAAGTCACAACGCAGAACAAAACTTGGCAGTTCGCAGACACTGAACCCAAACCCGAGGGAACCCAGAAGTTTAATCAGCGATTTTTAGCTAAGCAAGAAGAAGACACTGGAAATATTCATTCCACCTCACACACGGGGCTGGCTGGCTGGCTGGCTCGGGTCACCACCCCCACCCCACCGCATCTCAAGCTCACCTCACTTCACTCCTCTCGAGTCAGTCAGTCAGTAGAGCGCGGCTGTGCTGTGCTCATCCCGGCGGCACGGCGAGATGCGGAGACAGATCTCCCGCCTCGTGCTGGTTGGCCTGCTCGCTGTGGCAACTGGGTTCTTGGCACCGGCCGCTGCGGTGGACGTGGAGGCGGTGCTGGCGCCGTTCCCGGACCTCGCGGGCTTCGCGCGGCTGCTCGCGTCCAGCCCCGTGGCCCGGGAGCTGGCGGGGCGGTCCTCGCTGACGCTGCTCGCCGTGCCCAACGCCCACCTCCCGCAGTCCCCCTCGGCGTTCGCGGCCGCCGCGGGGGCCGACCTCGCCGACGTGCTCCGCTACCACGTCCTCCTCGAGTACATCTCCCCCGCCGACCTCCGCCGCCTCCCGGCCGCCGGCAAGCTGGTCACCACGCTGTTCCAGACCACCGGCCGCGCCCCCGCCGACCTCGGCGCCGTCAACGTCACCTCCACAGGGCCAAACCTCGGCTTCGTCCGCTCCCCAGCCCCCTTCCCGGGGTCCAACGCGACGGTCCTCGGCTCCGTCACCGCCGTCCCCTACAACCTCAGCGTGCTCGCCGTGGACGGCCTCATCGTGCCCTCCGGCTTCGACCTGGCCGCCTCCGACTCCCGCCCCGCCGCCGCCGCCGCCGCAGCCGTCAACATCACCCGCGTCCTCGCCGACGCCCGCGGCTTCAACGTGGCAGCGTCCATGCTGGAGGCCTCCGGCGTGGCGGAGGAGTTCGAGGGCGACGAGCGGGGCGCGGGCATCACGGTGTTCGTCCCCACCGACGAGGCCTTCGCGAACGTGCCGGCCGGCGACCGCCTCCAGTCCTTGCCCGCCGACCGCAAGGCCGTGGTGCTCCGCTTCCACGTCCTCCACTCCTACTACCCGCTGGGGTCCCTGGAGTCGATCGTGAACCCGCTGCAGCCGACGCTGGCCACCGAGTACGCCAGCCAGGCGGGGCGCTTCACCCTCAACATCACCCGCTCCAACGGCTCCGTGGCCATCGACACGGGCGTCGTCCAGGCCACCATCACCCGCACCGTGTTCGACCAGAACCCCGTCGCCGTGTTCGCCGTCTCCGAGGTGCTGCTGCCCAAGGAGATGTTCGCCAGGACGACCGGGACCGAGTCCGCCGCCGCCATCGTCGCCGCCACCCCGCCGCCCGCGTCGTCGGCCTCGATGCCGCCGGAGCCGGACGAGATGGAAAGTACGCCGCCGACGAAGCTCTCCTCGCCGCCCGGCGTGAACTACACCACGGCGTTGCCTTCGTCGTCGTCGGCAACGACGGTTTCGATTGGGCGGTCGTGTTGTATAGCGCTGTTGTATCTAGTACCGCTGCTATCGCTGGTATGAGATCCGGCGGTTAGCTGGTATGAAATAGTCGTTTTTTTTTGCATTGCTTTTATTACTGAATCTGTACACTGCGAATTGGAAAGGGGTTGGGGGAGAAGCTGGAGGTGAAGACTTGACTGAAGCTGCAAAGCAGCATTCTTTCTTTTTACTGCTCGCGGCATGGTGGAAAAGCGAAATGATAGCAACTTCCTGGAAAGAATCACACGACATATCTAAAAAATGCCATGTAAAGAAAGAATCACAGACACACAGACTATTTCAAGGACATTGTTAGCGCTGGTTCTTCCTGCTGCTTCCATTCGATTTCTCTGTGGCGGGTGACGGAAGGTGGAAGAAGGAGGTGCGCGTACCGGAGCGGTGAGGGGAGAGACGGACAGGGGTAGGTGGGGTGGCAGTGAGCTGGCGAGGTCGGCCTTTGTCACAGGCGTCAGCCCGCTAGATTCGATCGCCCGCCACGCCTCTCAGTCTCTCACCGCCACTTGTGTGCCCGCCGCTTCTTGTCGCATCCTGCCACGCCACTTGTGTGCGTAGCGCGCATGAAGAAGGACGGTGAAATCCCCTCCATCTCGATCGAACGCCTGGATTTCACGTGGAAAACGGCCTATTTTTAGAAATTGCATCAAACATCTGACTTTGTGGCACTTGTTGCATCAGGCACAGAAACAAAATCTAATTTTTAGAGCAGATCATATATTTTTGTCCAATGAGTTGCACCTAGCCCAAATAAACCGGTTAATCTCGATTATTTGTTAATTATTACAACTAACACCACATTTGTGCCGGTTGTTACATCAAACACATAAACCAACATTTTGTTTTGCAGCGACCCACGATTTTTTGTATGATTAGTTGCGCCTAGCCTAAATAAACCGGTTAACCTCGTTACCATAATCCATGTCATATCGGGCCGATGTTTTGACGGCGTGGCGGCTAGCGTGGGCAAATGGCATGTGCGAGGCTGGAACTCCGTGTGTGTTTGACAATTGACACCACCGGAACCGAATGAATCTTAAAAAGGATGAGCGCATCAAAGCAACCAAGCCCTAAAACCCACATGAAGTGGAGACGGGGACATTGCGACTCGGTGAGGGGATGACGGATTCTGCTGACTCAGTAAGGTATTTTGAGAAAGTTGCATCAAACATCACACTCCGTGGCACTTGTTGCACAAAGCACATAAACAAAACGTATTTTTGAAGCGAACCGCATATTTTGTCTAATTAGTCTCACTTAACCCAAATATACTGGTTATCTCGACTTTTGGTTAATTACTTGCAACTAACAACCAGTTTTGTGTCAATTGTTACACCAAATGTAACATCCCAAAATTGTAACCCAGCTTTATTAGTCAAAATTTGTGGGCCAACAAAAACTTTTGTTATTTTATGTGTGTTTGTTTGTGTTTGCTTGCTTGAGTTGTTGTTTGCTCTAAACAATTACTTGAAGATAAGAAAAGAAATAAAACAAGAGCTAAAAACAATAAAAATAATGTGACAAGTGTCACACTAAATCTTCAAATGAGATTTCAACGTGTTCTTCCAAACAAAAATTCAGTGGGGAGAAGTGATCCCTCTCATTCCATCCTTACTCCTTTTCCCTCTCTTTTTATTTTAAATTCTATTCTAAATCCTATTTTCAAATTTTCCAAATGTTTCTTAAACTTTGGAAAACCATCAAAATCACCAAGCTACACTTCCAAAGAAATTGATCCAGTGGTACCACAAACCTTGGAAAAATACTTGGAAGCAAACCAGGAAAAGAAATTCTAGAAATTGGAATTTAATTTTCGGTGAAGCATTTCGTCGAGCACGTTGGAGACAGAAACTGAGTTCATCTCCAACTCTTTGAAACCGAAATCAAATCAATCGATTTGATGGATCTGTGCGTCGATTGCTTGTTCCACACCCTTCCCTTCACTCCCCTCAGTCACCAGAGCAAGGAGGAGGCGTGCCATTTGGTCAGTAGGCCCGTGGCCGTCGATGGACGCACGCCACCGTGCTGCTCCCGTGCCGGCGATGGAAGCGTGGCGAAGGAGACGCCCAGCTGGCCCAGCCCTGCACCTTCCATCACCTCACCCCTCACCGCACTCGACATGAAGGAGGAGACCGCGCCCTGACGCTCTGAGGCGCCGTGCGCCAGCAGCCATGTCGAAGCCCACCGAGCTCTGGCCGCGCGTGGACGCCGACGCCGTTCTTCTCCACCACGGCACCCCAGCTCGCGTGACTCGTCACCGATGCTCCCCTGCCACCCCGCAACCTCAGGGACACGTCCCCGTCAGCCCTGGTGGGCCGCAGCGACGCCAGTGACCCATCCACTCCGCGGCACGCGCCCTGGACGCCGTGCCGTGTCAAGCTCAAATCCGAAGCCGCGCGTGAACCCCTCTCCCTCTAAGCCCTGGCAGGATGCCCCACGGTCGTCGCCGTGCAGCACCGCCACCAATGGCGTGCTCTCCCACTCTCCAAACCCCTCCTGCACCCGGTCCACGGCACGCCGGAGTTCGGCAATAAAAAGCCACCCCCACCCGTGCCTCCACACCCCGCCATTGCTCACTCCAGCACCCCCCACTCACTCTCCACCCCTCAGTACACCGCTAGGAGAGCGGTGACGCTTTCTCGAAAGCCCCAGCCGCCTCGAGCATCCTCGAGTTTCCGCCGGAGCCGAGGTTGAGGTCGAGCACGGCCAGGTCGTAACCCGCTTCCCCTCTCCCCTCTCTGGCCTACCCTTGCATCACCATTACCACCGCACTCACCCGCCGCAATTTCCCCGTGTTTCGTGCACAGACGCGACGCAGAGAGCTCACCGGAGTTGCCGCACGGCCGCGGAGGAGGAGTTGATCATCGCCGACGCCAGAGGCATCCCCAGCAAGCACACCTCGTCCCAGAGGCTTCCCCACGATCTCCGCCGTCGATCTACCTCATTTCCGCAGCCTCCCGAGCCCCCTAGGTGAGTTTCCCGTGCACCTCGCCGTCGCCGGAGCCGCGGCACCGCCCATCTGAGGTCGCCGTAGATCGCGAGCTCCAGGCGCCGTTGGATTAGAAATCCACGGCTGCGTACCGATTCGTGTAGTCAGTCGCTGACTGGTGGACCCCACCCGTCAGCGTTTTAAACTTAAACGCGCGCGCGAATCGTTTTCCGTTGAGTCACTGACGAGTGGACCCCACCCGTCAGGATTTTCAACTTTATCCAGTAAATTAGATTTTCCAGAATTTCAAACTCCACTGCTTTTCAGTACTGGACCCAGTTTTGAAATTCAATAACTCGAGTTCTAGGAATCCAATTAAATCAAACTCAACTGTTCTGGAAAGCTTATAAAATTCTTTAACTCACCAAAGTGGTCTCATCTCATTTAAATAAATAATAAAAATGTATTAATAAAAATGCTCCAGAAGGTTTAAAACACTAAACCATTTGTTTCTGGAGTTATATAAATCCAAATAACTCGAAACCAATTTTGGTAGCTTTGTATTAGGATCCTTTAGCTCCCCAAATTTTGGTAGAATTAATTGAGTAGTGTAAACTCCTTAGCCTTTGGTTGAACTTCAGTGCACCCTTCTGCACTAAACCAATTAGTGTGATTTAATAGTAGGTCCAATTAAACTAAAACCAATTTTGTTAGGTCAAATTCAACCAAGGTTAGTTATCCCTAAAAGGATTTAAATTTTGGAGCAACCTAATTTGTTTGGTAGCTAAAACTTGATTAAAGTCCTTCTGAACTAAAACAAATGTGTAGGGAGTTTGATAACTCCAAATGACCCCAATCCAATTGGGTGGTCTTCTACACATCAGTAGCTATCCATAGAATTTTAGTTTGAATTTTTGTGACCAACATAGATTAAATGGTGAATTAATTGGTGTACAACTAGTTTCTGCCTTAGTTTGAAAACAATTAAATAAAGATTAATTCAATTAAATTAAAACCACCTTGTGTTGCTTGATGTGTGCAGTAGCTAATTGTAGCATTTGTGATTGTAATGATGTGATGATGTTGAGCTAGTGTAGTGATTGTTTGTTTTGCTTGTTTAACGTTTAGACGATACCGTTGACGGATTTATCGAAGAAGGAGGTTTCGTTGAACCCGAAGATCAGGACCAGTACCACTGTGTTGAACAAGGCAAGCTACTTCACTGAGCTTGCATTTATATACATCTATTTTAGTCTCAAGAGTTATTCCAAGGAATCAATGATTTTAGAAAAATCCCTTTTTCAAAATACCTGAAAACTATTTTGCCACCTTATGTAGAAGTATAAAGTAGTTATTTAAAACTATAAGTTGGGAAAAACAAAGTTTTTCAAAACTCCTTTGAAGGTACTTGGATGAAGGTGAAATGCCGAAAGGTCGGTATTAAGTTGGAGAATGGTGGTGTTGTTTTGGAAAAGTGCACATTGTGTCCTAACACTATGGCGACCAACCAATAACCGGTGCGACCACATTTACCCACATATGGGCAAGGGCGTAGTCATATAATTTGCTCGTGTTAGTACTGGATGCCTCAATAACGAGGATAACCTCGTTCCATGAGGGGATGGTCTGAGGACCTACCCCCTGACCTGGGTCCTCTTCATTGAAGTCTACCGGAAGCCGGTATGAACGTGTCGGAGGAAGAGGATTGAAGGGCTCCCTTGGGTCCGCCGGACAGAACTACGAGTCCTCACACTTAGTTTCTGAGGATTTGAGTGTCGATGGAAAGTGTCGTAGAGGCAGGGTCCTATACTAGCATGAGCAAAGGACAGACTATGGCCGGGAACTCAACTTCGCATACCTCTGGTATGGCGGGACGTGGCTGACACGATGAGTGACCGGATGGATGTGGGAAAAGCGTACTACCTCTGCAGAGGGTAAAACTATTCGAATAGCCGAGTCCTCGGATATGGACAGTTGGGAGGCTGTCTTAAGACCATGTGCAAGTTTTATAAAATATTGAGTTTGAAAAGGAAAATGAAGTGGAAAAGGTTGCATACCTGTACCAATGAGTTGGTACGAGGTTGTGATGGGTTTGGGAACCATGATTTGGGATGTGGTTGGATACCGGAGGAGTTTCGGGGAAACAGCTAAAATGATGTCTTCTTAAAGGATAGTTGTAAAAATTTCTTCTTACCCCTTTTCAGAAAAGGCTTTCTTTTAAGATATTTCAAAGCTAAGTAAAAGTTTTCAAACTAAAACTAGTGCTTACTCTAGTTGGGGTAGTTTGCGAGTACATTCAAATGTACTCATATTGGTTTCGTCCCTGGCTATTGTCTTAGCCAGATTTCGAGGAGACCTTCGTTGAGGAGGAGTTTGGCGACGCCTATGCGAACTAAGATCTTCATAAGTCAGCTGCCTGTCGGGTGTTGTTAGGATGGATTAGCCCTACTACCGTAGCTTCCGCTGAATAAAGATGATTTGGCCCTTGAAGGCACCTATGTATAATTAGGCCAGTATGGCCATGTGTGTAAGACTTTAAACTCGGTATTGTATGGATGTAAACTTTGATATTCAGTTCGGATTATGTGCAACGACAGACTGATCACGGGATCGTTGTGTTAAGCATAATCGGGTATTTCGGACGGCTAGTCCGGGGTCCCCACACCAAACATAGAACCACAACTTATTTTTGCAGCGAACCACAATTTTTGGGAACTGTGGCCTGTCTTTTGCAGCTAGATTCGATCGTCTTTTGGCTTGCGTCGCCCGCCACGCCATGCCCATCCACCGCCACTTGTGTGCCCACCCCGCCCCTTCTTGTCGCCTCCTGCCACGCCACTTGTTTGCCAAGGACGGTGAAATCCTCTTCCTCTTCGAATCTTCGATCGAACGCGTTAATTTCACGTGAAAACTGTTGGTTTTTATGAGTTTGACCTAATTACCACAACAAATTGCGAAAATTTTAAATACATATTTAGCTTGGTTGCATGTTAAGGATTGAGAGTAAATTTACTCACCTCCTCAAAACAGGCTTCATCCCGCTTTATAAATAAATCCACACGGCCGAACCGATGCAAAATGATGAAGGACAAACACAAGTAGCCACACCAACTAAACACCCCAGACTACTGACTAGAGGTGTCACCACGCCTCCTTGTGCAACCACCAGACATAGTCTCACCATGCCCACCATCAAAGAAGGCCGCCTGCCCTCTCGGTCCGGACCATGGTGCGCCAATCCTGCCAGTGGATAACGAAAACAGAGAGTGATGCAGAATAGGAGACCGATGGTAGCGCCCCCTCGCTAGCGTCGTAAGTGCCTCGAGAAGGATCCTACCGAAGACACCGGAATGAGACCAAGAGGACCGTAACTCCACGACAATGCCCCAAAAGGGTGACGACGCAACACGTCGTCATCGTCGAGACCGAGATGGTCAAAGGTTTTCACTTGAGCACTAACGTGGGAATGTATCCACAACGGCTCCCCCACTCCTCAGGTTATAGATAACATAGCGGACGAATTCAGAATACACCACTCATTTCCTGTCTCTCCAGTGCGTAGTTCGTTTTATGTTGGGCTGCTTTCAAATTTCCACATCCTGGGAACCAAAGTTTATGGTCGTCATGAGAGCAGGCCAACCCTATCCCTGCGATTCTGCATCGACAAAGGGCCGGTAAGGTTTTTGGGGAGCGTCGGCGTGACTGCTCGTTTGCGCTCAACTACATTGGCGCCAACCGTTCGTTTGTGTTCTGTCACCCTAACGGCCGGTTGTCGTGGGGACCTTTCCGGTCAACACATATGTGTTACTTCCCGGTTTGTACTAGTATCTACAAATCTGCCAAATATGTCTAGTTGTATGCGATTAGATTTACTAATACTCCTGCCTTGATGTTTATTCGCTAATTAAACCCAACGAAAAGTGCCAGAAACATAGGAGTTAGGATGACTCCAACGGGGCGACGCAAACGGACGCGCGTTTGGTCCGCGTTTGGTCCGTTTGCGTCGCCAAAAGGACCCATGTCCGGCCCACGTCCGCCCCTTTCCGGCCACTGCCCCCAACGGGCCGACGCATCGAGTCCGCCCGGCCAGGGTTTTTGATCATTTTCGGGCATGATCGTTTCCACGCCCACAAAACATTACAAGTTGCGGCCATCGGCCATGTCCCCAGGTGTGCCCAAAACATTACAAGTTGCGGCCATCGGCCATGTCCCCAGGTGTGCCCAAAATATTACAAATTTCGGCCACCGGCCATGTTTTTCCGGCCATGTTGGCCATAGTTCAACACAAATATGTAGAAGGGACCGAGAATAGATCAAACCTGATCCATGTACTGCCTTTGCTTCTTCTCGTAGTAGGCCTTCTTCCTAGGGGTGAAGGTGGAGATGTCCATGTCCATGATCCTGGCCTCCTCGGCGCATAGGGCGAGTTCAAGGTCTTTGGCCTTGAGCTCCACCTCCCTGGCCTTCACGTCGGCCTCCTTGGTCCTTGCCTCGGCCTCCTTGCCCCTGATCTCGACCTCCGCCGCCCGGGTCCGAGCGTTCTCCTCCTCTATGTCAAGCCTCTTCTTTTGCAATTCGAAGTAGAGCTTCGAAGCCGCCTCTCTCTCGAGGCGTTCCTTTTCTCTCCTCTCTTCCCTCTTGTCACAGGTCTTATCCTTTTGGGATAGGAACCCGCTCAAAGTCTCTTGCAACGCAAGGGTCGTTGCATCGCGCTTCTGCTCGGCCTTGGAGTTGTTCTTCCCCCTTGGCCTCCCGTCCTTCTCCTTCTCCGTTGTGCCCTCTCCCTTGTCAACACCAAGATGTCCCGCTTGTCCCGCCTTCTTGAGGGAGGCGTATAGCTCCTTCCACTTCTCCTGGTCCTTGAGCTCCCGGTAGCAATGGGTCAAGGTGAAGACCTTGCCATATTGAGCCTTGAAGAGATCCAAAGCTTGCAACATTTGCTCCTTGATTCCATAGCCACTTTGCGGCGGCCGGCTTTCGATGTGCTCAACGGCGCCGCAAAACTTGCTCATTTGCTCTTGAATGTGGTTCCACCTCTTAGAGATTGAACACTCGGTCCGGTGCGTCAGAATGTTCCGGGGCGGAAGGATTCGGCCCTCGTTGTAGCGCTTGGTGAACCGGCCCCAAAATGCCGACCCTTTTTGCTCGGCCCCGATGATTTGGTTGGTTCCAACCTCGATCCACGACTCGCAAATGAGAATGTCTTCAGCGGTGGTGAACGAGGCGCCTCTTTGGCTGACCTTCTTCCTCATGGCCGCGGCGGCGGCATCGAGCTCGTTGAAGACCGGCTCATTATCGATGTTGATCACATCGGGGCCGGTCGGTAGAGTCTCATCATCCCCGGCATTGTAGTCGTCGCCGTCGTACTGGGTGTTGTCGCAGACCATGTCCTGGAGGACGTCCTCCCCGTAGTAGGGGTCTTCGTCCTCCTCGTAGTACCTGGGGTCACCCGGCGATGGCGTGGGCACAGTGCCGAACAGGTTACGCGCGGGGGCGACCACTGGCGGGGCAGCTGCACGCGCCTCCGCAGTCTGCGGCGCGGGCGACTGTGCGACCAACGGTGTCGCAGGCGGGTTGAGAACGAGGGCAGGTACCTCGACCGACTCGTCGGAGGTAGGAGAAACCCGCGGCGGCATGGTTCCAGGGACGAACCCGTGCGCAGGAGATGGCGCGGTCGCGAGCGGTTTCGACCTTGGAGGTCGGGCCGTGGAAGCGTTGGAGCTGGCCGCGGTAGAGGAAACCCCGACCGCCGCCGCAGTCGCTACCCCAACCGCCGCCGCGGACGGGGTAAGTCCAATGAGGAGGAGGGTAGCTGTCGCGGTCTTGGTCACGAGGTCGGCGTTGTCGTCGTCGCCCTTTTCCTCGGCGGCGGCCCTGGCGGCGGCGTCGAGCCTGTCCTGCTTCAGCCTCCTCCTCCGTTGGCCCCGCTTGGCCGTCTCCTTGGCCCTCTGCTCCTCCGTGAGCTCCTTCTTCACTTTCTTTAGCCGGGGAGCAAGCCCGGCGGCGTCGTCGGCCAGCTCTAGGCTCTCGGCGGCGGCGGCGGCGGCGGCCTTGGCGATCCTGGAGGCGGCGGCGGCCATGGGGTAGGTCTGGACTGTGGATTTTGCCTCCAAAAGCGGACCAGGGGAGGACACAAAAGAGCTCCGTTTCGCGTCCGGGGCCGACGCATCGGTGGCCCAAATTTGGGCCAGGGATGCGTCGCGGCGGACCAAAAAACGGACCGCGGTCCGTTTGCGTCGCCCCGTTGGGCCGTGTTTTTGGCCCTCGCGGACACGAACGGATGCGCGCGGACTCGATGCGTCGCCCCGTTGGAGTCATCCTTATTTGTTCGATCTCCACGACCTACTGCTTGATCGGCTCCTGTTGCGGCCTCCTCCCGGGTCCTACTCCTATGATCATCTTGGCGAGTACTACAAGCCATATCGCACATTCACATGGGCATTGATACAGGGCGGGCCTGAGGCCACCGGCAGGGGAGCCCCCACCGGCGGCGCCACTCACTCCCGATCTTGCAGAATCGCAGTCAGAGCTCGATCGGGCCAATCTCCCTTAACATGAGCAGGTGAGGGATGCAGAACGGGGAGGACGATCGTGTCCACGAGAGCCCCGGGCACGCCCACCACAAAACATCGGATTGAACCTCTGCTTGGCCTGTCGAGTGTCGACGCAAAGAAGTAGTGTCAAACTAGCAGTGGTGTGGTACCAGTACCACGGCACCACGGCGGCATGAGTTATTGCTCTGTCTGGAGTGTAGAATCGGTGAGGCTGTGGGAACGAAACGCTGTTCAGATTAGGCTCCGGAGTGAGGCCTGCCTGCCTATATGGATCCTAGTCTCTGGGCCCATGCTCCGCTGTAAAGCAGGTTTTTGTTTGGACTTATGATATGGGCTAAGGCCATGTTTACGTTTATGGGACTCGGGCCAGGAAACTACAGTTTGTAACTAGTTGGGCCTACATTCTATTATCGGTTGTCTCGCTTAAAATGCGAAATAAATTACTCCCTCCGTTCCCGTAATGTAAGGCGTATAGTTTTTTGAGTAAAATTCTAAAATATAGGGTGTATTGCGATTTATGGATAATTTTACACATCTGAAAATGAGTTTCAATCCATAACGGAGGATTGTTTCAATTTGTGATTTTAGGGACTCTTCTCTCCAAAAAATTCCAGAGTAAAATGAGTCTACCGTAGGTAAAATTCACACGTTTTAATATTAGTGTAAAAAACTATACGCCTTACACTCAGAAACGGAGGGAGTATGATTTTACAAATTTTCATACAAAAAATATGACTGTGTGGTCTGCAAAAAAAAGTGGGAATAACACATGATACTATCCACTTAAGTATTTTTCCTTTTTGCACAAGTCACATGCAGTCATATTTTTGGAATTAAATTGTTTAGATACAAAAGATAAAACATAATTCATGTCCATAATTTATTTCACATTTTTTGAAAACTTGTAAGCATGAAATCTGATAATGGTTGCGGCCTCAATTAGTTGCGAAATATTTGCATTCGACCAGGGCCGTGTGTCCTCCCAGCCAGCATAAGGTGCTTCGCTTTGTTCATTGAGTGATGACCAGGATACGGCCGGAGTTCCGTGGCAGTCGTGCCATTGCCGACAACATAAATAGATTATGTGGGGGGGGGGGGGGGGGGGGTCTCCACCAGATGGCTAGACCATCATCGGTAGCTAGACGTCCAGTAGATGGTATGATCGACACCTCGATGACGTAGAAATAATAACGACTCACTCAGAGTCTTCCCTCCAGCCACATTTGTGTGCCTCCTCTCCGTCCACCTCCTTCGTTGACCCAGGTACATATATAATACAATGCACCACTTGTCCTCACTTTTCCCTTCTTGTCTTAGCTCCACCGCTGCATCTTAAGAAAGCAAAGAGGAACATGTTGATGCGGCATCTACCCGTGTGTCGTCATGCACCTTTGCACCAACTCCAATCATGTGGTGGTAGGGTGTGCAACTACTCGACATGGGGCTGCAACAAGCTTCGACGAAGCTATGTGGTGGTGGCACTCTAGATGGGGCCAATGAAAAGATAATTTTTTATAGTGAGTTTTCCCTCTGGCTTGGCCTTCTTAGTGTGAGATACATGTACATTATATTGTTACAAGGACTATAACAAGCAGATAAAAATGGGTTTATCTAATTACCATCGTAGCATATCTTGCAGTAGATGTGCGACCTGTATCGTAACTATTACAAGTTGGATGCACTAACATCCCCCTTCAATCTTAGCCGGCAGAATTATTGAGATTGTTACGAAGATGATGTAGCATTGGATTGGTGGATGGCTTAGTGAATACATCACAATCTGGTTCTCTAATGAGATGAGTTGAACATCCAACGCCCCAAGAGGACATTCTCTCTGGGGAAATAGATTCCCGTGCTTGTGGCTAGGTGGAGCGCGGCTAGGTGGAGGAGAAAAAAAAGAAGGGAAGGGAAGGAGGCACCCCTCTCTTGGGATAGCAGGCTGTCCTGAATAAAAATATAAGCCCTGCACTACCTCGTTGCACCTGGGCACCCACATTCGCAAGATGTTGGTCATTTAGTGGTTGTGCACCTTGGTGGGTTTCTTTACTTGTACTGAACTTTTTTACATATATATATAATTGACTGAGTCAATGCTAGATCTTAATTAATATGTTCACTACTATACTTAATACAATAAATGTTGTATGAATTGAAGATACAATGTTTGATGTTCCTCTTCTATTGTATATGGTTGCACATACACTTCGCTTAACCCAAATTATTTGTTTACAGTTTATTTTAGTTTGTTTCATAATATCAGAATTAAGATATCGATGATCCTTTCGTCAGAATGAATTTTCCTTAGATCAAAGAGAAGTAATACGTGACGGATCTCATTCTTTCGTGAAATACGTAGTTTCCATGCTAATATGGTCATAGTTACATCTACGTTGCTTGAGGGGAATAGTATATTCATTTAGCGTCCTTAAATATCTTGTACAGAGATGTTCGTGTCTATAAAATATCTCTGGAGAGTGTTTGAGTGTATAATTATCTATTTTTGATTGTAGGTGTAAATGAACACAAAACATAGGGTGTATGAGATTTCTATGGGTGTCCTTGGAACATTGGCTTTTGTCATTTTGTGGTTCTTCAATGGATATTCCCTCCATGTTCATATGGTTTTACACCGAGTGGTGAGCCGGGCCCTAGCCGGAGTCATTGTTGAAGGTGATGCCGCCTTCACGTGTGACTCACTAGATAATGAAATTGTAGATCCAGGGAAGTGGCCAGCCTTGAAGACAACACCTTTGCTCATAGGCCTTACGGTGGGCGCCTACTGTACTCGGGTTGTCACGGCAATTGTCATCACATGATGACTTATCTAAGGTGTGCAATTGGGCGACTCGAGGTAGAAACAGTAAGATAAAATATACTTGCCCGCATGTAGAAACAGTAAGATAAAAGTATTCTCAGCCTTTGAGTGCATACTCAAGTTCCTGATAGTCGTTTTTTTATCACATCGTGGAAAATCCTGATTCAGTTTGGAACCATCCTTCTAGATCAGGGTAACTGAAATTTGATGTACAATATTAGGTCAGTGATTACAGTGTTAAAGATGGACTTATGTTATTTGAATCCTGCCATTAAAATGTACCTCTTCTATTTTCAAGCTGCCCGTATGAATTAGGAACTAATATAGTTCAAGTATTTTGAAGTGAGATGGGATATTGTTGTTTCGTTCCTATTTCAGTTGTTTGCTACCTGATTTTGTTTCTCTAGGTACAGATACCAACACCGTATAAGTGCTTAGAGCATCTCTAGCAGTACCCGCAAATGGCCGAAACCCGCAAAATAACCGCCCGATGCGGATTCGAATCCTTAAAAACGCAAAGAGCAGAACCCTCAAAACTCTCCGACCCGCAAAAGTTTTTGAGGGGCCCCGCGAATCCGCCCCTCAGAACGTCAAATTCGGAGATTTAACCGCCCCTCGCCGGGTTCTGCTTTGCGGGTTCTGTTTTGCGGTTCTGCTTTGCGGGTTCTGCTTTGCGGGTTCTGCTCCGCCGCGCGGGGTTCTGAGCAAAAAACCGCGAGTTGCTCGAACTGCAAAACTGTTTTGCGGGTTGGCCATTTGCGGGTACTGCTAGAGATGCTCTTATACAGACATATTGACAATTTCATCTCTCAAATAACCTAGAAAACATGACAGCTATTTACTGCTACCGCACAACTCTGACTGCACCACCCGAAGTACGAAGGTACAGTTTCTCACGAATTCATGGAATTCCGACAATGGGAAACTAGCTTTTGCATTTGACTCTGCTCATCCAAGAGGTTAGCAACGATGCCAGATGTTCAATAACCAGAGGACCAACATTCAACTGCCAAGCAAATATGGGCATGCGCATCACAAGTTTTCCGATTGTACATTTTAGTCCTTAGCCGGCTACCTACTTATAATATGTGCTATAAGTCTTGCATGCAACGAATTGACTTCCTAAAGAATTACATGGAGGGAAATATGTTTGAGTTGTTTTCAATTGTTTGCAAAAATTGCATGTATGGCAACAACAACTCTGTTCTCAAACCATATATGTGATGTCATATATGTGATGTGTAAGCACTTGCTGTTCCTACATTTGTTTTCAAGTTTTACATTAGCCTAAACGTATCCCAAATAACAGGATTAACTATAAGTAGACAAACAATTTCTTTTGATAACTAAAAGTCTAAAACCCAATACCATCTCTACGTCAAGACGTCACAACGCCCACAAGATTAACCTTCCACGAATGTAGCACAACTCACTACAAGAAAATGGACCATGTTCTCTAGAAGATTTGGGGACGGTCCTTTTCACCGAGCAAAGTGACCGATTTTTCTTTGGTCAGGCAAGAGTTCATCGATGGGCAAGCATGTTTCGCAATGCTGTGAGCTCTTCATGATATGATATAACCGCAAATGCAGTGGGACTACGACATACATAACCAACAAGTTGTCGATACATAGGCTGATGTACAAAGTAACGGCAGTGAAGTTAATATTTTCAGGCTGATGTACAAAGTAACATAAGTGAAGTTAATATTTTCCTACATAGGCTGATGTACAAAGTAACATAAGTGAAGTTAATATCTTCCTACATAGGCTGATGTACAAAGTAACGGCTGTGAAGTTAATATATTCACGATCGATTTTGTTTGGATTGTAACAATATAGAGTATTTTCAGTGATGTTTTTGCCAATGTATCTATATATAAATTTATAACTTTATTGTGCCGTAGCAAAGCACGGGTATTCAGCTATAGTGTGAATATTAATACAGGTGAGGTTATGCCTCATTTTGAAATTTCAAACTAAAATTCAAGACCCTAGTAAGTTTTTTTTTGGAGTGAAGGCCCTAATAAGTTTTTGAATTAAAATTAGTCGCATGGACTTAGCAGTTTGGCGTTGACGTTGGTCTTACCTAATGTAGGAGTCTCATTTGGTCGTATAACTATGACCAAACATATCATTGCAAGAAATTTGGTCACATACTGTTGTGTCAGAATAGGAAATAAATTTTGACCCATGGTCAAAGAGGGAGCTTTAATTTTTTTCGGGGCCAAATAGAAATCCCATTTTTAACTAGTGTCAAATAAGAAATTACCTCAAGCATATCCCAAATACCTCGAGCATGTTTTTTTCTTTTTTTAGAGCGAATATACCCGAGCCGCAGCAACGCGCGTCCCGCTAGTCAGTTCTATGCTTGTAAGTATAAAAAAAAATCAATGCTCGTAAAATAGAAATTTGTTTTTTTAAGGCAGGAAAAAATATAATTTG
Source organism: Poa pratensis (assembly GCA_947311845.1). NCBI lineage: Eukaryota > Viridiplantae > Streptophyta > Magnoliopsida > Poales > Poaceae > Poa > Poa pratensis. The sequence continues at coordinate 28,630,439 of CAMZMU010000067.1, forward strand.
TTTCCGCAAACGGCATCCCGCTGCGGGCGTCGACCTTTTTTTTTTTTTTGAGAATCTCTGCCGGCGTCGACCTGTTTAGTGGCAACAGTGAGCCCTCCTCACCCCTTCCCGTGCATACGCCCAAATCAACAGATCTACTCGGCCTAAAGAAAACAGAAACCGCGCACTGGTTGGGCCAATAAATATTGTGGATTAACAATAAAGCCCATCTTAGCCCAAGTTCACCAGCCGCGAAGGCGAATCGGCGAGTGCTATATAATAACCACCCCCGTCGCCCTAGGGTTTCTCCTTAGACGCAGCCGCTTCACTTCTCCCAGGTAAAGGTAAGCCCCGCCCCCATGCGCCGCCGCCGCCGCGGATCCAAAACCCTCGTCCACTCCGCGCATCACCTCGCCCCTCCCCGTCGCTAACTTAGGCTGTTGCTGCTTGGTCGAGCAGGAAAGGTTCGCCCATGGCGCCGACGCAGCCGAAGTCCGGCCTCTTCGTGGGCATCAACAAGGGTCACGTCGTCACCAAGCGCGAGCTGCCGCCGCGCCCGTCCGACCGCAAGGGGGTAAGCTTATTCTGCCTCCACTCTTCGCCGCAGACGGGATTGTGCGATTGCTATCTTGCTATTTTGTTGATCTGTGTGGATTTGGTGTGGTAGACTAGGTTGGTTGTTGGTAGATTATGCGGTTGTAGCTTCCTTGCTTCAATAGCGAGTCTTCATTAGATCTTGGCGTGTTGCCAGTATTGATGGATCCAACAACTTGCCACCATTTTCTCTAGGAAGGAATTCTTCGATCTTTCCATTTACTGTTACTTGCTGACGAGATTAAAAAAATACACATCAGTTTATGTGATTCAGGAAAGCTAGTTTAGTAGTTTTGTTACAATAATTATAAATGATGACCTATGTTTGCCTGTGTTTGATCAAATTACTGAAATCCCCATGGGTAATAGGCTCCAGTATATGTCGTTTGTTTGTCAGTTTCATTCGTGCATTTAGTAAAATATGGTTAGTTGTTGAGCACTGTAGTTTGTATATAGGATAAACAAGGTTCTCAATTTGTTGTATTTCTATGTTCTGAACTACTTAGTGTTCTCTTCGGTATGTAGTCTAATACATTTGAGAAAAGCAAAGTTCTATTACTGTATTGGTCATTTGACATCTTTTTTTTCAGTTTGTCATGCTTTTTGCCTGACCAGTTATTTACCCTTGTTGATTTGCAGAAAGGTACCAAGCGGGTGCATTTCGTCAGGAGCTTGATCAGGGAGGTTGCTGGGTTTGCTCCTTATGAGAAGCGTATCACTGAGCTTCTCAAGGTTGGCAAGGACAAGCGTGCACTGAAGGTGGCCAAGCGAAAGCTCGGAACCCACAAGAGGGCGAAGAAGAAGAGAGAGGAGATGTCCAGTGTCCTCAGGAAGATGAGGTGAACTACTCTGAAATTCGGTTACTTTTTCTTTGAATTAATCTTGTGTTGATGAGGTACTATAATGGTTTATTGTTGATAGTAGCTATTTCACATGAAGAACTATCAACTTGGAAATGTGCTATTTATCTATCTTGTTGTCTCTTAAGTCAGTACTTTGGTTAGTGATAAACTAGTTTGTCTTACTAGGGCAGCATGAAACTCAATTATGTTATGCTTGAAATATGTAAGGATTGTTCACAGTGAATATTGCATATGCTGTTGTGAATATACTTCATTTTTCGTGATGGAATCCTGTATCGTGCCTGGAATGCAGTTTGTAACTTTTCTCTCAAGACAACAACTTGTTTAGGCCCTTCAAAATTGTTGCTTACCCTGTGTGAATATCTTTGTATTGACATTTATACCTGTAGTATATTATTCTCATTTCCCCAGTTTCTTTATTATATATAGACTATAAACTTATATTCTGCTGTGATATACAGATCTGCTGGTACTGGCACGGAGAAGAAGAAATAGAGTATACCAAGCTCATGAAGTTGATGGCAATCTTCTGTTCTGGTGTCTAATTTTTACTGCATGTAGAACCTACTGTTACCCTCCAGCTAAACATTATGCTATGTTGAACCTCCTGTCTTGTGAGATTTTGATCTAATTTGCAATTATGGTTTGCCACCTTGTTTCTGTGCTGGTTTATTGATGCTCTGTTTCATCATGTCCTTTGAGATTTACTGCTAGCACCACATTGTATTTGGTTTGTTTAGAGTGAGCTGATGATGATGAGTTAGGATCGTATATGCATCCCAAACTTCGTTGAACCACACATTACCCTAACAAGTTGTCTGGTGCAATTGGTCTATGAAATGGTACTATTGGTAGTACTAATCTTATTTGACCACACATTGCAGTGTAGTCTGGCATGGAAACTTATGTGTTCCACCATCTTAGGTATACAATTTAGCTGATTTGGCCCCTCTTTGAAGGAATATAGTTTAGCTGGACTGACTAAATGCACTTTGTATAATTTCATTCTAACAGAGCTCATGTGAGAGGCAAAATACCAAGGAAAAAAATAGCGCGCTACAGCAAAATAGCGCCGGCCTTAAAATACGCTATTAGCGTGCTATAACGTTCTATTAGCGAGACATTTTCTATTAGCGAGACATTGTACACTGATTGATTTAGCGAGACAGTTCTGAAAACGCTATAGCGTGCTATTAACTGCGCTATAGCGAGCTATTTTTTTCCATGCAAAATACACATGCAGATGGAACTACCAATCCAGCACAATTCCCAGCCACAACACACAAAAGGCTTACGCTATAGGTCCTGCATGCAAACATCGGATTTGAACTTCGGTTACAGGTTTTAAGAAATTTGAACATCATCCTTGTCTGAAGAAAGAAGAACAGATGATGCATAGAAAACTTGTCCAATTGACCAAGAATTGTGTATTAAAGAGCGGATCACATGTTATGAACTGAAGCTTGAGGGAGCGGGGTACATAACTAATGTTTAACTATAGCATAAGAAACTTTTGATCAACGAAATTCGATTAAAACCATAGCGAAGATGCAAACCACACTGCTCGAGCAAAGGAGTAGTGGAAGAATAGGTGGGAATCAGATTCAGGTAAACCGCACCTTGCACAATCCTTTTTAATATGATCGGAAAGACGATGAGCTCGCAGAACTCATGCCAACGCCATCATAATTTATCTCCACGGATAAATTTTCACCCTTGGAGGCATCTTTTAGTTTTTCCATGCTTGTACCAATATATTGCAACTCCGGGAATGTGATTAATCGCCTTGTACTCGGAGAAGCAGCCACAAATTCTCGCATAAACCCTTGGAGTGTGTATGCAGCACAGGCCATCCTAAAAATCTGCATTTGTTATGGGAATATGCTATTTTTTTATTTTTTTTGCGTTGCATCATCAGAATGTTCAGAAACTTTATTGCTTTCATCAGCTTGACACGGAGATGATCTACGACCCACTTTCGGACCACAGATGTAAGTTCTGAAATATGTTTTTTCATGCCACAATAAAGCCCAATCCTGCCATATTTGTCGTTGATCTGCCATCTCCCTACTCTTCTGTTTGTTTTGGGACATGCTATGTTTTGCTTGTAAACTAAGAATGTGCGAATGAACAGAGGAGGATATGAATAGTAGACGGCACAACGAAAGGAGGTGCAATAGAGCCACACGGTGGGAGGCAGAGCCAGCTCAGGGACCTTGAAAGGTTGGTGGAAATAAGATCAGTGTCGATAGTCGAACGGTACTGAACGTTTTGGGTCCTAGCCTGGCTGTTTTAAAGTTCAAAGTTTGAAACGTGAACTAGAGCAAGGGTGTGGGAAGTATAGCAAAATTTCAAGGTTGGTGAAGATTGAACCCTTCTTTGCACAATGTGACAATTGTTCATGCTTAATATTAGTCAGAGATCGGAAAAAGAATTCAGATAACACTAGCAACAATATTTACCTTAGCCCAACCCGGCCTATTGTGGACGCTGGCCAGAATATGCTGATATGTTCCAGCCCGCCCGAGTTCAAGCTTTTCCATGCTCGCAATCGGTGCATACAGACCATTCTCTTAATTAAAAAGACTGAGGTCCCGCCAAGATGTAACATAGCTATCAAGAATATGGACGCAGTGTTGAACCGAAGCATCACCTTATTTATCAAGAACTATAGGGAAACACCCCCACCGTGATATTATTGATTTAGGAAGTCTAAAACTATCTGTAATTATTTATATAAGAAAAATAAGACAAAATTACAAGAGGCTGTCAAGTGTCAATCCATCGATAAATGGTTCACAGTGCTTTGCTTTCACCCTTTGTGCATGCAAGGTGCCTTCATGAATAATGTCTCTTTCCAAGATCTAAAAGTAGGCATAAGATTATGAAAAATAACATAATTCCTTTGCTTCCAAACATGTCAGTTTTGGTGAAAAAAGGCTTGGTAAACTTCCTCCTTGTCTTAAGGAAGACCTGTTCAAAATTATCAGCTAATTTCTATTCAACCTGTAAATATTTTGCTATATTTGTGGTTCTAGCTAGAATTTGGTTATTTCGTGCCCATGATTTCGTGGCTTGTTGAGAAAATAAACAACAGTGTAAACAACAAACAAATGGCAACCATCCAAAAAAAGCTACTAAAATTTGGCTATAAACCAGAAAATTGGTAGAGTTGGTTCTCGAAGCGAGCCGAAAATTTACTACGACAAGGATGAGGTCACCTCGTTCGTGCATTTTGCATTCAGTTCTGCAAGGACCTGGATGAACGTTGGTGACCTATGCAGTGAGCTATGTAGAAAGTTTTTCGCAACTCTATAATGATGAAGGTGGGTGGTAGAGATAAATTCTGAAACCTACCTTGTATTGACGAGATTATGCCAAGAGGTGTAGTTTCTCATAATATTTTGATTAGAATACACTATGAAAACATAGTTGATATACCTATTGATATCGATTCAGTATAGTGGGTGTTACGATTTTCAATTAGCTTGGTTGAACTTAAAATACTGGGACCGATTATAGCACTTATAATCTGATACTTATGAAGTACTACCCAATTTTGCATGCCTTCATTTGGTAAAACACCACTTAGTGTCTATAGTGTGTGCCTTTGAGTTACCCGAAGTAACTAAAGTATTTTTTCTGCATGTGTATTATTTCTAGCATGTGCAGCCACGTCCCATGGCGAGTGGGAGAAATAACACTTCTCATGATTTGCCTCATGATAAATTCATAAAGTGAATTTTCATGCGTAGCTGTAGAAGGTGTTAGATTTTGGGCCCATTTGGGCAGCCCAATAAAAAATCCTGAAAATCTCAAATTGGCCCATGTGCATGGCAGAATTTTGGAGGTGCAAAGTGGTGCTAAAGTTTAGTCCCACATTCCTAGTTGGAGGAGACAAACACCACCTTATAAGGTGGAGTGTTGTACCACTTGTTGTGCTAGTTGAGAACAGAAGGCTCTCTCGTGCGCACTCCTCCTCCTCCGCCACCGTCCGTCTCGTCACGACACGCCGCGGGTTGCGGGAATGAGCCGATGCCTATATTTTTGCTGTTCAGGAAAATCGAGTCGTGTTAGCGTACGTGTACAGCTTAGCCAATTCGGATCGCTACCGGGTCGTGTGCTGCTGGCCGGCCCACGTTGTACTGCCGTGCACTGCGTGCGCCGTCACACACCGAACCAATCTAGGTTTTGCCAATCTCGTGCCTTGCGCCGCCACTGTAGTCTACTCCATCCCGTGCGCCGGCGTGCACCGGCGAACGGGACAGCAGGTCTCCGGAACCGCTCGTCCTTGTGATCCTGTACGGGAGAGGGCGAATAAGGTTTTTGGGAAGCGCTCCGCGCGACTGCTTTCAAGTTCTTCATCACGGCTCGACTTCCTGGACGATCTCCGGGTCCGCGGGCGACTCGTCTCCAACGTCGTCTTCTTCGAGCTGCTGCCGTCGCTGCTCCAACGACTACTTCATCTACAATCGTTCGGTACGTTCGTCACGTTCCGATGGCTGTGTTTGTAGATGTCTGGCTGCTGTACATGTTAATTAATACGTCTAGTATTTTCGAGTTTAACATGTTAGTAGCTGTTACGATCATGTTTACTATTCTGGAATTAATCATGAAAATTATGCCTAATAATCCAACAGAAGGAACGGTTAATATTTGTGACAAAGCTTCAAATACAACCATTGAAAACAAATGCACTATATTGTACAAGAAATTTCTATGCAATAACTAAATAAAATCATGAGTAGGTGGAAAATTAAATTGTCACAACTCACCACAGTAGAATCTAATGTCAGTCATATAAAGAGCATGCTTGTGCCCACCACTCACAACAATCGTCTCAACTTACTTTGAACAAAATGCGTCTTGCCGTGATGATCTATATGTTCATATACTCTCTTCGGGTAACGAGAGTCTGTTAAGACTATGAGCTCTCTTTCTTCAACCTTCCTTTTTTTTCTATCTTCTTTCTGCACTTTCGATGTGCAGAGGCCGGCTGAGCCTCAGTGATTGTATCACCTTGCTGTAAACATTCGAATTAATAACTAGCGTCCTTTATCGGAAAAGGAGGACTCGGGACATATATTTCATCTGTTACTGTTCTATCATGTAGGTTCACTATACCATACTGTAGAGTGCAAAGCTGATTCCGTTTCAACAAAGAGCAAACATTGTCAAGCTCACAACGTTCCTTCGCATCAGTACAAGCAAGGGCTAATATCAGTTGACCGACTTGTACAGTTAGGTCAAGGGGAACTTTTTTTTTTTTTTTTTTTTTTTTGACACATCCAAACCTCCGTATATTCATCTCGAAACCACGTACCCAGTACATAGAACAAGAACAGAAAAAGCACAAAACGAAGAGGATGAAGATCCAGAGCAAGAACCGAGAACCGCGGCAACACCGTCGACGAAGAAGACGAAGACCGGCGACCACCTTCTTTCCAGAGCCTGGGCGTACTTTGCACCCTTGAAAGACGCCGCCGTGAGCCTCCGCCGCGCCGGGCGGAACTTGGGTCGCTGAACGAGCGGGGCAGACGTCCCCCCGGCTCTACCTCGCCGCTTTGCCGCAGCCGTCACCATCGTCGACGCAGACGGCAGCCACCGAGCCTGTCCAGCTCCGGGATCCACCCGCCAGATCCGCCGCCAGCGCGAATCCGGCAGGAAGACGAAGAACACGAGCGCCGCGCCGGGCCCCGTGCTCCCGCAAGTCGTGCGCGGGGACGCCGCACCCGAAGGAGCCGCCTCGCCGGAGGAACCCACGCCGACACCAAACACCGCACCAGCCGCCCCCCCTCCTGAGCGCCGCCGGCGACCACCCCCCTACCCTACCTATATACAGACCGGGGCCGGGGATCCACCACCCACCCGCCGCCGAAGCGGCCGGCGGTGGAGGCGAATCCCGCGGCCCGGCGGCCGCACGGGTGGATCTGGCGGGGTCAAGGGGAACTCCTGCCCTCTAAGGTGTTTAGTATAATTGTAAAAATAGTGTATTCGTAGTAGAAATCTATTAAACGTGAAAATATTTGTCGAGCTCGTGAATCGCTCGGGACAACACTATTAAAATAAAGTGACTAGTCCACTTAACTTAGTCGAAATGACATTTGAGTGACTCTGGTCTCACCAATCAGCTGTGGTGCAAATTGTATTCCTATTCTTATTGATCACCTGTCTTAAGTTCGTAGTTTAAATCATTATTCACGATGACTTAGTAATTGTGTTAACAATGCAAAAAAGAGTTTGGAACATTATTATCAAGGTAAATACTACCTATCGGAGGCCGATAGGAAACAAATCGTCGGCCTGCTCCCTAGCCGTCAATCCAGTCTCCATCCAACGCACGTCGTTTGCCTTTTTTTCCCGTCGTTGACCACACATAAATCAAACCGTCATTTACGGACCAGTTATTACCAAATATCTCTCGCCTAAATGACAGCCCCGCAGGCCGCAAACCGTAACTATCGTCTTCGATCCTCCGCCGCCACCGCGCGACTGCTGTCGTCGCTCGTTGTCGCAGTGTGCCGTCCCCGGCGAGTCGTACGTGGTCATCTTGTCTGCCTGCCAGCTCCTCGACCCTCTCGCACCTGCTTCGATCCGTTCGCCGACACGCACATGCATGAAGCTCCGCCACGGGGAGGTGTCGTCGGGGCTTGACTGACTGGTGGTCGGCGATGTTCGTGTCAGAGGCGGCTCGATCCCGTCAATGATGCACTCCGGCCTGCTAGGCATCGGATGCTTCCATGGTCCACCAAGAGGCGTTGATGGCAAGTTGGTGCGGGTTTGCGGCAGACCGCATCCTACTTGACTACTTCATCCAGAGACGGTGAGATGGCAGGTTTTTTCCGTCAAGGTAACCACATGCTTGACATGGTTACTGCATTTCTCGTATATCCTTTTGTTTGTTTGTCACAAATGCATCTTTACTTCTGCCATTTTGTTTCTCGTTGCATCTTTACTTTTGCGATTGCAGCCTTACAGATCATGTTGAGGTTGTTCATACCGTTTTGCTTCCCACACTGCAAGCGATGCAAGGCCATGTCTAGCGGCAGGCATGTACATTCAGGCGATGACCACTGTCCATAGCTCTGAGTGTCGAATGTCAGCCACGACAGCCCAACACATGTCACCATCGTCAGGCCCCCGTTGACCGTTGTTGTCTGGATGATTGTACGCCACTACATGGATGGCCAATGCAAATTGTAATTGCACTCGAAGCAAATTGTAATTGCACTGGAAGCAAGTTCCAAGGAAACTCGTTGTGAATACATTGGAAATAAGTGTTTTATTCTTAGAAAAAATATGTATATGTATGTACTTTTTTGAAGCGCCATGTATATGTATGTACTTGAAACAAATTCTCTCGATGAGGGACCAATTTCTTGACGCGTTAGAAATAAAACACGTCAATATATAGGAAACAAATTAATGTTAGATAGAAGCAAATCTGAGTAACAGTGCAAGCAAATTTCTGTACCATAGGATACCATATTAACGTGTAAAAACTTCTCTATTTTTGCTGAATAAAGCGCTTCTCTATTTGATGGAAACAACCTTAGTTACAATTGAAGCAAATTCTCTGATAGATGGAAGCAACGTTTTTATTGTTTTGCAAACAAATTAAATAGAGACTAAGGAAGCATCGCTAAGCATGCCATATGTGCTAGTGTATATCTTCTGTGATAACGAGGACTATGGAAGCAAACATGAAGGCTCTATGGTTTTTAAGGTTGAAGCACGTCACCTCAACCAACAAAAAAAACTCTTGTTGCATAACAAGGAAGCACTTTTTCTTTGGAGGGTAGGAAGCACATATACTGTATATGTACTACTACTTAATATAAAAGAGAAGGAACTGCGCAAAGGAACGAAGCATGCCATGTGAAGGATTTTTGGTAGCGAGAGTAGGAAGCACATGCAGCAGCCAGCAGGAGGTCGGAGGGAGAAAAACTGGGATTAACCGACCTGACGCTACTTACGGCAGTAATTACGAAATAGTAATTAATGCAAAATCCACAAACGGAAACTAACTACCTGGCGTTATTTTCGGGACAGCTCCTACACACAGAAACAAACTATCGCGCATACTATCGGACGTCCCACAAAACATCGATCGTGTGGCAAAGAAGCTGTCCGATGGATAGCCAAGTATCGGCATCCGATCCCTAGTATCGCCCATCAACTATTATCAAGGTCATTGGTTTCCATGTGGTCAGTTGCAATAACTTGACAATTAATTCTCCCTTCTGGCGACATGTAATTCTCTTTTTTGGCAAGAAGTTGGACAATTCGTGGACAAATCTTTACCTCTTTACTAATAATAAAGGAACTAAGGTTTCTCTTTCGTCCGTTTCTTGGTTTCGTACGTCGCTGAGGTTCTCCATCTATGTCAACGTTCTGAAAGAAATTTTTGCCAAGGAATGTATAGGAGTAGGAGTCTATGTCCGGATTGCTTTATATCCAATCTAAGAGAACCTGAGAAGTTCATTGCCCGGGAAATTTCTGACGGAAGAGCGCAACACGCCGAGCGCCAGCGCCATGAGCGACTTAATTTAGACTCGCTGTCTTCTTTGACGTCTGCCAAAACCAGCACGACGACGTCCGCGACATCGCGATCCTAGGACTGTCTTGACCGTCCACGCTGGAGAAGCCAGGCCGAGGCCATGGCAGCTGTGAGGAGCGCCGTCCGCAGCTGTGTACTCCTCCGTGCCGAGACTCGTAGGAGGCTGGGAAAACGGTGTGGGCGCCCATCAAACGGGGTAGGGCGGTGCTATCGATCGCCACCCGCTAGAACCTCTCGGTGTTGCTCCTCACGCCCACCCCCACGCCCTCGCAGCAGCGTCAGCGAGAGTGCTCCCGGCGTGGCTCCCAACGCTCCCAAGGCAGCGCCCGCGAGAGCGCGACCATGGGCATCGCGCTCGCTTCGCCTCCGCCCGAGCCACGTTAGCCTGAGCGCCTCACTTGACTCGAATCCGCAAGCGATGAGCCTCCACAGCATCGGTAGAAATAGCATGAGGCGGAGACTGCCGCTCGCACACGCCCATCGTGGTAAGTACTCCCTCCGTTCGGATTTTAATTGACACACATTTGGTTACACATGGATGTATCTAGACACCATACAAGTATAGATACATCCATATTTGGACAAAACCAAGTCAATTAATTTGGAACGGAGGGAGTACGTACACACCAATGCAGAAGCAATTGTGCATCGCCACTGCAATTGATTATGACTCTTCGAAGGCACGATCTTGGATGATCAGAATGCTCTCAGCTCTGGTGCTATATTGTTAGATGAACTAGCCAACCGGACTCCCGAACCGATCTCCACCAGAACTGAAAAAACACAACACGAACCCAACTTGGAGAGCACCTTATATCATCATGTCTACTTTTCTCTACTTCTACTGGTTCTGGATGACTTTGTGCGACCACATGAGGTTCAACCTGATACCTAGGCCGTTCCGGTGGTATTCTGGATGACTATGCCGCTGATAAGTTTCAGATCGTGGAACAAAACAGATCTTGGGATAATTAACATGACCACATGCTAACAACAGGGTACAGTTCCTTGGATCATGATGATTGAGGATGAAACAACACTGGCAGCCAAAGAGGATGAATCTGACTTTTTTTTTGCGGGGTAAAGGATGAATCTGACCTGATGCTGTTGTAGGAGAGATGTCTCACTACTTTTACCTAGACGTGTCTACAATATATACATCCAATGCACGAGGCTACATGTAATGGTCCACTGCATGCCACTTCAATTTCATGAAATGTACAAAAGAAAACCTCCCCCCTGTGAGCCCATTTTTTTATAATCACAAAAATATTTATTTAGGGATCTTACCATGTAATTTAGTAAATCTAAACATTAAGTGATTTTATTATGAACTAAACACTTTTGGCTATCCATAATGCAAACAAAGAAGATTTAAATGTTGGTATGATTGAACAGATAATAACACTGGGGTGAACCCCAACATAAGTATATGCAGCTAAAATCAGGTTGAAACAAAAGACATTTAAGTGGTATAGATTATAATAAGTTGTTTCTCGGATTCATGTGCACATTTGATATTTATGTTGAAACCGTTGCAATGCACGGGCACTTTTGCTAGTCATGATAATTTTCATAAGACCATTTTCATTGTGGCCTTCGCCAACCCAAAGCGGCATGCTACGTTTGGTTCCATGTGCATGTGATCAGTCAATTATCGGGCTTTTTTCTCTTGTGTCACGAATGACATTTAATCAAAACATCATGATACTTTTGGAACATTATTTTCAACATCCCTTGTTTCCATGTGGCCATCAATAACATGACAATTAATTCTTGCTTTAGTCGACATATAATTCTCTTTTTCCACAGAAGTTGGACAATTTGGTGGAAAAATCATGATAAGTTTCATAAGACCTTGTTCCGTGTGGCCTTCGCCAACCCAAAGCGCCATGTTACTTTTGGTTGCCATGTGCATGTGATCAGGGCAATCAATCACACGGCCTTTTCTCTTATGTCACAAGTGACATTTAATCAAAATGTCATGATTTTTCATGATTATCCCAATGGTATTATGACAATATGTATTGATCCAGAATTTCGTGTGTTGGCAGGCACAATAGCTAGTTGTCCAGTCTCGGCTACCTGACAAAGGATAAGGCGCAACAATGGAAATTAATTGGACGATATCACAAAGACATTACAATACAAGTAACTTGGTTTACAAAAATACAAAAAAAGGATTGTAAAATTACACTGTTACAACTCACCCAAGAAATATAATATCAGTCACTTTGGACTGACGAGATTATGACAAGAGGTGTAGGTTCCCATAATATTTTGATTAAAATACTTTATTAAAACATACTTGATATATCTATTGATATCGATACAGCCTAGTAGAATTTAAGATTGTTTTAAGCTTGAGTTGACTTACAATATTTGGACTTATGCCAAAGCTTGTAGGTTTTATAATTTGGTACATAAGTTTTACCAATTTTTCATGCCCACATTTGGTAAAACACTACTTAGTGTGTGTGCCACCTTTGAGTTACATGGAGTAACTAAAATGATTTTCTGCAGGTGTATTATCACTAGCATGTGCGGACGCGTGCCATGAGCTAGTGGGAGAGATAAGACTTTTCATAAATTCTCTCGTGCCAAATTCGTAAGCTGAGTTTTCATGTCTAGCACGTAGGAGTAAGGTTTCATATTTGTGACAACGCCTCAGATGCAACCATTGAAAACAATTGCACTACACTGTAAAAAACGAATGAATACAATAAGTATTTGCAAAAGATACATAAAATCATAAGTGGGTGGAAAATTAATTCACGACGACTCACCACGATAGAATCTAATGTCGGGCATATAAAGAGAATGCATGTATCCACTACTCACAACAAGTCGTTGCAACTTATTGTGAATACAATGCATCTTACCGTGATGATCTGTATGTATGTATATATTCTCTTGAGTAACCAAAGAATGTTAGGATTAGGAGGACTCGGGACATAAGTTTCTTCAGATATCGTTATCTCTTGTAGGTTCACTTTCCAAAATTGTGGAGTGCAAAGTTTATTTGATTCAACCAAGAGCAAGCATTGTGCAGCTCACAATGCTCATGCGTGATTGTTCATGCAAGGGCTAATTTCAGATGTCTGACTAGTATAGTTAGGTCAATGAGGAACTCCTACCCTCTAAGGGTTTAGTATTCTTGTAAAAAATGGTGTATTCCGAGTAGAAATCTCTTAAGCGTGAAAAATACTTGCAGAGATCCGCGCTCGCGGATCGTTCCGGGACAATACTATTAAAATAAAGCGATTAGTCCAGAAAATCTAGTCGAATCGACAATTGAGTGGCTCTGGTCTCACCAATCAGTGTAATTGTGGTGCAAAATGTAATTGAAAAATCACTATTCATGACGACTTAGTAATTGTGTTAATTATGCAAAAAAGAAAAAAATGGGCACTTGAGGCTTGACTCTGAACAGAGCAACACAAAGAGTGAAACAAAGCATTCCACTTAGCAAAATGCCAAGTTTGGAACATTATTTTCAACGTTCTTACCATTAATGTGGTCAGTTGCAATAACTTGGCAAGGTTAATTCTTTCTACATTCGAGACATGTAATTCTCTCTTTTCTCAGGATGTTGGAAAATTTCGTGGATAAACCATGTTCCTTGTGGCCTTCGCCAACTCAAAATACCATGTTACTTTTGGTTGCCATGTGCATGTGATCAGGGCAATCAAATCCTGGGCCTTTTCTATACTTTGTCACTGAGTGGCGTTTAACCAAAACTTCATGATATTCTTTTCATGATTATCCCAATGGTATTATGACAATACATAATGATTGTGAAATTCGTTTGTTGGTAGACACAATAGCTAGGGTTCTAGTCTCGTCTTCGTGACTAAGGATAAGGCACGGCAACATAAATTAAATATGCTATAGTACGTACTAAGACAACAGAGAACTTGTTTTGAAGGTCGTCGACAGATAGATAATGAACTAACATGGAACAAGGACAGAAATTCAGTTTGGCACCCGGGTGCATATGCACCTGTTATAGTTTTCAAATTAAAAAAAAATATGAAAACACTTCGAAAAAATCTGAAAAAATTGGGACACAAACATATGCAAGTTTTCAACATCCGTGCAAAATTTGGGAAGGAAATGACACTTTATTTGGTCTGTGCAAAAAAGACAAAATCCGTGGCCGAAATGAGATTTAAAAATACATTTTTCAAAGCACATATTTTGTCTTTTTTGCACAGACCGCATAAAATGTTATTTCCTTCCGAAATTTTGAACGAATGTTGAAAACTTATATATCTTTGTGTCCAATTGTTTTCAGATTTTTTAAAAATGTTTTTATATTTTTTTAATTTTGAAACATATATCATGAGCATATGCACCCGAGAGCCAAAACGCCTCTCCAAGGAGGGCAAATATGTGTGCGCAGTTATTTTGAGATAGCTTACTGCACAGGCAAATACTTGAGTTTCCAGTGGCAATCTGAATGTGACACGAGCTTTCAGTACGAGGCAAAACATCAAAGCCGAAGATCAGGATTTAGGAAGGGAGGGATTAGCTCGCTAGATATAGTTGTATTAAGGATAATATTTGGACACAGTGTTTTACTCATGTGTCTAGATACATTCGTTATGAAAAATATATTTAAGAATGTTAAAAATGATAAAATAATTTTTTTGGTGTACATCCGGATATTCTATGCGCGCAAAACAAGTTTCACAAAAAATATTTTTTTACGGGCTGTGTAAAAAAGATAAAAAATATCTCGTGCAAAGTCATTTTAGTGCACCGGGATTTGTAATTTTACACAACCCACAAAAAATGCCCTTTTTCGGCGAAACTTTGTGTGCGAACATAGAATATCCCGAAATTTTTGTTTAATTTTGTGCCATTTTAAAACGCAATGCATTGTTCACAACATGATCTGTAATGCCTATCTCTCCCTAATGAATGAGTTTACAGTATCTTGCTAAGCTGTAAAGATGCTTGGCATTTTTATCTTTCCACCACAACTTTCGGAGCACCGATGTGAGTTTTCTTTTCTGCTAAGCAAACCCGTGTTCTGTTGGTATATCGGTGCCCCCTATAATAAAGCCCAACGTCGCAACGTTTGTTTGTTGTTGATCTACGAGTTTGCTACTATGAAAGAATCAAGGAAGAAGGCGCGACTGAAGAAGAAGGATACGGAGGAGGGGCCAAAACTGAAACGTGAACCATGGCTGTTGTGCATGCAGGGTCGGCAGGTTAACCTTTCTTTTTGACAACAAAAAATGCGAAGAGTGCCAGATTCAGTTTCAAAGTTGGGGAGATTGAGCCCTTCTTTGCATAATGTTGCAATTGTTCAGGAAAAAAGATTCAGACTACACTAATCGAATCCTGCTTATTCTGAAGGCCGTCGACAGGTATCGAGATAACATATACATTAATCTGCATTCTGCATCTCCAGTTTAGAAGGCCTGGTAGTAGGAACCACCTAAGGCAATGACGGTATAGCTGCATTGCTGCACGACATCTCAGGAAATTAAAGATTGGGTAAATTATTAGCAAACTGCGATGATAATTTTAAGTTCTCTACAATGATATTCAACAAGGTGTTCTACAATTTGCCAACAGCGATCAACTATTTTTCGAAAGAAATCCTAAATGTAGCCAATGGTGTCCCATAAGGCCATAAACATGTAAGAAATCAACTTCAGATACTTAAAATTTTGAGCTACATAAAAATGATAAAACCTGATAAAATTGGAGATTTAAAAACATGCTTATTCAGATCCACGATTTATCATTTTTATGTATCCCAGAATAAAAAATATTTGAATTTAAGTTTTTGCACGTTTGTGGAATACACTATTGACTATATCCTCGATTTTTTTCAAATTATTATTGAAACTCATAAATATTTATTTTGATTTATTCAAAACACCTGAACCACTGTGCTCATCTCCGCTCTAGGAGTTTGCTATGAAAGATTTGAAGCAAGAAGGCGCGACTGAACAAGGAGTCAAGGATACGGAGGATGGGCCAAAACGGAAGGAGGTTATTTATGGTTCAAGGCTGAAACGTCAACTATGGCTGCTGTGTATGCAGGATCGGCAGGTTAACCTTTCTTATGGACAACAAAAAATGCGAAGTAGTGCAACAGTCAATTTCAAGGTTGGGCGGAGATTGAACCCTTCTTTGCATAATGTAGCAATTGTTCAGGAAAAAAGATTCAGATCACACTAACAGATTCTAAATTATTCTGAAGGCCCCGTTGACAGATACCGAGATAACATAAAACAAGGGTGAATACATTTTATCTGCATTCTGCATCTCCAGTTTAGAAGGCATGGTAGTAGGAACCACCTAAGGCAATAACGGTGTAGCTGCATTGCTGCACACATTTCAGAAAATTAAGGATCGGGTAAATTATTAGCAAGCGATGATGATAATAAGTTCTGAGTGCTCTCCACCATGATATTCTTCTACAATTTGCCAACAGCGATCAACCATTTTTCATCCCAAGTGCTCATGAAAGACGTTTTAAAAAGATTGCAGATGGAAATCAACACGATTAGCACAAAATAAGGCAGCTCAGAACAAACTTAGGAAAACAACATATTCAGATTAACGAAGAGCTAAAGCTCAGTTCCAAAGCATCAGGCAAACATGATGTTCCTTCCCATCCAACTACTACTACTGATCGACAGACAAACTGAAACGATTAGGCAGAGCACCCATCACATGGCGCAGACTGAGGAAGACCATGGCAAGCAGCTTAGTCCACCTCCTCGATCTTGGGGCCAGCACCGCCGCCCGACGGCACATCCTCGTCCATTCCCATGCCGCCCATGCCCGGCGCAGCGCCGCCCTGGTACATCTTGGCGATGATGGGGTTGCAGAGGGCCTCCAGCTCCTTCATCTTGTCCTCGAACTCCTCGGCCTCCGCGAGCTGGTTGCAGTCTAGCCACTGGATGGTCGCCTCCACGGCCTCGTGCATCTTCTTCTTGTCGTCGTCGGCGAGCTTGGAGGCAATCGTGTCATCCTTGAGAGTGTTGCGCATGTTGTAGGCGTAGTTCTCCAGCGCGTTCTTGGCGTCCACCTTCTTCTTGACCTCCTCGTCCTCCGCCCTGTACTTCTCTGCCTCCTGCACCATCTTCTCGATCTCCTCCTTGCTCAGACGCCCCTTGTCGTTGGTGATGGTGATCTTGTTCTTCTGGCCGGTGGTCTTGTCCTCCGCTGAGACGTTGAGGATGCCGTTTGCGTCGATGTCGAAGCAGACGGTGATCTGGGGCACGCCGCGGGGCGCCGGTGGGATGCCGGAGAGCTCGAACTTGCCCAGGAGGTTGTTGTCCTTGGTCCTGGCGCGCTCACCCTCGAACACCTGGATCAGGACGCCCGGCTGGTTGTCCGAGTAGGTGGAGAAGACCTGCTCCTTCTTGGTGGGGATGGTGGTGTTCCTCGGGATCAGCGTCGTCATGACGCCGCCGGCGGTCTCCAGGCCCAGTGACAGCGGCGTGACGTCGAGCAGCAGCAGGTCCTGCACCTTCTCGTTGCCCTCGCCGCTCAGGATGGCGGCCTGGACGGCGGCGCCGTACGCCACGGCCTCGTCGGGGTTGATGCTCTTGCACAGCTCCTTGCCGTTGAAGAAGTCCTGGAGAAGCTGCTGCACCTTGGGGATGCGGGTGGAGCCGCCGACCAGCACCACGTCGTGCACGGTGCTCTTGTCCATCTTGGCGTCCGGAGGCACTTCTCCACCGGCTCCATGCACTTGCGGAAGAGGTCCATGTTGAGCTCCTCGAAGCGGGCCCTGGTGATGGTGGTGTAGAAGTCGATGCCCTCAAACAGAGAGTCGATCTCGATGGTGGTCTGGGCCGTGGACGACAGCGTGCGCTTGGCGCGCTCGCAGGCAGTCCGGAGCCGGCGCAGGGCGCGGGGTTGCCCGTCATGTCCTTCTTGTGCTTGCGCTTGAACTCCTGGACGAAGTGGTTCACCATGCGGTTGTCGAAGTCCTCGCCACCCAGGTGAGTGTCACCGGCGGTGGCCTTCACCTCGAAGATGCCCTCCTCGATGGTCAGGAGCGACACATCGAAGGTGCCGCCGCCCAGGTCGAAGATGAGCACGTTCTTCTCGCCGCTGCTGGAAGCCTTCTTGTCGAGGCCGTAGGCGATGGCAGCAGCGTGGGCTCGTTGATGATGCGCAGCACGTTGAGGCCAGCGATGGCGCCGGCGTCCTTGGTGGCCTGCCGCTGCGAGTCGTTGAAGTAGGCCGGGACAGTGACCACGGCGTTCTTGATGGAGCTGCCGAGGAAGGCCTCCGCGATCTCCCTCATCTTGGTGAGCACCATGGAGGAAATCTCCTCAGCGGCGAACTGCTTCTCCTCGCCCTTGTACTTGACGACGATCATGGGCTTCTCGGCCGGGCCAGCGACAACCTTGAAGGGCCACAGCTTCATGTCGCTCTGCACGGACGGGTCAGAGACCCTGCGACCGATCAACCGCTTCGCGTCTGCATACAGAAACAGAGCAAGTAACAGTGAGTTCCATTGCGAACAATTGCAACTTCCAGCAGAAATAGAGCAATCAACAATTAAGGGTAAATCAGAACACGCATATCGAATCTGAAGTCTCCATTTCTTTCACCAGTAAAAAGGTACATTTCGTTCAGCTCTTCAGAAGGACAGCAATACAAAATTCAGAAACAAAAGTACTAACTAGATCTGACATGATGATCTATTAATACAGCAAAACTAGTGTTCATTTCTATATACTACGACTCAGCCAAACAGATAACAGATACTACACCATGCTGAATAAAAAAACATATCAGTACTCTGAACAAATTAGTATTCCTCTAACTGCGTGACCATGAACAGAACTAGTAACAAATTAAGAAACATGGGACTAGAGTTTCGAACAGCGACACCTGATTTTCAAGCAAAGACTAGATCCAACCCCACCTAATCATGCCGGTACAACAGAACAACTGCGCGCACGAATAGATTCTGAAGACAAAAACCCCCACAGAAAGCAGAGGCGCGTATCTACACCTAAAACTACGACGCACGACGGCCGCAAAGCAGAGGCGCAAATCTACGGAACGGATCACACCAAAGCCCACGGGGAAGGGAAGAAGAACGAGGGAGGGAGGGGAACGTACCGAAGACGGTGTTGGTGGGGTTCATGGCGACCTGGTTCTTGGCGGCATCGCCGATGAGGCGCTCGGTGTCGGTGAAGGCGACGTAGGAGGGCGTGGTGCGGTTGCCCTGGTCGTTGGCGATGATCTCGACGCGGTCGTGCTGCCACACGCCGACGCAGGAGTAGGTCGTCCCGAGGTCGATCCCGATCGCCGGACCCTCGCCCTTCGCCATCTCCTCTACTCGGATCCGCTCGCCGGGATTCGCTTGCTTTGGTGGTGGTGGTGGAAATCGCTCGCCTTGCTTGCTTGGGGTTTGGTTTGGTCTCTGATGATTTCGAACTGTGGAAGAGGGAGGAGACGGGATTGGTTTTATGGCGGAGGTGGCCGGGTCTGGAAGGTTCTGGCGCGGGCGATCCTGGCCGTCGGATCGAGCGGGTTCTGGAAGGTCCGGGAGGGTTCTCGGGTGGCCATGCCAGGTGGGTGATGACACACGGCGCGGGGTGGGGCCGCTGGGGGGACTCGTGGGTCCCACGCACGCGCGCTTTTTGAACGGTCAAGACGAAGCCCTCTCTCGCCCTCTCGTGGCTTCTACACTGTGCACGAGAGCGGAGTGGGTCGCCGACAGAGTCGGATGGCCACGTGGCCAAGGTCGTCCTTATGAAGATGTCACCTCGTCGAGTGAGGATTGTTTTGTGGATCCAATGATCAGATATTTTTTAATTCGAAAATGTTATTTTGAAGTTTCAAAAGATTACAAATCAAAATTTGGTGCACATGTTATCTACTCCCTCCGGTCCATAATAATTGTGGTGAGTTCAATAGAGATGTGTACTAGCCTAGTATGTTTCCCCCGACACTTATATTGGACCGGAGGTAGTACATATTCTGCATAGTTCTGCTAGATAATACGTTGTGTTGTACACTACACAAAAATCACAAAACCATAACTCAAAAAGGGAACTCGTTTTACTTGCTACATTTATCTTTCTTTATGCAGATGCGTCTGAAAAGATATTTTTGCACAAAAATTTGGTCATGCATAGTACACATGTATATGCACTTATAAGTTTTTTCGGATTTTTCTCAACATAAACATAATTTTCGGATAAAAAACAAGTCACTAAAGATTGGAAGCTACACATGTATATGAATTATACCATTAGAAAGTTCGTTTGACAATCAAGAGATAAAACAATTGCATACGGAGTTGTGCACGTGAAATGAAGAGATCAAAGCTATTGGAGCGCATGACCAGTTTCTCAACTCCCAACCTGAAATCCATTCCTACCATGACATTGCTCACATCTTGGAGATTTGAGATGAAAGGAATACACGTGTCTTTCACAATCAAGCACTACCTTTAGTTATATTCGATAAAAGTAAGGAGGCAAAACTTTGAATTATCGTGGGTACAAAGCAATTGAGAGGAACCATGAGAGTACTCTGTTGTTATATTTAATCTATTTAATTTTCTGTGAAACTCCTTTATATTAATACATTGACTGATTGACCTACAAAAAATATCTCCGCTTAAAAGAGATATTAAGTTGTGCAAGTTTAAGATGGAGCCCCACCAAGGTGAAAAAAAAAATAGAAGAAGATCTTCTCTGCTTCTGGCCCAGATTATCTTTGCAGCCGTGTATTATGATATGTGCGATGGAGACATATAGTGTACCGTTCCAAAAGATCTAATTAAAGGAGTTGATTACCCTAATCATGCCTAAACTTACTAGACAAGCTGGGCTATGTCGACCGTCACAACAAAACCATACTAGTTGGGGTGAGAGAAACCACCTGGTCAAACCCACGGGGAGAAAACCGCTGATGCCTTGTGCCACCTCATTTGGTCAATTGTAACCCACGTGGCATACTGATACTAAACTGTTAGGAGCCCTAGGATGGCTATAAATTGACACAACTTCTGCTAATAGGGAAATTAGGAATTTAGGATGAAAATATATGTTAAATAGGGTAATTAGCGCCAGCAATGTTAAACCAGGGGTAAAAAATAAAATCTACACTATTTTTTATATTAACTTGTTTAAACCAAATAGACTCTAGCTTAGGACAATATTTTAAAATGAATACAATACTCAATTTTATACGTCTACATTTGGTAAAACACCGATCATCAGCCATAAGCGAGCATGTATAGTGTACATGGATTAAACGTGTGTGCCACTGAGTTACCTGAATTAACTGAATTGTTTTTCTACAGTTACATTATTAATACTCCCTCTGATCCATGAAAACTGTTACAAAAACATTACTAGCGTAGTACAAAACATATGCAGACTGGCGACGGTAATTTCGGACTAGAGGAGGAGCATGTGGAATCACGTGCCGTGAGCTTGCTGGGGAAATAATACTTTTCATGTTTGGCCTTGTGACAATTCATATAGTCGTGTGTTCGTGTTAGTATTTATAATAGCTAGAAGTAAGGCCGGATCTTTTTGACACGACTTGAGATATGCAACCATTCAAAACAGATGCCCTATATTACACAAAAATAAATGAATCGATATATGAAATAAATCCGATGTGCAATAATACAGCAAATCTATAAGTGGGCAGAAAATTAAGAATCTAATGTCGGTCATATAAAGAACATGCATATGACCACTACTCACAAGAAGTCGGCTCGACTTATTTGTGAACTAGAGCATGCATGATAGGATTAGGAGGACTCGGGATGTAAGTTTGTTCCCCTACTATTTTTTGTTAAAATTTGGGCCCATTTGGGCAGCCCAATAAGAAATTTCTGAAATCTCAAATTGGCCCATGTGCATGGCAGAATTTTGGAGGTGCAAAGTGGTGCTAAAGTTTAGTCCCACATTGCTAGTTGGAGAAGACAAACACCACCTTATATAGTGGAGTGTTGTACCACATGGTGTGCTAGTTGAGAATAGAAGGCTCTCTCGTGCACACTCCTCCTCCTCCTCCGCCGCCGTCCATCTCGTCACGACACGACACGCCGCGGGAATGAGCCGAGCCGATGCCTATATTTTGCTGTTCAGGAAAATCGAGTCGCTAGCGTACGCGTACAGCTTAGCCAGTTCGGGTCGCTCCCGGATCGTGGGCTGCTGCACCGACTGGAACGTGTGCGACGTGGCCGGCCCACGTTGTACCCGTTAGGGTTTCCCGAACCGCACTATATATTGCCGTGCACTGCGTGCGCCGTCACACCCCCGAACCAATCTAGGTTTTGCCAATCTCGTGCCTTGCGCCGCCACCGTAGTCTACTCCATCCCGTGCGCCGGCGTGCACCGGCGAACGGGACAGCAGGTCTCCGGAACCACTTGTCCTTGTGATCCTGTACGGGAGAGGGCGAATAAGGTTTTTGGGAAGCGCCCCGCGCGACTGCTTTCAAGTTCTTCATCACGGCTCGACTTCCTGGACGATCTCCGGGTCCGCGGGCGACTCGTCTTCAACGTCGTCTTCTTCGAGCTGCTACCGTCGCCGCTCAAGCTGCTGCTGTCGCTGCTCCAACGACTATTTCATCTACAATTGTTCGGTACGTTCGTCACGTTCCGATGGCTGTGTTCGTAGATGTCTTGCTGCTGTCCATGTTAATTAATACGTCTAGTATTTTCGAGATTAACATGTTAATAGCTCTTGCAATCATGGTTTATATTCTGGAATTAATCATGAAAATTATGTCTAATAATCCAACATTTTTGCGTGCTTGTTCAGCAACCCTGGGTGTAGAGGAAAAAGTGGATTTAGTTTCTACGACGAGTAGGCATTGTCAAGGCCTAAAAAGCATGCGCGTGATTGCAGTTATGGGCTAATGTCAGGTGGACTACTTGGAGGGTCGGGTGAACCGGGAACTACTGCCTTGTATGGTGTTTGGTATACTTTAGAAAATGATGTACTGATTGTAGAAAATATGGCACTTATCCATGACTGGAACAACGCAACGTGGGAGGTTAACCAAAGTACTCCACTAATCAATATGCCAAATCTGGTACACTACTTTGAACTTCCTTGACTTCCGCATGGTCAGTCGCAAGGACTTGACAATGTTAATAGTTCTCTTTTACTCAATGTGTAATTCTTTCTTTTCACGGGAAGTTGAACAATTCGTAAACAAAACATGATAAGTTCTAGAAGACCATGCTCCCTGCGACCTTCGCTGACTTAATGTGCCATGTTATTTTTTGGTTGCCACGTGCACGGGTGGCATTTAATCAAAGCGTCGTGAAGTTCTTCATGATTTTCTCAATGGTATTATGACAATACATGTTGATTGTGAATTTCATGTGTTGGTAGGCACAATAGCTAGTTGTCGAGTCTTGGATCCATGACAAACGATAAGACACAACCACCAAAATCGAATGTGCTATATATAATACCGTAAGTAGGTCTTTACCTCCCAAGCGAGGGGCCGAACCTGGGTAAAATCGTTTTCCTCGTCCCTAGTGATCTAATACTCGAAAACGTCTAAGTCGCCTAGTTCCTCAGCCTCGAAGTCACCAAGCTATGGCATCAGCCGTGACAAACCCACGACAATGACGGCGTTTTTGCATCGCTCCTTGTCGAAGGTATTGTGACGTGTGCTCAGACTTACTTTCGTGGTAGAACACATGATTTGACCTTCACTGGTGAGATCCAACGACGACGACGCTTGTGCATCGTTCCCTTAATTGGAGGCGTTGCTTTTAGAAAATCTTTCTCGCAATCCATGTGTTGTCAACAACGGCGGTTAATGTTCATGCTTGTTGTTGTGTGTTGTTGGTTGCTACAACATGACTTTTCATGTTTGTTTCTTCTTTTAATAATTTGGTTGATTGTTTCATGACATTGCATTGTTGCAGAGTCAGGGTGTACATATCATATTGATATTAATGTGTTTTCATTTATTAAAATCTTAAGAGTCCAACTCAATGCACATCTGAGAAGCACATTCCAATATGAACATACGATCAAGAAATGACTAAATGTCTAACCAAAGCAAACCATTTTCGGTGGGTCTAGACATATATTTTTTATTGCTTTCCCTTGTTTTGCAGATGTTGTGGACAACAAAAATAGAAAAAAATTTAACAATCATCCAAAACCGTGCTAAAACTTTGTCCATGACTAGAAAATTGGTAGAGTTAGTTCTCGAAGGCAACCCAAAATGTCCTACTTACGGCACAAGATGATCATCGGCTGGTCATGCACATTGCATTGAGTTCTGCAAAGTCCTAGATGAAAGTGATGCTCTCATTGGGTCGATGAGATTTTGCCAAGGGTGTAGCTTGGCGTTATATTTTTTTTACTTAAATACTCTATGAAAACATATTTCATAAATCTATTGATAGTTTTTTGCGGGGACATGAATGTATTGGCATTATTTTCTATAAATTTAACTTTGTTAAACCTAATAGACTTTAGGTTAGGACAAAATATTTTGAAAGGCATGCAGTACTCAATTTGTACATTAGGTTCTTCGTGCCGTGAGCTAGCTGTAGACAGATTTCTCTTGTTTGACCTTGTGACAATCCATATGGTGCGTTTACCCGTGTTGGTATTTGGTATTTATAATAGCTAGAAGTAAGGCCAGATCTTTTTGACATAGCTTGAGATGCAACTATCTATTATATACTAAAAGCAAAATGAGGAAGTTTTTCGAGCCACCACGTTAAGCCACATCATCTTAATTAATTTTGATAGTTAGATCTAAAATATGTGGTTAGGATTTAAAGAAATATTAGTAGCCACGTAACATATCTAACACGATAACACATCGTTGGTTTAAAAACCAGCTGGGACTAGCTACCTTAGATGGTACGATAGATAGCTGGAAAAAAACACGTACAAAACATAGACTTGGCATGGGCGTTTGCATATCCGGCGCTATTCTTTCAGTGGTAGGTGACGTGCCCGTCAACAGCGAGGCGCCTGTGGTGACTTCGTCAACCTCAAGATCTGCCAGCTCAGTCCTTCAGAGGTGCTCATAGGGGTAGGGTGTGCGTGCGTGCGTTCATATGGGTGAGTGTACGTGTGTATTTGTGAGCGTCTGCGTTGTACTGTGTTCTCAAAAAAAAAAAAAATCAATAAACCGAATCACTTTCCGTTCCCAAAAAAAAAGTCCCGTACGTGTACACAACACG
Organism: Poa pratensis; assembly: GCA_947311845.1. Classification (NCBI taxonomy): domain Eukaryota; kingdom Viridiplantae; phylum Streptophyta; class Magnoliopsida; order Poales; family Poaceae; genus Poa; species Poa pratensis. The sequence goes on from CAMZMU010000067.1 coordinate 28,655,626, forward strand.
TGCAATGAAAACCTGAGTATTTTGAGTATTTTGATAGTTAGCATTTATCGTTCTGAGTATTTTGATATATTATTCATATTTTTCTGATGAGCAGATTTGAAGTTGTTGATTTTGCAACATTAATTTTCTGGAAATTGTTTAAACAAAGGACTCTTATGCGAAATTGTTTTATTCCGGAGGACCGAGTTACATTTTTTTGAAAGTGCGAAGACTTTACTGCAAGAAAGCGGCATACGTGGGACAGAGTAATATTTTTTTGGGAAGTGCGAGGTCTTTGGTGCAAGAATGCGGCGCTCAGAGGACAGAGTTACATTTTTTGGAAAGTGCGAGGACTTTTCTGCAAGAAATTTGTCAAAATTCGTCGAATGTTTGTGCGAATTTGGATCCGAAATTGAGGAGTTAGAGCCGACAAATCTCGGAACAGGTCACGGGAGTGGGACCTATTTGTCGGCGCGCATATATTTCGTGTATATAATTTTTGGAAAACGTGGGAACTGTTCTGCAAGAAATTTGACAAAATTCGTCAAATATTTGTACGAATTTGGATCCGAAATTGAGGAGTGAGAGCCGACAAATCTCGAAACCGATCGGGGAAATGGAACCTATTTGTCGGCGCGTATATATTTCTTGTATATAATTTTTGGAGCACAATGAGATTTTTTTGGGAAAAAAAGGAAGGTGCTACGGTGCTGCGGTACTGTAGCAACCAGGGCACTGTAGTTTTCGCGACGCTACAGTGCCCGGGAGGCTGTCAGCTGAGATTTTTTTTTGCAAAAAAAGAAAAAAGGGAAAATGTGCTACAGTGATGTGCATACTGTAGCAGCGGGCATTGTAGCTTCCCGCGATGCTACAGTGACCGGGAGGCTCTCAGCTAGCTACTTTTATATATAGAGTTTTTTGGAAAAAAAGGAAAATGTGCTACAGTAATGTGCTTACTGTAGCAACCGGGCACTGTAGCTTCCCGCGACGCTACAGTGCCCGGGAGGCTCTCAGCTCGCTATTCTCAGCCTCCTTTATATATAGTAGTACTAGTGGAATTTGGCGCGTCGGCACGCCGCGCCCTTGATGGGAATTTTTCGTGAATATGTATTGCTCAAATTTGAAAATTGCTGTAATTCAAAAAAAGTTTATTTTTAAAAATGTTTAGATTTTAAAGATTGGTTAAAGTGGGAATGTATTAAGGCCTGAATTCTTGTCACGATTGTAAAATGATCGGATTTGAAAGAATTTTAATTTATTTGGAGGAATTAAATTTGACTAATATGTTTTTTTTCTTAAATCTTTCCAAATGTTGACAAATTTGTATTGTTCAAATATGTTTTTTTTTGTCGTAAGTAGTTGGTTTTATATTTTTAAAAAAATTAGGTTTCAAACAATTATTCAAATTGGAAAGTTATTAATATTTGAATTTGGAAAGTTATTAATATTTGAATTGTTGCCACGTTTGTAAAATGATTAGGTGCGAAATATTTTTAGAATATTCGAAATGGCCAGTGGTTCGTACGTAAATTTCTCAATAAAAAATTGTAGGTATTACTGTTTTCATATAATTTAGGTACCGGTCCCACTTTATTTTGGTACCGGCCCCATGTTTTTAGTAACGTCTGGTACCGTTAGTCTAGTAGGGGTTTAATAGTGTTTGACTAATGGAACCAATGTAATTATTTTAAACATGCATGGTAATGACATTATTAAAAAGATATCATTTTTTTAGTCATTTTGTTTTGTAATCCATTTTTTTTTATTTAGAATGAATGATTTATGATTTTTTTTTAAAGTTTGAATGTTCTGAACAATTTTTAGAAATTGGAAGGAATTTAAAAATAACAGAAGGAGCAGATGCATAGCCAAATTAAATGGGTTTATTAAAAAAATACCTATATTTTGAATTTAGGGTTTAATAGTGTTTGACTAACTGTACCAATGTAATTATTTTAAACATGCATGATAATGACATTATTAAAAAGATATTATTTTTCTGGACATTTTCATATGTGTACCATTTTTTTGATTTAGAATGAATAAGTTATGATTTTTCAAAGTTTGAATATGTTGAACAATTTTTAGAAATTGGAAGTGATTTAAAAATAGTAGAAGGGCTGACGTCATCATGACGTCAGCAATGGAGCTGAGCTCCTGCTGCGCACGGAGGAGGCGACGTCGCGACGCATGAGCGAGCATCAGCAAACGCCACTGGGCGCGTTGGATGCGCCTGGTTGCGGGAGACCATAAAGTGGCGGCGCCGCCTCTGAATGCTCACCGGAGTTGCTCCGGCGACACTCGGGCGCGGCGGCTAGAGGAGGAGCACGGCGGAGATGATTCCGGCGCGCCTGCCGCGTCCCGGCAGCCGATACTTGGTGAGGATGGAGAGGAGGTGACGCCGAAGCTCGCAGTGGGCGTCGATCTGAGCGGGGAGCAGAGGTGCGGCGGTGGAGCGCGTCGGCGGCGGCGAGGAGATGCGGCGCCGCGCGGGAGAGAGAAGGGGAGGGGGTCGTGTGGATGTTTTTGCAGCTAGATCCCTGTTTTTTTGGTAATTACAAATTAGTATGTTGTACCGTGGAGCTGTGGGCTGCGGAGCAATTTCCGGAAAACTCGAGGACTTTCATGTAAAACTACTGCGGGGAACGTCCGTGCGGGCCGTTAGATACGCGATCGACGGCGAGGATGCGTTTGTACTGTAGCTTTCGGGGAAGCTACAGTGGCCCGAGGGCTCTCAGGCACGGCATTCTCAGCTCCATTTATATATTTAGATATAGTAAGTAGGATAGAGGAGAAAAAAATTCAATACTGTAGCTTTCGGGGAAGCTACAGTGGCCCGAGGGCTCTCAGGCGCGGCATTCTCAGCTCCCTTTATATATTTAGATATAGTAAGTAGGATAGAGGAGAAAAAAATTCAAAAAAAAAAACTAAAAAAAATAGCAATTTTTTTACTGTTCGGATGAACAGTACCCTGGGGTACTGTAGCTTCGCGCGACGCTACAGTACGCCGGGCGATGAGGGAGCGAGGATTTCAGCTCCTTTTATATATAGAGGTAATATAGAGTAATGGGTACCTAGAGCATGCTAGGATTAGGAGGACTCGAGATGTAAGTTTGTTCCCATACTGGTTCACCCCGTTGGAGTAGCAGCCCTAATTGTAGAGTGTAAAGCTCATTCAGTTTCTACAAACAGTAAGCATTGTCAAGGACTCAAATCGCATGCGCGGAAGTGAAAACTTGGGCTAGTGACAAGTCGACGACTTGTACGGTTGGGCGAACGGGGAACTATTGCCTTGTATGGTGTTGAGTATACTTTAGAAAAGTATACTCCGGGATAACACTATAAAATATAAAGCGTCTAGTACATACAACTCAGTCAGTTGTGTGACCATTTTTTTTTTTTTTTACCAATTGGCGTATCTGTTGTACAAACTGTATTCTTGTCTCGCTGATCAGCTGCCTTACATTCGAAACATTGAAACCACTATTCATGACATCTCAGTAGTTGTGTTTGTATTGCAGAAAATATGGCACTTGATCCTTTACTGGAACAACGCAACGCAAGAGGTTAAGCAAAGTACTCCACTAACCAGTAGGCCAAATCTGATACGCTACTTTTAACTTGCGAAAGTGGGACCAGTTTATCCCACTTGTAATCCATTTTATATATGCCTAGTTCAAGATTTTGGTATTAAACTAGACATGAATAAAATGGAGTATAAGTGGGATGAACGGGTCCACTTCGCATCCCTACTTTAAACTTCTTTGACTTCCGCATGGTCAGTTGCAAGGACTTACAATGTTAATTCTCATTCACTCAATGTGTAATTATTTCTTTTCACGGGAAGTTGGACAATTCGTAAACAAAACATGATAAGTTTTAGAAGACCATGTTCCTTGTGGCCTTCGCTGACTCAAGGTGCCATGTTATTTTTGGTCGCCATTACACGAGTGGCATTTAATCAAAGCGTCGTGAAATTCTTCGTGATTTTCTCAATGGTATTATGACTATACATGTTGATTTTTAACTTCGTGTGTTGGTAGGCACAATAGGTAGTTGTCGAGTCTTGTATCTGTGAGAAAGGATAAGACACAACCACCAAAATTGAATGTGCTATATATAATACGGTAATAAGGCAATAAAGAATACATGAAACTTGGTTTATAAATATACTAGGAATGAGTACCAAATTAAAATGCTACAACTTACAGGCGTATCAGTCGTATAAAGGGAACGCATGTGCCCAACTTCCCATCACATGGATTCAGGAAAGCGTCACAATGCAACAACTCATCTCAATGTGTGAACACAATACGTGTTGCGGCGCTGATACATATGCATACCCTCCACGATAATTACGGCATGCTAAGATTAAGAGACATCGGGACAAAATCTTTTACAATTCTTGTTGTATCATCTAGTTATGTGTGACTATAATGCAGTGTGTTGAATTTGTGTGGTTTACAAAAATAGCAAGAATTTTGCGTCTTACTGCCTTTGCGCGTGGGTGCACACATGGGATGGTGTGTCCGCATTGTTGAGCTCCAGCTCACTACGATGCTTCGTTTTATTTCAATTTTTATGTATACGTATTACGTAGCCACAAAAACTCTCAAAGAAATAAAGCAAGGACATACAACATGATAATCTCTATTAGGGCGCTACAAGGACTCATGATACTAGACTAGTATCGTCGTCGGCCTGCTACGACACACCAACTTGAGAGTTTGGTTGAGCTTGAGTTATTCCGCTCTGGTGAAGCATGTGTTCTTTCTCTCTAGTGCAACACCGCCTCTACAGTGCGGAATATCGCCGTTCGGTGTGGAAAATCGCTATGGAATGATGGATCTGATTTTGATGTGATGTAAAGGTTAATATTATTGGAATATCTTCAACATAAGACACTAAATGAGAGTTCCTTTCCACTTACGAATATGTCAATATAGATGACTCGTCCAAAAGATACACTCAAGAACATGACAGCAGAAATGGCTCGATGTGAAAACATGTCAAACCACCTTGGTTCAATGCAGGCTCATAGAAAACCAGAATCTAATTATTCAAAAAAAAATGAAACCACAATATACCTTGGTACAGGTCTAAAACAACAATATTGTGGAAGAAATAAAATCATATTACCACACAAGTACCATGTAAATCAAACCTACTAGTATGCTGGTATCTATGGCCTCTTGAATCAAAATTAAACCTAAGAATTTAGCAACAAACAATAATCTATACACGCATCACCAATATGAGACCTCGAAAAAAATTTAGGAACGGAATAAAACGCTTGTTTATAAAGGCCTATGTATTTGGAACCGTATGTTTCATGAGAAGAGACGGAGTTGGGCTTTGGATGTACCACCACTGAACTCTCATTTAATTCTAAACATGTACTTCTCCAACTTGGAGTGACCTACTTAACAAGTTTAGCGACTCGAAACTCGTCAGCCCATACACCTTTTCACGTGAAAAAAATGAACTGAAAAAAACATTCACCTATTCCCTTCAATCTTTAACAAAATCAATGGAAATTTGTTTCTTTTTTCTTAGAAGAATTGAGAGATTGAAAGTCATAAACTTTTAGAACTTTTAATTGCTTTAATTTAGAATCTTTCAACTCATGAAAAGTGAACCCAAGGGTCAAAACTATGGAAACAAGGAAATCAGACTAGACACTACGGTTTACTTGCATGAGTTGTGACCAAACAAAGGTGCCATCCTCGACGGTGGTTTCTCCGACGGTCAAATCGCTATCAACATGAGTTTATGTTGTACCTCTTCATAGGCAGCTCCCAGGAAAGAGGCGACGAGGGTTTCTTGCCTCCTGCCACCGCCGCCGTTGATCCATCTTGTCTCCGTGGCCTTAGTGCCATGGTGGCGCGATGGATCCCGGTACTTGCTGGTGGGAGGGCTCCGTTCTCATATATTTTCTTGTGTTTTCTTAGTGTTTGTGTCCTACTCAGGGAGATGAAACGGCGGCTGCTCTCTGAAGATAAAATAAGGTTCTCCTCGCCTAGTCTCCGTTCCGGCGATACTTCTAGCATTGTTGGATGGCGTGTGGACATGTGTCTCCAGCGGATCTCGCGGGATTCGGTCGGTGGTTGTCTTCGGTGGATCCGATCTTCGTTCGTCTTCGTACGTGTGTCTACAGGTTGGATCCTTCTGATCTATGCTTCTTTTCATCTGCGACGGTTGATGTTCTGGTGCGCTGGTCCTATGTGGCCTTAGCACGACGACTTTCCGACTGTCTACTACAACAAGGTTTGCCCGATTCTAGTGATGGAGGGGCGATGATAGCGGCGTGTCTTCGGCTCGCTCCAGTGCTTGTATCGTCGCTAGGTGGTCTACGGAGCTGGATGTAATTTTTGTTTCTTCTGGTGTTTTTTGTACCGTCTTGACAATTGATAAATAGATCGAAAGTTTCTCGAAAAAAGAGAGTCTATGTTCATCCTGATTGTAACTACTCCCTCCGTCCAATAATAACTGTCTTAGATTTGTCAAAAAGTGGATGTATGTAGACATGATACATGTATAGGTACATTCACTTTTGTACAAATTTGAGACACTTATTTTGGGACGGAGGGAGTATATATATTGCACACATTTCTCAGTCGGTTCAAGCCTTTCACCAAACTGCTTGCTGCATGCATCTTACTACTCATAGCCGCATACAGTTTTTCAGCAATTATTTTATGAACATCATTTTTTACCTGTTTCCCGCAAAAGGAAACTGAACCGCTTTCACTGCTCGAGTTGTTTCACTATCTTTTACCTGCCTGAAAGCAAAAAAAAAAAAAATCCTACAAGATACGTGGTGCTGGAATCTTTCTGAAAATAATGGAGTAGGTACAAACACTGCCTGAATAATAAGGCTGAAACCTGAAAATAACTTCTTGCTTTGCGCCTATTCGATCAGCCTTTGCGAAATGCGAGACTGCGCTTCTTTCTCACCACCGTCGAACCCCCCACCAACGGCATGACGGAGTAGCTATTGCTTTTGGCGCTACCGATGCTTGGCTTCGCCGCCGGGAGGCGCTTCGTTGTGGTCGGCGCGGCCAGCTTGTTCCTGCGCCGCAGCCCGCACGCGTTGCATAGTGTCTTGGGGCCATCCGGGCCGGCGCGCCACAGTGGGCTCTTCTCCGTTAAGCATTGGTGGCACCAGTACTTGTTGTCGCCACCGCCTCCGCCCTCCACGGCGTCCACCGCACTGAGCGGCGCCGGCCGCACGACGGTCTGCGTTTGCTGCATACTCTGTCCCCCGGAGGCGCTCTGCTGCCGATGCTGGTGCAGACGGCGTTTCGTGCTCCCGCTCTTCTTGGACTCGCATGGGAGCCAGTGGTCGTCGGTGGCGTCGTCCTCCGACGAGGAGTCGCTCGACGACATCCAGGGGGCGTCGTCCTCGCCAGTACCGGAAGAAAACGACGGCGATAGGTTCATCGTCGCGGCCGGCCTATGCGGCACGGAGACAGCCTCGGCTCGGGCTGTCGCCTTCTCCGCGGTGCCGTCGGCAGCGAGGACGGACGTCGTGTCCGGGACGTCAAGCAGCATTTCAAGGAAGTCGACCCCGGCGTGCGTCGACATGTCCATGCTTCCCCCGCGGAAATCATCGAACCACGCGCCGGTGGCCCAGCAATCGTCGGCGCCGACGGCGAAGCCACTCTCCGCGCCCAGGCACTGCATGACGCCGACGAGCGGGTCGTCGGGGACAGCGAGCGCGGAGATGACCGGCTGCGCACCGACGCCGCCCCCGCCGGCGACGGCGCCGTTGCTGTTAGCGGCGTACCGCGCTTGGCGGCCATGGATTTGGTACATCGCGCTGCAAGGTTCCATGGCGTCCGGAGAGCCGGAGAATCGATCGATCTATGGCCTCTCGATCGGGAAGTTGCATGCCTTCGCCCGAGCGCATATTATGGCACCTAGGTCGTGTGTGTGCGTACGTCCGAATCGGGGACAGCAACGTGAGTGGCGCAGTGTTCGAGTCGGCAACGTACGTGGGCTTCGCGTCGCGATGGCACCTACCATGTGATATTGGGCATTTGGGCTAGCAGAGCCCAGTCCAAGTGGCTAAATAGTAACATCGCGGTTCACTCTTAAAAAAAAAATAGTAATATCATGGCCAGGTATCGATCCAGCAACACGTGGTTTATTATTCCGAGTTTTGATTTTTCTCAGGTTTACCAAGGATTTCATCTCGTTAGAATTGCGCTTCCAACTGCTCCTGTACCTGTATTTTCCAAAAAAAAAGGCCATGGACCCCAAAATAGGGACCATCATTTTTTGTCATCGACCACCACCATTCTTTTTTCTTCTGTTTCCCTAGGAAAAAAAAGAGGGTGGTGATGTCGGGGGACACATAGGAGAATGGGAAGTGATGAATTTGTCATGGCAGACGGTGGTGGAGGACTCCATGAGGCTGGCGGTAGCCGAACACAAAGGATAAGGGGGGAGGGGGTGGAGGAAAGCATCAACGAATTGCCAAAACCAGCTAAGCACGCGAGGATGGTGTTGGGTAGGGCTGAATATAAAACTCGTAACTCGTGAGCTACTCGACTCATTAAAAACTCGACTCATTTAGCTCAAACTCGTGAAGGTGAACGAGTCGAGCTGAGCCACACATTTTGATCGTTAAGGATAGCGAGCCTAACATGCGAGCTAACGAGCTGCTCATGTGGAGGTTATGCCGAACGGGTATGCCTGCCACGGTGGATAAAACCTGGCCCACCAAGGAGGCCCATCAGATAAAGCCGGAGGGCTTAATGGAGAAGGCCTCATGGGCTTGGGCGCAAGAATAAGCCCTGGGCTGGCTTAGTGAAGTCCAAACGAAGGCCAGACTACGTTCGCCTTAGGGAGCAAGTTAGGGTTTGTTGCCGTGTTAGTCTAGGACTCATGATCTACGTCGGTTAAGGCTTTCCTTGTAGGGGAAGGCTTGGCGCCTTTATAAGCCAGCCTTCCAGCAGCCTTAGGAGGACGCATACAACCTCATTGTAATCTGTACACATATTCGCCTTGAGTGAATTATAGCAGCACGTAGGATCTCGCCACCGTCGTGAGATCTGAAGCTGGGTAAGACCGTGTGTGCAATCCCGTCACTGGAACCCTCTACGTTCTTCCCCACCTCCTCTACCGTACATATGAATCCATATAGTAGTTCCGCGTTACCAATACCTCGACAGTTGGCGCCCACCGTGGGGCCCAAGGCGTCGGGAGTTTTGTTTCAGGCGGGAGCATTGGGCGAGATCGGCAAATCTGTGGCAGTTGGTCGCGCCCGCATCATCAACAACTTCGGGTGCATCGAAGACGACGGATCCTACGTCCCAGCAAACGACGCACTCGTATCAGGCTTCGTCGTCCCCTTCGGCACCATCAACATCTTCATGGGTTTTACGGCTGAAGCATATGGGTTCCCCAGGGGATCCGCCGCCTTTTGACCCACCCACCACCCCATCGATTATGCAATCGAGCAGCAATACAGATCGGATCAGGCCTTTGTCTATCGCGATCTGAGTGACTCTGATACCCAAAGCGATTCTGACTCCAGCTCTTGTGAGCTTATGGAGCCCGCCTCTCGCTTTGTCGGTGTCATTGACACATCTGGCCCTAAGCCGGCCGAATCTGACCCTGAGTCGATATTACCTGCCTTACAGACAGGACCAGACTCGGAAGCCGGATCTGATTTCACCGCTCCAATGGCGGAAGATTCAGATCTCGATGAAAATAAGGAGGAAGACTTTGCAGCACAAGTTGCCGCGCGCGGCTATGGCCCATCTGAACCAAACGAAGTCTTAATGACTTTCCCGGCACAGATACCTGTGGAGGATGGCGCTGTCGCGGCTAAGCCAGACGAAGCCAAAGTTTCCTCTAGCATCAAACACATTGGTGACAAGGCGGAAAAGCCAGAGGACGTATTGGACCCCAAAGGGTCTTCCCCGGTTACGCCTCTTGAAGAAGACCTGGAACGAACAAAGGAGGCACACATGCGCACGTTGGAGCTTCTCAAAACACCTTTGGGGCCAAATCCAACCGTGGCTGAACTTGAGGAAAGACGGAAAGCGCTCCTAGCTGAGACTGAGGTCAACATCAAGTATAAGTTGTCCCTCCTTAACAAGGAAAAAGAGCTAATCCTAGTTGGAAAGGCTCTAGAAGAGGAAGAGTATCAACGTGAGCACGATATTGCGAAATTCCGCAAAGTACGAAGCATACGTGACCCTCTTCTGCACCGGGATCTGCAGGAAAACTTCGAGAAGCCTTCTGCCCAAAAGTCTTTAAAGCCTTGGCAGAAATACCCTTTCAGAGTTAACCCTGATGGAGTCATATTCTTCTCCACCCCAGCCAAAAATATAGAGGCGGCCAGGGAAATCATGGGAGACGAAACAGTCCCAATTGAAGAGCGCCACCATTATTCTAAGATGCTCATCGAAAAGGCGGTAGAGCAGCAGGCTAAGGCGGACTCAAACTCAAAGCTGGCGGACGACACGCGTCTTTGCAAGACGGCCGGTGCCGACGGTGGAGATCCAGAGGAACCAGCTGGTTCCAGTAGCCATGGCAATAAGGGTAAGGAACCCAAGAAGGAAAAAATTCCTGACAAGCACAGGGGTGAGTCAAAGACGGGGTCCAACCGCCATAGTGACAAAGGCAAGGACGACCACCAGCAAAAGGATAACACGCGCCATAAGAAGAATGATCCGCCTCGCCGCGAAAGAGATCAAGACAAGGGGAAGGACGCACGGCGTGGGAGCGACCGGCTTAACATGCCACCTCCGCCCGCACCACGGGCAAGAGACGAAGGAAACAGGGGCAGCAGAGATCCGCCTCAAAGGCGATCTCGCTCCCGCTCCCCTCATCGCCAAAGCCGTCAGGAGGAGCCACGGCGTAGCCAATCCAACAAGGGGTCAGCCAGGGAAAACACTCATATCTCAGACGCCCGCATTCGTATCGATGAGATTAAAGCGGCCAGAGAGGAGTCTTACCTGGGCCCTGTGTGCTTTGGACCGGCGATTCGCAAGGTGCAACTCCCATCCTCGCTAGGCAATGTCAAGAAAATTGTGAACAAGTACAATGGCATTGACAAACCGGACATATGGCTGCCTGATTATATCCACGCCGTTGGTATTAATGACGGTGATTACAACGCAGCTGTACGTTTTCTTCCACTCATGTTGGAGGGAACGGCCCGGTTATGGATCGACACTTTGGCAGCAAAGAGTATTCACAATTGGCAAGACATGCAGAAAACATTCATGCAACACTTCTCATGCACATACAAACGTCCAAAGGCTTACTCAGATCTACTAAAGTGCGCTCAAGTGGATGGGGAGTCAAGCAGAGCTTTCATAGCTCGATGGACAGAGACAAAGAATGCATGTGAAGACGTTTCTGAGATCCAGGCCATACACGCTTTTATGAACAGCCTGAAGAAGGGCAACATGATGAGATACATGTTAGCCAGCCAAAACATCAAACACCTCGGCGAGCTCTTAGACAGCGCGAACAATTACACTGCTGCAGAAGACGACGCTCGAGCTGACGATGGTGATCTGCGCATGGATATAGCTGTTAACCCGGAAAAACGAAACAACAATCAAAGCCGGAAAAAGAAGGAAGCCAACGATCCGCCAGGACCATCAAAGGAGGTAGCCTTTGCCAATAAGAAGGGTGGCCAGAGCGGGGCTAGCAGATGGCAGAAGAAAGGCGATGACAGTCAGGGGTCAAGAGCCATTAAAATCACCTATGATGACATCAAAGATGAACCTTGTGCCCATCATAGCAAGCTTGGCAAATGCACCCATACCAACAGGCAGTGCCGCCTTAACGATGATATCAAGAAGGATCCTGATGCTGGCTTCAAGGCAAAGCAGTTCAAGCGCAAGAATCGTAAGGACAAAAAAGAGCAGAAGGACAACGAGGAAAGTGCTTCGGAGCCGGAAGATCAGGAGCCAAAGCACAAGAGGAGCAACAAGTTCCCAAGGGTCGAAACAAGCCTTGTTACTTTCCTTGCCACTCCTTCGGCCAAAAAGGAAAAGGCAGCCTGGAGGGAACTCAATGCCACTATGCCAGCGGTTCCCCAGTATCTCAACTGGTCCGAGCATCCCATTACATGGGACCGCAGCGATCATCCTGATCATATTCCACAGAACCCAGGGAATTACGCGCTCGTTGTAAACCCAATTGTGCAACAATGCAGGCTTTCTAAAGTGCTTATGGATGGAGGGAGTAGCATCAACATCCTCTATCTTGAAACCTTAAAGCGCATGCGCCTTTCTGAGACACAGCTAACACATAGCACAGTCAAGTTTCACGGCATAGTGCCAGGCAGGCAGGCCAGTTCTATGGGAACAATCGTCTTAGACGTCACCTTTGGTGACGAAACAAACTATAGGACTGAGGAAGTCGCCTTTGAGGTGGTGGAATTCAAAAGTGTGTATCACGCAATCTTTGGCCGCCCAGCCTTTGCCAAATTCATGGCACGCCCGTGTTACATCTACAGCAAGCTCAAAATACTTGGACCAAACGGCGTCATCACGGTCAATGGCGACTTCAAGAAGGCGAAGGAATGCGAAGCAGGAAACGCCGTCTTAGCAGAAGCAGTCATCAGCAAGGAAGAGCTGGAGCAGTACAAGAGACTCGATAAACTCGTAAAAATCTCTGCACTAGGCCGGAACCGGCCACAATCGGCTGGTCCATATGCAGAATGAGCCAGTGAGCCACTGGCGCACATTCGATCGGCCATCGCAATATTGGTTGTGAACTGTTTTAATATTTATTGTGAACTCTTTGAAGTTAGATTGTTTATTGTGGCATTGCTATTTTGTACATATTTGATGTCAAATTCTTAACAAGTTTTCTTGAGTTTAATGAGCCAACTCGGGCCTATAATGAGTTGAGTCGAGCTGGACTTTTTTACTCATTATAATTAACGAGCTAAGCAAGTTTGAGCTTAACGAGCTCGAGCTTAGCAAGTTCAATGTTAACGATTAGAGACGACTCGTTATCTAGGCCTGGTGTTGGGGCATGAGCCAAAATTCATGGTAGTTGTGTTTTAAAAAGGTATGGCGGGTACGTTATCTCTCTTTAGATGTGGTTTGAAATGAGAGGGGGTAGGAGGGTTGATAGACGACATATTGTAGTTGGTTTTTACTCAAAATGCCAAAAATGAGGGATGGAGGCATGGTTGGAGTTACTCTAGTCCGCATACGTAAGATCGTCATTATTGAATTGCCTACTTGCGTATGGTAAATTCAAGTTACGAATGGAAAACATCCATTTAAACAATGGTAGGTTATAAATGCCAAATCATTCAACAAAGAAATAAAATGATAATATCGACTCTAGGGTTCCGCAAGGTAATTTCCACTTTGTTTTTCTGGACAGGAGATTTACCATTCAAAAGTCCCATGTGAGAATGTAACGAGTTGTCACACATTTATTGATTTAAGTACTTGAAATGTTTAGTTACATTTAAATCAAGAATAACCAAACTTATAGAAGAACATACAAAATATGCAATGCCTAATATTGCGGAAATGATGGAGTACATATTGTCCATCGTAAATCTTCAGTCTAAGATGTGGTATTCATGTATAGGTACCTTTTGCCCTGTTCTATACTATACTAGCTTAAATCATACTCATTCCGGTACAGAAAAATTGTCGTAAGTACAACTATGAAATTGTACTAGGCAAGTTCATTTTCTACGACACTTTTGATGGATGGGAGGGAGTATGTTCTTTCTTTTTTAGCAGATGATTATCATAACTCAACTCTGTCAAGTTACCTATAAAAAGAGTTGGAAACAATAACGATGCGTATCTAAAATTAGCCGGGTTTGTTAACCTTGTCAAGCAGGCTTCGTATATACTGTATCATCCGGCCCTGCCTTCTCTCCTCCGCCTTCCCGGATTCTACCACTTTTCCTTCCACCTCCAAACGCTCACGCGTCCACGAATAAAGGTCGCCCCGAGGGCGGCGAACCAGGCCCAATCGCCGAAAACCCTAGCCCCGATCCGAAGATCGGGCTCTGCTTCCCATGGCGACAGCCACATCCCAGGCGAGCCTCCTGCTCCAGAAGCAGCTCAAGGGTACGGATCCGCACGCTCCTTGCTGTGCCCCCCTCTCCTTTTCTTTCTGAACCCCGATTCGTCGCGATCGGAGACTGATACCGGGTTCCCACGTTCCGCGATTGTTGCAGATCTAGCGAAGAACCCCGTGGATGGGTTCTCGGCGGGGCTGGTGGACGATAGCAACGTGTTCGAGTGGCAGGTCACCATCATCGGCCCGCCCGAAACCTTATAGTGAGCTCCATCTTCTTTTGCCCTGCAATTATAATTACTGCTACACTGCATCAGTTCCGACTGTGGAATCCCATGTTTGGATGCCGATCTGTGGGGCTTACTGATGAATTTAGTTACAGTGAATATGTTTGAATCGTGTAGTTCACTGATATCTTGTAACCCATGTATCTTTGTGTCAATCTGTGGAATTGGCTAGTCACTTGCCTTCCTTGGGGGAAGGCGCAAGCCTGGCCTTTGTATTTACGGTGATAAAATTGAATAATAGAGGGTACCCATAAGCTATGCCAGTGTTACTATATGAATTAGAAGTAGAGACCGTTATTCTGATCATTGTGACTATTATTGATACAAACAAAGAGATGTTAGGCTCCTTAAACATAGTAGTAGTAGGGGAACAAAGTTTCTGAATGGGGTAGCTTGCGCGTATTTATGTGATCCTCTTGAGTGTAGCTAAGGTGATTCAAACAAATTTTATTTGGAGGTATGGTCGATAAGTTGAGAGAGTAATCTTATGACTTTGCTAGATAATCTGGCCATGAAATATGTAGCAAGTACTGCTGCAACTGAAAAGTGATATGAACTATACTATTCAGAATCTCCCTTTATAGATGCATTAAATCCTAGAACCAAGTTTTCCGTGGTCTCCTGTTTTGGTAAAATGTAGTACCTGCTAGTTTGCGAAAGAATATTGTAATTCCTAAGGTTATTATACCTGCTAGTTGCGGAATGTCCAACGAAGCAAATTTTGCCCTTGGATCTACTTTGTAGCCTGTGTCGACCCTAAACATCTAGGGGTCATCATACCACCAGTGGCTCGGCAATGACCCCTCACTGCCAGCTATGGGTTATGACAACCATGAGGACAGCTATGTTGGTCACAAGCTATTCTGCAAGTATATTCGGTTGAGTGTCCTTTTCAGACAGCGTCAGTGATGCTGACTTTTCCTCAAATGAAAGGTGGTTTGGACCTAAGGATTATCAAACATACCCTATGTGTCTTGTTATAGTGAACTTGAGAGTTCTCATTAACGATGTAGACCAATGGAACAAATGTTAAGCTTATAAGTTTCTGTGTTCCATGTAGTTGAAATTAAAAGGGTGTTTCTTGTATGCAGTGATGGAGGCTACTTCAATGCAGTAATGACCTTTCCCAGAATTACCCCAACAGTCCTCCATCAGTAAGATTTACTTCTGAGATGTGGCATCCAAATGGTGAGCTTCCTTGCTAACTCCTCTGGTTTTATTTCATCATGCATGTGTTCTGACGATGTTTACGATGTTGAATTCTCAGTTTATCCTGATGGTCGTGTGTGCATTTCTATTCTTCATCCGCCTGGTGATGATCCCAATGGTTATGAGCTTGCAAGTGAGCGGTGGACACCAGTGCACACAGTAGGGTTTCTTCTGCAGTTTCACATAAGTATTTTGTTTTTCAAATGCAATTATGTGAAGTATTAAGTCTATTAACCCCTCCACCCCAATAAGAAACCTTTATAGATCACAAATGTAGGACAACCACTGGTATGCTATCATCTGTACTGATTTAAAAAGCAGTTCCAGGCTGGTTTTTGCTCAGTGGTGGGACCTGTTTCCAGTTTTTAGGGTTCTGATCGTCCAAACAGTTCAAACCTGGAAACAAACTAGCTCTTTCTGAAACTGATTTTTGCTGACCAGCAGCCTCAACATTACATTTTGAACTGCTGAGTTCACCCAGGTTATGTTTGTTTTATGAATGGTGAAAGGCATATTTTTAACACTTCTCTTGTAAATAATCCCAAAATCACCAACTTTTATTTTGTCTTTCCTAATTTATTGTTTGTTAATAATGTGCAGGTCGAGAGTATAGTTTTGAGCATTATTTCGATGCTGTCTAGTCCAAACGATGAGTCTCCAGCAAATATTGAAGCAGCCGTAAGTGCACTTGTCATTTATTTGGCTATATTTACTTTGTGTGCTGGGCCCATCAAATGGTGTCAAAATTGTTCCAATTCGCATGTGTCTTCCCTGCAATGTTGAAAATGACCACTTGTCTGATTTGCAGTAGATAGTTTCAGTTCCGCTGGTTGGCGAAGGTATATAGATAATTGTAGTTTGTTATCCAAAATTCTTTATCCTGACACTTGGCTATACGAGCATGGATGCGGTATCTTCTTGCTCTTCCCTGTTTGAAAAAAGTTGCGGAACAAACCAATTGTGCTGTCATTATTGCAGTTAGCAAACTATTTTCTCCTGGTGAGCCAGCATTTGGTGTGATTAGTATCATCTCATGAGATTTCTGTAATTTTATTTTTGGGATCTATTGTAAAACGTTTAGTTTGTGTATCTGATGAGCTCTCTTTGAATTTTGCTGTGCAGAAGGACTGGAGAGAAAACAGGGACGAGTTCAGGAAAAAGGTTAGGCGCAGTGTTCGCAAATCGCAAGAGATGCTCTGAAAAAGGAGGATCGTATGGGGGAGTTCTACAAGGGCGGCAACGGGTGTGACACGTATCACGGTCCTTCACCACATGGGGCGCCTGATGCCAGCACTTGCACTTCTCCCCTGTATGTTTTCCGTTCAGTGTGGGTCGAATGGTGTTGATGTCGGTCTTGTCTCTGAAACACTCGGGTGTGCTACTACTCTAAAACTTTCGATTGTATCGTGTGGCACAGGGTGGTCAATGTCAAGAAATATTTTGGTATGCCGTCGCTTAATCGTGGTTCTCGCAATCGCAAAGAGATTAGCTTTTTCATTCGATTATCCTTCACCGTGAATGCCGGTAATCTGTTGGCGACATGGTTATGCTGAATGCTTGATTTAGTACGCGGTTTTGTATCAAACCCAAATTCACATACGGCAAGAAACATCCCCTGTAGGATGATGAAACAGGCAATCTCCCTTCCATGGGTTTCACCACTGGCCTTCAGCAATTTGCCCCATGAGAGCATCCACCGCCCGGAGCTTACCTGCAGAGTGGCTTCGGGAACGCCCTACCAAAAGACGAACCTGGTTCCAACGTGCAGGCGGAGATATCTTTAACTGGAGAACCCTAAGGCCTTGTTTGGCAGACGTGTTTCGACTTGTTTTTCAGTGTATTCCCGGCCGAAATAAAACCACCAGAATACACTACTGGGCCGTTTGGCAGGCCGGTCTTTGCCGAACCAGAAAACACGACGATACTCGTCGGGTCATCGTGTATTCCACACACTGCCACCTCGCGTTTTGGCGCAAACGGAGCTTGGCTCTGATGGTTGGGTTCCCTGTGGTGGAACCAGCCCACCCAGGTTCAAGTCCTAGACTTGGCATGGGCGTTTGCATTTACCTGGATTTATTCCAGGATTATCCGGCGCTATTCTTTCAGTGGTAGGTGACGTGCCCGTCAACAGCGAGGCGCCTGTGGTGACTTCGTCAACCTCAAGATCTGCCGGCTCGGTCCTTCAGAGGTGCTCATAGGGGTAGGGTGTGCGTGCGTGCGTTCATAGGGGTGAGTGTATGTGCGTATTTGTGAGCGTCTGTGTTGTACTGTGTTCTCAAAAAAAAAAAAAAAAAAAAAACCTCGCGTTTTGGCATTGGCGGCGCAAGGGCTTGCTGCGGAGTGCCAACGGCCGATCTACCCTCGCGTGACGCCGCAGCCGAGGCTTGAAAAACCAGATTTTTACTAAAGAAACGAACCTGTGCTAACCCTGTATGCCAAACACTACGAGTAGTGGTAGAGGTTTTTATCAGGGAAGGGATTGGATGGGGGAAGAGTATTGGATGAGCTGAGTGTTTTCACCAAAACCACTCCGATAATACCCACAAAAATATTAGGACTTCTAAACAAGGCCTAACAGAACGGTTGTACAGGTGGATGAATTTCCATTTCCCTAAGTTGGAAGGTATACGTCGTGGTTTAGCGTGAAGACGGTTCTCAATCGCAAATAAAACAATTACAGATGCAAATAACGCACAACGGTTTCGTGGTGTAGTTGGTTATCACGTCAGTCTAACACACTGAAGGTCTCCGGTTCGAACCCGGGCGAAGCCATCATTTTTGTTCGAGTCAGCCTTTTTTTTACATGCGTTTGGCGACAAGGCTCCATGGTATATCTGGGAGTTGATAATACGGCAAAATATTTGACTATGAATTTGACACGGTAATTGGATTTGAACCTAGTTGAACTACTATGTAACTTCAGTTTCGTATTGAATGCTACGACATCATATTGTTGTTTCTTGAGTCAAATACATGGCGCACCAACCAAACTTGTCATGTATGTGTCAGCTGCCAAAGTGGTGTGTAGGTATCACTATGACCAGCGACGTACATCCGATGTGCAAATACCCCCATAAAATTTTGCAAAGTAGGGTGGGTGGCGCATAAACTTGGATTACGGTGTAAAAACATCAGATTAGTCCAGATTTGTATAATCAACTTCCACGCTGCAGAGGCCAGGCATGTAATTTGAAGGGAAAAAAAGTAAGTCTCTCATGAAAATTTGTCTTTTGGTTTAGCATAAGTTTGGGCGGAAGAAATTGTCAAAACGTTTATTCTAAATGGTTTTTAAGTGGTATTTTAAATCTGTTTTAGTATAAATACAAGGGCTCAACACCTAGCACGCCACGCTGGCATGCATCGTGTATGGCTATTTTACAGAAAAGCCCCCATTTTTATTCATGTGACGGTCCTCGCTTAGATTAAATAGAGACAGAACAAATAGAATCCCCATTCTCCCATCGTCCTTCTCCTTCAGCTCACTCTTGTCCCTCTGGCGGTACCATGTTGCCATGCGCGCCGACGTTGGGCACTGCCAAGAACGGTGGAGAAGCTGGTCATCGAGTTCCACGAGAGGACGGTCAAGGCACTTGAGGTCTACAATGATGTGCGCAACTGCGTCAACTAGGTGTGGGGCCTTGTGACATCGCCACGTCCGTGGAGATTGACAGGGGTAGCTCCGCCTTGCTCTTAGGGCGATCTCCGGCCCATCCGACCTCCTCGTCATCTACACGGCCACAGTCGTGATCGACAGTGTCGTGTCCTTCATCGCCTCTCCGTGTCACGCACGAGGGAGGACCTAGTGTCGTCGTTGCAGCTCCTCGCCTTGAGATGTCTGAGTCGACATCGCGGCATACGTGTGGTGGCGGTGCCCTCCTCCTAGTGGCGGAGGTGTTCGACGTGATGAACGTCGTGGGGGAGCAGATCATTTGACCGAGACTAGTTTCTAGGTGAGACTAGAAGTACGAAAAATAATAGAAAAACAAAAAAGGGACTGTTTTGACAATTTATCTGGCCGAACTTACCTTAGTCTAGACCAGGATAAATTTCATCTAGACTCTGGATTTTAATACAGGCCCAGCCGCTCTAGCGTTGCAGCAACTGATTGTGCAAATTCAGTCTAATCTGATGATCTTACACGTGATAACCCCCAAGAGTAAGTGATCACTGTAGCACCTCTCAATGTGGAAGTAAGGTATCGATCCGCAGAGCAAGAAGGAAAAGTTATCTATTCCTACAACTAAAGTGTCACAAGTTTTAGTTGATTATGCACTAAACAAGTTTAGAGAACAAGATGGTTGGTTTGATGGATGTAAAAGTGTCCCAATCCTCTTCTTTGCAAGAGGACAAGACAAAGGTAGTAGCAAGTGAAAGCTCTCAAAGAGAGAAAGCCCAATCCTCTATGTAGCAAGAGGACAAGCTCAAGTGTGTGTTTCTTATAGGAACAATGGACATGGTTCATGGGTTCACTTAATCCTCTCTCTCTCATCTACGGTGATCATCATGTTATAGATAAAGTACACACAATTGTCATGTTTTAATGGTAGCTTTTTATGACGGCTATATGTCCTAAAACACATAGTTGAAAGAAATACTCATTTGTGTTGCTAGGTCACCCCTCGTAAGGCTAGCGTGGTTTCTCTCACTCCCACATCATACTCTTTCTTTTTACCCCCAGATAAAGGATGTTGGGCGGTACTGTGTCACTCAATACCTATGCCGTGTCACATCGGCCATCCCGTACCCACATACATCATACTTCAAAGTATGACAAATCACAAAAGCTCCAACACAACGGTAAATGCATAACAAATCATCTCACACCACAATATTCACCACAAAGGTATTACATAGATGACCGTAATCATGTTCAGCAGCTCATACGGTACTAATTAGTGAAGCTCAAGAGAGAGGAGAGATACAAAAGTTACCACCACAAACCCTAGTCCAGGGGGTGGACTACTCCCCCTTCATCATGGTGATGATGGTGAAGAAGTTCTTGCTGTAGATGTTGATGATGAACACGCCGGAGGGGGGTGGAGCCCTCCGGAGGCGATTCCGGCGGCGTTTCCCCCCTCCGATCTTCTCCGGCGGCAGCCTTCTGTCTCTCTGTTTCGTGGTTTTGTGTTTCTCCGCCGCCTCCTTTCGCGAAACGCCAGGGGACCTTTTTTATAGGCGTTTTTAGGTCAAGACGAGTCGGTGGAGAAAGATCGACGGCCACGGAGCTCCGAGGGGAAACGAGCTGGGCCCACGCGGCCATGTACTTTAGGCCGCGTGGGACCCTCCCATTTCCAGCCTGTTGGGCTTCTGGTCTTCAATTTAAGCCCATTGCGTTCGTCTCGAAAATTCTGAACCGTGCTCTTTGACCTTGCCCTTTTTGGAGTCCCGAAGCTCCCGGAAAGTCTGAAACACTAAAAAAGACGTTTTCTGGAAAAACAGGGTTAATTCCAAATAAATGGGAAAACTATGAAATTCCCAAAATCATTATAAAACATTGATATAACCCTTATATGATGCAAATATGATTGGAATATAAGCAATTAAAGTGCAAAGTTCATGTATGCATTTTACATGCATCAACATCCCCAAGCTTAATCCATGCTCGTCCTCGAGTATGAAGATGATAAAACTAACATGGACTTTGCAATTTAATACTTAACAATGAATATCAAAGATGATTACTATTGCTACATATAGTCAAATGATTCATTCTTCAAAGGAGTAGCAATATGCAAATAGTTTATGAAGTGATATCAAGTATTCAAGACAAGGATGTTCATTGATAGTTCACAAAGTGTAACATAACAGAGTAATATGGACACATGTATGCATAATGATAAGTAGAACATCCTACATGGTCATAGAGTGATGAAAATCTGAATATGATAGGTGGACACTTTGGAAAGATGTATATGTGAGTAGAGGTAAAGCATGCATAAGTTTCATCTAACTTCCAAACTCTCTACTTAAGTTAATGATTGCAATAAGGTATATTGGTGTCAAGCTCTCATTGCCCCTATCATAGCATCTTGAATGATTAAGTTAAAGTGAAAGCAAATATGAGTAGTGTGCTTGACAAAGTAAAGGTTGAATGTCTCATGCCCCTTGAATACAAGTACTACACCATGTGTTACTCAACTTGGGAAACAAAGCAAGTTCAATTAAATATCATTGTAAATAAATAGTATCATCAAGAGCGTCAACTGGGGTACCTCTTGTCCCAAGATATGGAACAAGCCCATATCAAAATGACAAGACAAACAAACAAATGAACAATCTCAACACCCTTTTTATTTACCATTTGGAATAGTTTTTTATTGCAAGGTGTATCACAGAAGGTTCACCATAGTATGTAAGTAAATTTCCACCATGAATGATGCATGGCTTAGATTAGCGGCCCAGGCGTCTCTCTAACCATTTACACAAACTCATTTAAACTCACTCTATTTCCACATTTATTTCAACATGATAAGCATCCATAGACAAAAGCACATGATATCAACTAAATGAGATGAAGAGCGTGTTGAAAGCTTGCCATGTGACAGCACATATGGGCTAACTTCCAACCCAAAACATTCATCAAGCCACAAACATCATAATCTTAATCACAATGGGTCAAGTTTTATTATGCAAATAAAAGAACATTGTGCATCAAGTTCGTGAGAGCTATATAACCAATTTTTTCCATTGCAATCAATAACATAAACATTTTCATTCAGAGGTAAGATAACACAAACAACATGTTAAACATACTCGGAATAGCATAAAGCCAATAGGTAGATATGGTGGACTCACTGGAATAACTTTGGTTGAAGGTGTTGGAAACAAGTTTTTGCTTGTTGGAGTTTTTGGGCTAGCAAAAGGGAGAAAGTTGACCATCTAGATGCATGCATGAGTGTCCATAGAACTAACTAATCCATGTTAAACCAAGTAAAATAACAATCAGCACCAAAACATGAATAAGTGATAGCTCTACAAAAAGAATTTGCAAACTATTACTCATAAACAAGCTCATGAATCATGCAACTATATGTATCATTAAAAATCAAGTCAAACATCCCTTTTCCCAATCTTATAAAAGCATCCAACATATTTCAACCCATATTTCCAGTAGCTCTCTCATATATAATTGATAGTGTGGTGGTCTCTCAAGACTCAAACAAAAACAAAAAACGACGCTCCAAGTTTATGCGATAAAGTGTTTCGATCGAAAAACAGAAGTTGGACGTGTGCAAACCGAGAGTGTGTAGGTCCAGCGGGGTTGTCTTCACATCCCCAAGCTTATGGTCTTCACCATCCTTGGATAGCTCTTGGTGCATCTCCTCCAATCCCTGTGAAAAAACTTCAAAACACCGTTTCTCCCATCTCTTTTCTGTGGGGTGCATTAATAGTGATAAACAAATAGGTTCCTTGCTGCATATAATCCTTGAACAAAAATTCATATGAATGTCCAGAAAGTGTATAATGTTGTATGCCTACTCATAAACTCAATTGGATCAAAAAGATTCAACTTAAAAGCTCAAAGCATGCATCAAACAAAATGGGACAGAATCTGTCCAGAAAAACAGCAGCAGCAAAACGTATTTTTCTACCCTACCAAACTTTCTCGAAAAATTCCGAAAAAATTCATGCATACAGAGGATGAAAAGTTGCAACTACAGTTCAAATATGAGCTCATTCGGAGTTACAGAATAAGAATTAAAAATCATACCGTGCACTGACTCGTGCAGGAATAAAATCTCCGAACTATAAGCAACTTTTCAAGACCAAAATGGGTAAAACTTGGCACTTTATTAAAACTCCAGAAACTAAACTAGACACAAAGTCTCTTGTTACAGCAAGAGGACACAAAGAAAATCACACACAAAAATAACCGGGTTGCCTCCCGCAAAGCGCTTTCTTTATAGCCATATAGCTAGGCTTGATAGTTTTAATGATGCTCCCATAGGAATAAGAGTTGAATATAAAAGAGCATCAAGAAGCAAATATCAAACACATTTAAGTCTAACCCACTTCCTATGCATTGGGATCTTGTAAGAAAATAAATCAATAAAGCACAAAGTGACTAGCATAGGAAGGCAAAGCAAGTGCAACTTCAAAATTTTCAACAAAAAGAGAGAGACTTAATATTTTTGAGATATATGAAATCATGTCTCCCTCTCTCATAAAAACTTTCAGTAGCATCATTGATAAACTCAACAATATAGCTATCACATGAAACATTCTTATCATGATCCATATGCATAAAAGTATCATTACTCTCCACATAAGCATAAACAGTTTCATTAGGAATAGTGGGAGTAAAACATTCATAATAATCATTGTAATCATCATATATAGGAGGCATATCATAATCACAATAAACTTTATACTCAATAGTGGGTGGACTGAAAATATCATATTCATCATCATAAATGGGAGACATAGTATCATTAAACAAGTTAAAGAACCTCCCCAAGCTTAGATGATTGCAAGATATAAAAGGAACCTCCCCAAGCTTAGTCTAGTGCACACAAGAATAGAAACTTAAGCGCTACGCTCCCCGGCAACGGCGCCAGAAAAGTACTTGATAACCCCCAAGAGCAAGGGATCACTGTAGCACCTCTCAATGTGGAAGTAAGGTATCGATCCGCAGGAGCAAGAAGGAAAAGTTATCTATTCCCTACAACTAAAGTGTCACAAGTTTTAGTTGATTATGCACTAAACAAGTTTAGAGAACAAGATGGTTGGTTTGATGGATGTAAAAGTGTCCCAATCCTCTTCTTTGCAAGAGGACAAGACAAAGGTAGTAGCAAGTGAAAGCTCTCAAAGAGAGAAAGCCCAATCCTCTATGTAGCAAGAGGACAAGCTCAAGTGTGTGTTTCTTATAGGAACAATGGACATGGTTCATGGGTTCACTTAATCCTCTCTCTCTCATCTACGGTGATCATCATGTTATAGATAAAGTACACACAATTGTCATGTTTTAATGGTAGCTTTTTATGACGGCTATATGTCCTAAAACACATAGTTGAAAGAAATACTCATTTGTGTTGCTAGGTCACCCCTCGTAAGGCTAGCGTGGTTTCTCTCACTCCCACATCATACTCTTTCTTTTTACCCCCAGATAAAGGATGTTGGGCGGTACTGTGTCACTCAATACCTATGCCGTGTCACATCGGCCATCCCGTACCCACATACATCATACTTCAAAGTATGACAAATCACAAAAGCTCCAACACAACGGTAAATGCATAACAAATCATCTCACACCACAATATTCACCACAAAGGTATTACATAGATGACCGTAATCATGTTCAGCAGCTCATACGGTACTAATTAGTGAAGCTCAAGAGAGAGGAGAGATACAAAAGTTACCACCACAAACCCTAGTCCAGGGGTGGACTACTCCCCCTTCATCATGGTGATGATGGTGAAGAAGTTCTTGCTGTAGATGTTGATGATGAACACGCCGGAGGGGGGTGGAGCCCTCCGGAGGCGATTCCGGCGGCGTTTCCCCCCTCCGATCTTCTCCGGCGGCAGCCTTCTGTCTCTCTGTTTCGTGGTTTTGTGTTTCTCCGCCGCCTCCTTTCGCGAAACGCCAGGGGACCTTTTTTATAGGCGTTTTTAGGTCAAGACTAGTCGGTGGAGAAAGATCGACGGCCACGGAGCTCCGAGGGGAAACGAGCTGGGCCCACGCGGCCATGTACTTTAGGCCGCGTGGGACCCTCCCATTTCCAGCCTGTTGGGCTTCTGGTCTTCAATTTAAGCCCATTGCGTTCGTCTCGAAAATTCTGAACCGTGCTCTTTGACCTTGCCCTTTTTGGAGTCCCGAAGCTCCCGGAAAGTCTGAAACACTAAAAAAGACGTTTTCTGGAAAAACAGGGTTAATTCCAAATAAATGGGAAAACTATGAAGTATTCCCAAAATCATTATAAAACATTGATATAACCCTTATATGATGCAAATATGATTGGAATATAAGCAATTAAAGTGCAAAGTTCATGTATGCATTTTACATGCATCAACACGGCAATACAAGTTTAAGGGACACCTAACCCAACTTTACAAGTTTATCGGGGTATTTTCACATCTAGCTCAAGTTTGTGGGTGCCCCAAGTAATTAACTTGTTTCTTTGGTACTCCCTCTATTTTAGTTATCCTGCATTATAGGTTTAGTTAAAATCAAACTTTCTAAATTTTGACCAAATATGTAAAAAATATATCTATATCTATTATACTAAATTCATATAATATGAAAATATACTATATGCTATTTTGTGCCGGGATGGAATCTTCCACGACACATAGCTATTCGTCCCCTTGTTAGGCGACACAATAGTGTGATCGCCCGGGCAAAAAACTTCTGAAATCAGTTTTACGTTAAGCCGCCCAATATATCCGTCGCGATATGCCTACCACTTTTTCAGTGTGTCCTAATTAATATCTTAAGAAATTTTCGTTCGGAGAACTTGTTATGTTGTAATATTGCACGTGATACTATGTAATTGGTGATAGAGATCACATGACACTTGTTACTATGTTTTTGTTATATTTTCAAGAATATTGATGTTCATATGCACTATTTTCAACATCATATTTTCTTACTCTCAAGATTACCAAAATGTGGCCTACATTTGCCTTTTTTTGTGTGGCTTTTTTAGAACTTCCATGCTGATGTGAAAATTTTACACAATTTGTTGCTTGTCCTTTTTATTATGTGATACATAGTTATTCAAATATAAAGACATGGTGCATACAAAAACGTTTTGAAACATGCACAAGACAATAGCATGATTCACAAGGCTTTACTATGCTTGACTATGCAAATGTCAACTAACATTGCCGAGACTTCATGGCTCATGTACTGTAAGCTCGAAAAAGTTGGTGCCCATTACAGAAAATATCACAATGTTTGATATGTGCATTAAGTTTACTTTTTTTTTCTTTTGAACTATTTGTCATGTGCCACACTCTATGTTTCTAGCACTCTTGTTACATTGCTATGCCATTCTGTTGAATGGACAAGAATGGAGATTATGTTTTTCTAGGGAAATAAGGTAGAGGATCAGATACCTTATATATTAGTTTAGGTGTGATCATCCCGCATGTCGAGAACTCTCTACTTTGGTCTGTTCTGTTACTGCAAACTACAAGTTCATCCAATATTTTATTACAAATTTGATTAACTAAATTTTCCATCTGCATCCATATTTTACCCCATGTCAAGCTTGTGAACTGCTTCGGTGTTCAACTAAATTGTTAACATGCGATAATTTTGTATGGAAATATTTTTCCGTGTTAAAATCCAAATATATTTTCAATAAGAATCTAATTACATCATAGATGGGCGCAACAACGTGTGTCTACATGATCTATTATTGATCTATACCCACACCACCCCATCTATACCCGCGGCGGATCATGTCCAACCAACTTCGTACATGTGGAAGAATCAAGAGTGTGTTGGTTCTGAAAAATTCGCTTAGAAACAAGAGCAAAGGAACCAAAAGTCCCTGCCGGTAACTGTCGGCAGGAGGTAATATATCTCGCCTAGCTATACATACCGAACGCTTTGCTTACACCATTTTCGTCCAAAGGTGTTCAATCCATTTTTAGTGTAGCGCCACCAATTTGGCATCCCACTGTAGACATATTTCGAGCAGCTATAGCGCCCCGTGTTTCGGGGGAAGACAGTCTACACTCATTGTTGCTTTTGCGAATGGAAATCTCCTGCTAAGAGCATCTCTAGCAAATCTCTTAAACATGGTCGAACCTTAAACATATCTATTTTGTACAATTGTAGGCTATTTCAAATCCTATAAATTGGACCGATCCTTAATTTTTTTAAGGGAGCCTTAAAATGAGCTTCCAATTCCTTTTATCTCAATGCTCTAAAAACAATTTCCTTCATGCATGTGCAAATCATATGTGTGTGTGTGGGGGGGGGGGGGGGGGGGGGGGGGGGGGAGTGGCCCCCCCGACATGCACGAAGCTCACCACTGCCGGCAGGTCGATACGTACTCCACTGATTCACTTCATGACTCCCGTATTTTCTCTTTTATCAATTTCTCATTGCTCGACCGGTTTTGGTGGAGCTTTGTGAGACAGTATGACAGCCTTCCTTTCGCCTATCGTCGGTCCCTTTCTCCGCATGACAAACGAAATCGAGTAGCATAATTCCCACGTGGCATATCTCTGTATCTACTTACTCTTAGCTTTGTTTTATAATTTGCTCCCCGATGATATGCCCTGACTTATCGATACTTGTTGCTCATCAAGGCCGTGTTTCTGCATTGGAGAAGCTGACTGAAGGAGGGTTCCTAGAGTATCGGAGTTGAAAGCCTACATGATAAATAGGCTGGAAAATGAATGTACATGCTAATGTAAAAATAGAAAAATTATCATCTGCTTCTTCTACTGGTTTTGTTAAGGGTTTTTATTTAGTACTCCCTTTTAATTATCCTGCATTATAGGTTCAGTTAAAATCAAACTTTCTAAATTTTGACCATATATGTAAGAACTATTTTGTCAATATATATTATACTAAATTCATATAATATGAAAATATATTATATGCTATTTTGTGCCGAGATGGAATCTTCCACGACACATAGCTATCCGCCGCCTTGTTAGGCGACACGATAGTTTGATCACCGGGCAAAAAACTTCTGAAATCACGATACGCCTCCCCACATATTCGTCGCGATATTCCTACCACTTTTGTAGTGTGTCCTATTTAATATCTTAAGAAATTTCATTCGTGCTTATCATCCGGAGAACTTGTTATGTTGTAATATTGCACATGATACTATGTAACTGGTGATAGAGATCGGATGGCATTTGTTATTATGTTATTGTTATATTTTAAGAATATTGATGTTGATATGCACTATTTTCAACATATTATTTTCTTACTCTCAAGATTACCAAAATGTGGCCTACATTTGCAACTTTTTTGCTTTTTTGAGAACTTCCATGCTCACGTGACAATTTTACACAATTTGTTGCTTATCCTTTTTATTGTTATGTGATATATAAGTATTCAAATATAAAGACATGTTGTATACAAAACATTTTGAAACGAATCCATCGCTGATTGCATTTCGGCGCTCAAAATCCTTTTCTTTCGAAAACTTCAGCGCCCAAAATTTCCGCTGTCCGCTGCTGGGATCCGCGCCCAACCTCCCTCCATCCACTCCGCGAGTCCTAATCCTCACCGCCCATTTTCGTCCAACGCTCCAGATCCGTCCACCTCACCAATCCGTGCCCTCCCCGTTCCAACCAATCACATCCCACCGCGCCTCTATAAATCTCGCACCCACCAAACCAATTCCCCATTGCATCTCGTCGCAAACCAAGAACACTGACCCATCCTCCTCCTCCTCGCCGCACCCACCTTCCTCTCGATCCATCCTGATGGCGCCCAAGGCGGAGAAGAAGCCCGCGGAGAAGAAGCCGGTGGAGGACAAGGCGTCCACCACCAAGGGCGAGAAGAAGCCCAAGGCGGAGAAGCGGCTGCCGGCGGCCAAGGAGGGCGGCTCCGGCGACAAGAAGGGCAAGAAGAAGGCCAAGAAGAGCATTGAGACGTACAAAATCTACATCTTCAAGGTGCTCAAGCAGGTGCACCCGGACATCGGCATATCCTCCAAGGCCATGTCCATCATGAACTCCTTCATCAACGACATCTTTGAGAAGCTCGCCGGCGAGTCTGCCAAGCTCGCAGGTACAACAAGAAGCCCACCATCACGTCCAGGGAGATCCAGACCTCCGTGCGCCTTGTGCTACCAGGCGAGCTCGCCAAGCATGCCGTCTCCGAGGGCACCAAGGCAGTGACGAAGTTCACCTCCGCCTAGGCACATCTCTCCCGTGTTCGTCCTGGCCTCTTCCCTACCTTGATGGTTTGTTCGGGTTCGGTAGAGGCTACCTAGATTGTAATTGTTTCTGGTTACGATGAACAATGAATGAATGGAATTCCTACTATTGATTGCAGCTTGATTGTGTTTGCTGTCTCAATTTTGATTGTTCGTATAATTACTCCGGGTAGAACGAAGAAAGTAATGGAAAGATCTGTGTATTGTGTGGCAAGTATATAATTAGTTGGTGGCGTCGTCTTCCGTAGGATTGAGGAATTCTTTGAGTAGGCCGCCGGGTAGGTCGGAGCCGTAGATGTGCCCCATCTTGGTCCTCTTGGTCTCGAGGTATTTCTGGTTCTCCTTGGTGATCGGCGATATCACCGGCACCCGGCTCACGACGGCCAGCCCGTACCCTTTGAGCCCCACGAACTTGGCCGGGTTGTTCGTCATCAGCCGCATCGTGCGCACGCCGATGTCCCTGAGAATCTGAACACACCATTGTCGTCCCAAAAAATTTGCAGCAAAATCACTGTAAGAACACTAATCTTAGATGCATCATGAAGCTAGAATTCAGATGATGCAGGATCAAATCAGCTCGTTGCGTTGTACTGACCTGGGCGCCGATGCCGTACTCGCGGGAGTCGATGGCGAGGCCGAGCTCGACGTTGGCCTCAACGGTGTCGCTGCCTTGATCCTGCAGGTTGTAGGCGCGGAGCTTCTGGCCGAGCCCGATGCCCCGGCCTTCGTGGCCGCGCAGGTACACGAGGACGCCGCGGCCGGCCTTCTCGATCAGCTGCATCGCCAGGTCCAGCTGCTCGCCGCAGTCGCAGCGGGCGGAGCCGAGGATGTCTCCGGTCAGGCACTCCGAGTGCACCCTCACCAGCACGTCTTCCCCGTCGCCGATATCACCCTTCACTCATATTTGCGGTTGGAGATTAGCTCATAAGAGAATCAAAATTGTTGATCAGACTAACCAGTTACAGTTACTACGTACCTTGGCAACAGCGATGTGCTCAGTTCCATCCAACTTGGATTGGTAGCAGTAAGCACGGAAAAGGCCCCACTTAGTAGGCAAACGAGATACAGCGATTAATTCCACCAGCTTCTCCCTTTTCCTCCTGTACCTGAATTACAGCAACATAATGAAATGAGATCATCTCAACAGGGACATCTGCGACATGTGATTATCCTACTAACATAAACCACATTTTCATTTCAGGTATCTGACAGATATTTTTGGAGAGTGATTCAAGCAGTACAATTTACAGAAGAAATAAAACAAAACAGGCTATAAGTTCACAAAGGCTTCACCTTAAGGTATACTAACCGGATGAGATCAGCGATCGAAACAATTGGGATATCATGCTCTGAAGCCATCAGTTTCAGCATTGGTGTTCCTGCCATCGAACCGTCCTTCGGGTCGATGATGGTGGACAGGACGGATACGGGGCGCAAACCGGCCAATGCGACAAGGTCCACAGATGCCTCGGTGTGGCCGGCTCTTTTCAGCACGCCACCGTTCCGGTACTTGAGGGGGAAAATGTGGCCTGGTCTTCTGAGGTCACTGGGCTTAGAGTCAGGGGAGGCTAGAGCAAGGATGGTCTTTGCCCTGTCTGCAGCTGATACACCAGAGGATATGCCCACTCTAGCATCCTGCATAGATAGGAAAACCAATGCTTCAAGTTACTGACATAACTAAGGTTTGTGACAAAAAAATGCTTCAAGTTACTGTCAGAACTAAATATCACTTAGTGATAGTTTAGTGCCTGAACATCACATTCTCACCACTGTCACCGTGGAAGCAGCCGCTGAAATGTCACCAATTTCCGTGAATGGAGACATCATAGGAATCATCAATCTTTCAAGGTCCTCTTCCTGCATGCCCACGGAGATGATCCCGGAACCATTTCTGATCATGAATGCAATTGATTCTGGGCTGGCTCGATCGGCTGCCATGACAAGATCCCCTTCGTTTTCACTGTTTTCGTCATCTACAGCAATAACAAACTGGAGAAGAATGAATAGTTAACTTTGTAGTTAAAGTTGATTACATCTGAAGCAAGAAAATATACTTGCACATGAAAGCGCGAACAGATGAATACTATTGCCGAATTAAAATTGTTCATCCTATGATTTTGAATTACACAAATAAACTAGCTCCCTGGAAATGTGAAATTAGCAAATTCTGATAAGCTTAAAAATAAATAAAATAAAATATTCTAAGCATAGCTTTAGAGTCTGCTTTACATGAATGTATTCAACTACTTGTAGTACAGCTTTGGTTTCTCGGGAGAGGATAGAAAAGCATGATTCACCTTGTTAATAACAAAATGAAGTGAACAATGGAAATCTGGGAGGTAAATACAGTTGGGATATCTTTGAAGTATCATTGTACATGTTATATCAAATATGCCATGATCAAGTAGGGTCCATTTCCAAGAGTTTCATGCAATCTGGGAGCGAAACTATTTTTTTGTTCATAATAAAGTGAGGTATTTATTTGCTCTTACCTTTCCTTCCCGCAATGAATTTATCGCATCCTCGATCGCTGAGAAACCCTCCGTAGGTTTGTCTGGGTCACCCTCGGCATCGCTGACAAAGAAATCTCCTGTTTCCTGAGTGATTTCAGCACCAACAGTTCGAAAGGCAGCGGTAGACCCGTTTAGTCCTGGCAAAACAGGCCCATTCTCGTTGTCCTTCAAAGGATCATTCAGACGCCCTGCATCACCAATTGCATAGTACCTTAATCTTAAGCATCCTTGTCTGATAACCGCAAATCCTATACTGTTGAAACTAGCAGAGCTTTGCTGAAACCTGAAAAAATCATTCAGGCCGGTTGACAGATCAGAGAGAAATTTATGCAACTCTACGGCCTCGGAAATAGTTCAGTGACATTCTGCAAGAGATTAAGGAAGTGGAAGAACCATACCTTGTGTTAACAATAGCATGTGATGACAAATGTGAGCTCAGAAGAACACAATCCATTGGGCGATCCCGGCTAACCGATCTTCGGAAATCATATCAGCTCCGGAATATGTTTATATACCTCTATCTCTTGCAGCATCACAACAAATCTCAGCCTATCACTTGGACTTATCTGGTGTGGATAACGGAAGAAAAACCACGCAAGGTGTAGCCAAACTGGCCACATATTTCCGAGCTGCAAGATAACAGCAGCCCCCATCTCACAGTTCAGGTGGTGCCAAGATATCAGTCTTTTTTCCTTCATTCTTTTGTTGTGGGTGTACTTAAGAGTCAAATGTGGTAGATGATGCACCTGAAAACGACAGGCAAACTGTATCCCATAGACTATTTTTTTTTTGGATGCTTTCTCTTCTCCCGAATACGTATATCACGTCTGGTCTATGTACTTTTTCCATGCTCTAGCTTTAAGTATCGAGATAACGGAAGATAGATTCAGGTGTTCAACAAAACAAAAGACCCAGGTCAATGTACTTCTTAAGCTGCACAACTGACCTCCTCCCTTTTGCGAGGTACAGTATTTTCAAGAATTTGCCAGCGGTTTACACTGAATAAGTGGTCAAATTACCAAACTCGACGTCGGTGACGAAGAGATTTGGGAGGTTGCTTGTGAGGGTGGCTGAAGGGAGAAAGAAACTAAACTGATCAGTTTTCTTCGTGGTTCGTGCATACAAACTGTGCAACTAGCCAACTACCGTGGGCAAATTCATTAACTTTCCAAAGGTGGCTTGACGACTACTGGCTAGCATAAAAAGCTTCAACTTGGAAGCTTTCGAATCTTGAACAGATTCAAAGTATTTTATTAAACATTAATACCAATGAAACAAAAACAGTCAAATCAAACATTTGATTTAACGATTGGCAGGGGCCGCGCGAACGCGTACCCCTCTATCACAAATTATGACGTCCATTCTCCTACTAGAGCAGATGGTGGAATAGTGCTCCTCCCAAGTGCAATGGAGACCACTAATCTAGGCCATGGGTCTCCTTGATCACCATTGACCCTGTCCAGGTAAGTGATTTTCTTGTTGCACCAGGCGACGTATATAAAGGCTGCCGAGATGTGTGTCTGCTCTGTTCGATAAGCGGTACGGGACTAAACATCCAGCTTAGGTCGCACGGACGTGTTGCCTCCAAGTGCTGGCCGACGGGCTGAAAGAACGTCCCGGAGCTGGGCTTCTTGGGCCAACTGTGATACCAGAAAGCAACCCGATTTCGATTTGGGTATCGAGAGGCAACTTCCTGGAGATTGAGATGTACCAGAGGATCAGTTCCAGAGTCTCTAACCATTCGAATTCTGACACAGCAGACAATGAAGATGTTCACATCGCATCCGGAAGATTGAAGTTTCAGAATACAGCAACGAGCATTACCAACATGGCAACATTGCAGCTATGATACGACATGAAAAACTCAACCCTGACAAATTTGAGCTGGTCACAATGATCCTTGACAACAAAAATACATATCCTGTGGAAACACAACCTTTTGGTCTCTTGCAGATGGATCTCCTAATTAGCGTGTCTAAAGATAAAAAAAGAACTCTCAGAAACACAAAATAAAGATCGACTGTTTTTTGTTCTCATAGCCCTTCCGTTCCAGAGCTGTGGCTGATTTTAGGCCCTGCCCACTGTTGGCTGGCACGGGACCTGGTCCATGGATCAAGAGGGTCACGCTGGGGTGGCTGTGGTGTCGCAGGTTTGGCCTCTCGAAGTTCATTCTCCCGGTCGACAAACCTGTGTATGACAATAGGCAACAGATGTTGAATGCAACCTCATCACGGCATATAGTTTATTTATCCGTGGCAACTGGAAGCTGTTCCTGACTAAAGTCGATTCTTTTACCAGAGTGAGAGAGATGGAAAAATAACCTTTTCTTTCACGTCATAACATTACCATGTCTTTACAAAATAATGTTTATATAGGCATTGCAGACCTCAAAGGAATCTTACTCCACATTAGTAAACAGAAAACAGAGAAACTAACTAGCACCACATAGTGAAAAAGGGTAGACCCAGTGCTAGAAGCTCCCACACAAGGTGGGGTCTGGGGAAGGATTATATGAGTCAAGCCTTACCCTTGCAAAGTGTAATGCAGAGAGGCTGAGTCGAACTCAAAACCTCTTGGCACAAGTGGGGAGTACTTCACCACTGCGCCAGGCCTGTCATTCTAGCACCACATAGTAAAAGATGGAAAAAAATTGATAACACAAAATTGTAAGGAACACGAAATAGTTCACTAAAGTGAAGGATACTACATAGCAAACCACTTGAATGTGAAGAGTGAAAATACAGCCAATACGGATAGTAAATGCAAATTGTCTAAAACTCAAGTCACGATTTTGCGCAGCTAAGGCATATGACGTACAAACATACTCGATGTAAGCCATTGGTGCAGCATCGCCAATTCGTATCCTGGTTCGCAATAGTCTTGTATATCCACCAGCTCGATCCCTATACATAAGTGGAAGACAGTGAATATATGTAAGATGTAGTTTGAAAGTTAACCAGACTTAAATTGAAACCGAACCATAACGTTGTAAAACTTACTTGTAGCGGTAGGCAAGCTCTGTGAATAACTTGTGAACTACATCATCACCCCGAACAAATGCTGAGGCACGTCTTGCTGAATCTAGTGTACCCTATATAACGATATATTTCCATGTGTCAATATAGTAACTATTTCAGTAGAAGGAACTTTGAAGAGAAATAACTACATAAAGCATGCGATATATCTGGGCATGGACATACAAGTTAAGGGACACTCCTGGGTGTAGAATGATACAATTGTAAGTACACACAAAAAAGAACCTCTGTATCTGAAAACTATTCGGTGTTAACGTAATCGTTACAGGGTAACATTTAAGTTCCTGGGAGTTCATTTCGTAAGATCAATGATGAACAGAGTATCCTTGAACTACATGCTACCTTCGTCACGGAAACAGTTTCCATGAAGTTTAACTCGTACTTTCTTAAAAAAAAAATGCGAACAGTGAACACCTACTCAGGTAGTCAAAACTTCAACAATCTAATAATCTTCCATGACAAACTACAACAGGTAACAAGAAACTCATACAATAAAATTGCACCTCACTATTAGGTGAAGGTTTTCTATGCATAAGCCAATGTGTCCAGATCATGCCATTCTTTTTGTGATCAGTATAGTGCAGATTCAACCATGAATGGGTTCCTACAGAGCTTGCGGCGTATGATATCAACCCTATCCACCAGATCAAGATGGCTGGCTTCATTACACCATCCAATTAGATTTAGCCTAAATAGGCGCCATTAAGCAGTCCAGTATGTCGTCAGGATTCAGTACCACAGGCACTATGGGTCTAGGGGAGTAGTGATTAGGGAATACTAGTAGACGACTAAAAGACGTACATCTTTGCCGAGCTGCACCATCTGATCCGCCTTCCGCCGCACCTCCTTCGCCTGAAACGACAAGGAGCAACACATAAGAAAAAGACGGTCCGAAATTCGCTGGCGCAGAAAACCTGCACTCATCCCACCCTGTTCGACGGAATGCCGCAGTGAAAGAGATAAATGGACCAACCTTCGCGACGGTTGTCTCGATCCGCTCGTGCTTCACCAGCTGCGACACCATCGTCCTGGGAAGAGAGGTCGACAAGGGACGGGGAGAGAGCCAGGGTGGAATGGAAACGAAAAGGAGACGGGTGGCGCGATAGAGAAAGAGAGATGAATACCTGAGCATAGAGACGCGGTGGGCGGCGTGGCGGCCGAGCTTGCGGAAGTTCCCCATGGCAGTGGGCCAGTGGCGGCGGCGGGAGAGGAGAGTGGCCGGCGGTCAGCGAGCACAGGGGGCTGCAGGCACTACCACTGTTCTCTTGTTTGCGATCCCGTGCTGCACCGTTGGGCTTTCAGGGTCCAAGATTAGGCTACAAGCAGGCCCGGATTTCTAATAAGGCTTACCTAGTGTACAACCGCTTTCTCTGAAAAAAAGTGTACCTCCCAAATGTACAAATTGAATTACTCCAAAAACATTTTCAATTGAATCGAACAAGCACATTAGGATCATCAGTTTGATCAGTTCTGTAATTCTAGATATGTAAATTACCAGATGTATTCAAGTAGTATGCTTTTACCAACCATAGTGAAAGACTAAAACATTATTGTTTTAGCTACACAAATGGTCAACTAATTTGCTTTTCTTACAATAAAACAATTGTCACAATATGCCCAATTCTTCCCAAAAACATATATTATAGACACTGGGTTGCGCAATATCTACATTCCAATCCAGTAAATTAAATCTGATAGGAATCATTTTCTGCTAGTAGCATGATAAGTAGCTGTTCCAAGGTAGACAACCCCTAGTGATCTGCTAGTAGTATGGTTCATCCAAGCCTCGACTGCTGCATCAGCTGCAAGACCCCCCAACAACCGGCTCATCCCCCGAAAGAGAAAAATGGATGCTGAGTTGAATCAAAAAAAAATCATGCCCGTTTCTTCCTGTCCACCTTTCCCAGCTTGGACTCGCGCTGCTTGAACACATGCAGGTATAGCTTCAGCCAGAGCAGCGGATAGCACAGCAGCCCACCCTGTCACCGCA
The DNA here is from genome assembly GCA_947311845.1 of Poa pratensis. Taxonomy (NCBI): domain Eukaryota; kingdom Viridiplantae; phylum Streptophyta; class Magnoliopsida; order Poales; family Poaceae; genus Poa; species Poa pratensis. The sequence goes on from CAMZMU010000067.1 coordinate 28,692,525, forward strand.
TGGTTATCGGTAAGTGATCAAGTGCACATTATGATCAAAACAGAAGCAGAAGGGATGCATGGTGCATTCAGCCTCGCCAACTCGGCGTCTACATACCACGAGAAAGGAATGGTAGCTCATGGACAACTTTGCAAAGAAGCCTGAGTAGAGGTCCCTCTCCTTCACGAATGGAAGAGCTTGGTAGATCGTCCACACTGCAAGCAAATATAGCAAGGAGAGTACATCAATGCATCACAAGATAAAGGAAATGTGTCTTTGCAGACATAATGTTGTGTGAAGAGTTCCTGCGCTTACTTTCTCCTGGTCCTACCCCAATTGGATACAGCGGGATAAAAGCAGTGTACCTACATGTTGTTGAGATCAGGTTTTCGTCAAGGAGAAAAAATAGGTTTAATCTGAGAACTGAGATGCAATAATCTGAAAATGTCGGTGGAGCCAGTGAACTTGTGAACCGGGAACAATTTAAAAAGAATATGACCATTTTATAGCAGGTTTGTATTTTATAACTGCGAACACAAAAGAGATAATATGTAATAGTTTCAGAAAACAACAAATATCTTGTGCCAGTCAGTTGAGTTTACCCTGTGAGTTCCATTTTTATGTGTTCATGGCCAGCAATGACTCACAAGATAGGGCAGTATATCTAATTAAAAGGAACATAGATGTGGAGATTGACACTGTTAGGGGATAGAACCTGAGGTAAGTCAGCCATGATGGACAAATTTTCAAGGTAGTCAGAGCATAGTGAGAGTACCGGATGACCTGTACAATAAGAACAACATATTGAGCATGCTTAAAAAAAATTCAACTTAAAGATGAACCTTACTAATTAACATTGTTTAGATAAAAATTATTGCAACTCTACCAATTAAGTCCAAAACTTGGTATAATTTCAAATTATCCTACCAGTAAAATGGCAACAGACATATGTGTCCAGAGAATAATCTAAGATAAACTCCTTTTGTATACTGCAATATGCTCGCCAAGCTAGCTCTTTATATCAGGACAATGCATCTTACGGTAGTTTTTTTAGAAAAAATAACATCTTACGGTAGTCATCCAATGTATATTACAAAAGAGATACTCTGTGGTTGCTGGTGAAAATAAATAAGAGAGCATAAAAAGAAAAGAAAGAGAGAGGTCATTTTGTCACACCTCAGATATGCTCCAAGCCATAAACGTGATGAACACAGACGGACTGCCCTGAACCTGCATTTTGGCACAGCAGACTAAACCTATCAGCCAAACTCTACAGAGATGAAGTACCAGAGCCAAATCTTCAGAGATTTCGGTTTGGCCACGAAGTTGAACTGCAATTTTGTAACGGCATTCACCAAGCATCTCACCTCAGGGATTTGCCGGAGAAGGGCGAGAACGAAGTGGGTCCTCCCTCCCCATTGCAGGAAAGCAAGAAACGGCGAGGTGGGCACCAATCCTGAAGAACCAAAACGGCCACCGACGCGGAATCAACAAGGGGCAAATCCAGGAGGGTACGAAATTAAGTCTAGCTAGCTAGTAGTAGTTCATTCTCCCACCGACGGCGGCATGAACAGTCTCAAGAACCGCACAAGCCTGCAGGAAGCCTGCGGAGACGGCAAAAAAGAAGTGGGGGAAATAGTGTCAGTCCACACGTAATTCAGAATTCAGATGAGAAAAATAACACATGGAGCAAAATCAGGTGGGAGGACGCACATATGAGGTCGCCGGCGAGGGCGTAGGCGGGGTGGACGGAGACGGGAGGGACGAGGCAGGCCAGGAGGCGGAGCAAGGCGAGAAACCTGAAGAACGGCGAGGAAGGGGATCGATCGAGAGGAGAATTAGTACAGGCTACAAGGAATCGAGTGATTGGTGGATGCAACTGCTGCTGTTGCTGGGGAGGCGGCGGTTCGGTTACCATCCGAGGGATTGGAGGGAGTTGTAGGCGAGGAGGTAGAGCTGGGAGGGGCGAACCATGGCTGACGCCTCGCTCCGTTCTCGACGCTGGCCAGCGAATCCCCGACGAGGTGGGACGCTTCGTGTTGGAACAGAGAGGGTATGACGGAGAATACTAGAAGTGGCTATCGACAGAGTTTCTGTGGCTGAGGTTCCGTGCCGTCGTCACTCGACGGTACTGTAGTGGACGGGACGACTGAAGAAGAAGCTGAGCTTCAGGCAACCTACCGGGAATGATATCGATTCACGCGAGATAGTTGTGTAATAAATGACTGAAGCCATTTTCTTTCTCCAAGCCCTGTTTTCTCATCTTCTTTAGCCTCAACTCTTTTTTTTATTTTTTTATTTCCACCGTCTTTACCTCTTCTGCACGAATTTTGTTCTGCCATATGAAGTTATTGCTGCATTTTTTCTTGCTCTGCTCTTTTCGTCTGGTTCGGACATGAGTCAACTTAGCTCAGGCTCAAACAGTGACACATCGGTGTTGCTCATGTAGTTTTTCGTCGCCAGATCAGCCATGACACGTGGGCCTTGAACAGTCAGATTCGTTGTAAAAAGGACACTGAACCGGTCAGTTTGTCAAGTGTCAAAGCAGCCCTAAACATGGTGCTTTTTTGTTTAAGAAAATATATTTGACGACGTATACCGCATACGCATATTGTAAACCAACCTAGCTATATATAACATGACAACTAGAATACGTGAGTACCTTCGCATGGCAATACACATACACATTAACTGGTACTCTCTCCGTCCTAAAATAAATGTCTTCAATTTGTCCAAATACGGATCTGCACACCATCGGACTGGACAATTCTAACTGTTTCTTCTGGACACCAAGGAATATTACTGATGACATCGGTTCTATCCAGAAGAAACAACATACTTGGGAATACAAGTTCTTACAGTTTGATAATAATTTGCATTTTGTTCTTTTTTCACTCAATTTCTTTATAGTCCTTCATCATAACTTGTCGGTGAGGCGGTGACTAGGTCTTAATTTACAGCACGTTAATTTCCATCAGTGTTATTCCTTGGTCGCATCCGACCACAATCCTATGAAGACAGTATAATTATTACTCCCTCTGTTTCTTAAGGTGTATAGTTTTTTGAAGAAAAATCTATAATATAAGGTGTATTTGCTATTTATGAACAATTTGACCTATCAAAAAATGATACCTAGTCTCAAAAGAGGGATTTGACAGATTGTATCATTTTGTGCCTATTAAGAACTCATTCCATGCGATTTTTTCCCGAAAAAAACATGAGTCCACTGTATGCAAAATTCTCATGTCTTAATATTCGTGCAGAAAACTATACACCCTACATTAAAAAACGGAGGGAGTAGTACGTAAAAATAAATGGCAATGCAGTGATTTTCTCCTTCCTTTCAACATGTCCTTTTTTTGGATAAAATAATAGGGTCACACGGGTGCGAAACCGCGAGCAGCCAAACGGTGGGACCGACACCTGGTCATCTTCTTCCTTTCAGCATGACTTTTTTTTAACGAGAGAAGGGTCCAGAGGACCCCGAAGCTTCATTTACCTCGGTGGGCTACAAATACTTGGTCTTCTCCTTCCTTTCAACATGTCGATGAGCATAACCCGACCGGATGTACTCACACCGACTCACTTAAGTGTGTTCTGACTTCGCCATCCCTCGTTACTCAACCGGATCGTTTTGCAGCAGAGTTGACACATCCAGTTTTCTCCGCCATCGCAAGTTGCTCACAACTATATCCGCCTATGTGAAAGTGCATGTGTTGCCCCATGTGTGGTTTTGGTAATTAATGACAATCCTTATGGACTAATGTTTTATTGAGATATTCTTATAGGTTTGTCCATAGGCATCGCTTGAACTCCATGTGTTGGATTCAAGGTTGTATGCCATCAAGATCATTGATTATAATGGACATATTTGATATGATCAAGAAGAGAAGAGAAGATACAAGGTTGATCAAGACTAAGTGCAAAAAGTAGATTCAAGTTGATCAACACACAAAGCTGAATGATGTACCATGTGGGTTCATGTGATCCAATGGTATGGTAAGAAATTGTCCATATGGCTTTGTGTACTAACCCATGATATATGTATGTGGAGTATCTTTGTTGGGTTAGGTATCTTTCCATGGGCTCGTATTAAAAGGAAGATTTCATTTAGCTCATGGAGAATGACGTCAAGTGGTGATCGTCGTCAAGATTGAGAAGAGGAAGTTCAAGAGAAGCATCTCGAAGAAATCTTATGCTTGAATCTTGCCACCCATTTGGAGATAATGGCCAAGTGAAGATGTGCCTAAGAGAGTCTCTCCCATAGGAGTATGGGGGAGCAACATATGAGTCTTCGCCAAGGAAAGCGCAATCAAGAAAGGTGGTCCACTTAAAGAGACCAAGATCGTCATCACCTAGCTGAAGTGGAATGCGCAAGGCAAAGGTATGATCTTGATAGGGTTTCTATTTTACCGGTCTCATGGTGTTAGTGGGAGACCGGGTTATAGGATAGATGGCATACTATCAAGAGGGGCTCTCGAGTGAGTAACTTGATCGTATCTTTGTGGAGAGCTCAAACCTTTGCATTCTTGGCATATCATCTTTCTTGGTTCTTATTTGGTTTTTCTCCTTGTTGGTTTTTGGTGCTTGTTGTGATCTTCATGACAAGCCCAATTTCATCGAAAAAGGATTTCGTGTGGAAAACTTGTTGCGCTTTCGGTTTTGGAGGTTTGCCGGTTTTTGTTCTAGAGAGAGATTTAAACTTTCCCCATTTGGTTTTATCCTCCCTTATTGAACTATGATGTTTCTCTGCATGGTCTTGTAGAGCTCGTTGTGGTGATTCCAACGAGCCCAAGAACATCGAAAACGGAGTTCGTATGCTCAAGATATTTTCATTTTCGTGTTGGTGTTTCTGCAATTTTTCTGTAGTCTGGAGTCTCCGGTCCAATCCAGAAGTTTCCGGACCAAAGTCTCCGGTCTGTGTTGACGAAGTTATGCTCTGTGGGTACCCCAGTTTAAGGGTACCTGGTGCACGTGATGATCAAAGAAGCCCAAGGATTAATCGAAGCCCATGAAGGAAGGCCTAAAACGAAGAGTGTTTTCCAAGTTAGATCAAGTTATAGTCGGTTAAGGCTTTCCATATATGTAACCTTGGTCGGTTATGTTTCCCGGGACTCAGCCTCCTATATAAAGGGTGGGAGGGTGATCGATCAAGGCGAGCAATCCATGGCCACCAAAACCTCGACGAGATCTGCTGCTCGTCGAACCCTTGTAACCTCCATATTCAAACCATAAACACAGACAAGCAGGAAGTAGGGGTTTTACCTCACTCGAGGGCCCTGAACCTGGGTAAATCTAGCTTGTCAGCCGTCGATTCCACCAATACTACGCGTTCTCTACCACACAATCAACCCTAGGTATAGCAACCATGGGACTTGCCGAGGGCACACCTCGACAATTGGCGCCGTCTGTGGGAACAGGTAGTATTGGGCTCACGGTTTCGCCGGTTTCATCATCAAGCGGCCACCCGACGATCGTATCTGCACAAGGTAACTCGCCTACTGCATCATCAAAAAGCAAATCACCGACCACCGTCGCAAACAGCAACTCGCCGGCAAGATCCACCAGCATCAATTCAAAAAGCGATCACTCGCCAAAATCTCCAAGGAGGCTCACGCCGCACTCGATGGAAGCTCAACAAGCCTTCGCCGAACTCGAATCAGGTTTGGATATTACTGTTGGAAAATTTAACTTCTTTGCCGATAAAGATGGTGTGCAGGACCTGTTAGATCCACTCGACGTGGAGACACTCGACATGGAGACAATCGACAACGCTTCGACTGCAACACCATCCATCTTGGGCGCGACATCGTCACAGATCGTCCCGATCCAATCGCCAAGCGACTCCGCAACGTCCATGACCTCGCAAGAGTTCCGTGACGAGGTAGCAAAGAGATTTGGAAGAAGCGAGATCGAATCTGCGTATCGCCCAAACAATTCAATCGAGTCACTCGACAACGTCGTCGACTGCAATGACGTCGCGGGGAACACGAAGAACATAGATGACAACATATACCTCGCCGATCTCAGCGGCCCAGAAATCCGTGCCAGCCACGAGATATTCACCTGCGACGCAGATAGCCTGAACAAAGCACTCGAAGATCAACTCGATTGCAGCGGCAACCCCAACAAGCAAAGCAACTCCAACATGAGCCTGGATGACGACGCCGAATCCATAATGCGCATCAGCAACACGTGGGCAGAAGATCGGGTGGTACCGTATCAGGTGTACACCGCGAGTACAGCAGAAACATCAGCAGCCGCAACATGCCGTCGACCTACAGAATACCCTTGCACAGTCACCATGCCAGACGGAACAACCACGCTGACCATCACCGCAGAGATGGCGGAAAAAGTGAGCAAAGTAATCGAAAGCTGCACAATGCTACCAGCCAACGCAACTCCGGAAGAGGTGTTGACCTTACAATACTTCCAGTGGCAAGAATCGATACGGTTAAAAAATTACCGAGCAGTACTCGAAGAGCGTAAAAAGCAAGCCAGCATATCGAGTGCTCGACGAAGAGCGTTGTATGTAAATTCAACAGGCAGAAACGACCCGGCGGGTAGGTCACTATTCATAAACCTCGGAGACGCAGATCGTGCAGCGGTCACTCGAAACCTAAACCCAGCCTTTATGGCAGTCGACGCGGAAGGAGTTCCCATACCTACTGAGCCAGCCGGGGCGCTGATGACGCTAGGCACCTACCTCAGAATAATCGAACCTCCTGCAGGAGACCCAAAGAGGGATCAGCACCTCCAACTGTACAAACAACTTGCAATAGCAGCACAAGCCATACAGCATCCACAAGCAACTCCAAGGAGAGACGCAGATCGGGACCGTCGCAGTCGAATCCCTCGGGGAAGGAGCAGTCGGAAAAGCTCACGCCGTCATCGTTCCAGTAGGAGCCACTCGAGGAGGTCATACAGCAACAGCTCAGACTCGGAAGCAGAAATCGGGCCATGTGGAGCGCTATGCTTCACTCGACGGATCCGGGAGGCGCGTATGCCCAAGAAGTTCTCGCTAGCTACTACGCCTAAGTTCAACTGCAAACAAGAGCCATCAGGCTGGCTAGAAGATTACAGACTGGCAGTCGGATGTCAGCGCGGCACCACAACTACAGCTATGCAGTACATACAACTTATGATGGAAGGAACGGCTCGCGATTGGCTCAAATCGCTACCCGAATCATACTACGATTCGTGGGAACACTTCAAGGGTGATTTCATCAAATACTTCGAGCCTCTATGTGAGCGCCCCGAAACCTTCGAGGAGCTCAGGACCTGCAAGCAAAAGTCAGATGAATCTCTGAGATCGTACATACGGCGGTGGACCACCATCCGTAACTCAGTAGGCAACCTATCAGAAGATAGGGCAATCGACGCCTTCAAAAACGGACTCTGGAGGGAAGACTTCAAAGAAACACTTGGTCGAGAAGACCCAAAGACAATGGCCGCACTCATGGTACTCGCAACAAAGTGGGCAGACGGAGAAGACTCCGTACGAGGCACTCGACCCGTAGCATCACATGAAAATCACGAGGGTGGCAGTCGAGGCCGCAGAGATAGCTACAGAGATGATCGAAGGCGCAAACGCAAGAATCGTTATCACGACGATGACCATCCAAACTTCATCGCAGCAGGCTTTGTCCAGTCAAGGGACAGTCGCGACCAAACTGACAGACGACCCGATGATCATCGTCATAATCGAGATCATCATACGGACGACCGCCGAGGTAATCGAGACCACCGTACAGACGATCGACGTGACAGTCGAGAACAAAAAGCACAGGTATATTCCATACCACCACAAACACAGCCTACTCAGGTGTATACTGCACCAGCACCAGCACAACCGACACCAGTATACATGGTGCCAGCACAACCCGTTACGGGAACACAAATGGCAGCAGCCGTGCACCAGATGCAGCAGGGAGATGAACAAAAATATCCCGTAACTCGCGGGCAGATGAACATGATCCAGCGAGGACGTCCCTCCAAAAGAGAGCAAAAATTACACACTCGACACGTCAATATGGCGGTCATGGCACCCCCAGCCATCACAAATTTTTTGAAAGGGTCAGAAACTCCGATTATCTTCAATCGAGAGGACCACCCACCCGCAGTATATCGACCAGGGCATGCAGCCTTAGTACTCGACGCCCAAATTGGAGGATACGCCATGACCAAGGTCTTCATGGACGGAGGTAGTGGCCTCAACATAATCTTTGCAGATACGCTACGCAGAATGAACAAACCAGTCGAAAATCTGCTAAAATCCGCAAATACCTTCCACGGTATCGTTCCAGTCAAAGCAGTGCTCCCAGAAGGCGTTATACAACTCGATGTTACATTTGGAGATCCTACTCACTTCAGAACCGAGTCGATTGAGTTCGAAGTGGTCGCTTGGAAGTCACAATACCATGCAATACTTGGGCGCCCCACTTTCGCTCGATTCATGGCCGTCCCACACTACGCCTACCTCAAGCTCAAAATGCCAGGACCAAAAGGAGTCATCACGATCAACGGGAACTTTCAAAGGTCAGATTCATGTGACCGTGACTTCAGCAAAATCTCAGAGATGTATGGGATGGAGCAATCATTCGCCAAACTCGAGGTTTCTAACGACCGCACACTTCTGCCGGAACACAAGAGGTTAGCATCCGACAGACAATTCAATGCAACCAACGACACAAAAAAGCATCAAGTGCACCCAACTGATCCCTAAAAAACAGTCAACATATCATCGAGTCTTACCAGCGAACAGGAAAATGCACTCGTCGAATTTCTCCGTAAAAACTGGGAAATATTCGCATGGTGCCCAGCTGATATGCCAGGTGTCCCCAGAGAGTTCGCCGAGCATTCTCTACAACTCAAGCCAGGGTCTAGACCAGTCAAGCAAACTATGCGCCGTGTTTCCGATCCCAAAAGAGGTGCAATCGAGGCAGAAGTTGATAGGTTACTTGCTGCAAAGTTCATTCGAGAAATCAAAAAGGCAGACTGGGTTGCTAACCCAGTACTGGTCGAAAAGAAGCACTCAGACACCCTGCGGATGTGTGTAGATTTTACAGCCCTCAACAAATGCTGTCCAAAAGATCACTTTCCATTACCACGAATCGATAAGATCATCGACTCAACAGCAGGATGCGCTCGGTTATCATTTTTGGATGCATATTCAGGATACCATCAAATTCGGATGAAAGAGGAAGACGAAGACAAAACAGCATTCATAACCCCACTCGGGGTCTACTGCTACACAACCATGCCTTTCGGGCTCAAAAACGCAGGCGCAACCTACCAGCGCATGATGCAAAACTGTCTACAAGAACAGATAGGACGCAATGTTCAGGTCTACGTCGACGACATCGTCATCAAGACTGAAAAGGAGGACACATTAATCAGTGATCTACAGGAGACATTCAAGAATCTCAATCGATACAACATCAAGCTTAACCCAAAGAAATGCACCTTCGGTGTCCCAGCTGGACAACTCTTGGGTTATTTGATATCTGCACGTGGAATCGAAGCAGACCCAGAAAAGATACAAGCTATACTCACAATGAATAGACCTACCAAACTCCATGAGGTACAGCAGCTAGCTGGTCGAGTAGCAGACTCAGTCGATTCATCAGTAAACTAGGCGAAAAAGCACTTCCATTTTACAAATTGATGAAGAAAGCAGACAAGTTCGAGTGGACGGATGAAGCTGAAGCCGCTTTTCTCGAACTCAAAAAGATGCTCACAGGCCCGCCAATCCTCGTAGCACCTAAGGAAAATGAGCCACTCTACCTATATATCTCAGCCACCAACCGAGTGGTCAGCACAGTGCTGGTGGTCGACCGCATGGAAGAAGGACATAGTCAAAGCATACAGAGGCCAGTATATTACGTAAGTGAAGTTCTTTCCCCGTCCAAACAGCGGTACCCACAATATCAGAAATTGGCGTACGCCGTATTCATGAGTTCAAGAAAGCTGGCGCACTACTTCACAGAACACCCGATAACGGTGGTCAATAAATCAGCGATTGGAGACGTCCTCACAAACCCCAACGCAACGGGTCGCGTAGCAAAATGGCTCATCGAGCTGGGGCCACTAGGAATCAAGTACGAACACCCGAAAGCCATCAAATCACAAGTCCTACCCGATTTTCACACCGAGTGGGTAGAAGCCCAATTGCCAGGGTACCTGACGTATCAAATTCCTGGACAATGTATTTCGATGGGTCCAAAAAGAATGAAGGAGCAGGAGCGGGCGTCATACTCATATCACCAAAAGGCGACAAACTGCGCTATATCTTGCAAATGGGTTTCGAGTTCCCATCAAATAACGAGGCCGAATACGAAGGTCTAATCCATGGCATGCGCATGGCAAAAGCCATGGGATGCACTCGACTAATGATTTATGGCGACTCTAACTTGGTTGTGCAGCAAACAATGAAGGCATGTGATGCAATCGCAGACAACATGATCGCTTATCGGGATTTGTACAACATAATGGAGGGCAGCTTCGATGGCTGTGAACTACGACACATAGGGAGAGAAAGCAATGAAGAGGCCGACAAATTAGCCAACATTGCTTCCACAAAAGCACCAGTCCCGCCGGGTGTTTTCTTTGAACGAATAGAACGTAGGTCAATCGACAAACGACCATCGGCTACGACAACAGCTACAGACAAAAGCAAAGCGCCAAGCACAGAGGATCCTCCGATTGAGGTACTTCTCATTGAGCCAATATGGACTCAACCTTTTCTCGCATACATACTTCGCAATGAACTACCAGAAGATACAAACGAGGCCAGACGTGTCACTCGACGGGCAAAAGCATACACCATCATAAACGGTGAGTTGTACAAACGCAGCACCTCAGGTATGTTCCAAAGATGCATTGCACTCGAAGATGGCAAGGATCTCCTTCGGGACATTCATGCCGGTACTTGCGGGCATCACGCGGGCAGTCGATCACTCGTAGCCAAAGCCTTCCGAGCAGGGTTTTACTGGCCTACAGCGCTAAGGGATGCAGAGGACATAGTCAAAAGATGCATTGGTTGCCAGAAGTTCGCTTCCAAGCCACATGCACCCGCGTCAGCACTAAAAACCATACCATTAGCATGGCCTTTTGCCCAATGGGGGCTTGACATGGTGGGACCACTAAAAAAATCATCAAAAGGAGGACATACTCACTTGCTAGTGGCAGTCGACAAATTCACCAAATGGATCGAAGCAATCCCTATCGCAAGCTCAACAACTTCTACGGCAGTTCGTTTCATACAATCGATCATGTATCGATTTGGAGTAATGGATAGCATCATCACTGATAATGGTACAAACTTCACGGCGGAAGAGTTCAAATCCTTTAGCAAGGAACAAAACATCAAATTAAACTACGCCTCTGTAGCACATCCACAATCCAATGGGCAGGTTGAAAAGGCCAATGGACTCGTATGCAGTGGCATCAAAAAGAGACTCTTAGTACCACTCAAAAGGGCCGCGGGTGCATGGGTAGAAGAACTTCCATCAGTATTATGGAGCTTACGGACCACTCCAAACGCCTCCACACAGTATACACCGTTCTTCATGGTCTATGGTGCGGAAGCAGTATTACCATCTGACGTCAAGTTTAATGCACCACGAGTGGAAGCATATGAAGAAAACGACGCGAACAAGGCACTCGAAGATGCAGCCGATTTGCTGGAAGAAGCACGCAATACGGCTTTAGCACGAACAGCCGTTTATCAACAAGACCTCCGCAACTACCATAGTCGTCGATTACGCACACGGTCCTTCATGGTGGGAGACTTGGTGTTGCGAGAGAAACAGAAGAAAGTCCATAAACTTGCATCACCTTGGGAAGGACCTTGCATTGTCACAGAAGTCATCGAAGGAGGAGCCTATCGATTGAAGAACCCATGGAACGTGGCGCACCTGCGTCGATTCTATGCATAGATCTTTTAACCTCGTATGTAATAGCACATAAGGCCAAAGAATCAGCAAGTTTCAGACGCACTCTTTTCTCTTACTAGGGTACCTAAGGGGACTGGAAGGTTTTAATGAGGCGGCTTGCTGATAGAACACATATTTTGAATAAAGATACATGTTCCTCCATATTTCTCATATATGCTTTTACGCTACTCAACCAATCGGGAACTCGATCGTAAAAACATAAGCATCAAAATTCTAGCTCAAAAATCAGTGAGCACAAAGACAACCCAAATTCCACTCGACATGCTCGGGAGCTGGGTCAAACAGACAACCCAAATCCCACTCGACATGCTCGGGGGCTGGGTCAAACAGACAACCCAAATCTCACTCGACATGCTCGGGGGCTGGGTCAAACAGAAAACCCAAAATCATGCTCGAGGGCTGAGTCAAACAGGAAACACAAACCCACTCGAATAACTTGGGACCTGGTACAAATCAAAAACACAGATGTGTTACCTGAGAACTATCTTGATTATACCATGATAAGTCAGGTCCAAAATAAAAATGGCGTCTTCTGCGGTCAAAAGTTTGAAAATTGGGCCCATACAGACATGTCTTGTCAAAGCGGTGAGTGCACGCCTGAGATGTCACAATTGACTTCAGGTGTAAAATTAGCATTCACATTCGAGTGGTGAGACTACAATCGACGCAAGGATTCGACTAGCAAAAGGTACTCCCATGGGAGCATATCAAAAATTTGTTGCGATTGATCAAAAAGGAGCAAAATTATTGAGATTATCCTATACTTCAAACGAAATAAAGCATAATCTCGGGGGCTACTCCCATGGGAGCGCTGACACGCTCCCATAGATTTCAAAGACAAAATATTTCGACTGACAAAAAGCAGTGTAAAAGGATGATTTGAGATTGTCCTCTATTGCAAGACAATAAACCACAATCTCGGGGGCTACTCCCATGGGAGCGCTGTCGCGCTCCTATAGATTTCCAAACAAGGTAAGAAAAACTCACTTGAATACAGGCTCGATTGAAAGCATTAAATACTTCACAAAACAAAGAATCAAACTTCATAAATTCCCGAGCTATGCCAATCACAGATGTTTCGGATGCTGCATACGCAAATGCAAAGGTAAGACCTGCCGAGCAATCGAGATGGGCCGAGGGACGCTCCAACAGTGTTTTCCCTTGAAATTTTCCGTGTCAACAGACATGATGAAAATCCTGACGGACGCGTTACGTATCAAAAGATAAACTGCAGAACGAATCAGTAAGACCTACAACGGCCTGAGTCGGGTCTGTCCAGTATGTTCCAGCTTCGAGTCCGGGGACTCGAACCTGATTGAAGGCTAGTATGGTTTCGCCCAAATGTGCGGTTAACTGAGCTCGATTTTCGAGTGAGTCAGGCCTACTATGTCAATATCCCTAGGCATAAATTGCAAAAGTGTTCCAGCTTCGAGTCCGGGGACTCGAATCTGATTGAAGGCTAGTATGGTTTCGCCCAAATGTGCGGTTAACTGAGCTCGATCTTCGAGTAAGTCAGGCCTACTATGTCAATATCCCTAGGCAAAATCTTTCGACTGTGTTCCAGGCTCGAATCCAGGGAATCGAGTCTGACTGGAGATTAGTAAGGTTTTTTTTTGCTCAAGTAAGCAGTTAGCTGAGCTCGGAATTCGAGAGTATAAAAGCAAAGACTATGACGTGCACGATGAAGGGAGCACATGCTCGATTCTTCGAAGTCAAGCAAGTACTCGGGGGCTAATGACGAAGTTATGCTCTGTGGGTACCCCAGTTTAAGGGTACCTGGTGCACGTGATGATCAAAGAAGCCCAAGGATTAATCGAAGCCCATGAAGGAAGGCCTAAAACGAAGAGTGTTTTCCAAGTTAGATCAAGTTATAGTCGGTTAAGGCTTTCCATATATGTAACCTTGGTCGGTTATGTTTCCCGGGACTCAGCCTCCTATATAAAGGCTGGGAGGGTGATCGATCAAGGCGAGCAATCCATAGCCACCAAAACCTCGACGAGATCTGCTGCTCGTCGAACCCTTGTAACCTCCATATTCAAACCATAAACACAGACAAGCAGGAAGTAGGGGTTTTTACCTCACTCGAGGGCCCTGAACCTGGGTAAATCTAGCTTGTCAGCCGTCGATTCCACCAATACTACGCGTTCTCTACCACACAATCAACCCTAGGTATAGCAACCATGGGACTTGCCGAGGGCACACCTCGACATGTGTATTTTGGGCACCATGGGGAGAGCCACTGGACTCAGACCGGAATGTTACCGGAATCTTACCGGAATGTTACCGGAATGTTGCCGGCGTCTCCGGTGTAAAATTCCTGCAACGGCTCTTTTTTTCGTGGGACCTATAAAACGCCCCTTCTTCCCCAAAGAGACCAGCTCTTCCAAGCACGTTTTCCCCCCTCTATCAACTCCATTGTTGACCTTGGAAAGCTTGCCTCTCTCTCAATTCGTCCCATGATTCTTACATATCTTTGAGGGAAAAGAGAGAGGAGATCTAGATCTACATTTCCACCAATCCATTCCTCCTCTAAGTGAGGGGAACCTAATAGATCTTGATCTTGGAGTTCTTGGTGTTTCTCCTTCATTGTTCTTCCTCTCTTATTCCCCCATAAGCATTTGTTACTTTGTTGGAATTTGAGAATGAAAGACTTGAGCACTTCTTGTGTTATTGCCATTGCATTTTGTTGCATAGGTTTGCTCTCTCCACGAGGATTCGTGGAAGTGAAAGTTCGTGAGCTTGTTATTCTTGGGTCGTTGGACCCTAAATGCCATTGTGGTGTTTGAGACCTTTTGTGGTTACTTGGGAGCTCCCAATCTTTTTGTGGGTTGTGCCTCAAGATTGGTGTAAGGGACTCGATTTCCGCCCAAAAGGAAATCAATAGTGGAAGGTGAACCAGCTTTTGGGCGCGGTTCATCGGAGAATAGGGTCAGGCCATTTGTGGTGTTTGAGTTTGAAACTCACACCCCTCCAACAAGACGTACTCCCCTAAAAGGAGAAACTCGAGAATACATCATCGTCTCCGCGTGCCTCGGTTATTTCTATACCGAGCTCTTTACTTATGCAATTTACATTGTGATAGCCTTCGTGCTTGAAGTCCTTTATCTTGCTATCACCTTGTTGCTTGTCTTGCTTAGCATAAGTTGTTGGTGCACATAGGTGAGCCTAGTATATTTAGGTTGTATGCTTGTTAAATTAAAACACCTAGTTTTATTCCGCATTTATCAAGCCTAAATCAGAAAAGTTTTAATCGCCTATTCAACCCCTCTCTAGGCGACATCCTTGTCCTTTCACTATGGCCAGTGACATTGTGCCATCCTTCATTGCACCTGACAAGGATATACATCTCGGGTACCCTACCATAAGGGTACCTGGTGCACGTGACGACTAAGGCCCAACTATCAAGAGCCTACATGAAGCCCATGACAAAGGCCCAACAAGATGGAGTATCCTCCAAGATTAGTCATATGCATAGTCGGTTTACGCTTTCCTTACATGTAAACTGGGTCGGTTACGAACTCCCGAGACCCAGCCTATTATATAAAGGTTGGGAGGGCTGCCATCCAGGACAAGCCATACTCGAACCACCAAAAGCCCTAGCGAGATCGACATCTCGCCGGAGCTCCCCTTGTAACCGCATAATCTCACACAATCAATACCAGACAAGCAGGAAGTAGGGTCTTTACCTCCACCCGAGGGGCCTGAACCTGGGTAAATCTTTGCCTCTGCTTGTCAGCCGACGAAACTACCAGTACTACCACGTTCTCTCCCCATAATCTCAACCCTAGGTCCTTACCATGGGATTTGATGAGTTAACCCCTCGTCAATTGGCGCCGTCTGTGGGAAAGAATAGTGCTGGACTCACGGTTTCTTCGGTTCCATCGGAAAACGGCGACTCGCCGATCATCTACAAACGGCAACTCGCCGGCTGCATCAACAAACCAGAACTCGCCGACTCGGGCGGCACACGGCAACTCGCCGACTCACTCGACAAACGGCAGCACGCCAGCTTCACCTGCAAAAAGCACATCAGATCCTCTGATGGATTTCGAGCCACACTCGCCAGAATTCCAGGAGGCCTTCGCTGATCTCGAGTCAGGTTTGGGTTTAACCGTTGGTCGTTCAATTTTTTCGTCAACAAGCTTGGTGTGCAGGACTTGACAGATCCACGCCAACTCGCGACTTCCGCACCCGAGGCTCCATCGGTTGCGGCTCCTTCGACTGCGGATCCATCAACTGCGTCCATACCATCGTCGATCCTCCAAGCTTGCTCGTCTGCAACAACCATGTCGACTCGAGAGATCAACGAGCTCATTGAAGAACTCCAAGGTGAGGAGGCCGAATCAGCATACCGCACAAACGATCCCGAGCTCGATCTCCCACTCGAGGATAGTTTCGACTGCGGGATCTCCCTCAGCGACTTCGACGAGCCCGAAACTCATATCGACAACCACGTCGACTCCGAGATCTGCACCAACAACAACCTCGACTTCGAGATCATAACAACTTCGCCGACACCGAGATGAGCATAGGCGATGAAGACATCGACAGCGAGATCCGTCCAGACGGACCACTCGACGGGCATATCGACTCCGACATGAGCCTCGATGAAGACGTCGAGTCCATGACGGGACTCGAAAACACATACACATACCCTCGGGTGATACCCCAGCAGGTCTACGTTGCCTTCGCCGCAGAATCATCTGATGCTGCGGCCAGTCGCAGGCCTACAGAGTTCCCGTGCACGGTTACTATGCCGGATGGAGTCACAAATCTCACAATTACTGCTGAGATGGCAGCAAAAGCAGATAAAGTCATCAAGGAGTGCACAATGATGCCAGCAGACGCAACACGGGAGGAGATGTTGACCTTCCAGTACTTCAACTGGCAGGAATCACTTCGACTGCAGCAGATCAGAGCAACACTCGAAGAACGTAAAAAGCAAGCTAGCTTGTCGAGTGCGGAAGAAGACAGCTCTCCCTGAGCTCCACCGGGCGAGCAGACACAAGACCCAGATCAAGGCTGTCACACCTCGCGCAGATGAGAGGGCAGCACTCACCCGCAACCTAGGCCACTCTTTCATGACATACGACGAGGAGGGAGTGCCAGTACCCAAAACAGCTGCGGGTGCTCTCTTTACCGCTGCAGCATACCTAGAGGCAATCAAGCCTCCAGCTGATGACCCCAATGCAAAACTACATCGCCAACAGATCAAATCACTCGCCTTAGCGGCGAAGGCCATACGCCAAATCCCAAAAACTCCAGGAGGGAGTCGAGATCGTGCCATAGTTGACACGCGTCGTGAAGAGCATAATCGCAGTGGTCGCCGCCACCACTCGAAGGAAAGAAGCGGCTCACGTCGGCGCAGGTCCAGGAGCAGATCACGCAGATCTTACAGTAGCGACTCGTACTCTGATCGGAGCCTGAGCCACACGGAGCTCTGTGCTTCACTCGACGCGTCCGCGAGACACGGATGCCCAAAGGGTTCAAACTCACATCTGAACAGCCCAAGTACACGGGTCGACAGGAACCTTCAGGTGGCTGGAAGACTACAGGCTGGCTGTCGCGTGCCAGCGAGGCACAAATCACAGCCATGCAATACATACGACTCATGCTCGAAGGCACAGCCCGCGACTGGCTCAAGGCTCTACCTCCATCAACATACGACTCGTGGGATCACTTCCGCACGACTTCATCAAAAACTTCGAGCCTCTATGTGAGCGCCCAAAAACGTTCGAAGCTGCGAGCTTGCGTTCAACGGTCAGACGAAACGTTGAGGTCATACATCCGACGATGGACTGAGATACGCAACTCAGTTGGAGTAATTTCAGAAGATATGGCCATGGATGCTTTCATCATGGGCCTCGCCAGGCGAGACTTCAAAGAAGCACTTGGTCGCCAAAAGCCAACCTCTGTGGCTAACCTCCTGAAGATCGCGACTGAGTGGGCAGACGGAGAAGACATGGCGCGCACCACACGCGGGTCCTCACCCCGTGACAATCATGAAAGCGGCAGTCGAAGCCGCAGAGACTCATACAGAGACGACCGAGGCGCAAACGTTCAAAACGTCACTACGACGACGACAGACCCGAATTCATGGCGGCTGGGTTCTCCACACCCCGCAACGACCAAGACAGAAGCGACCGACGGTCAGAAGATCGACGGGACAGTCGAGATGATCGCCGGGACAGTCGAGACCGCGGCCAACGCAGCGACAGCTACAAGAGGAAAGACTGGCGCAAGTCGCGCTCGGCGCACAAACCGAGCGATCATTCGAAGAAAAGATGGATGCTGATTGCAGATTCCACCTGTACAAGGGGGAAGACGGAAAATTGCGCTCCAATCACTCGATGAGAAACTGCAGAGAATTCGACCAACTAGCGTCTGAATACGTACAACTCAGAAAGGCAACAGCCGCACAGCACCCGCACCTGCACCTGTGCCTCAGCCAAACAATGTGCCTGTTCTGATGGCACCACCTCCACCACCACAGCCTGCCGCAGGCGGAAATATCGCGGGTGCCATACAACCCGTACCTCGGGTGGACGAACCTCAGTACCCTCCGCCCCAAGGGCAGATGTACATGATACAGAAAGGTCGCCCTTCCAACAGGGAGCAAAAACTTCGCACTCGACAAGTAAACATGGCGGTCATGTCACCTCCTGCTGTAACTGAATTCTTGAAGGGATCCGAAACGCAATAAGCTTCAGCAGAGAGGACCACCCACCATCGGTCGTTCGTCCAGGGCACTCTGCTCTGGTACTCGACGCACAAATTGGAGGCTACGCCATGTCCAAGGTCTTCATGGATGGTGGCAGCGGCATAAACATCATCTTCGCAGATACGCTCCGCAAAATGAACAGGTCAGTCGAAAACCTGCCAAATCTCAAATACCTTTCACGGTATCGTCCCAGGCAAAGCAATAAGCCCAGAAGGCACCATACAACTCGACGTAACGTTCGGGGACAAAACCACTTCAGGACAGAGTCGATTGAGTTCGAAGTTGTCGACTGGAAGTCACAATACCATGCCATACTTGGACGCCCGACGTTCGCTCGATTCATGGCGGTCCACACTACGCATACCTCCAGCTAAGATGCCTGGACCAAAAGGAGTAATCACAGTCAAAGGAAACTTCCAAAAGTCTGACTCTTGCGACCGAGAGTTTAGCAAAATCTCTGAGATGTTCGGCATGGAAGCAACACTCGCCGATCTAGCGGTCTCCAACGATCGAACACTTATGCCGGAGCACAAGAAGGTGGCAGTCGACAGAGCATTCAATGCCACCAATGACACAAGGTCGCATCAGGTGCACCCGACTGACCCGACCAAGACAGTCAATGTCTCTCGAGTCTGCCTATCGCATAGGAAAGCGCGCTCGTCGAATTCCTCCGTGAGAACTGGGATATATTTGCGTGGTGTCCAGCCGACATGCCAGGTATTCCCAGGGAATTCGCCGAGCACTCTCTCCAATTATTTCCAGATGCTAAACCAGTCAAGCAAACAATGCGCCGCATATCCGGCCCGAAAAAACCGCAGTCGAAGCCGAAGTCGACAGACTACTCGCAGCAGGTTTCATCAGAGAAATCAAGAAATCACAATGGGTGGCCAACCCCGTACTCGTAGAGAAGAAGCACACAGATATCCTTCGGATGTGCGTAGATTTCACAGCACTCAATAAATGTTGTCCAAAGGATCACTTTCCACTACCTCGAATCGACCAGATCGTCGACTCCACCGCCGGGTGCGCTCGCTTGTCCTTCCTGGATGCTTACTCGGTTACCACCAGATAAGGATGAAGGAAGAGGATGAAGAGAAAACGGCGTTCATAACCCCACTCGGGGTCTACTGCTACACAACCATGCCTTTGGGCTCAAGAACGCAGGCGCAACCTACCAGCGCATGATGCAAGACTGCCTCAAGAAGCAAATTGGGCGAAACGTCCAGGTCTACGTAGACGACATCGTCATCACAACAAGGGAGGAAAACACACTACTCGATGACTTGCGAGAGACGTTCGCAAACCTCAAACGCTTCCACATCAAGCTCAACCCGAAGAAGTGCACGTTCGGCGTGCCAGCCGGGCAGCTCCTGGGGTATCTAGTCTCGGCTCGTGGAATCGAGGCGGACCCGGAGAAAATACAGGCCATCTTGACGATGCAAAGGCCTTCAAAGCTCCATGACGTGCAAAAGTTAGCGGGTCGAGTGGCAGCACTCAGTCGATTCATCAGCAAACTAGGCGAAAAAGCACTCCCGTTCTATCGACTGATGAAGAAAGCAGACAAATTCGAGTGGACGCCAGAAGCCGAAGCAGCCTTCACGGACCTCAAGCGAGTCCTCACAAGCCCTCCAATCCTCGTCGCACCAAGGGAACGAGCCACTATACCTATATGTCTCCGCAACTAACAGGGTGGTAAGCACCGTACTGGTAGTCGAACGCAGGGAGGAGGGACACGCCCAAAGCATACAACGCCAGTCTATTACTTGAGTGAAGTGCTCTCCATATCAAAGCAGCGGTACCCGCACTATCAAAAGCTGGCCTACGCCGTGTTCATGTCCTCAAGGAAGCTGACGCACTACTTCGCAGAGCACCCGATCACTGTAATCAGCACCTCAGGGATCGGAGACATCCTCACAAACCCCAACAACTGGGCGAGTCGCAAAATGGCTCATCGAGCTAGGACCACGAGATATCAAGTATGATTACCCGAAGGCCATCAAAGCACAAGTCTTACCTGACTTCCATACCGAGTGGATCGAAGCTCAGCCAGGAGCACCAGATGTGTCCAACTCATGGACTATGTACTTTGACGGCTCAAAGAAGAACGAAGGCGCAGGCGCAGGTGTCATCCTCATATCACCAAAAGGCGACAAGCTTCGCTATATCCTGCAGATGGGATTCGAGTTACCATCCAATAACGAAGCTGAGTACGAGGCCCTGATCCATGGCATGCGGATGGCCAAAGCCCTCGGGTGCACTCGACTGATGATCTATGGTGACTCGAATCTTGTGGTGCAGCAAACAATGAAGGCCTGCGATGCAATCGCAGATAACATGATCGCCTACCGTGACTGTACAATAATGGAGGGCAGCTTCGAAGGCTGCGAGTTGCGGCACATAGGGCGCGAGAGCAACGAAGAAGCAGATAAGCTAGCCAACATTGGCGCGACCAAAGCACCAGTTCCACCTGGTGTCTTCCTCGAGCGCATCGAGCACAGGTCCATCAAGAAAAAGAACATCTCCTACATCAGCCGCACCAGCCAAGAGCAAAGCACCTAGCACAGAGGACCCGCCAGTCGAGGTACTCCTCATGAGCCAACTTGGACTCAACCTTTCCTCGCATACATACTCCGCGGCGAGGTACCTGAAGACATAACAGAGTCAAGACGCGTCACTCGACGATCTAAAGCATACACCGTCATCAACGGCGAACTATACAAGCGCAGCGTATCAGGTATGTTCCAAATGCATAGCATTTGAAGATGGCCAGGCCATCCTTCGTGATATTCATGCAGGTACCTGCGGGCATCATGCCAGCAGTCGATCACTCGTAGCCAAAGCCTTTCGCGCAGGCTTCTACTGGCCACACACTCAAAGACGCGGAGGACATAGTCAAAAGGTGCATCGGCTGTCAAAAATTCGCCACAAAGCCGCACACACCCGCATCGGCGTTGAAGACAATACCATTGGCCTGGCCCTTCGCCCAGTGGGGGCTCGATATGGTCGGGCCACTCAAAAAATCCTCCCATGGAGGGCATACTCACCTTCTGGTGGCGGTCGACAAGTTCACCAAGTGGATTGAAGCAGTCCCTATCACAAGTTCGACTGCCACTACAGCAGTCAATTTCATAAAATCCATCATATACCGCTTTGGTGTGCCAAGCAGCATCATCACTGATAACGGTACAAACTTCACGGCTGAAGAGTTCCGATCCTTCTGCAAAGAGCAGGATATCACGCTCAACTACGCATCCGTGGCACACCCGCAGTCCAATGGCCAAGTCGAAAAAGCCAATGGACTCGTGACGAGCGGAATCAAGAAACGCCTTGGTGCCACTCAAAAGAGCCGCGGGTGCTTGGGTCGAAGAACTCCATCTGTGCTATGGAGCCTACGCACAACTCCTAACGCTTCAACACAGTTCACCCCATTTTTCATGGTCTACGGCGCAGAGGCAATCCTGCCATCAGATGTAAGTTCAATGCACCAAGAGTCGAAGCATACAACGAAGAAGATGCAGATGAAGCACTCGAAGATGCAGTCGACTTGCTCGAAGAAGCACGCAACACGGCGCTAGCACGCACAGCTGTCTATCAGCAAGACCTCCGCAACTATCACAGCCGTCGACTTACCAGGTCCTTCGAGGTTGGCGACCTGGTACTTCGACTGAAGCAAAAGAAGGTGCACAAACTCGCTTCTCCATGGGAAGGACCCTTCATCATCACCGAGGTCATTGGTGGTGGAGCATACAGACTGAAGCACGCGAAGACAGGCGAACTCTCGCACAATCCTTGGAACGTTGCGCAGCTGCGCCGTTTCTATGCTTAGATTGCTCAGTCGCAATGTAATAGGCACATATGTCGGATGGCTGCAGGTTTCAGACGCGCTCTTTTCCTTACCAGGGTACCTACGGGGACTGGAAGGTTTTTAATGAGGCGGCCTGCAGCTTAACATTCAAAAATGGAATATAGTCAATGATTCCTCATATTCTCCCTGCTTACTACTCGCATAACTTATTCGCACAACCTTAGCCTCACCGAATACTCGGGGGCTGCGCTATCTCAAAGCATGAGCTTTCGCTCCTTCTTCTTCAAACATAATACCCAGCCGCACTCGAATACTCGGGGGCTGGGTCATAAAAATCATACATAAACAAAAAAGTTGCTCAAAATCATGAGTTGAAGTTTCAAACATCGCAAAACTTCACAGCCTCACTCGAACACTCGGGGGCTGCGCACATACACATAAATAATTATACACTACGTATAAAGTGGCAAATTTACACTCGGGGGCTGCCCTCTATACAGAAATACCCTAATCTTCCGGTTCGTCCTTAACTGGTAGAACAGGGCCCATAAGTTGAGCGTGATAACACTCAACCATCACCCTCGCATATTCGACTGTATCGTCAAGTTGCGACTGTGACAAAGTCGATCCAGGCACGGGTGGACGTAGCTGCATATTTGGACGCTTACTCTGGATATACGCCATCGTTGCGTTGGCCCCATCCACAAGCTTCTGGGTGATAAAATCTCGAATAGGACCTGCATTCCGGAAAAGCCCGAGCAATGCATGGATTCCTAGAGGTTGTGGCCCCGTCGGGAAAAGAGTCTGGTTGATTCGACTGAAGGCCGACCTGCATAACTCGAGCAGCAGAGTACTCCGCCACACTCGATCCTTTAGAGTTGCGAGTATGCGCGCTCGGCTCTTATCCAAGCGAAAGTGCTGACGGCCCGTCGTTGGTTCGTCAGTCGCATTATTCAACTGCTCATCAACACGAGCTTGCTCCGCCTAGAAATCTGGAACAAAACCTGCAACAACGCATGTTGGGTCAACAAAGAGGACAGACTATGAACTCTTGGGATCAAGGCAGCATGCTTACACTCGAGTTGTCTGTTCACGATCTCCATCTCGCCAAGCACATAGTCCTCTCGCTGAGTGGGTAAAGCAGGCCTCGCCCTCATCCTATCCAGCTCGCTCTGGGCACTCTTCAACTCTTGCTCTAGTTTTACGACTCGAGCCTTCATATAACGCATTACTGCGGCTTCATTTGCCACCTGAGCTCGAGATCGAGTGGGCGCACGATGCCGCGATGAGCCAATGAAGTAGCGGCTGCCCGCTTCTGTTCCAAACATCATAAAAATCTCATGTCAGATATGAGAGACTCATCACAAAGCTTAGGCGGGTGATAGCACATAGCCTTACAGGCGGAAACAAAACAAGGACCTAAATCCATACAAGTGTGGCAAAAGCATACGCATACTCGCGATATCATAAAAGTATAATTACAGTCCATAAAAAGGGAAGATGGCCCTAAAGTCTATGATGCAGACTCCGACCTAGCCTTACGCGCGCGATTGGCGACCTCCGCTGATCGGCGCTCCACGGTAGTCATAAAAATTTCAGCCAGCTGCGCGGCTGGCTCGTTCACATGCTTCAGAGACACAAGCTTCCTGTCCGGCCTCCGAGGGAAATCAGACAGAGCGGCCTTGAAGTCACCCTCTATCCCATGACCTAAAAGGAGTTTGAGAGTGGTCTCTGAGCCGCGTACCGTCAGGGTGCGAGCAAAACTCGCCATAGTCGAGGTTCCCGGGCCCAGGACATCGGCGAAGCCATCCACAGTTGATGGAAGTTGGCCAGACGGGAACACGCCCTTGTATACGGCGCCGAGTGTGCTCGTAGACTTGGCGAGTGCATCCTTAGCTTGGGCGGAGACGGCGTCAAGGTCGCCAATAGCACGGTCGAGGGACAAATCGCCACTCGCCTGGTCTACAGGTGCCGGTGCGCCAACAGCACCTTAAAAAATCAGAAAGAACATAAACTCTTACACAACGCTCAGCGGCAACAGAAGTAAATAAAAAGCGGCAAAATTTACTAACCGCCCACGTCTCGGGTGAGGCTAGCCAGCCGCTCAGCATACTCTTTCTCGCGCAAGGCAGCGGACTCCTTGGCATCATCCAAAGCCTTCTTCGACTCAGCACCCGAGACTCAGCCGAGGCCTTGTCGTCTGAATTTGATGGCAAGAAGTAATTCAAACATTCGACTAAGCAACGACAGTGCAAAAAGGAACTTCGGGTTAAGAATCAAAATACACTTACGAGTGAGTTGCTCCAAACTGGTGCGCAGACTATCCCTCTCTTGCTCCATTTGGACAAAAGCCTTGCCCGATTCTACCAGATTGAGGTAGTAAGGCTGCAAGCACACGAAACCAGCATAAATTATACATACCCAGTCCCGTATGCGGACTCGACAAAAATACACTTACGTGTTCCGTCCAAGTCGCGGGCTTCGCGGCTGATGTCCCGACCTCCGGAGTTGCGACACTCGTAGCCTTGGCCTTTTCAATAGCAGTAGCCGTGGCTGCTGATTGAACGACCTCTGGAGCCACGTGAGAGACTTCCGGGTGCTCAGGGGTCGTCATCTTCTCGGATGGGGGAGTCAGAGGGCGCACAGTCTCAGCACTGCGAGTGACAGACGAAATACAACATAAGCAAGAATATCAACAAACAAAAACTTTAGTACAAAAGCTCAGACGCATACCTGTGCTCTTCTTCCTCATCAGTATCAAGGTTGTCAAAGTTTGGGCCTCCAAAAAGCAGCTCCTCACCCAACTGGGAGGAGGAGCTGAGGAGCTGAGCTCAGCGGGCTCACGTTCAAAGGAGAAGCTGTGGCAGTAGGAGACGAGCCCGAGTCTCCGTCATCTCTCACATCTGATTCCTTCGCGGGTGAACTCGTGGAGGAAGACACAACTCGGGCCACCCGACGACGCTTGCGAGTGGGAGACTCGCTCACATGATCAGTCGTGGCGGGCTCCTCGGCCTGTACTTCCTCTGCCCCTTCCTCTTCGACCTCTTCCATGGGAGATGTGGTAGCCGAAGATATAGGCGATTCATCCCCTCCTTCGTTTCTACCGTCTGCACCTCCGTTTTATGAGTTGGGCCATCTTCGGGAAGAGGAGGAAGGGTTGATGCAGTTGAATGACCCTGCGTACAAAATACAGCAGTCGAAAGTTACAAAGATGCGCAACAAAATAGCAAAAGCAGGAGATCATAAACTTGATCGTTCACTAACCTCCTCCAAAGACCTTTCAGCACCATAAGGAGTGACAGGGCAGTCGACATTGCAGGGCTCGCTGGATTTCGTGCTGGTAATGGACCGCACATGTGACACCAGCTCGCTCTTCGACAGTTCCTCCTTGCTCATTCGGGTGGTGTCGAGCGCACCCTCATACTCCCACATAGGGTGGGCTCGAGCGCGGAGCGGCCACACCCGCAGCTTCACAAAGGTGGCAATCAAATGCACACCAGTTACACTGCTTAGCAGCTCTCCAATCTTCGACAGCAGAGGCGTCGCTTCTGCCTTTTCTTCAGCCGAAAGCGGGTGGTCCCAGGCATTCGTCCTCGCGAGTATACGAGCAGTCGAAAATGGCGGGACTCCTTCCTGGTCGACGCGCACATGAAACCACCTCTTCCTCCACCCTTGCGCCGAGTCGACTGGCTTCAGGGCGAAGTAGCGGGTGTCGCTGCGCACCTGGATCCCGAAGCCGCCAACAGGATAGGTGTGGCCACCTCGGTTGCTGGGCCGGACCATGAAAATCGATTTACAGAGGGCCCAGCTGGGAGAAACTCCCAAGAAGCACTCGCACAAAACCATAAAGCAGGCAATGTGCATAATGCCATTCGGGGTGAAATCATGGATTTGCACCCCGTATGCATACATCAAGCCACGAATAAAGTCGTGGAGGGGAAACGACAAACCCCTAGGCAGAAACTCCGCAAAACAAACGCGCTCGTTAGCGCGAGGCTCGGGGAGTACCTCCTTGGCGACGGCGCGTGGACGAACATCTGGTCCGCGGGTGGCAGCATTCCCTCCTCGCGAAGCTTGTCCAGATGCGCCTCCTTAATGGTGGATTTCATCCAATCGCCGTCGCTCTTCGTGAGGTCAACGACGGGCGCAGATGCGCCAGCCGCAGTCTTCTTCCCCTTCAGAGCGGTCGCGTTGGCCGCGGGCGCGTCGGCAGCAGCAGCTTTTCTCTTTGGCGCCATGGCAGTGGTGGCTAAGGGGAACAGCAGGAGCTCGGGCGCAGGAACAATGGGGAGCGAGAGGAAGACGATGAAGCAGGGGCGGCGCGCAGAGCAAATGGCAAGTAAAAATAATGCCAGCGCCGTTCCCCATATTTACCACAAATCAAAAGCGACCGCAACCGTTCAGATCCTAATCGTGCGTTACGCACGCAATCTCACCGTACGTGGCAACCTCGGAGGGTAACCGTCGCCGGCCACTCCGCCCACTACGCACGCAAAAAGAGGAGCCATCATCACGCCTCTGTCAAAAGTGGGCCAGCGCGGTCAAATCCAGTCCAAACGGCGCAGTTGTTCGGTCAGCGCTGCATAGTGGGCCCACATACGTGTCACGTCCCATCCATCACAGCATAACGCACGCCACCGCGTGTCAGGCAGCGCAGTCGCCAAAAACGTCATCCATGACGTCATTGCAAGCAATCTGTTCAGAAAAGCATTCGAGTTTGCCTAATGCATATTATTCATTCGACTGTCTTGATTGGTTCGGGTGTGAAAAAGCAAAGTTAAGGCAAAATTGGTCACTTGACCGTTCCTTCGACTGATGCATATTACTCCCATCGGGAGTGTATCAAAAATTTCTTCGACTAAGAGTATATGGGATAAAAAGATTTGAGATTATCCTCCATTGCAAGCAGTAAAGCACAATCTCGGGGGCTACTCCCATCGGGAGCGCTGTCGCGCACCCGATAGAATAACGACAAAGTGTCAGTTGACAAAAAGCGCGACTGAGTTCATATACAAAATCATACTCGAAACATTCCGAGTTGTGTCCGCCGCAAATATCTCGGATGCTGCACGCATAGTGCAAAGGTAAGACCCGCCAAACTTTCGAGCTGGGCTAAGGACCGTTCCAGCAACGTCAATCCTTATATGTTCCGTGTCAGCAGACATGATGAAAAATCCTGACGGACGCGTTGGGTAAAATTCAAAGCTATACTGCATATCGACTCAGTAAGACCTCCGCGGCCTAGTCGAATCTGACTAGTTTGTTCCAGATTCGTGTCGGTGACTCGAGTTGATTGAAAGCTATAAGGTTTTACCCGAATGTGTAGTTAACCAGTCCCGATCCGTCGAGTGTACTGGGCCTGCTAAGCTATTATCCCTTGATCATCATAAGCAAAATCACAGTCGATGAGATACTCGACATAGCCAACATGTGCTATTCTTACAGGAATTCCAATTATAGTATACAAAATACAAATCATATGACGTGCACTTACGAATGAGTCCATGCCCGATTCTTTGAATCAGACAAGTACTCGGGGGCTACTGACAAGGATATACATCTCGGGTACCCTACCATAAGGGTACCTGGTGCACTTACGTGTAAACTGGGTCGGTTACGAACTCCCGAGATCCAGCCGATTATATAAAGTTTGGGAGGGCCGCCGATCCAGGACAATCCATACTCGAACCACCAAAGCACTAGCGAGATCGACATCTCGCCGAAGCTCCCCTTGTAACCGCATAATCTCACACAATCAGTAGCAAACAAGCAGGAAGTAGGGTCTTTACCTCCACCCGAGGGGCCTGAACCTGGGTAAATCTTTGCCTCTGCTTGTCAGCTGACGAAACTACCAGTACTACCACGTTCTCTCTCCATAATCTCAACCCTAGATCCTAACCATGTGATTTGATGAGTTAACCCCTCGTCAGCACCCATCGTCACTCCCTTTCTCCGCGTGGAAATCAAATCGACCAGCAGAATTCCTGCGTGGCATACCTCTGTACTATCTCTCCTGACTTCTCAATACTAGAGTAAGAAGGCAGACATGCGTAGACTGTAAAATATAGAGAAAGCTAAAAACGACTATTTGTTGAATTTCGCCGCCCAGTTGACATCTCAAATTAATATTATGTTGTTACTGGTAGAAATATCGCGGTTACCGACCGGTAACAGGAATTCTCGCTCCCACCCCGGTAAGGAGTTTACCGGGCAAACAATACCAGACCTTCTGAATTTGGGGCAGATTCTTCCTCCCAAAATGAACTTTTTAAGTTTTTAATATTTATTTAAACCGAAAGAATCCTAATGAGATGCACTAGCCATGGAACGGTGACCTCTGCTCATTTAGACGCAATAACGGCCTGCCCACTCAAAAAGTCATAGTGTAGCTCGTCCTACATGTAGGACATTTTTTGTTATTTTTTAAAACAAATACTTTGAAGTTTCAAAAAATTCAAGATAAATCATAGATCTTGATAATGACGTACTCCATTGTGTTGCAAAATTTTAACTCGAAATGTTTTGTATTCCGGCTTGCACAAAAAAAGACAAATTCTGACGAATCTGAAAAAAATGAAATTTGTACTGTTCACCACTTCAGATGTAGAAATTTGTCATTTTTACACGGGACAAAATACATAATATTTCGCATTTATTTTTTGCACACTGCTATAACTAATCATTATCTACGTCGAGGATTATTTTCAGAATTTTTGGAAACTTTAAAGTATCGTTTTGAAATTTTTCATAAAGACGGGCTATATGTAGCCCGTCCTACACTGCCCACTGCCATATCTGCCATCAGCATTGGCGATTTATGGCTTCAATATAAACTAAAGCCATTGCTTGTCAGGAAAACTAGCATCCACAGGAAGCAAGATTTTGGATTAGTTACGCTGCTGAACATTCTACGTTGTGGAGTACTCCCTCCGTTCCTAAATATAAGATGTTTTAGATTTTGTTCACATACACATGTACACAAATGTATCTAGACACATTTTATGTGTACGTTCACTTATGTGTGTATGTATCTACTCTCTCCATTCTCAAATAAGTGGACATCTAGAAATTTCAAGACAAATTATGGAGAGGAGTAGAAAATGCATTGGGAAAATGCAAGCCATCATCTCTCTCCTCTTTAATTACCCCACCTCCAATAAGCTAAGTGCATGTAGAAAAAATGTTGAATGCTATTGGGCTTGATTCTCGTGCGATGAGAGAGAAGCATTATTATCTACTTTTTAAATATATTGGGAAGGTAGAAGTACACTTTTTTTTGGAAAAATTTGAATGCTAAACATCCGCTTATTTGAGAACGATGGGAGTAGACAATATGTGTAACATGTAAAACATAACGGAGGGAGTAGCATTTTTATACGAACCGCGGGAACAAGATCCTATAAACTCTAAAAACGCGGGTCTGCGACAAAGAAGCGCCCGTCCTCCCCCTCCTTATCTCTACAGTGCAGAGAGAGGCGAAAGGGGGCGACTCCAGAGTTCCCGTCTCCTCGCCGGAGCGAGGCTGGATCGCCGCCTTCTTCCGTTGCTCCGGCGACGGGAGAAGGTGGGGATCTGGATCCTCGTCTCCTGGCTTGTAGATAGGGTGAGTTTAGGCCCGGCGGCGCTGAGAGGAAGGCTCGGTGGCCGTGTAGGGTAAATAAGCGGCGGCTCTTCCTTTCCCTTGGTGCGGTCTCCGGCGGCGCTGAGGTGAGAGCGGCTTCGGGCGGCTTCCGTGCTGCGGCAGGAGGCCTTGTGTGCTCCTTGGGTGCCCGCCGTTGCGGAGGTGGCGGATCCCGTGTGGAGCTTTTGTACCCTCTTCCTCCTTCCGTCACAGCTCTGCTGTGGAGGATCTGGGTTCTCTGTTCTCCGGTAAGCTTCTTGTCCTCTACTCCTCTGGCCGGCCGTGGTGGTGAGGGGAGGAGCTGGGGGTGGGTGGCGATCCGCTTTTGGTTCGGGTGGAGTTGGTTTTCTTCCTCGCCGTGTCTGTTCTGGCCGGCCGTGGTGGCGGGGGGAGCAGCGGGCGTTGGCGGTTGGGTCCTGGTGGTGGTGGTTGGCCTGGGTGATGCGTCGTCGGCTGGTTGTGCGGCGGAGCTGGGTGATGTGCGCTGTGGCCGTGTTCGTTCAGCGAGTCGAAGTTCCGGTGCGAGGCAGCGGACGGCTTCTGCGGCTATCTACGTCATGTGGCGGCGTTCCTTCTCCGGCGGGATGAGGTACGGCGACGACGGCGGAGCCTAGGTTCTTGGGAGCTGGCTTGTGGATCCGATTGTAATTCCTTCAAGTTGCACAGGGTGCTTCGTGCAAGTTTCAGGGCCTTGTTTGTAATTTTCTTTCTTTGCTGGGCTGCCTTGTAATTTGTACTGTGTTCCTTGTTTAATGGATCGGATCCTTCCTCAAAAAAAAAAAAAAAAAAAATCCTATAAACTCTAAGAAATAAAAAAACATTTCTCTGTTTTGCACTCCAACGACTCAAATGCAAGCGAGCAAAGTCAACCACGCGTTCTAGCTCCGTTGCCCATTCTTCTCCAGATCCCACGACCGATTCAAGAAGACCCCACGGCGCTCCCGGCCGGCACGCGCTACACACCATGAGCTGGTCCGATCTGCCGGCCGATATCCTAGCGGGCATAGCCGACCGGATCGCCGAGCACGCCGACCTTGCGCGCTTCCGCTCGGTGTGCCCATCGTGGCGCTCGGCCTCGGCGGCGCACGCCGCCCGTCGTCGTGTTCCACTGCTTCTCCTGCCAACCACAGACTACTCCGACGTCAACCGCCGCCTTTGGTCCCTCGACGAAGACAGCGTTACCACGATCCCGGTGCCCGCCGCGCGCGGCCGCTCATTCCTCTTCGCCTCGCCGAACGGCTGGACGCTCGGCGTGGCCAACGACCTCTCTGCGACTATGCTGCACCCCTTCACCGGCGCGTCGGAGGGCCTGCCCGCACTGCCGCCCACGTTCCACGGCGACTATCAGAGGATCCTCCGTGATACGGTGTGGGATCGGTCGCCGGACGCCGTCGTGGTCTCGCCGGGAAAGGGCGCGCTCTTCTGCCGGCTGCGGCCGGTCGACGGATCGTGGAGCCCGGTCGCCGGATGCTCCCAGGACGTCAGCAGCATCACCTACTGCGACGGCACGTTCTACCTCCTGGACACGCGCGCCCACAAGGTGACGGCCGTGGACGGCGCAACCTTCACTGTGGTCGCCGCGATCAAGCCGCCACACATGGTGCCCAAGCGGTGGTCCGTACGGGAGTCCACCCTCGTCGCGTCGTCCGCCGAGCTCCTTCTGATCGTCAGGACGCATCTCGTGTACCAAACAGCGTGCTACGACAATGGGGGCCTTTTCAAGGTCTTCCGTGCGGACCGCCGGAGCCTGGCGGCTGGGTGGTCGGAGGTCGCCGGCGACTTGGGTGACCGCGCCGTGTTCGTGGACCACCTCCGCGGCTTCTGCGTCGAGGCCAACGGTGTCAACGGGGTGCGGAGGAACTGCGTGTACGTGGCCAGCTCGCACGAGGAGGTCAACGACGACTACGGGTTGGACGTCTATGGGAGGTACACCGTCTCCGTTCTCGACCTCGCCGACCTTACCACCAGAATCTCTCGCTTGGGAACCTGTACCGTTGCGGGTGCCCAAGGTTCTGGCAGTGGCCTTCCTGGTCCATGCCAAATCTGCACTGATCCAAACTATATTACCTGCTTCAACTCGATCGCCTTAATTGTTGCAGGAATAAGAGGTGTTCGTGTTTACTTCGTTGATCGACATGTTTTGCTTATTACAAGTGAAATGTCTGTTTAATTGTCAGTAATTTGGCTTGTTAATGGATTTGCATGAACTCTTTTGTTAAAGATGGCACTTTATGTTCATTTCCCTCTTGTGGAATTCCATTTTCCAATTCTATTCTGGTATTCTTAGTCATCCTTTAGTTTTGTATGATCGTGACCGGGAGGTGGCTTCAAGAGTGTGCGCTGGCCGGGAAGGGGCCGCTCCACCAGATTGGAGGGCAAACTATCTATTCAATGGCGGAGCTAGGCGTAACCAGTTTTCTTTAAATTAGTTCTCTCAAAATACGTTAACCAAACAACCCGTAAGGATAATACAGTGAAGACTAGTTCTCTCAAAACATCTCAGACTTTGTTCAGAAAGTTCACTGCCAAAAACTAACTCTACGACGACTTGGCCTATCTTCCTTGCAGGATGTGCACTGATCCTTTGGATAAGTAGGAACAACACAATATTAATTTGAGATGTCAATTGGGCGAAAAAATTCAACAGCTAGTCTTTTTTAGCTTTCTGTATTTTTTACAGTCTACGCTTGTTTACCTTCTTACTCTTGTAAAGCTCAAGTTTGTGAGATATTAACAAAAACAGTAGCAGAAGCAGATGATACTTTTTCTATTTTCTATATTAGCATGTGCGTACCTTTTCTAGCCTATTTATCTGGTAGGCATTCAAATCCAATACTCCAGGCACCCTCCTTGAGTTTGGCCCATGATGTGCAGCTTCTCCAATGCAGAAACACGACCTTGATGAGAAGCAAGTATCGAGAAGTCAGGACAGATTGCCGGGGAGCAAATTATAAAACAAAGCAAAGAGTAAATAGATATAGAGGTATGCTAGGTGGAAATTCTACTGCTCGATTTCGTTTACCACACAGAGAAAGGGAGTGCCGATGGGTGCAACATATGATGGCACAATGTCACTGGCCATAGGGCAGAGCTTAGTGCAACTCAGGGGGGCCAGTGCCCGGCGCGAGCTCCGGATCCTCCCCTGCATCGACGCAGCCGGCACGAGGACCGCCGCCGCGAGCTCCGGATCCTCCCCTGCCTCCACAGTGTCCTCGCGTTGTGCGCGTCGGCTTGTTCTGGGCAGGAAAGACTGCTTGCTTCGGGCTTCATGGCGTTGAGCTCCCTTATCCGTGGTATGTTCGTGTGCTCCTTCAATGTTATTGGATCTGAGGATTTTTTTTTATAGAAAAAGCATTGCTGGCCTGCTTTTTATAGAAAGCAAACAGTCATACTCCTACAATACATGGTTTTTCCTGGGGATGCCCAGTTTTGCCAGGAGCAACACTACAGACCTGAAAAACTAAAGAGAAAATGAGAAGTGCTCTCGCAGGATGGGAAAAACGATGGATGAAAACAAAAACTTTTGTATGTTCCTGACATTTGGTAAGAACTCGATCTGCAGATGTTGGAAGCACTGAAAAGTTCTTGCAAACCAATGACCCCAAAATAGTTCAGATATACTGGAAATGCCCCATTAATTTCTAGGATTAGTACGCCATTTAGAGTTTAGATTGATCCATCAATTAGAATCACCTAATGGCAATTAAGCAGGTAAGAACATTCACCTTCAGGTCTCTAACCATTAAATTGTGCTATGCAGTTACAGGCTGCACACACTCTGGTTACAGGAATTTCACCTGTTGATGCTAAAGAAAGCACTACACTTAATGAGTATAGAGAACTCTTGGCTACAACAGCAGTACTACAGATACAAGCTTCTTTCCTCCATTGATTTCACATGTTGTCGATGCGGTTGCAAGCTGCAATTATAGCAACTACGGACTGGGGCATCATCTGAATAGAACTATATGTTTTGTGCAACAAAGGAAAGAAATAATAACACCTGAAACAGCATTTTTTAGCGGGAATAAACTGCCATCATCTGGTAGAAACAATAACAATTAAAACATCTTTTTCACGGGAATAATTCTCATGCAGTATTCTTTGCTTGCTTGAATTCCTCCATCGCTAGCTTGGTGAAATACTTGCGGCTGGACGT
Source organism: Poa pratensis (assembly GCA_947311845.1). NCBI lineage: Eukaryota > Viridiplantae > Streptophyta > Magnoliopsida > Poales > Poaceae > Poa > Poa pratensis. The sequence continues at coordinate 28,726,767 of CAMZMU010000067.1, forward strand.
TTGCTACTATCTTGCATTTGGAAAAAATTTAAGATCCTTGAAAATTGTTTGCCTTGTACTATACTGTTGAGTATGAAAAATTACCCTGAATTCATGTTCGAATTAGGGATCTGAATGTTGTTACGTAAAATGGAAATATTTGCGTGGCAACTAATGTCTGTTGTATTGTTGTGGAGTACCTTGCTAGAGTGCAATATAATTTACTTTGACATTGAGAGAACAAAACAAACCCTGTGTTGACTAATGGTACCAATGAAATCAGTAATGAGTTGTATATTGTTTAGGGCAGAGTAGATATGCATCCACTATACCAATATGACTTCTGACCAAATGTTCTTTACTCTGCTCAGACCAACACTTTTTGCACATGTGTTCCAACAGAATTGCTTTTATAATGGGAAAAGCATATTGTAGATGTAACATCCTCAGTTATGTTTGCAGAAACAGTGTAAACTCAATATTTCATCTAAAACTGAACATTGAAAATGCAAAAGGAGAAAAATAGCTGGTGTGCAGTATTCAAAAGGTTCAGCATGCCATTGGCTACATGTTCTTCTGATATGGCTTAAATTTTTCTTATTGAGACATACAGCTATTTCGAAAGCTCAGGAGCTAAAGATATTTTGGATGAACTTGGTAGGTGTAATGTCCATGAGTTTCAGATGATTTCAACTTATAACACAAAAAACAAAAAAAATAGCACCATAAAGCAATTGGATGATGTATTTGACAAGTAAGGCGTAAAAATAACCTTGTAGATGTAAGCCAGGATAGAGTTTCCTCAGCTCTCACTTCAATTTATGTAAAGTTTTGTGTTCCAGTTTGTGGTGATAGCATTTTCCTTATCTTCTTTTTGGTATCAATCACAGGATGGCGCTTCAGAGTGTTTGTCGGGGGCCTCGACGGCTAGGAGGTGGACGGCGGGGCTCTGAGGCGTGGACAACGGCCTCCTCGGACACCGGGTAGACGACACCTAGGGCCGAAAATGGCGATCAGGGGTGGCGCTGCAGAGTGATCATCGATTCGCTATGTCTAATAGACTTCTCTACTCGGGCAACCATTTAGATTAGCATTTTTCTTGCCTTAAACAAATTGTAGCAAATACTATAGTATTCTCTCACCTTGGACTCTACTCAAGGATTTTGATGTTGCTTCTCGGCAATAATGTGTGTGCTTTGGTGTGTTTATTTTATTAGCTTGTGGGTATCCTCGCCAGTAACAAAAAATTCTAAAATTGAAGGTAAAGCCTCTTGGCCTCTGCACCTTAGAACTGCACGTTTCCAAAGGTGGATCCAATACGCAGGAACGCACGAGAGGCTGACTGGACACGCTTGACAAAAGTTCGAAGGGAAACTCATTCTGAAGTGATACTTGTCAAATTTCAAATGGTATAAAAGAATGTCGGAAGTGAAACCTTAAAATGTTTGAGTGATACTAATTACAATATTTTTAGGATTATGAACACCGTATGGATTTATTTTAAATCCGTTGCAACGCACGGGCAATTTCCTATTACTTAAAAAGTTTTAATCATTATAAGCGGCCTCTGCATAACTAAGATGTACACAGCCGTCACAACTTTAGTAGTAGGAAAAGTAATAAAAGACAAATTACATAGGCATGCTTGGATGTTGAGCGTGAGCGGTGCTGGAACGCTGGCATACTTGGCGGGGATCAAGCTCGTGTTCTTTCCAAAGCGCGTCAACTGCAGCGTCACGTTGCACCAGAACCACCTCGCCGGCGCCCAGCGGTACCAGCCGGCACGTGTGGGAGGATATGTCGATGAACGATCACGTTGGTGCGCGACGCGAGCCAGAGCCCTGGCGGAAGGCGTCACGCTGGAGAAGCTCCTGAAGCGTGATACGTCCATTTTGCATCACTGTTTTATATCATAATTTACTCTTATTCACTCATATATTTCGTATTATATTACAATACTTATGTTATTTTATCTTATTTTGCATGTTTTACAATTACCCGGGATTTATCTGTCGGAGTCAGGGATCTGCTGAAAAGGACAACGTCAGGAGGGGATACTTCGGAAGCTCCAAAAATCATCAAAATAATATAGGAATTATTTCCTCGCGAGAACAGGCAGGAGGCCAGAAGATCAGCAGGAGGGGTGCCACGAGGCCACCAGGCGACCTGGCGGCGCGGCCCACCCCCTGGCCACGCCGTGGGCCCGCCTGGCCCCTCTGGCCCACCTCTGGCGACCCCCTTCGGCATAAAACTCCGTCTTGACCTAAAAATCGAGAGGAGGGACTTCGCATAATTTTTCCATCACCATCATCTCCACCGCTCCACTTCGTTCCGTTGTAACATCTAGGTCTGTACTTTGTTTAGTTCATTGGGGATAGTCTCCCGGTGTTGATTACTCCTTGTGGTTGATGCTTTTGAGTTTTATCGGTGAATTAAGTTTATGTCCATATTGTTATTAATCAATATATCACCTCTGATCCTGATCCATATGTTGTCTTGTGAGTAGTTCGTTTAGTTCTTGAGGACATGGGAGAAGTCTTGTGGTTAGTAGTGGAATTATGTTGAGAAATATTTAATGGTTTGATATTTAAGTTGTGGTGTTATTCTTCTACTGGTGTCATGTGAACATCGACTACATGATACTTCACCTTTATGGGCCTAGGGGAATGCATTGTGTATTTAGTTTACTTATTGTGGGGCTGCCGGAGTGACAGAAACCTAATCCCCCGTTGGTAAACTAGTGCACGAGGGAGCGTAGGATCCCAAAGTTTAAAGCTGTGGTTAGATTTATCTTGATTACTTCCTTGCATTCGCGGAAGCTTGCAAGGGGTGTAATCACGAGTGTGTATTTGTCCAAGTAAGGACGGTGCACTAGCATAGGTTCATCCACACAACACTTATCAAAACATTAAAGATTAATCAGTTGTACGAAGCGAAAGCACTTGATAATACTCTCCTGTGTGTCCTCAGGAACGTTTGGTAATCATAAGTAAAACAACTGGCTTGTCCTTAGTGCTGAAAAGGATTGGGCCACTCGCTGCAATTATTGTTGCTCTCTTTTATTTACTCGTACTTTATTTACTCGCATTTATTTACTCGCACTTTATTTTATCTGTCATATAAAAAAAACCTAAAAACTTGTCTGCTAGTATTTACAGTGAAACCTTGCTCGAAACTGCTTATCAGCACCTTCTGCTCCTCGTTGGGTTCGACACTCTTATTTATCGAAAGTAGTACGATAGATCCCCTATACTTGTGGGTCATCAAGACTATTTTCTGGCGCCGTTGCCGGGGAATGAAGCGCTATTGGTAAGTGGAATTGGTAAGGAGAACTTTTATTGTAAGTGATGTTTTTATTTCTGTTTGCTACTCTATATAACTATGGAGCCGTCTGAGTTTGAAACACTGTTTGGGACTAGTTTCCTCACTGCCCTTGTGACAGCGAAGGACCCCCTACCAGCTAAAAGATTTCCGTTTAAAATACCTATGAGAATTGTTGAACGTGTTATAAATAACCGCTATTCAGGAGATGGAACTGTCCATCCTGCTTGTCACTTTCTTTTTATACATGAATTATGCGGGTTATTTAAGATTGCAGGTATTACAACAAAAGAATCTAAGAGGAAATTATTCACTATATCACTGAAAGATAGAGCATTTGATTGGTACAGGCTTTTGGATAATGCTGATTCATTGGACTGGGAAAGAATTGTACCTCTCTTTCACTCTAAATTTTATCCTCTTCATGAAATTCATCAAGATAGAAATTATATCTATAACTTCTGGCCTCGTGATGGAGAAAGTATTGCCCACACAACACTTATCAAAACATTAAAGATTAATCAGTTGTATGAAGCGAAAGCACTTGACAATACTCTCCCGTGTGTCCTCAGGAACGTTTGGTAATCATAAGTAAAACAACCGGCTTGTCCTTTGTGCTGAAAAGGATTGGGCCACTCGCTGCAATTATTGCTGCTCTCTTTTATTTACTCGTACTTTATTTACTCGCACTTTATTTTATCTGTCATATAAAAAAACCTAAAAACTTGTCTGCTAGTATTTACAGTGAAACCTTGCTCGAAACTGCTTATCAGCACCTTCTGCTCCTCGTTGGGTTCGACACTCTTATTTATCGAAAGTAGTACGATATATCCCCTATACTTGTGGGTCATCAAGACTATTTTCTGGCGCCGTTGTCGGGGAATGAAGCGCTATTGGTAAGTGGAATTGGTAAGGAGAACTTTTATTGTAAGTGATGTTTTTATTTCTGTTTGCTACTCTATATAACTATGGAGCCGTCTGAGTTTGAAACGCTGTTTGGGACTAGTTTCCTCACTGCCCCTGTGACAGCGAAGAACCCCCCACCAGCTAAAAGATTTCCGTTTAAAATACCTATGAAAATTGTTGAACGTGTTATAAATAACCGCTATTCAGGAGATGGAACTGTCCATCCTACTTGTCACTTTCTTTTTATACATGAATTATGCGGGTTATTTAAGATTGCAGGTATTACAACAAAAGAATCTAAGAGGAAATTATTCACTATATCACTGAAAGATAGAGCATTTGATTGGTATAGGCTTTTGGATAATGCTGATTCATTGGACTGGGAAAGAATTGTACCTCTCTTTCACTCTAAATTTTATCCTCTTCATGGAATTCATCAAGATAGAAATTATATCTATAACTTCTGGCCTCGTGATGGAGAAAGTATTGCCCAAGCTTGGGGAAGGCTGAAAGTATTAATGTCCAAATGTCCCATTCATGATCTTCCAAGGGATATTATTATCAATAATTTTTATGCAAGGCTCCCTCTTCATGATAAAGATTTACTTGATGCTTCTTCTGATGGTTCTTTCACAAGTAAAAAGGAAGAAGTCAAATGGGACCTTCTTGAAAGGATCCAACGCAATACTGAAGATTGGGAAAACGACAAAGGTAGATAATCTGGTATAAAGTATGATTATGATTGCATTAAGTCCTTTATTGAAACTGAAAGCTTTCGCAAGTTTAGTGCCAAATATGGTCTTGATTCTCAAATTGTTGTTAATTGCTGTAAGATTTTTGCTTCATACATTAACATTCCTAAGCAAGAATGGGATAAGTATCATGAACCATTTAAAGAGCCTATTAAAAAATTTGTTCCTGCTAAAGAAGTTCAAGTACACACTGTTTATCATGTTTTACCTGTACCTTATCTTGAGAAAATGCCTTTTCCTGTTAAAGTAAGACAACATTCTATTGTTACTAGTGTGGTTAATAAAAGTGAAAAGAAAATCTTAGAACCTGAAGAAGAATTAAGAGTAGAACCTGCAGTAGCTATAATTAAAGATCTTATTACTGAAAATATTGAAGAGGGCCATATAATTTTTTGTGAAGATGCTTCTAACATTGTTAAGCCCCCTAAGGAGAATGTCAAGAAAATTGGAACTCCTATTATTTCGGTTAAGATAGGTGATCATTGCTACTATGGTTTATGCGATATTGGTGCTAGTTCAAGTGCTATTCCTTATGCACTTTATCAAGAAATTAAGCATGAAATTGGTCCCTGTGAACTGGAGGAAATTGATGTGGTTATTCAACTTGCTAATAGAGATACTATCTCTCCGGTTGGTATTGTCAGAGATGTGGAAGTTCTTTGTGGTAAGACAAAATATCCTGCTGATATCTTAGTACTTGGTTCGACTGCAAGTAAGACCTGTCCCCTCCGTTCCTTGATGTAAGGTGTATAGTTTTTTGAAGAAAAATCCATAATATAAGTTGTATTTACTATTTATGGACAATTTAACCCATCAAAAAATGAGACCTAGTCTCAAAAGAGGGATTAAACGGATTGCATTCATTTTGTGCCTATTAAGAACTCATCTCTCGCACATTTTTCCCCAAAAAAATGAGTCTGATGTATGCAAAATAGCCACGTCTTAATATTCGTGCAGAAAACTATACACCCTACATTCAGAAACGGAGGGAGTATTATTTTTGGTAGACCTTTCTTAAATACCTGTGGTGCTGTTATAGATTGTAAGAAAGAAAAGATTTATACTAAATTTGATGGCGAAGCTTATGAGTTTAATTTCTAAATTTGCTAAAAACCATCATGAAAAGGATTTGCCTAATGAAGATTTTAAAGTTGAACAACTTGCTTCTATTGTTGTTGCTCCTAATGATGCTTTGCAGCAATTCATGGAAAACCATGAGAGTGAAGTTTTTATGCAGGAGAGAAATGAATTAGATGACGTTTTTCTTCGACAGCCTGCTATTCTTAAACATAATTTACCTGTGGAAGAGCTGGGACCCCCTGCGCCTCCTAAGGGAGACCCTGTCTTTGAATTAAAAACTCTCCCTGACACACTTAAATATGCTTACCTTGATGAAAAAAAATATATCCTGTTATTATTAGTTCTAAACTTTCAGGTCAAGAAGAAGAGATTATTGGAAATACTTCGAAAACACCGAGGAGCTATGGGATATACTCTGGATGATCTTAAAGGGATTTCTCCTTCTGTTTGTCAACATACAATTAATCTAGAGCCCGATGCAAAGCCAGTTGTTGATCATCAATGAAGACTGATTCCAAAATGAAAGAAGTGGTAAGAAGTGAGATTCTCAAGCTTCTCGAAGCAGGTATCATTTACCCTATTGCTGATAGTAGATGGGTTAGTCCTGTTCATTGTGTCCCTAAAAAGGGAGGTATAACTGTTGTTGCAAATGATAATGATGAGCTTATTCCGCAAAGAATAGTAGTTGGTTATAGAATGTGCATTGATTTTTGAAAATTAAATAAAGCAACTAAGAAAGATCATTACCCTTTGCCTTTTATTGATCAAATGTTGGAGAGATTAGCTAAAAACTCGCATTTCTGTTTCCTTGATGGATATTCTGGTTTTTCCCAGATTGCTGTTAGACATCAAGATCAAGAGAAAACCACTTTTACTTGTCCTTATGGAACTTATGCTTATAGACGCATGCCTTTTGGTTTATGTAATGCTCCTGCCACTTTTCAAAGATGCATGTCTGCTATTTTCCATGGTTTTTGTGAACAAATTGTGGAAGTTTTCATGGACGATTTCTCCGTCTATGGAACTTCTTTTGACAACTGTTTGCACAATCTTGATAAAGTTTTGCAGAGATGTGAAGAAACAAACCTTGTTCTTAACTGGGAGAAATGCCACTTTATGGTAAATGAAGGAATTGTTCTTGGTCATAAAATCTCGAAAGAGGTATTGAAGTCGACAGAGCCAAAGTTGAGGCAATTGAGAAATTGCCTTGCCCTAGGGATGTGAAAGGTATTCGTAGTATTCTTGGTCATGCTGGTTTCTATAGGAGATTTATTAAAGATTTTTCTAAAATTTCGAAACCACTTACTAATCTTCTTCAAAAAGATGTTCCATTTGTTTTGATGACGATTGTAAGGAGGCTTTCGAAATGCTGAAAAAGGCTTTAACAACTGCTCCTGTTGTCCAACCACCTGATTGGAACTTGCCTTTTGAAATTATGTGCGATGCTAGTGATTATGCTGTAGGAGCTGTTCTTGGACAGTGTGTTGATAAAAAATGAATGTTATTCATTATGCTAGTAAAACTCTTGATAGTGCTCAAAAGAATTATGCTACTACTGAAAAGAATTTTTGCTGTGGTATTTTCTTGTGATAAGTTTAGACCTTACATTGTTGATTCAAAGGTGACTATACATACTGATCATGCTGCTATTAAATATCTTATGAACAAGAAAGATGCGAAGCCTAGACTTATTAGGTGGGTTCTTTTGTTGCAAGAGTTTGATTTGCATATTGTTGATAGAAAAGGTGCTGATAATCCTGTTGCTGATAATTTATCTAGAATAGAGAATATCCTTATGATCCTATTCCTGTTAATGATAGTTTTCCAGACGAACAATTGGCCTCAATAAAGGTAAATTCGCGCGATAGCCCGTGGTATGCTGATTATGCTAACTTTATTGTTTCCAAGTATTTGCCTCCAACTTTCACTTATCAGCAGAGGAAGAAATTCTTTTGTGACTTGAGACATTATTTTTGGGATGACCCACATTTATATAAAGAAGGAGTTGATGGTATTATGCGACGTTGTGTTCCTGAGCATGAGCAAGAAGAAATATTGCGCAAATGCCATAGCAGTGCTTATGGTGGACATCATGCTGGGGACAGGACCGCGCATAAGGTGCTGCAGTCAGGTTTTTATTGGCCTACCCTCTTTAAAGATGCTAAGAAATTTATTATGTCTTGCAATGAATGTCAAAGAGTAGGAAATATCAGTAGACGTAATGAAATGCCTATGAATTACTCTCTTGTTATTGAGCCATTTGATTGCTGGGATTTGACTTCATGGGTCCTTTCCCTACTTCGCATGGTAATACTCATATTCTTGTTGCTGTTGATTATGTTACCAAATGGGTAGAAGCTATTCCAACTCCTAGTGCTGATCATAAAACTTCTTTAAGAATGCTTAAGGATGTCATTTTTCCTAGGTTTGGTGTACCTAGATACCTTATGACTGATGGAGGATCTCATTTTATTCATGGTGCTTTTAGAAAAACTCTTGCTAAATATGATGTAAACCATAGAATTTCTTCACCCTATCATCCTCAAACAAGTGGTCAAGTAGAGTTAACTAATAGGGAAATTAAGTTGATCTTACAAAAGACTGTTAATAAGTCTAGAAAGAATTGGGCTAAGAAACTTAATGATGCTTTATGGGCTTATAGAACTGCTTATAAGAATCCTATGGGTATGTCTCCTTATAAAATGGTTTATGGAAAAGCTTGTCACTTACCTTTAGAATTAGAACACAAGGCTTATTGGGCAGTTAAGGAACTAAATAGAGACTTTAAACTTGTGGGTGAGAAAGACTGCTTGCCATGAGTTCTTTAGATGAATGGAGAAGTGAAGCTTATGAAAATGCCAGGTTGTTTAAAGAAAAAGTTAAAAGATGGCATGATGGAAGAATTTTAAAGAGAGAATTTAGTATTGGTGATAAAGTATTATTGTATAGGTCTCGTCTCAGATTTTTTGCAGGAAAACTCCTCTCAAAATGGGAAGGACCCTATATTGTTGAAGAAGTATACCGCTCGGGAGCCATCAAGATAAATTCATTTGATGGTGATAAACCACAAGTGGTTAATGGTCAAAGACTCAAGCATTATATTTCTGGTGATCCCCTTGGGAAAGATGTTGATATTATACAAGTGGTGACTCCGGAAGATTTCATAAAATTCGAATACCGGAAACTCCAGAACCTGTTTTGGAATAGGTATCAACTTTGGTAAGAAAAAGTTCGCGTTTAATTACAGAAAAATTATATTCATCATTTTTAGGTAAGACTAAAAATTACGGAACGAAGAAGAGCCGGAGACCGACTCCGTGGGGGAGGCGACCAGGCGGCGCGGGCAACCCCTGGCCGCGCCGTGGCCCCGCCTGCCCCTCCAGGAGCTCGTCTCCGACTCCGCTTTGGTCCGTCGCTTTCCTTTTGTTCGGGAAATTTTTGCTATATATTTACCCGGATCTCTTGAGGTCCGTATCTCGTGTTTTCGACGTGTTTTGTTTTTGAGCTGTTTCTGCCAGGACCCTCGAAAATCCAGAGCACCATGGTTTCCTCCAAAAGCAACAAGAGCAAGGCGGCCCTGAAGGATGATCTCATGAACCCCAAGCATGAAGAGGAGGAGGTCAAGATTTGCGCTGATGAAGAAGTAGAGGAGGACCCACGTTCGCATCCGCGCGCGACTGTTGCAAGTATCGGGGTGGTAGCCAACCCGTTCAGCCTCAAGAGAAACGCAAGGATGAGTACAGGTGGTAAGGCTCCCCGTCACAGTTTAGCCCAAAGAACACTTCCTCCAGACACCAAAAACCTTTTCCACACTCTAATCCATAAATATCAGTTTGAAAGAGTTCCAGAGGGAGAATTGCCTACTCCTTGGAGTATAGATCGTTGTAACAATGCAGGAAAAGGGAGTTCGGGGTCTGAGGAGAAGTGGGGCAATAATTCCAAGAGCAGGGACTCGCCTTTTGACAAATTTATGAACCGCATAGAAAAAACACGGAGATGATTCGTAATCTCACTTACAAGATAGATGATATGAGGGGACTGTTGAGAAGCTTATTGAAGAGTCTCGCGCACCACCAAGGGATCAAGCTTGAACGCCATGGGTAATGGCACTCCCTTGGCTTTTTCCAAGCTTGGGGGAGTGCCCCGGTATCATTATCTTTTATCTTTTTATCTTCATAATTTGGTAGTCATATCATTGGTAGAGAGGTTATCATATGAGATGGTTTGCAATGTGGAGTATCGTTTTCCCTTTTAGTGATTTATCTTTGTATCCTTTAGTGTGAGTTGTCTTTGATGGAATATTGATGAGAAGCTTCATCTTTACATTCTTGCACCTTTATTTTTAGCATTGCAATCTCTAGTATATGATGAACTTGTGAAAGTTTTGGCTTTACATTGGGTATAACAAGTAGATCTTTTGAGTCTTGGCAAACTTAGCATTGGTCAGTAGCAACAATTATTAGATACCTAAGTAAAGAAGAGAGAATTACATGCAAATATATTATCCTTGTTAACTTTCATGCTTGTTAACTAGCAAGAGTTTTATTCTTTAATTAAAGGGTTATGTGTTGACAAGGAAGAATGTATGTTCTATCTTATTGCTTTTATATTTGTTTGTATCTCTCAACACTGATGTTTGCTACAAAGCCTTGCTAGCCTTAAGCCTTGTACTTAGAGGAAATACTTCTCATGCATCAAAATCCTTGAGCCAAACCCTCCAAAGTGTCCACCATAACTTCCTATATGTGGTATTTCTCAGCCACTCCAAGTAAATTAGTCATGTGCTACGTTTAAAATATTCAAAACACTTCATATTTGTGACACTGTTTTCAGCTCATGAGGAAGTAGTAGCTGGGTTTGTTATCTTCCATGTCAAATTAAGTTTTCCGGACTTGCATGCTTCATCTGCTTGTCCATAATATTGCAAAGAGCTGGTTAGACCATTATAATATAGAGTTACAAAATAGACACTCCTCCATGGTATGAGATTGTTGGCAGGCACCCGAGGATTCGGTTAGCCATGGTATGTGTAAGCAATGGTGGGGAGGAGTGTCAAACTATAGAAAGTGCATATTATAAAGTGCAAAGTGTAAAGTATAAATATCTCGGAACCGCTCTAAAACGTGTTTGTCATGGAAGATATCAAGAACTCTATTGCTAGTCGTTGACGTAGGCAACCACCTCTCAAAACAATTTTTGCCTCTGATTTCAAAAACTTAAAAAGCTCTAGCACATGACTTGATCCCTGCTTCCCTCTGCGAAGGTCCTATCTTTTACTTTATGTTGAGTCAGTACACCTATCATTCTTATTCTCCAAAGCAAGCATTAGTGTTGTTGAGATCCATCCATCTATATTTTGCTAATTTGATTGATCATACTTTTATCTTTTCCTTTTGTCATCACTAAAACCTTTACTTGCAAGAATATGAGCTTGAAAGTTCCCAATGAATGCAAAGGACATGTGATAGTTGAACATGTGACATCTGCAATACATAGCTCTTTTATAAAGACTCCTCTTGAAAGATAAGTTGAATATGCTAATTGTTCTCTGACCGTGAACAAAGTTTGTCATTACCTATCTAAAGATTTTCTTGATATACTTTTACTTGTGATTGTTCATTACTTGTCTCAAGTGAAGTTTTATAAGAAAGGTTGCTGTTCTAAAAAACATGTGTTTTGTTAAGTAAATACTGATGCTTCATGTTCGTATTCTTTATTATCGACACTTCACTCCGTAAACCTGTGGTCACGTTTATTAAGCTCAGTTTTCGCTTGGGGACAAGCGAGGTCTAAGCTTGGGGGAGTTGATACGTACATTTTGCATCACTATTTTAGATCATAATTTACTCTTATTCACTGATATATTTCGTATTATATTACAATACTTATGTTATTTTATCTTATTTTGCATGTTTTACAATTACTCGGGATTTATCTGTCGGAGTCAGGAATCTGCTGAAAAGGACACCGTCAGGAGGGGATACTTTGGAAGCTCTGAAAATCACCAAAATAATATAGGAATTATTTCCTCGCGAGAACAGGCAGGAGGCCAGAAGATCAGCAGGAGGGGTGCCACGAGGCCACCAGGCGACCTGGCGGCGCGGCCCACCCCCTGGCCGCGCCGTGGGCCCGCCTGGCCCCTCTGGCCCACCTCTGGCGACCCCCTTAGGCATAAAACTCCGTCTTGACCTAAGAATCGAGAGGAGGGACTTCGCATAATTTTTCCGCCGCCTCTGCGAGGCGGAAACCACAGAGAGAGAAAAGCTCTCCGACAGGGAGAAATCTGCCGAAATCGCTCCAGGCTTCGTAGGGGTCATCATCTTCATCATCTCCACTGCCATCACCATCATCTCCACCGCTCCACTTCGTTCCGCTGGAACATCTAGGGCTGTACTTTGTTTAGTTCATTGGGGATACTCTCCCGGTGTTGATTACTCCTTGTGGTTGATGTTTTTGAGTTTTATCGGTGAATTAAGTTTATGTCCAGATTTTTATTATTCATTATATCACCTCTGATCATGATCCATACGATGTCTTGTGAGTAGTTCGTTTAGTTCTTGAGAACATGGGAAAAGTCTTATGGTTATTAGTGGAATTATCTTGAGAAATATTTAATGGTTTGATATTTAATTTGTGGTGTTATTCTTCTAGTGGTGTCATGTGAACGTCGACTACATGATACTTCACCTTTATGGCCCTAGGGGAATGCATTGTGTATTTAGTTTACTTATTGTGGGGCTGCCGGAGTGACAGAAACCTAATCCCCGTTGGTAAACTAGTGCACGAGGGAGCGTAGGATCCCAGAGTTTAAAGCTGTGGTTAGATTTATCTTGATTACTTCCTTACATTCGCGGAAGCTTGCAAGGGGTGTAATCACGAGTGTGTATTTGTCCAAGTAAGGACGGTGCACTAGCATAGGTTCACCCACACAACACTTATCAAAACATTAAAGATTAATCAGCGGTATGAAGCGAAAGCACTTGACAATACTCTCTCGTGTGTCCTCAGGAACGTTTGGTAATCATAAGTAAAACAACCAGCTTGTCCTTTGTGCTGAAAAGGATTGGGCCACTCGCTGCAATTATTGCTGCTCTCTTTTATTTACTCGTACTTTATTTACTCGCATTTATTTACTCGCACTTTATTTTATCTGTTATATAAAAAAAACCTAAAAACTTGTCTGCTAGTATTTACAGTGAAACCTTGCTCGAAACTGTTTATCAGCACCTTCTGCTTCTCGTTGGGTTCGACACTCTTATTTATAGAAAGTACTACGATAGATCCCCTATACTTGTGGGTCATCAAAGCGCAAGGCCTGGAGGGGTGGCTGTGCTGCCATGGCACGACTAGAGCGTGTTCTTGCTGCACTCAGTATTTTTGTCACATAATGCACTAGGGGTAAAAGGGTCGGTACCAAGTCAACACCGTTAACTATTAAAATGTACTCCCTCTGTTCCACAATATAAGATGTTTTAGTCATTTAACACATGCACATGCATAGATATGTATCTAGACACATTTTAATATACACATACACTCTTTTTAGTCTGAATCTAGACAACATGTGTACTACCTAAAACATCTTATATTGTGGAACGGAGGGAGTACTAGAGTATCATGTAAGGAAAACAAATTTACGCCTAGTGTCAAATAAGGAATAAGAAAAATTTCAGGCCAAATAGGGAATCGAACTTTTAACTAGTGTCAAATAATGAATTCTCTCTTATCAACATCTTGGTGCGGCACCAACCAAACTCCAGATTGATCAATTGATACCAGCGTCTCCTCGCACGTCATCGGTAACTCCCATGTCTCATTCCTCTTCAATCCTTCTCACGATTCTTGTTTCTCCCCATGTATCAAGACTCAAGAGTATGATTCTCGTTTACCGTTTTTCATGTGATAATACGGATAATGTCAGATCGATATGATTCCCTTGGCTTTTACGTGAAGAACCTTAAACCATAAGAATTCTAATGAGAATATGAGATGCACTAGCAATTCACCGGTGTCCTTATCACCTCTGCTCGTTTAGACGCAAGAACTGCCATATCTACCTGCTCATTGGCGATTTATGGCATTATTATAAAATCAAGCCATTGCTTGTCTGGGAAATTAGGATCATCAACAAGGAAGATTTTGGATGAGTTACTCTGCTGAACATTCCGTGTTATCTCCGGCAACCTATATGTCTTCTAGGAACTAGTATTAGCCATTTGAGCTTTTTTACGGAGCTCTAGCATTTCTATACGAACAGCGGAACAAATCTCCAGCAACCTATATGTTTTGCTTACAAATAAAAGATCTGTTTATTTTTTTTGAAACGAAAAGACCTGTAAATTGGCAGTAATTTGGTTTTGTAATAGATTGGCAAAAACTCGTTTGTTAAACATGGCACGTGTCACCCATTTTATTCCATATGTAGTTTATTGAAATATTAAAAACATCTTATAATTTAGAACCGAGTGAATAGTTCTGTAAGATCATGATTGGAGGTGGCTTCAACAGTGTGCCCTGTCCGGGAAGGGGCCATTCCAGCAGATTGGAGGGCGAAGTAGAATTGATCTATTCCAGATTCCTCGCGATGGTGACGATGACGAGTACGACAACAAGGAGGCCCATGTGACTTCCAGGGCCGGTCCTCGGGGGGGGGGGGGGGGGGGGGGGGGGGGGGGGGGGGGGGGGGGGGCGGCCGCCCCGGGTCCAAAAATTTGGGGGGCCCTTCCCAAGTTAGTGTAACTAGGCTTAGTTAGTTAGTTTTGTGTAGGAAAAAAAATTAATTAGCGTAAGAGGCCATTACTTGTGGGCTCTGATGCTTGGCAATTGGGCCTTGCGTACATGTGGGGCTGTTCACGTTATTATCACGTAAGGATCGCATCCGATCGCATCCAGGTACAAGTAGGACTCTCGTAGGTAGCAGTACGATTGCATCCGATCGCATCCGTCTTTGTCGTCGACTCGCCGCCAGGGCCCTTGCGCTCGCGTCGCGTCGCCGTCTCGCCGAATCCATCCGTGTCGCCGCCAGCGGCTTCCGTCGTTTTAAAGTTAACTATTTTTTGGTTATGGTTGATATGGCAATTACATCATTGACAAGTAGATTTGAAGAACTCCAGAAATTCAGAAGTATATTTGGATTTTTAATGAGTTCAACTGATTTGAAGTCAATGGATGGTTCTCAAATTAAAGACAGTTGCACTATATTTGCAAATAAATTCTCTCTAGCTGGTAAATGTGATATCGAATTGAATGATCTAATTTCTGAGTTAAGTCTTTTGCAGTTGACCTTGCCAGATAGAACAATGTCTGCTATGGAGATTTTT
This sequence comes from Poa pratensis, assembly GCA_947311845.1. Taxonomy (NCBI): domain Eukaryota; kingdom Viridiplantae; phylum Streptophyta; class Magnoliopsida; order Poales; family Poaceae; genus Poa; species Poa pratensis. The sequence goes on from CAMZMU010000067.1 coordinate 28,742,125, forward strand.
CAGTTTGTCAGAGAAGCAGATTGTTATCCTAATATTTATATTGCTTATCGGATCTTATTTACTATGCCCGTGACTGTCGCATCAGCAGAAAGAAGCTTTTCAAAGTTAAAGTTATTGAAGAACTATTTAAGATCTACAATGTCACAGGAGAGGCTAAATGGTTTGGCAACTCTATGCATCGAGAAGAAGTTATTGGATGCTATTGATATTGATTCCATCGTTGGTGACTTTGCATCTAGAAATGCAAGGAGAAAGTTTTAGGGTATGACGAAATTGTAATACTACTCCATCATAATGAAATTGCGCCTTCGTGCGTCCGTGGTTTTTTTCCCGTAAGGGTTTTCCACGTAAAAATTTGTGTCTCATTTCTCTTGTTTGATTTTTTCTTCAACATATATATGTACTTATACTTTGGGGCCTAAATTTTAGTCTCGCCCGGGTCTCTGAAATCTCAGGACCGGCCCTGGTGACTTCATATGGTGTCGATACCAACTAATATTCCAACACTAGTGCCACACACCATATTACCGGCGGCGAGGTGGACAAGGTGATTATTGTTCCTGAACAGTACAAGGGAAGGGATCATTTTCCACTCTCTCGATGGTTCAGGTATGATAATTAGTCATGTTGGTGATGCAACTATTCATAATCCGGGCTAAAATTTGCATCTTCCTGAAATTCTTCATGTTTCTAGTGCATCAAACCATCTATCTCGGTTTCGAAAAAATAATATTAAAAACGGTTTCGAAAAAGAAAAAAAACCATCTATCTGACCATTATTTTCTTTTTTTATCAACGACCATATCACCGGGATAACACTTCATAGAAGAAGGTGCATCGGTGGTCTTTACCCCCGCAGCTCCTGTACATCAAGCAAGTTTTCTAAGCCTCGGAGCTCTGTCATGCAAAGTGGCATAATTTGTCTTTAATCATCGTAGAGAAAATCCTTTGGAAGAATAAATTTTCTTATGCAAAATAATCATTCCAGAGTCTGCGTGTAATCCATGTCAACTAACCAAAAGTAATCAACTCTCATATCTACAAGTGTTCCACGGCTCCCGCCGCCGCCTATGGAGCGTAGCCCCGGTCTGGTTAATGTGATGCCGGCGGTGCTGGAGACCCCTCCAGAACTGCTACTTAATTAGTGCTTATGAAGTAGGTGCTCATCACGGAAGGTGGTTCTCTACGGTGACATCATAGCGTCAAAGTGTTCATCCGTAGACCCACAGAACTATTGTGATGTCCGTGTGCCACTAGTCGGCGAGCGGCTCACCCTCCTCAGTGATGTGATACTAGGCACCGAACTTCTAGCTAGAGCATGAAATACAAGATCTTCTTCCCCTACAGTTGTTGGCACTCGGCAACAAGGTCTAACTTTAATGGGATATAGGTTGTGATGTTACCGGTGCTGGGGGTGGAAGGCGTGGTGGTCGAAGTGACAAAGATGTGTACTACAACTTTTGTATAAAATTTGTAGAGCCTCCAAATGCAAAGATTATATACGGTAGAAATTTTACTGAAGTGAGTGACCTAAGATTACCAGTCTGAAAAAGCGACAATGAGTAAATAGTCTCTCCATCTTAGAAACCTGAAATAATACAATATAGCAAACTTGTGTCGCCAACACTCGGTTTAGTAGCCGGTTACACCGGTCTCTTAGTTTCATAAGATATTAATATATAATAATTTAAAAAATGATAACATATAATGGTAATAAAGTGTTTTAGTACGTTTAGATTAAATAAAATGGAAATTAAAAGGTATCTAAAGTTCTTAAAATAGTACCGAGGTTTCATAGGTTTTGGTAGTAGCGCCACTCATAAACCTAATGGCATGAAAGAATGGGCATAGATTTGTGTATGACCTCTCAAAACATATGGAAATTATTATATCGGAATAAAAACATATGAACCGGCATCACGCCCATAAATCCATACAACCTAATAACCAATAACCATGGTAATATATGTCTAATACTCCTCATATAGTCGTCAGTAACCTTGGCCAAACGCCTAGAAATTAAGAGAAACAAAGAGTGTTGTATCAAGTACAGTACACGACGAGAATTAATCAGAACAGTAATATTGTAATTATTAATAAACAACTCGAATTTTATCATAATGAGGTGATCCAAGAAATACCAACGCATAAAAGTGTGTTTACTTTTTCTTCTCTAGCTAGGCTAATAACACACATCAGTTAGTTGTATCTAGCAGACAATATGTTCCCACTATTGTTATATCATCATAAATTGACTAATTCTAGAATCTAAAACGGAGATGCCATAACATCTATAATAAATAGTATTTCAACAAGATAAAAAAATCATTGCATATATCATCACATAAAACAATGAATGCACCATAACAAAATAACATAGATTAACATAAGCATGAATGTCAGCTTATATATTCTAAGACATTATAGAAATCGAGAAATGACTCCATTGCTACTACAACAAACCATGGATGACTCATCATCGGAGTAGCGAGGCAACAATCTTAGCAAATTCCGATGGTGGAATTCCTAGTGACCACCTTTGGAGATGATTTTTGTTTCGCCCATCGAGTTACTTGTGTGCATGAATTTTCATGCTTTAGTTGAAATCGAAAATAAAAATATGAAGCGTTTTAGGGTTGTACTAAGACCTAGGATGAAGGGTTGCACACAAGCATTATGACTCTTTTAGGGCTCCATCTTGGAAATATCATAGTTAGTATCATGCATTCTATGTTGACAAAAATTCAATGTGGTACATAGTGGTATCATTATATGTTACAAATCATAGCACGTAAACTAGATATTCTAATGACAACCTCCGTCCCATAATTCTTGTCGTAATTCAGTTTTGAACTAAATCGACAAGAATTATCAAACAGGGGGAGTAGACTTTATAAACATACTTGTATTGCCTTATAAAAATAAATAAATAAATAAATAAGGTGTGAAGATAATATTAATATATGATACTACACATTATAGGGCTAATAATACACTAGTATCGTATACTCCCTCTAGCCCTTTTTTAGTGTCGTAACGTGCAATAGTTTTTTAGATCAGAGATAGTACAACTTGTATGGATAACTTGCGATAGTTTTTTAGATCAGTGATAATACTTAATCTGCTATAGCAATTAGCATATGATACTAGGCATTATCTGGCTAATAACATACAATAGTATCGTATACTTAATCTGTTTTAGCATAGCTAATGGTCTGTTTAGACATTAAACATGCATTGAAGACGCTGCTAGCTCGGTTTGTGCCAACCAAATGGCTAGCCATGAGCCCATGACAAGCATGACAAGGCTGTAAACGCTAGCTGAGCAAGAAACCAAATGCAAACGACCAAAGCTAACCTCGTTATTAGCTCCGTTCCCTATTCTTCTTCTGATCGATCGACCAACCCGGGAAGACATCCACAACGCTGCCGGCCGGCCAGCACGGGCTATACACCATGAGCTGGTGCGCGCTGCCAGCTGACCTTGTTTCGCGGGTCGCCGACAGGATCACCGAGCACGCAGACCTTGCGCGCTTCCGCTCGGTGTGCCCATCGTGGCGCTCGGCCTCCGCGGCCCACGCCGCCCGCCGCCGCGTCCCACTGCTTCTCGTGGCCTCCCAAGTCTCCGGCGACAACTGCAGTCTTTGGTCCCTCACCGACGACAGAATCGTGGAGATACCCGTCCCCGCCGCGCGCGGCTTCTACTTCCTCTTCGCTTCGCCGCGCGGCTGGGCGCTCGGCGTGGCCCACGCGACCTCTCGGCCAAGCTGCTGCACCCCATCACCGGCGCCTCGGAGAGCCTGCTCGCGCTGCCGTCATCGGTCCGCGACGACGATCGGAAGATCCCCGTGACATGGTTTGGGATCGGTCGCCGGCCGCCATCATGGTCTCGCCGGGAAAGGGCGCGTTCTTCTGCCGGCTGCGCAGTGTGGCGGCGGATCGTGGAGCCCGCTCGCCGGGTGCTCGCAGGACGCTGACCATGTCAGCAGCATCACCTACAGCGACGGCACGTTCTACCTCCTTGACGGGAGGGCCCGAAGGGTCATGGCCGTGGACGGCAAAACCTTCGATGTCGTCGCGGTCATCGAGCCGCCGGACATGAATTCTCCACGCACCTGGTGCGGACCAGAGTCCACCCTCGTCGCCTCGCCCGGCGAGCTCCTTCTGATCGTCAGGACGAGCCTTCTGTTCGAAGTCGTATATCACAGCTCGGAGGGCTTTCTCAAGGTCTTCCGCGCGGACGTCCGGAGCCCGGCTGCGGCCGCGTGGTCGGAGGTCACCGACGACAGCGGCATCGGCGACCGCGCTGTGTTCGTGGACCACGTCCGGGGGTTCTGCGTCGAGGCCAGCGGGGTCAACGGGTTGAGGAGAAACTGCATGTACGTGGCCAGAGGGTACGAGGTGGTCGACGACGACTACGGGATGGACGTCTACGCCAAGTTCACCGTGTCCGTGCTCGATCTCGCCGACGTTACCACCGATAATCTCGAGTACGGGAACCTGAGGAAGTTCCGGGACGACAGGCTCTGGCAGTGGCCTTCCTGGTCCATGCTAAATCTGCACTGATCCAAACATAAACAGGTACGTGCTTAAGTGCTTTGATCGGATCAAGGTTGCAGGAATCAGTGCTGTAATGTTCAAGTTGAATTTGGCGGTACTTCTTCAGAGTTCAGACGTGTTTTTTTGGTTCCAAGTGAATTCAATTTGCAAGAATTTCTTTGGCAAAGGCGTCACCGAGCGCGCGCGTACGTGTTCCTCAGAAACAAATCCTAACGTAGGAGACTTTGTTCCTCCAAATGAAAGTTGTTTTCTTCGTTTCTTCTGTGTCCAAACCTTTGTACACCCTGCAAGGAAGATAGGCCAACTCTTAGAGTTAGTTTTGGCAGTGAATTTTCTGAACAAAGTGTGAGATATTTGGAGAGAACTAGTCTTAACTGTGTATCACTGTGTATTATCCTTACGGGTTGTTTGGTTAATGTATTTTGAGACAACTTTTTTTTTTCAGAAAAGGGGAGAAGCCCCAGCCTCGATTGATGCACACAACTTTTATTGCAAAGTCTTAGTAGTTCAGAGTTTACATATCATAACAGAAACAGAGTATCAAAGCAACAGACAGCCAGGCAATAAAAAGAAACAAAACAAGCTTCTTGAGCGACTTTTATTCTTCTTAAGCGGCTTGAATTCATTTAGACAGCCGTGAGGTACCCCGGGCATAGATATCCGAAGCGACCGCCTCCAGCCGGGTGCATCCAGAGTTGATATGCGCACGTTGCGCCAATGGGACCAGGAAAGACCACTCGTGGATCCAGTGGGAAGCCAAGCGGATTACCTGTAAAAAATTAGTATGGCCACCTTTGATAAAAATTATATCATTTCTGCATTTCCATAGAGACCATAATAAAGCACAAGTCCCCACACGAATTTGTGCCTTAATTTTTTTTCAACCCCATTTAGCCAATTACCGAACATATTCGTACCATTAACCGGTGGGGTGATATTAAAAGCATATTGCACCACGGCCCATAATAAATGCGCAAAAGGGCATGTACAAAATAAATGATCTATAGACACCTCCGAATCACAAAACACACATTTCTTACATCCATTCCAATTACGTTTAGCAAGGTTATCTTTCGTTAAAATAACTTTGTTAAAAAAGAACCACATAAAGATCTTAATCTTCAACGGGACCTTTAGTTTCCAAATATGTTTGCACAAATCAACAGTATGACCATTTAAAAGATCTTCATACATGGATTTTACCGTAAAAGATCCTGAAGTAGTAAGTTTCCAAACAAATTTATCATCTTCATTTGTTAGGTTAAAAGTCGTAAGTCGTTGAAGTAAATGCAGCCAAGCATCCCATTTGTTGCCTATTAAGTTTTGTCTAAACTCTATATGCACAGAGGAATTTGCTAAGGCATCGCCCACCAAAAAGTTTTTTGGCGTACCACGTTATATAACAAGGGGTATTGAGCTGACAATGGAACTTCTCCCAACCATGTATCCTCCCAAAAACGGGTTGCTTGACCATTTCCTACTACAAATTTACCTCTGCTGAAAAAGTAGTCTTTTACATTCATAAGACCCTTCCAAAACTGTGAGTCAGTGGGTTTAGCTGTCACTTGTGACAATGTCTTATTTTGTAAGTATTTGTTTTGTAGTATTTCTTGCCATACTCCTTCTTCATTAATAAGCTTGAACAGACACTTACTTAATAAGCACTTATTCTTAATATCAAGAACCTCAATTCCTAACCCTCCTTGGTCTTTGGGTCTACAGATAATGTTCCATTTTGTGAGTCTGTATTTTTGTTTATGTTGATCACTCTGCCAAAAGAAACGGGACCTATAAAAATCTAGCCTTTTCAATACCCCTTTAGGTATCTCTAAAAAGAACAACATAAACATAGGTAAACTGGTAAGAACAGAATTTATTAGCACTAGTCTGTCCCGTATGAGAGTAGCTTGCCTTGCCAGCAACCCAGCTTCTTCTCAAACCATGTATCTACTGGATTCCATTCTTTGTTTAGTAGTTTCCTATAGTGGATGGGGATCCCTAGGTATCTGAACGGAAGGGCCCTGACTCACACCCAAAAATATTTCTGTATTGGTCTTCTGCCTCTTTAGCTTTCCCAAAACAGTATATTTCACTTTTATGAAAGTTTATTTTAAGACCAGATAGTTGCTCAAAGATGCACAATATCAATTTCATGTTAACCGCCTTTTCTAGGTCGTGTTCCATGAATAAAATAGTATCATCCGACATATTGCAGGATAGAGACACTCCCCTCAACTAGATGAGGGATGAGGACCATGAGGCCCCAACTTGACCATCCTCTTTCGCTCTTGTGATGAGAATAGCTAGCATATCTGCCACTATATTAAAAAAATTATAGGAGAGAGAGGGTCGCCTTGTCGAAGACCCTTTCTAGTCTGAAAGTAGTGGCCAATATCATTATTGACACGTATGCCAACCGATCCCCCCATAATATAATTTTGTATGAGATCGCACCATTTTTTGTCAAAACTTTTCATTCGCGGCGTTCGCAATAAGAAAGGCCATTTAACTTTATCATAGGCTTTTTCAAAGTCAATCTTAAATAAGACACCATCCAATTTCTTCCTATGAAGTTCATGGATAGTCTCATGAAGAACAACTACCCCCTCAAGGATATGTCGTCCTGGCATAAAAACTGTTTGGGTTGGTTTAATAACTTTGTGAGCAATTTGAGTTATACGATTGGTCCCAACCTTCGTAAATAATTTAAAACTCAAATTTAAGAGGCATATCGGTCTGTATTGCTGAATCTGAACCGCATCCTCTTTTTTTGGCAGCGGAGTGATCACACCAAAATTTAGCTTATGTAGTGGTAGTAGGCCTTGTTGCAACGGAACAAAAAGTGCCATTAGATCTTTTTTAATCACATTCCAAAACGTTTTATAGAATTCAGCAGGGAACCCATCTAGTCCCGGAGCCTTATTATGTTCCATTCGCATAATAGCTTCTGAAACCTCATCAGCTGTAAAATCCGATGTAAGGATTTCATTCAGAGAGACAACTAGTTTAAAGAAACGGTTTTGCTAATTCCCAATCGAATGAGAATTACCTTAGTTCTCATTCGCATGATGTCATCAGTTGTAAGTGGACTTGCAACTGCTTCGGACGACTTGACTTGCAACTGGGATTTGATGACGTCATGTGAATAAGAATTAAGTTAATTCTCATTCACCTGAGTTGCATTTGCAACTACTCTGGATCATTTGATTTGCTTCGTGATTCGTGCTAATCATGAGTTGCAACTTGACTTACAACTCGGATTGATAAAGTCATGCGAATGAGAAATAAGCTAATTCTCATTCGATTGAGCACTAGAGAGACTCTTAAAAACTAGTTACACCTAGCTCCACCATTGAGTAGATCATGTTTATTTTGCACTCCAGTCTGGTGGAGTGGCCCCTTCCCGGCCAGCGCACACTCTTGAAGCCACCTCCGGTCACGGTCATACAAAACTAACGGATGCCGAAGAATACCAGAATAGAATTGGAAAATGGAATTCCACGATCGGGGGATGAACATAAAATGCCATGTTTAACAAAAGAGTTCTTGCAAATCTATTACAAAGCCAAAGCACTGACAATTAAACAGATATTTCACTTGTAATAAGCAAAACATGTCGATCAACAAACTAAACACGAACAACTCTTAATCCTGCAACAATTAAGGCGATCGAGTTGAGGACGTAATTTAGTTTGGATCAGTGGAGATTTGGCATGGACCAGGAAGGCCACTGCCAGAACCTTGGGCACCCGCAGCGATACAGGTTCCCGAGCGAGAGATTGTGGGTGGTAAGGTCGGCGAGGTCGAGAACGGAGACGGTGTACCTCCCATAGACGTCCAACCCGTAGTCGTCGTTGACCTCCTCGTGCGAGCTGGCCACGTACACGCAGTTCCTCCGCACCCCGTTGACCCCGTTGGCCTCGACGCAGAAGCCGCCGAGGTGGTCCACGAACACGGCACGGTCGCCCATGTCGCCGGCGACCTCCGGCCACCGGCCGCCAGGCTTCGGCGGTCCAAACGGAAGACCTTGAAAAGGCCCCCCGAGTCGTACCACGCTGTGTGGTACACAAGATGCGTCCTGACGATCAGAAGGAGCTCGGCGGACGACGCGACGAGGGTGGACTCCGGTACGCACCAAGGGTTGGGCACCATGTGCGGCGGCCTGATTGCGGCGACCACGGCGAAGGTTGCGCCGTCCACGGCCGTCACCTTGTGGGCGCGCGTGTCCAGGAGGTAGAACGTGCCGTCGCAGTAGGTGATGCTGCTGACGTCCTGGGACTGGGAGCATCCGGCGACCGGGCTCCACGATCCGTCGAGTGGCCGCAGCCTGCAGAAGAGCGCGCCCTTTCCCGGCGAGATCACGACGGCGTCCGGCGACCGATCCCACACCGTATCACGGAGGATCCTCCGATCGTCGTCGTGGAAAGAGGGCGGCAGTGCGGGCAGGCCCTCCGACGCGCCGGTGAAGGGGTGCAGCAGCGTGGCAGAGAGGTCGTTGGCCACGCCGAGCGTCCAGCCGTGCGGCGAGGCGAAGAGGAATGAGAGGCCGCGCGCGGCGGGCACGGGGATCTTGGTAACGCTGTCGTCGGCGAGGGACCAGAGACTGCGGTTGACGCCGGAGTAGTCTGTGGTTGGCAGTAGAAGCAGTGGGACGCGACGACGGGCGGCATGCGCCGCCGAGGCCGAGCGTCACGATGGGCACACCGACCGGAAGCGCGCGAAGTCGGCGTGCTCGGTGATCCGGTCAGCTATGCCCGCTAGGATATCGGCCGGCAGATCGGACCAGCTCATGGTGTGTAGCCCGTGCCGGCCGGCCGCGCCGTGGAGTCTTCTTGGATCGGTCGTGAAATCGGGACAAGAATGGGGAAAGGAGCTAAAATGCGTGGTCGACTTTGCTCGCTTGCATTTGAGTCGCTGGAGCGCAAAGCAGAGAAACGTTTTTTTATTTCTCAAGTTTGTGGGATTTGTTCGGCGGTTCATATAAAAATACCCTCGCGAAAGAAAATAGTGAGTCAGTGGAGCGCAAAGCAGAGAACTGCTCGCTTGCATTTCTTTTTATCTACGATCATGTCACCTAGAGAACGGTGGCGGACCCAAGAATATTCAAAGCTCAGGCAAACAGCGAATTTAAGAGCTAATAACACTAATTTTGATCAAGGTTGCCAATAAGTTAGGCTACGATCGATCGGTTCATAGAGGAAGGTGCATCGGTGATCTTTACCCCATCAACCCGGGCTTAGGAACGGTTGAGTGATCTTTTAATTTCTTCTGCAAAATGATTCGTCTAGAGTCCACGTGTAATCCATGTCAACTAACCATAAGTTATCAACTCTCATATCTATAAGTGTTTCCACGGCTCCCTTATAATTAGTGTTTTCTGATGTTTGTGGGCTAGCCCTATATCTATAGGGTGTCAGCGGTATTATGTAAAGGAAAAGTCTAACGATCACCCGGGGGATCACGTCTGGCGCGTCCTCCGCCTCGTACGCGCGCCACACGTCCCGTGATGGAAGGAAATAGGAGACAGCACGTGTTGGGGCCCACCATCACATCCTTATCTCTGTTTTCCACTCCACTCGTTCGCTCCGGCCCTTTCCTTCCTCCTTCCTCACACGCAGGTCACCCTCTGATCCTCTCCCAAATCCCATGCCTAGTGCCATGCTCCACCTCCAACCTCGGCTAGATTCATGGCCGTCAGTCATGCTCGGCGAGATCTAGCGCTACAGCATGCTGGGCTCCCAGCTCCCCACCTCGCGCCTCCTCTCATGGGACAGCTGAGATCCTCCGCCCAGAGCTCGAGCCCAAGCTTGCCGCCTCCTCGAGCACCTCCGGCTGCAGCAGGCCGCGGCCATGCTTGCCCAGCTCCCTCCTCTCCGTCTCGCATCCGCCTCCCCACACCCCTCTTCCTCCACCCTCGCCAACAAGACGTTGCAGCTCCCGTGAGCCACCCTATCGCCGACGAGCTGCAGAGGGCGGCCACCGGAGCTGCAGAGGGCAGGCGGCCGAGCTGCAAGGGTTGGACGCCGGAGCTACAACGGGGAGGACGACCGGCGGCGAGGCGTGGTGCTACCACATCACGGTGGCGGTGCTCCCATAGTTGAGGTGTGGTGCTACCGGCGGCGAGGTGTGCTGCTACCACGACACGGCGGCGGTGCTACCTGCGGCGAGGTGTGCATTTTTCTTTCTTTTTTTGCTATATGTGGCGCAAACTTTTGCAAGCTTTGTAGCAATATTTTTTCTCCTTTTACGCAAATCCACAGAATTATTGTAGCATTTTTATCCCTAAGATGATGCAAAAAATTAATGTTGATGCACAATTTCGAAAGATTTGTAGCAAAAAAATTCCTCTCTGAATGCAAATCCGCATAATTGTTGTAGCATTTTTTTTTCTTTTCTCAAATGATGCAGTTTTTTGTTCACGAGATTATGCAAATTTTCAGTGTGTGCAAATTCTGGAAAGGTTTGTAGCAAACCTTTTCCTCTCTGGATGCAAATCTTCTTGTATTATTTGAAGCAAAAAAAAATTCTCCCTTGCTGCAATTTTTTTCTTTTTCACAAGGTGAATTGTAGCAATTTTTTCTTCTTTTTTTGCTACTTGCTGCAATCTTTTTGCTTCACGGCAGGTGCATTGTAGCATTTGTTTTCTTATTTTTGATGCTACTTGCTACAATCTTCTCTTCACGAAATGCATTGTAGCAATTTTTGTTTTTTTGATGCTATTTGCTGCACGCACAGATGCTACCGGCGGCGTGGATGCTGCCCTCGCCGGAGTTGAACCGCGGTCTCCGGCGACGGCGTCTTCTCCGGAGATGGCATGCGAAGCGATGGGGGCGACGGCGTCTTCCCCGGCAACGGTGCCTTCTCCGGTGACGGTGGGCCGAGCAAACGGGAGAAGACGATAGGTGGAGCGACGCCGGCGACGGCAACTTCTCCGGCGACGGCGGGCCGAGCAAACGGATGGAGGCGTCATAGGCGAGAGGGATTTGTTTGTTTATTAATGTGCGAGCCTGTGAGGACGATAACAGCGAGACCTAATTTTCTCTCAGTTTACTGGTCCACGGGACACGTGTCGGCCTCTCCACCCGGGGGATCGGACGGAAAGATCCCCGGGGGACGCCTAGTTCTATCCTTATGTAAACCTTATAGATGACAATAGTAAATGTACGTGGATTTATCGTCTCAAACGTTGCTCTCATCTGTTCCAAGTTTTCGAAGAAAAAAACTCGCGTTGATCGAAAAATCATTACACGCATACTGACTATAGAGGTGAATATGAAAATTAAATAGTTACCTTTAAAGTCGGTGAATTTCACATCGTGTGTCATACCCTTATGTTCACCAACAAAATGGCTAGCGGTATCCTGCTCGAGGACTCTACTCCCCTCCTCGACAATCTGTCCAGAAGGGAAAATTAAACGGTGACGCGAAGCTTTGTGGCTCAAATTCTATATATTACTCACTCCGTTCCAAATTAATTGACTTGGTTTTTTTCCAAATATGGATGTATCTATACTTATTTGATGTCTAGATACATCCATGTGTAACAAAATGTGTGTCAATTAAATCCGAACGGAGGGAGTAGATCCCAATCTAAACATTTTCACCCAGCATCACTTGATGGATCTCATCAGCCTCTGGCAAAGGCTGCAAGGTGTTCATCTTCAACGTGGAACTTCTGATGTTATCTCTTGCAACCTCTGCTCAAATGGAATGTACTCATCGTCTCATCTAGAGCTCAGCGTACAACGCTTAATGCATCATATCAATTCCCTGGTGCCCTGCCACCTAGTTTCGAAATCTGGTCATCGTGGAAATGCAAGAGTTACGCCTGGCTGTGGCTAGCTCTCCAGAATCTCCACCGCCGTAGTCTTGAAAGGAAACTAGGCGAAACTAATGCTGAGGCGACGGCGGTGGACGCTAGCACCGCCGCCGTGGATGGCTGAGGGAGATGGGTCTAGGTTCGCATGCCTAGGGGCGCTAGACGCGTCGCCGTCCGGGGAGGCGGATCTGACAGGAACCGGTGAAGATCTCCACGGGGAGCACGTCGCCGTCCAGTCGGCTTTGGAAGCTTTGGATGAAGAAGCGCCGCCTCCCATCTCATGCAGCAGCAGTCGACGCCGGGGCTACACCAACAATTCCCGGCGTCGGCCCCCTCCCCCATCCCACCGATCAGCAACGTGCCGGGTGGCTCGGGCACTGGCCATGCCACGCCCTCGTTCTCGGGAGGGGTGCCCATGCAGGCGCCGATGCAGACCTATGCGCCACCATCTGGTTCGGCTCCACTTCGCCCTCTCCAGCCACCTTCTAGGAGCTATGGACCGCCGGCATACCTACCGACGTTTCCGCAGCAATATCAGCCTCCGCCGTTGATGAACACGAACTTTCAGCCGCCACCGATGCTGGGCGCGGGGCTTCCAGCGTTACAGCAGCAGAGTACGGGGCAGCAGCAGCAGCAGGTGCAGGTTGCGCAGCCAACGAGCCATGCCGCTCCTCGCCCTAAGCGCAAGAAGAAGAGAACTCCACAACTGGGACAACAGCCGCAGCAACCTCCTGTGCAGCCTCAAAATTTTGTGCAGTATGGGCAGGTGCAGCAGCCGTCGTTTAATCCGCAGCCTTCGTTTCAGGGGCAGCAGGTGTACTCTCAGGGGCCAAGTGATGCTGTGGTTGTTAACCCGTCGGGACCGGTTCCTTTGGCTGATGGGTCTCAACAGCAGCAACCTCAGACTGGGACTGTGTCGGGAGGCAAAACTAAGTCCAAGAAGGTATGCTGGAACTGTGCAGTGGATACTCATTCTTCTAAGGAGTGCACAGTTAAGCACTACTGCCTCATATGTGACAATTTCAAGCACCCAACCATGCGATGTCCGACACTCAAGCTACCGAAGCCATGTGCCTTTTCTTCCGGTTTTGGTACCGATGAGACGATGTTTGTGCAGCTGCCTGATAGCGTGTATAAGCCTCACCTAGCTCCGACGAACTCACCTACCGCGCTTGTCACGATCGTGGGTGATCCTGTCCCAGCGGCTGCAATCGAGAACTTGACATCCAGAATGTGTCCCTCGAGCTCTCAGTGGACTTGGGAGGCACTCCCACATGGGGCTGATGCTTTCTTGATTGGGCTACCATCGGAGGAAGACCTCCAGAGGTTGGTTGGCCTACAGATGAATATCCCATCATACAAGGCTCAGGCGATTTTCTCAATGTGGAAGGTCCAGGACATTACCCCGTCTAGGGTGATGGAGAAGGTTTGGGTGCATGTGAAAGGTGTGCCGTATCCAGTGAGACACTTTCTTGGTTTTTGGGCTGTTGGCTCTCTTATTGGGACGACTCTTGATGTTGATCTTGTCACTTACCGGAGTCGTGGTATCGTTCGAATTCTTGTGGGTATGCTTAATCCGCAGGCACTTGAGAAGAGTTTGAATATCAACGGGCCTTATATTGGAGCAGCTTGTGTGGTTAAACTTAGAGAGTACGAGTTCTTTTTCCGTCGCGAGGCTGCGGATTTCGTCCCGGATGCCAACTTGTTCCTTATTTTTGGCGACGCAATGGTGATGATGTTGATGAGGAGGAAGGTAATGAGGAGGGCATGGGTGGTTCCTCGGGGTCGGCTGGCATGCAAAACACTCAAAGTACTAGTATGGATGTTGATGCAAGCAAACCGACCGGGGACAATAACCATGGCAAGACGGTGATTCCGGATGTTCTTTCCACCTCTATACCGGCTATGGCGATTACTCCTTACAACCCCAACCCATGTACACCTAGAGGGATTGAAATTGTGGAGATCATCCGAAGGTCATCTCCGGAGCTGATACGTAATTTGAATTGTGTTGATTCGGTTGAAGAGGTGAATTCTGCAGCTATGTACACAGCAGTGCAAGATGGGCCGGCTTCTGCAGGCTATGCTGATCGGGATGGGCTGCTGGCTGGGTGTGGCAGGCCGCTGGAGCTGGCCAAACCTGCCGGCCAGTCTGGGCCGCAGCCGGGCCGTAGCTCGCATGATGCTGTGGCCGCGGCTGGCCAGCTTGGGCCGCTGGCACCCCACAGGCGGCAGATAGTGCTGGCCAGAGTGGGCCGACTCTAGCTGCTGACCAGGGACATGCCAGTGGCGCTGTTTCTGCGCCTATGCTGGACCAGGGGGAGGTTTCTGCATCGACCCTGCCTCCCCTGGACCTGCATTTCGGCACTGCTGGTGGCACTGTAGCTGGGGCGGTGGAGGACTCTTCCTCGACGTTGTCCTCGCCGTCCCAGGCCATGGCGCAGCTGGACACTACAGTGGACGGGTCAGCTCCTACATCACCAACGCTGACCCCACCACTATTTACGCGGGGCCTCTCTCGGACATGGTTGGCTCTGTCTCGCCTTGCACCCCACCTCCTACTGCGACCCCGCGTCGTAGCGGGAGGTTCGAGTCGGCGATGGATGGAGCTAACCCTACCGATGAAGACTCCATGGTGAGGGCTATGCGACGCAAGGCTGAGATTAATCTCGACTCACATGGTACGGATAACGCTCCCAAATCTTTTCTTTCTTTTTCGCCTTCAGTTATTTCATCAAAGCTTGCTAAAGTAGGAGTAAAGCTAGGTAATGATAGCTCTCAAATTTCTGTTTCGACTCGAGTCTTGAGACATATGGAATTGACCGTCTAACGGTTATGCCTAAAGTCTCGACCGGTCTAAGTGCCACCTATATAGATGATGAGGAAGCGAATGCCACATCAGATGGTCAGCTACTCTCTCATTTAGTTGGTGAAGTGTCGGAAGTTGGATTGGATATCGATAGCCCTTTATATGAGCTAAAAGCTTCATGTCGAAAATCCAAATCTTCTTCTAACAAGAGGTCTCGGAAAAAGACCAAATTATCCAAATCCCCCATTGTTTCCCAATGAATGGTATGTTTGCAAATAGCAGAGGTCTTGGTGACTTGGCTAAATATTTGCATTTCGCTTATGCTGTTCGGGATCATAACTTGGATTTTTTGGGTATTTCTGAAACCGGTAGGCGTGAGTTCTCGCAAAGTTCTCTAAACAGACTCTCCGGAGGTGTAGAATTTGCTTGGTTCTCTCGCCCGCCACGTGGTCGTTCTGGGGGTATTTTACTCGGAGTAAGGACTGAGACTATGGAAGTATTAACAGTTACGGATGGTGAGTTTCACATTAAGCTACACATCCGTAACAAAGTTGATAATTTCGTATGGAGCCTTGTCACCGTGTATGGACCTGCACAGGAGGAGCCAAAGGCCGATTTTCTCATGGAAATGGTTAATCTAGTAAAAGATAACCCACATCCCATGATCATTGGGGGGGATTTTAACATGTTACGATTCCCCTTTGAGAAAAGTAGAGGCCGGTTTGACAACCATTGGCCTCTTTTGTTCAATGCAGTCATTGACAGCTTGAGCTTGAGAGAGGTCTCGATGGTTGGAAGACAATTTACTTGGGCAAATAATCTGCCAGAACCCACATACGAAAAACTAGACCGAGTACTTATGGATACGATTGGGAGATGAAATTCCCCATGGTATCGGTACGGGCTCTAGAACGTATTGAGGCTCTCTCAGACCATGCTCCCATTCTGATGACTACTGGATTGCCGAGACCACATGTAACCGTCGGTTCAAATTTGAACTTGGATGGCTACACCGTGAAGGCTTCCAAGATATGGTAAAAAGATTTGGGAAAGGCCGGTTGCTGGGACGACGCCAATCCAGAGGTGGAATAACAAAATACGTGCTCTACGTAAATACCTCATTGGATGGGCTCGTCACACAACGGGTTTACTGAAGAAAGAAAAGCAACGACTTTCATCAATTATTGATGACCTCGAGGCTTGGCAGAAATTCGGGCGTTATCCGTGCATGAAATTGAGTTGAAAAACCAATCCAATGCACAGATTGCCGGATTACTCCGCGAGGAGGAGCTTAAATGGTATCAACGTTCCAAAGCTCAATTCATTCTGGAAGGGGACTCAAATACGAGATATTTCCATAGTGTGGCCAATGGCAGACACAGGAAGAAACGTATTTTCTCCCTTGTACAGGAGGAAGGAACGATTGAAGGCCACGAGCAACTGAAGTCGTATATTACTAAATATTATAAGTGTCTGTTTGGAGCTCCGGAGGAAGATCATTTTTCCTTGGATGAAAACCAAACAGCAGACATACCCCAGGTTTCTCATGAAGAAAATAGCATTCTTACTGCACCTTATTCTGAGGAAGAAGTGAGAAAGGCTATTTTCCAAATGGAACACAACAAAGCTCCCGGTCCTGATGGCTTCCCAGCTGAATTCTATCAGAACTTTTGGGACGTTATCAAGTCAGACCTTCTCCAATTGTTCTGCTGCCTTCATAGTGGACAATTAGAGTTGTTTCGCTTGAATTTTGGTGAGATTATTTTACTACCTAAGATTAATGAGGCCGAAAGGATCCAACAATACAGACCCATTTGCCTCCTTAATGTTAGTTTTAAAATATTTACCAAAGTCGCGACAATAAGGCTGAATACCGTGGCTGACCATGTGGTTCGTCCATCGCAGACAGCTTTTATGCAAGGGCGCAACATCCTGGATGGGGTGGTTACCCTTCATGAAACGGTCCACGAGATGCACCGCAAAAAGTTGAATGGGGTGATCCTCAAGCTGGATTTTGAGAAAGCTTATGATAAGGTTAAATGGTCCTTTTTACAACAGACTCTCAAAATGAAAGGTTTTTCTGATGAATGGCGGCCTTAATACAGTTTCATTTCGGGAGGAAGTGTCGCCATTAAGGTCAATGATGACACAGGTCGATACTTCCAAACCAAAAAGGGACTTAGACAAGGTGATCCTTTGTCGCCGATGCTATTTAATATAGTGGCGGATATGCTCGCTATTTTGATTGAACGTGCTAAGGCCGATGGCCAAATTGAAGGGGTCATTCCTCATCTAGTGGATGGTGGTTTGTCCATACTTCAATACGCCGATGATACAATTCTCTTTATGGATCATGACATCGAAAAAGCAAAAAATCTGAAGTTAATTCTCTCAGCTTTTGAGCATTTATCGGGGTTAAAGATTAATTTCCATAAGAGTGAATTGTTCTGTTTTGGCGAGGCTCAAAATGATGTTTCTCAGTATGCCGAGCTTTTTGGCTGCGCGCAGGGACAATTTCCTATCAAGTATTTGGGAATTCCGATCCATTATCGGAGACTCACAAATGCTGAATGGAAACTGGTTGAGGAACGTTTACAGGCTAGATTACACAGCTGGAAAGGTAAATTATTATCCTTAGGAGGAAGATTAGTTCTCATAAATTCAGTACTAAGCAATATGGTACTGTATATGATATCTTTCTTCCAATTGCCGAAAGGGGTCTTAAAAAGATTGGATTATTTCCGGTCAAGATTCTTTTGGCAAGGGGATAGTGAGAAACGAAAGTACCGTTTGACTAAGTGGAGTGTGGTTTGCCGACCTAAAGACCAAGGAGGACTTGGAATTCATGACCTTGAGGTCAAGAACAGGGCTCTCCTTGGCAAGTGGCTTTTTAAGCTACTATCTGTGGAAGGGGTTTGGCAGACCCTCCTAAGAAGAAAGTATGTGGGTTCGCAAGCGCTGTCACAGGTGTGCTGGAAGCCGGGTGATTCTCACTTCTGGGCTGGACTTATGTCCACCAAAAAATACTTTTTTCCACACGGGTCTTTCTCTATTCAGGATGGGTCGGAAATTAGGTTCTGGGAGGATAAATGGCTAGGTAATGCCACTCTTCGCGAACAGTTTCCGGCCTTGTACAACATTGTGCGACATAAAAGCGATACGCTCGCCAAGGTGATGGAATCTTCTCCACCTAATGTGTCGTTCAGAAGAAGTCTATTCGGTCCTAGACAAGCATCATGGAATGCTTTGGTACAGCGACTTGCTTCAGTACAATTAACGCAAGGACCTGATAAATTTCGATGGAATCTCAATGTGAATGGCAAATTCTCTGTGGATTCTATGTACAAAGTGTTAGTACAACCTGAGATTCCAGCCGTTAATAATAAGAAAATATGGAAGATGAAGATACCACTGAAAACTAAGGTGTTTGTGTGGTATCTTCGTCGAGGAGTAATTCTCACTAAAGATAACCTTGCAAGGCGAAATTGGCAAGGAAGCAAATCGTGTGTCTTTTGTCATCAGGACGAGAGTATACAACACCTTTTCTTTCGTTGTAATTTTGCTAGATCTATATGGTCAGCCTTTCAGATAGCCTCCAACTTATACCACCTCGCAGTGTTGCCAATGTATTTGGCAATTGGCTCAATGGGGTTGATTATAGGTTTAAGCATCTAATTAGGGTGGGAGCGATTGTCGTTATTTGGTCGCTTTGGCTATGTAGAAATGACAAGGTTTTTAATGATAAAAATGCTTCTCTTATGCAGGTCATTTACCGGAGTACGGCTTTGATCCGTTTATGGGTGCCACTACAGCGTGCGGAGCACCGATCCCTGTTCACGGAGGCGTGTACGCGGTTGGAGGATTCGGCGAGGGATTTTTTTTCCCAACATGGATGGCAGCATAATTTACGGATTGGCCCTCCAGCAGTTTAGGCGTTTTTACAATTTCTCATGATGATATGTAATTCGCCTTTTTATTTTCAGTACTTGGTTACCTGTGGACATGTGGCTGTGTGCATCTTAGTTATGCAGAGGCCGGGTACATGCTTAAGACTTTTTAAGTAATAAAGTTCCCTTTATCGAAAAAAGAATCTCCACTGGACTGATTGTCGCGGAGCTTGCGGTTGGCCGCACTTGCCTTCCTGTAGTATGCCGCACACATGTTTTTTGTTCGTCGTCACTACTCCAAAATGATTTGGGCAAGCACTGCTTTTTGGCTTAGGAACTCTATGCTTTTCTCTGAATCTGGCCGTCACAGTAACCATGTGGATGGGCATTTGGATGCTTGCTGTAGGCACCCGGGCGTGGATTCAAAGGGAGTTCAGACAACAGTCGCCGGGCATTTTGATGCTTTCTATAGGGTGTTTAACATCTCCTTTCCCTTGGCGGTCGTTGAGAAAATCAAAGATGAACGACGGGTTTGGATCGTCGTAGGGGCAAAGCTACTGCCCTGTTTCAGAAAAAGATGGTGTCATCGGAGTCAGTCGTGAAGAAAACAGTAGATCAAGCAAGTAGTCAGGCTTGCGCCAAAACACTCCCCGAAATGTTATTGCTGCTCTCCGTTGTTGTAGGTTCCTTATCAAGGATGTATGACCACTGCAACTCACCGTGTCACTCCTCACACTGGACGTACTCAAATGGCAATCCCCTTGGAAAATGAAGAGCACGAATTCTTGTTTTATTTAGAGCGTCACATGACTTTTTCTTGCGCGATCGATAAACGGCAATAAGTCTCTGATGAAACACCAACAGCACGTCATCAACTTAAGCTACACGAGAAGATTGAGCAGACGAGGCTCTGATCCTGATCGGAGCTGGAGCTGGAGCCTGAGCCGGACGAACACCATTCATGATCTGCCCGATCATCGCCCGGATGCTCCTCCAGCGGCGGCGGGGCGCAGTCCGAGTCCGCCGCCTTCACTTCGCCCCGCCGCCGCTCCTCCTCCACCACCACCTCGATCTCCACGCGCGGCTGCGCCTCGGCCGGCTGCTTGTGCCGGCGCATGTGGCCGCCGAGCGCCTGCCCCATGGCGAACTCGAGGCCGCACACGGCGCACTCGTGCGCGGGGCGAGCCGGCTTCTGCTGCCGCGGCAGTGCGTGCCGCGCCTGCAGCCGCGTGTGGCCCGTGCGGTGCCCGCCCAGCGCCTGGAACGACGGGAACCGCCTGCTGCACGTCCTGCACACGAACGCGCCCTCGGCGCCGTCTCCGCCCGGTCGCCTGCGAGAGCGTGCTGCCGGCGCCGCCTTCGCCGCGTCGGCACCACCAGACGGCGGCGCGTGCTGCGCGTCGCCGTGCGTGCCGGTACTGCCCGCGGCGGGGTGCCGCTCTATGAGGGGCGTCATGGTGTGGCGGGAAGGCTATTTTCCGCTCCTTTCTTCTTGGACGAACTCTTTAAAAGCACACAGTGAGTGGGTGAGCTGATATTTAGAAAGTATCTGGCGCGAAGTCGGCTGGAGAAGATATCGACGTGGCAGGGCCTGGTCGTCGGTTGAACCGTGAGTACAGGGATGGAAAAGCTCTAGGAAACTTCCATTGGCTTGGGCGTTCGATCGACAAGGCGTCGTTGTCGCTCCACAGCGCATATGCTTGTATGCGTGTCGACCTCCTAGCTCCTTTGCCGTCAAATCTTCGTCGGCTACCAGGAGTACTTGCTTGTTTCCCGTGCTTTAGCACTACAAAATCCAACATAGTTTAGTTGTAAGGTGCTTTCTGCCAAACAATGACGTTGTTTGTTTCTGAAATATTTGCCTTTCTTGAGCTAGGAGGCGCCTTAATATAATATAACACCTCCTCCAAAAGCATTTTACTGATACATCGACTTACAGCAGAGCAAAACAAAAGAAAAGAATCGAACCAAGCGAAAATTGAGGTAATCACATTTCACAATCTTTTGTGTACACAAATTTTTGGACACTTGCAAAACTGAACAATCATATAGTTTCAACGGGGACAGCGTGCCATGTTACAACCATAGATTTAGACACTTCTCCTTTCTTTTGCTCCAGAAAATGAACATATCGATCCCTTCATCTCCAAGGGCACAGCACGTCACATTAGAAGAGACTTGGCAAAGTGCTCTCTGGCTGTTGTTAGGGCCTGAACTAGAGTCTGCAGGCGGAATGCATTAACTCGTAAGTTCAGTTAAAGCAACCAGTTCTGTTAGTTGCGAATTAATCGTGTCTGCAACCTACCTGCTCAGCAATTGATGTAGCGCCATCTGCTCCATGAGCTGCTACCTTTTCAGCTATCACACTCCCTTCCGTTTCTAGGACAATTCTGTGCAATTATTATCCAAGAAAGTCAAGTATAATCAAGCAAAAGGCAGATAATAACACTTTGGGCTATTACACATGTATGAAAGCCTGGAAAGGACCTGCCAAATCACTGCTATTACACAAATTAATAAGCAAATGCTTGTTATTCCTGATTAAAAGTTCAAGCCACTGTCTCAGTATCCAAATCTTGCCAGTTGCCACCAATGGTGTGTATATGAGTTACATAAAGTTGGATTCTAAACTAGCGGAATAAAACTATATTTTTAAACACATGTACTAATAGTATGTTCCTTTTTCATGCCTCCATTTCAAAAGACCGATGTTGTCATGAACATGCAGGTGAGCACGCTGAGGTGATTATAGAGGAGATGGCAAAAACTTAATCTGCAGTAAAAGGTACTAAGATTAGGACTTACCCTCCATCAACAATTTCATCCAGGCATAATAGGATCAGATCCAGATTTTCAAGAGCTGTTCTTTTATCCACATTATTTCTGATAGCAATAAGATGGAAAGACAATGTGTAAGTAACTAATAATAAGTAGATAATGGTATACTAAACTAGATTGAGCCTGACCTGAGAATATGGTCAACAGCATCAGTGAATCCCTGAAGAATTGATGCTAAAATAAGTTCATTCTCCTCATCTCCTCCAGTAACATAAAAATGTAGGTCTTGAATGAACTTATACACAACAATGTGACCATCAAACATTACAATCTCAGCTGTAAAAGGGGAAAAGTGATAAATAAAACCGAATTAATTGAACTAGATGAGCAGTCTAAGTATAAAATTCACATATGGATCAACAGAAAGTTTCAGACAGACATGTCTCATGTTTAAGTACAAAAATCAACGCAGGTAAAATGCAATTCTAGCCAAACACATCTTCTGATTGGTGACTATGCTAGAAGAAACGACAAACGTACTTCAGCTTAAGCCATACTATTGGATTTTTCTACAGGTATATGAGTACAAACTATTCGCATTTTTGTACAGGTATACGAGCACAAACTATTCGCATTTTTGTTAGAGGCTGATTGAAATATAGAAAAGGTAAGTTGTCACCTTATGGGCTTATGGAAATGTTTTCACGTTACCTAATTTGCATCACGAAGCGGTGCCAAAACTGAAGTTTTCAAAAAAAAGGATGGTAACAGAATACATGCTTCACAAGTTTGGTTACAAACTTACTGTATTTTGGTAAAGCAAATATAGGCAATAATCAATCAATTAGAACTCTCCTGGGTGAAAACATGTGTACACAAGGTTGCAGACCCACCACCCAGGTTTGAGCCTCATTTCTACATCTATGTATGATTTGACGGCTAAACTTATAATTAAGTTGTATTTCGTAGCTACTATTTTAAATGATATGTGGCTTAGCAAGATGCCGAGTTAACATTTGTCTGATAAACAAATCAAAATCTATGAGGTAGTGATTACCATCTAAGAAAGATTGATAAGAATTTGTTGTGAGTACAGATTTTACAGCCTCATCGACACATCTAGATATTTCAATTATGTAACTAACCGTAGGATGGTTATGAGCATTGTTGCTGAATAGCACCCTTGTATAAGTGCGTATGAAAATTAGACAATTCTGTGTATAACACATCAATGCAAGATATCAAATGCATGAATTTACCGTTTAGTAAGACAACATTACGTACACCAACAATGGACTACTACAACTAGGACCGTTCTTACAAATATAAGTCAGAATAAAGTTACCCTCTGCTCCATAACTTGCTTTCTGTGTCTTGACGAAAACCGACTTCTCGAAGGCCAGCTTCGCCGAGAGCTGGGGCCAATCATCCGTGTAATACTTGACGGCGACGCGCTTCCCCTCGGAGTCCAGCAACAGAATGTTCTTCACCGATGGGCAGGTCTCCTGCGCGAACAAAACCCAATCAGTCAACGAACAGCAACAGCAAGCACGGGCTGATCTGAGGCCGCCATTAACAGATCCCGATTTGCGCCGGCGCAAAAAACACAGCCTCCCAACCCATACTGGCAAGAAACAGATGCGGCACGGGTAAACTCTGCCTCGACAACTGAATTTCTGCGAAATTGAGGGTGGGAGCAAGAACGGGACGGATCGGGGCGAATCAAGAAACCGGCTGTGGTGCGAGCGCGCGCCATAGAAGCGAGAGAGAACGGAGGGGGAGGAGAGCGTTGGAGGGCGGAGGATTTTCTTACCATTTGGAAAGGTGGGCGGATTCGCTGGCGGGCGCGGGGAGCAGGACGGTGAACGACGAGATCTCCGCCGGTTGCGCAGCGCTGGCCGAACGAGACAGGGGGCACGACGAGTGAGGTGAACGAAACGTCGCAGCAAAGCACGAGTAGACTACGCTCTTCGATGGGCTTTGTGGACCCAGCCCAGAGTGCTGCGCAAGCTTAGGGCCCGGTAACGTACACGATAGGCCACGTTTCGCAAGACATTTTGACAACTTGTGGAAAAAATCGCCTGAAAAAGAATCGTGGAAAAAGAGAAAATTTCACATTTTACCCTCTGTTAGGGATTTGTGACACTAATTACCCCATATAGAGAACTTTGACCCTCTTTTTCTCATGTATTTCTGTTGGGCAAAGTGCGAGTTGATGATTGAGGATCAATCCATCTATTTCTAAATATAAGATGTTTTAGTTTCTTCTAGATTCACATGTATCTATACGTA
This sequence comes from Poa pratensis, assembly GCA_947311845.1. Classification (NCBI taxonomy): domain Eukaryota; kingdom Viridiplantae; phylum Streptophyta; class Magnoliopsida; order Poales; family Poaceae; genus Poa; species Poa pratensis. The sequence goes on from CAMZMU010000067.1 coordinate 28,766,270, forward strand.
TTTAGACACATTTTACTGTGTATGTTCACTCATTTAAATCTATACCTAGTCAACATGTGAAACACTTAAACATGTTATATTTAGGAACGAGTGAGTACCAGAGCAATAACCAGGAACTGAACATATGGTGAAGAAAATACTGGACATTATCATCGTCGATGTCCTCCGATCTTGAAATATTTTGACGGGCCACATAGATCTAAGATACCGCTCTATTCAAACAAAACACGCAGAATGCCAAAAAAAGGACTAAAACCGCGTTCAAAATTTCATATGTGGCGTATTTCTGATTTTGTTTCACTAGACCAGGTAATAAGTGTCACAAATGCACAAATGTGGGATAAAAGGTGGAATTTACTCTAGAAAAAAAGGCAAGTTTTGAACTACAATGCTTACATTTACGCGTGTGTGAATGCTTTCAACAAATATAGGATCAGATTCAGAAATTTATTCTCTCCTTTTGTTATCTATCTCAAAATTCATGCTTTACTATCTCAAAATTCATGCTTTACGTGTATTGATCGATGTTTTTTTATGGTGTGTTTTTCTTTGGTATGGAGAGAAATTAAGTGTATAAGCTTCCTTATTCTCCTTAATGTTCCTTTTTCGATAATGAGAATTATCCTTACATTCCTAGGAACTCATTACAGAATATGTCTAGTTGCCTTCTAACTCAATAAAGCAAAGAACAAACAAACAATTAAAATATTATGTGCCTCATATAGAATAGTTACACAATGAATCAAACAATTCAGCATCGAGTTCCTCATAAACAAGCCCGGTCGGGTCTGAATGGACATTCTTACAATCTAGACCAAAAAGAAGCGCAAACTTTTGGTATGTTCCTTATATTTTTAGGATATCCGTTGCTGAATATGACATTCCTTCAATCATCGATCAGGATTTAAACAAACAAGATTTGAACCATTGTTGACGCCTCATGCACACTTCCCTGCCCGATCAAAGTGAAAAGGAGACACGGCCAGGCAAACGTGTTGCGGTGTACACGGGATCCCCGTCTGCGGCGTTGAGTTCACCATCGGGAAGCGCTTGGCGGGCACATGAAACCGAGAGAGTGGAACTTGCTGGAGTTGGAGCTTCGAGGCTTCGAGTTTGCTGGAGTTGGAAGTTGGATTTTATTTGTTGTCATGAACTTGCTTGTTGCTGAAGTTGTCTGATTCGTGTAGTCTGAAGTTTGGAATTCTGGACTTGTTGTAAAACTATGAATTGCTGCTCTGAATTGTTGTGTTAATGTGTGATTCGGTGAACTTGTTGTAAAACTATGAATTGTTGTTAAACTATGAATTGTTGCTGTGAATTTGTTGCTTTAAATTGCAATGAATTTGTGCAGCCCAAAATATATCGAATTTGGAGTTAAAAATTTGCACGATTGTAGATCTCAACAATATCTACATCCAAGAAATTTTTCACAATATTTGGAACTTAAAAAGGTTGATTTCGAATTTTCAAAAAAGACTCCACGTAGCCCAGGCTCCATTTTAGGTTTTCAGGTTTTTCGCAAGGAGAGAGTACTATGCTACGTCAAGTGACATGAGAAGGAATATGGTTAACTGTTGAAATGAAGGCTACAAAATGTGAATGAGATTTCAATAAACTCCACTCGACTGAAACAAAATTAACTGCATGCGTGCAAGAACAGCATCAAGTTCGCACCACAGCAACAAATAAGTTATTCCATACATTGATTGCTCGAAAGAAACCAAAGCAGGCCAACAGGATGGATTAAGAAATGATTACACACTGTAGCGAGAGGTTCAACGGACTGAAAATCCAGCGTACAATAGCTCCCAGCAATTGCAACAGCTACGTCAAAAGCAAGTGTAGTTGCTTCAAAGAATGGGAGGCGAATATAGGTACAACCAGATCTGTATCATAAGTCATAGCTTTCTTCTTGACATTCTTCCTATAACAGACAAGCAGGAACTGAATGATGTCAAATAAACAATGATCACCCGGACCCAGCAGTCCATTAAGACCCGCAGCAAGCAGATCCTGAAGCCGCCGGTGCGTCGGCGCCTTCTGTCTTGTTAATCTTGATGGTCTTGTCCTACAAAGCAAGAATAAAATCCATCAGAACACTAAACAGGGTGGAGTTCGGGACATAATTGACTACAGCTTTCTGTACCTCAGGCTTGGAATCGGTCTCAGCAAGCCTCGTCTTAATGTCGCGGGCAATGGAGAAAAAAACTTGCTCCACGTTGAGGTTCGTCTTGGCACTCTGAAAAACAGTACACCACAAAATTAGAACAACTTCTCCACTGGAACGATCAATCAATTCAACAAGCAACATACAGTTTCGAAAAACTTGATGCCATATTCATCAGCCAAAGCTTGCCCCTTCGCTGTAGGTACAGCCTGATGCAACAATTGAAAAAGACATCATTAAACTAGTGGATTCGAACATATACTCAGAGTAAACCGTAGTCAAGTAATACAGATCTATAGACGAGAACAGGAATCGTACCCTTTTACTCTCATCCATATCAGCCTTGTTGCCAATCAATATCTTATTGACATTGTCAGAGGCATGTTGCTCAATGTTCCGGATCCAGTTCCTTATGTCTGTATATTGAGTGATGCAAAGGTCAATAAAGGCAAAAACATCAAATCAAAATGCGTAGACATCTGAAGATACGGATACGAAGACAATACTGTTGAAAGATGACTCATCCGTGACGTCATAAACAAGCAGGATACCCATGGCTCCCCGGTAATACGCTGAAGTAAAATAAAGTAACGAAGTTCAGTTGGTCACAAGATTAGAATATATGCCTTCCGTAAGCAATAATGCTGACATATAACTTGACAGAAATAATGCAGCACATAGGAACAAGCATTATATATACCAGTAGTAATAGTCCTGAAACGTTCTTGACCAGCTGTATCCCATATTTGTAGCTTAATACGTTTCTGATCCAGTTCTATTGTTCTGATCTTAAAGTCAATACTGCACAAACCGAGTATAAGAATTAGTATAGTGCAAAATAAGAAAGTGTCAAGCTTCCTTTTGATATAGAAGACATTAGGAGCGGTAAAACAAAATTTCCAACACAAAAAAGACCAACCCAATTGTGGTAATAAAGCTCGTAGTGAAGGAGCCATCAGAGAACCGCAGAAGGAGGCAACTCTTGCCAACACCTAGACATACAAAAGTGGAGAAAGACGAGTTATTATCAAGAACTTGCTAGCAAACATTCAACTAGATAAAAAAAACGAAGTACGGAATAAAGAAGTTCTTATCCGTTATCATTGATCACCTCCCTGGTAAACAAGGAACTCTCTCTATCAACAATCAGCAGTGCCATTAAATCTATGCCATATACTAGCTGAGTCAAACAACAGCACATAACACATAAAGGGTGTGTTTTACATCCTCCAGAGTAACTTATGTTTCAAGCTATACATTCTTCAACCCTATAGCTAGAACAGCAAAGGAAAGCTCTGCTAAAAGATTATGTGTGTTTTTCTCGCTATGTCCTTGTAAACTATACAGACATCCAACGGATGATAAAGTCAAGCCTGCCTTATCAACCTTTAAACAAGTATTTGCTAAGCTTGGTCTAAAACGCAAAGAGTGTGAAAGCACGATCCCAGAAGGTGGACCATTTCCAACGCTCATCCAACCAAACAATTCTCCAATTGAATGTCCATCGCCACAAGGGGAAAAATTAACTGCAACACGCACAGCCTATCCTTTCTCCCCAATCTTCTCGTGACTAAAAGCTCTCCCGATTTTGCATCAGGCTCTAATGCATGCTAGAAAATACGAGCACCTCAATTAACTAACCCAAAGCCAGCAACGGCTGATTCTACGCAGAATAATAACATGCCTTTGAACAGGAAGCAGGAACTATTCAGGACAGGCAAAACATTTCCCTCCCCTTCGCGATCCAAATGGAACAGGCAAATTCGTACGTGGACAAACAGGAATGACGAATCTACGCGAGATCCGCCTGGCCTAGGCGCCAAATCTAACCGCGATCCAACACGAACGCGCGGCGCGCGGACAGCAGGGCAGCGCGATAGAGAGGGGAGATCTAGGGAGGGAGCGGGCACCAACCGCTGTCTCCGATGAGGAGGAGCTTGATGAGGTAGTCGTAGTCGGCCCGGGCCCTCGCCGGCGGCGCAGCCATGTCGCGCGCGCCCTCCTCCTACCCGTCGATCGGCGCCTCCGCCAATCCCCCGACCTGCGAGGAAAATACAAACGAGTCAGGTCACGCGAGAGGAATGGCTGAGAGGAGAATACAAACGAAGCGTGGACGGGGGCGGAGGCGCGGGATCGGCGCGCTTACCGGCAGACGAGGGGGTGGCGGGGATCGAGGTGCGGCCGGTGGCGGATCTGGGGAGGAGCGAGGCGAGGCGGGGCGAGAAGAGAAGAGAAGAGGAGACGGCGATTTTTTTTTTTACGGGGTTAAATGGGAGGTGGTTTGATTCGTCGGCCTCGCGAGCGTGTCTTTGTGCTTGTTTTGTTTTCTGTGTTTCCGTTTCAGGTGGGGTGGTGCGTGGTGCGTCAGGCAGGGCTGGTCACTTGGATTGGAAGACAGTTCCTCTCCTCGAGGCGCAGCGCCACCGACCGGTGAGGATGACTCCAACGGGCCGATCCAAACGGACGCGCGTTCGGTCCGCGTTTTGTCCGTTTGGGTCGGGAACGACGCGCGTTCGGCCCATGTCCGCCCCTTTCTGGCCAGTACCCCAACGGGGCCGACGCATTGAGTCTGTTTGCCATTTTTATTTTCTAAACTTTTTTTTTAATACTAGGATTACATTTAGAAACTGAAATTACATAGTTAAATCTAGGACCTTCTCCTAACATTAAACCTTAAAACCTAAACCTAAACTTGAAAGAAATTAATAACCGACCACCGGCCGGCAAGGGGGAAGATCAAAGAGGGGCTGCGGCCTTGAGGAACGTCACGCAGCATGCCCGTTCACGGACTTGCTGGCTCTTCCTTCATCGCGCCCATGGCCAGCCAGGGCTGGCTGACTCAATCTTCTTTGATCATTTTGTAGCTACGAAACACGTAGCGGGCGCCGGTATTAGTGGAAAATGAACCGCACATAGGCGGCCACGGCCTCGGCTCCTTTCGCGGTGGAGCTGACATCAGGCGGAGCTGCCTGCTCCTTTCGCGGCCTCGGCCGCCGCCAAGGCCTCCCGGTGCCGTTTGCGCCTCGCCGCGCGCTTCTTGGACTCTTCGGCGCGGCGCATTTGCTTCATCTCCTCCTCCACTGCAGCGTCGGCACAGGCGCGCGCGGCGGACATGAACGCGGCCGCCCTCTGCGCGTTCAGCTGCATGTGGGCTGCATTCACCGCCTCCTCCTCGGTGATGTGAGCAGGGCCGCCCACGCCAATGGGAGGCTCCGGCGGCGCGCCATCCCCCGCGACACCGGCCGCCGCGACAGCAGCCGCCGCGACACCGGCGGCGTACTCTTCTTCGTCGCTGTCGGCGCAGTCCGCGAACGCCTCCTCCACCGCACTCCTCTGGGCGTCCGTTAGGCGCGGACGCGGCGGCTGGGGAATCATGCCGGCCCATGCCGGGCTGGTCGCCATCCGGCGCGAGAAGCTGCCGCGATAGCGCCCGCGCGCGCTCATACGCGCTCGCTCGCCTCGTCCACCAGATGCTGCGGCGGCGGCGGCGGCGGATCCATTCCGGCGCGTGGATCTGAGCTTGGAGATGGTGGCCGCCGTGGCTAGGGTTTGGCCGGCCGGCGCGATTGGGGAGGAGTGCTAGGGTTTGTGCCCTAGGGTTTGGCCGGCCGGCGCGATTTATACAGCTCCACCGCCCACAGTTATTACGGGTAGGTGGCCGTTGGGGTCGATGACACGCGGGGCCAGGGCGGACACGGGAGGATGCAGGAACGGTCCCGCTCGCGTCCGGGCCCGACGCATCGGTGACCCAAATTTGGGCCAGGAATGCGTCGCGGCGGACCAAAAAACGGACCGCGGTCCGTTTGCGTCGCCCCGTTGGGTCGTGTTTTTGGCTCCCGCGGACAGGGACGGACGCGCGCGACTCGATGGGTCGCCCCGTTGGAGTCATCCTGAGCCTATGCGGCCTGTTACCATTTTTTTTTGAAAGAATCTACACTGCGAATTCAACAAGGAAAGCAAAGAAAGAACAGGAAAACGCAATAGAACAAGCTGTCGAAACCCAGCGCAACAGCAGCTCCAGAGAACGCCGCTGAACCTCCGCATCGCCTGATGAACTCCAACGCCGAGCACCGCCGGAGAAGAAGGCAACAGGCCGCCGCCAGCCCCGGGAAGGGAAGCACCCCACACATGTAGAAAGCCGCATATGCCGGCCGCCGCAAGCGACGGAACTGAAGCACGGTGAACGCGCACGGCCATGGCGCCTCCTCCCGCAACCACCCCTCATCCATCCATCCCTGCCCTGAGCACGAACACAGCTCGCCGAAGTCGCCGCCACTTGCACGTCTTGATCACACCATCCCCCTCGCCACCTCGGCCGGACGGAGAAGGAAGAAGATCAAACCATGTCGGAGCAGAGCACGTCGCCAGAAGCACACCTCCCCACGCCACCATGGCCGGCAGAAGAGGCCTGAGCGCCGCACCAACAACCAGCAGCCACCTCGAAGATCCCAGAAAAGCTTCTCCTGTGCTTGCGGAGAAGGCAGCTAGCGCCAGGCACCAGCTCCCCACCGCAGCACCCCACGACGTGGCCAGGAGGAACCACGCCGAGATGAAGAAGGGGGCGAGGGACAAAACTCCAGAAGACGGTCGTCACCTCCGCCACGACGTCCGCCCATGGAGCACCTACCCACACCAGATCCGCCGATCTGGGAGGAAACCTCGCCGGGAGCTCGCCGACGCCGCTCCTCAGAGCGCCGCCAAGGTGGAGATCGAACCCCCGCACCATTATTCCAGCACGCCGCCACAGACACCACCTCTCCAGCAACGTCGGGAAACCCTAACCTACTAAATACACGCCTCAGGCACGGATCCGGGGTCCCCCCACTCTCCTGCCACCACAGCGGCGGCCGGAGAGGGAGGGGACCGGCAGATCGACCGTCGGCGGCGCGAGGGAAGGAGAGGAACTCCCTTTTCGCCTCTCCTAAACAGTAAATGGGAGGGGAACGGGGAGGGGGCGGCTTTTGGCCTGTTACCATATTTGTTTTTGCTTTTTATTGTAGAATCCTAATAATAAGATTAGGCCTTGGAGACTCTGATTTGTGGGGCAGGGGCAGATGTTTACTTGTGTGGGACCGCCATGTCTGTCAGATTAGATGGGACTTGTACAGGTGTGGTGATCTAGTGTGCAACTTTTTTTAGATGGATCAAGTGTGTAACCTTTGGGACGAACAAATTTGACCATCAAATTTTTTCTTAAGGAACGCATGAATCATGCTTTGTGGATGTCTTTTCCTTTGTCCAGGGAGTTGCTGGGAGAAACTGTGTTATTCTAGGTCATGTCGCGTAGAGTTGTAATCGGGAGGCACCCTCGGCATTCGGCACCACTATGTAAGTATGGAGTATATGTGTGACTTATGTTGTAAGCGCAGGAGGAATTATGGCCCGAGGGCGGAAACTTGCTCCCGGTGATCAAGTGTAAAACCTTTGGGTATACTTGAGATCAAGTATGTATCCTTGGTTTACCTTGGAGTAAGAACGACATACATTTTGGCACAGTTATAAATTTGACTCGGTGAGGAACAAATGTCGCCATCAATCTGTGATTTTTACATAACCAAAGGGTCGTGTATCCTCACAATGTGGGGTTCATCTAAAAACACGATGGCACTATGACCTGAGGGCGAATGACTTACTACCATGCTTTCAAAATCCACTACACCCTAGGAGGGGGTCTCAAAATCAGTTGGAAGGAAAAGCGAGATCAGATGCTTGAAATGACCATTCAATCAAACGTCAGAATTGGTCATTCTTGTCTTAGTGGAGGAAAGAGGGGCAAAAGGGAACCTATGAGCAGTGCCAAGCATAAGCAATCGATAACCGTCTTCTTTAAGACGGCCATTCTTTTCGAGTGAATGGAGGAGGAAAGGGAATAGCACTGGCTTCCTTTCAACTCCACAACGTCCTTTGTGTGGGTGGTCACGCAGCCTGACTTCGAAATGTTTACTTGCCAGATTCGCGGTAGTGCTGTTACAGCACGCAAAAGTAGCTCGAGAGATCGTCCCATCGAGGCATTAAGGTGAGGTTACCGTTTAGGACTTGTTTGTCACAACTAGCCCCAAGTGCCTCCAAACAACAGCTCATTGTCGACTGTCCAATAAGACCAGTTCCAGACGATTAGACCAGTTCTATGTCAAAGGACCAAAGGACCGTAGCACATGCAATGCTTAGTCATGAAGACTCCAATATTGTTTCAGAAATATATTTTTTTTAAATAACAGAGGCTTCATGACTGGTTCTTGGAGAATGTTACTCTTGATAAGAAAAAAATCTGAATGGTAAAATTCTAGTGGAAACAGCCGTTTTCCTATACTAAGGAAGTTTTGATAATGGAACTTACGTAACAGATAAGAATCGCCAAATATGATACAACCAACTGGAGGCATACAAAATGGTATGCTAAAATGAGAACAGCTTGATGTAGAACCCATCAACAGGGCCCCTCTCTTAGCTAATTGGAGCCGGAATGCAAGAATAATTGAATAAAACAAGCACCATAAGAATCCAGATAGACTAATGGCACACTGTATATGATATGGAGCTTCAGCAATACAGCACAGGCTAGAATGGAAATGAGCATAAATGGGATCCTCAATGTCATAATTGATCTCGCGGGTAGGGCTCAAATTTGGAAGTGCATCTCATAATTAACGGAATCCAACATGACAGAACAAAGCCATAGCAGCTATGAAGGCAAAAAGTACACAACCCTGATGTCCTGAGATAACATCGTATCACTCCAATTTGATAACCTTTCACAAAATTTCCATTCAGTAGAAAAAGCCTAGCACTTTGCCACCAACATTCTTCCTCCTGGCCTCCTCGTGATCCATGATGCCAGCAGAGGTTGTCAGGACAATGTAACCAAACTGCAGATCAAACAGGTAAGTAAGTTATATTCATAGCTTGAATACGAGTACTTCACACAGTTCAGCCCACACTATATATGGCAACACAACATTCTGCAGTAGTAAAGGGACTGACCTGACGAGATGGCAGCAGCCTAGCAGTCCATCCCTCAATCTCCTTGACACCAACATCAAAGCGGGACTGATGACTCCACACTTGTTCAGCCTGCCGTTCAACTCGACGACGATCTTGCCAGATCTGTGGTCATCGACATACTCAAACTCACCAATGTAACCTGTAGAACAGAGAAGCAGTGAGTGATTTATCCTCTCTGATAGTGGCAGATAAAACATACTCCCTCCGATCCACTAAAAGATTCGGCCGGAATCAACATGTTACGTACGAATGTATAGCTACACCTGCGACACATTTAACGGATCGGAGGTAGTAGATGAAACAGAACTAACCATGCTTCTGCATGACGATAAGGAACTTGATGATGACTTTCGAGGAGGGCCTGATCATGACCTGCCTCTTGCCACGCTTCTCAGCATTGTACATGCTCTTGAGAGCATCGTTCAGAACGCTAATCCTCACCATCCTTACCTACAGACAGGCACAAAGATTCGTGAAGACAGGTTCCATATAGTTGTGCTAGGGAATTTAAAACCATAATCAAATACAAAAAGGAAGCATGTCAAGCTTGGTTTCTGAACGAAGCTAACGAACAGCAAAAGGCAGGGTATCACACATGTTACAGATGAAGGAAATTTCCGACATACAAAATTTATCTCAGCACACAGAATAAATTGAACATGGAACTTCAGCACAACCCTAAATTGTCTTGTTTGATTGATGATTAGATGAAAAATGACAGGAACGTAAGCATGTGAGTTTTGTTTGGCACCACCACACCAGAACACGCTTTTTTCGTAACTCAAATCAGAACACGCCTAAATGGACTTGCCAACATGAACCCAGGATCAGAACACAAACTTTAGACAATGGACTTAATTTCCAAGAGAGGACAGACAGCTGAGCTCTTTGCTGGTAAAACGTGGGGCATAAAGCAGACTAGATAACGAACATGCCACAAGAGGTGCCTCCGAAAATTAATGATTACCCCAAACAACTTAATACAACGAACATTATGGCTAGTAGCACATTTGAATACCCTATATCGTGAACGGTAAACCTCCCGATAAATAGAGAGCAACTAGACGCAATTCACTACATGATTCCTTTTGGAAGATCCCTGCAGCAATAATATAGACTGCCTTTGATGCGCAGCGGAACATATTTCATTCTACGATTTATGGTCGCAAATTCGCCCAGACATGTTCCTATCTGACAGCGTTCAAGTGATGGAACTGAGGGATCTACTCTACACAGGAGGCGCGTGATTCTCAAACATCTTAATCCACACTAACGCCCAGAACTGTAGTGTTCCACACCATTAAGTAGAACACATAGCCGTATATAGATAGGCAGGCACGATTAACAGCGAACAAACCAAGCATCTGATCGATAACAGCGGGCAGGACAACATTCTAGTAGCAGATACCTTCGCCGCCTACCCTACCATGGATCTCTACGCGCAGGGGAGCAAGGAGAAAGGGAGGGGGTCGAGGATCCGGCGGAGACGTACCTTGCGGGGGAGCGAAGCCGCGAGAGCTCTGTGCTCGGTGGAGTGGCGGCGGGGAGGCGAGGGCGAGGAGGAAGGCGACGGCTCAGGGGAAGCAACCCTAGAGGGTTTTGAGGGATTAAAAAGAAGGGCAGACGGGTCCACGTCCGTTGGATTTGGATTGGACGACGATGCGTTGCACCGAGGGGGTGGTAGCCCTAGGCCGATGCGTCATGCGCGCGCGTTTTTTCACTTTGGTCCTTTGTTGGAAAGATATTTCAGCAATGGTTCATGTCCCGGACTGACATGTGGGGACAACTTGGTTGGGGCTATTTGGTTTACGCATCGTCAGCACAGAATCAATGGAGTTTCATCTTGGAAGATCATACAGTATGACGTGGTATCGCTCAAAAACTATATGCAAACCATGACACCACAAGAAACTCACTGAAAATCATAGGCAACTTGCATCAATAAATAAATCAAGCTTAATCAATGTTTCATTCTCAACAAATCAGTTACTACTTTCGATCCGTTTTTAGTGTCGCTGGAAAAGAACGGAGGTAGCACAAATTGGTAGCATAGTTGCCGACACTTTTCTAGGATCAGAGAGAGTATTCTTTATGTAGACTTGTGGTAGAACTGATTTATGGCTATAGAATTACCCACCGGATATCGCAGAGGCGATAACGTTGAATGTGCTATTGGTGTTGATTACTAAAATCATTGTCTATCCACAAAAAAAGTTTCAACAAATGAATTGCTTATATTTTAGAAAAACATTGGTCTTGTTTGAAATATCTCAACGGGATAGAGATGATTCATCCCAAATCAAACACTTAGTATACACAATATATGCACTAGGCTCTATTCGTTTGAGTCGAACATCTTTGCATCTTAGAGCATCTCCAACAGGCGCCCAAAAACTTCGCGCCCAAAAAAAAGTTTTACAGCGCCCAAATAGCAGTTTTAGCGCGCCGCGGCCGAAACGTCTCCAACAGACGCACTAAAATACAGCGCGCAGCCGCAGCAAAAAAGGTCTCCAACAGACGCACTAAAATACAGCGCGGTAGCCTGCAGTAGTATAGCAAACAGGTCCCTCGGTTTCACAAAACAGACCCTACGAATTTTTTGAAAAAAGCAATTGGGTCCCTGGCTAGTCCTTGACCACTACGCCATTGCCGGCGGCCGATTCTGAGAGGAGGGCGGCGACCTTCGGGAGGGCGGCCAGCAGGAGGACTCGCACTGGCGCGGGGATCAGCTCCAACTCGGTGCTGGTGGCGCTGCTGGACTCGCACTACACGGAGCTGTCGGAGCTGGTGGAGAAGGCGCTGCTGCTCCAGACCCTGGAGGACGCCGTGGGGCGGCACAACGTCACCATCTTCGCGAGGACCTCGAGCTCGCCGCGGGGGTCAACGGCTCCCTCCGCGTCGCCCACGGCGCCGTCACGCGCCCGGACGCCGTGCTCCGCCCCGACGGGGTCATCCACGGCATCGAGCGCCTCCTCGTGCCCCGCTCCGTCTAGGAGGACTTCAACCGCCGCCGCAGCCTCGCGGCGATCTCGGTCGTGCTCCCCACGGGCGCGCCCGAGGTTGACCCCCGGACGCACCGCCTCAAGAAGCCCGCGCGCCCCCCGTGCTGCCCGTCTGGGACGCCATGGCGCCTGGCCCCTCCATCGCCCCCGCGCCGGCGCCCGGGCCGAGCAACGGCAGGTCCCACTTCGACGGCCACAGCCAGGTCAAGGACTTCATCCAGACGCTCGTGCTCTACGGTGGGTACAACGAGCTCCGCGTCTACTCGAGCTTCAGGCGGCGGAGGGCGGCAGGCGGTGGGGAAGGCCGGCGGCGGGCGGCGGCCCAATTCCGGCGGCGGCCGGAGGTGGGCGTCTCGATTCTGGAAGGAGACATCGCGTGGGAATTTTCAGCCGACAGTTTTCTTCGCGCGTTGAGCTCTCCTTTCGCCAGCGCGCGGTACTAGATGCCTCAAATATGAGGCAAAAACTGGACGATTTTTATAGCGCGCTTGATTATACAGCTTCCGCTGGAGCACTGTTTTTAGCCCCGCGCGCGCTAAATTGACGGTTTTTTGTGCGCACGGTTTATATAGGGCGTCTGTTGGAGATGCTCTTATGATCCATTGCATACTTTTTCACGCCTCCACTAAGTATATGGGTTTCGTTAAAGCTAAAAAAAGTATGGGCTCGTTGGGCACTCTATAAAATGATAGCATCAGGAATGGAGCCACGCCCCCACGCAACCATGGCAGGGCCTGAGGGTGCAATGAAGTACTCCCTCCTAAGACATTTATTTTTGGACGGAGGGAGTACATATTGTTGCAGTTTATGTAACACTCGTGTGGCTATGGTGCATAAAACTGGCCTAGAGCGCAACATTATCCTACCTCAACACATTATCTGAACCGCGAGGAGTCTAAACACGATGAACATACACATGTGGCTCCACCATCCCACACAAATTGGGCCAGTCATGTCGGGTTGAGGCGTCTGACACGTTTGTGCAATTGGTGCTAGGAATATGAAGGGAGATAGCCACGACAAGGCGGCAAGGATGGTCACTTGGAGCCATCTGTTGTGATCGCCCAGTACTCACCGCTCCATTCACTACTACAGGGTGATATATGGAGACGGTTAAAGGGCTCGTTAGAAACGGAGAAGGGCTCCGTCCTGACATTGCCACTAATGGAAACGGTTATTTACACTATTGCTTATGTTCACGTGGCCAACTATTACAAAAGAGCTCATTGCAAAATTAATGTTGTCGCATAAGTGACATACTTCAGTTACAACCTAATCGAAAAACCTATTTCTGATGCTTACAGTACATAACAAAAAGACTGGTGACGCTAGCTTTGTTGCATTGTAGACGGAGCCTCGCTTCTACACCTTCATGGCCGCCACATCGTGATGACTGCTCCCTCTTCCACCTCACTCTAAATGACAAGAATGTATAGGTAAGCAAAATTGGAAAATCAACTCTATCTTACAAGACCTTACTTCATATAAATAATGCATACAATTAGCTATATCGTACTTTGGCTTCTCGAAACCTTGTTCCATTTAGACCCAAAAACTAAAAAAATAAAAATACCAACATTACTAGCCAGTGCAAACCCAGTGCAAGGGTGGCATGTAAAACTAGCTAACTTCTAAGCCCCAAAACATAAGGGAATTTTTTACCAATAAAGGGAAAAGGAAACAAGAAATGCCAACAAGCATAAAGGACTCAAAGGGTGTAGAGGACACAACATCTATCCACACCAGAACACCTCCCTAGGCGCATATGCTCTGGATTATATAGCTTTTAACACCTCTAGTGACTTGTATAAACCTAGTTGTTAGGTTTGCACACCTAGAATCATGTGTTAAGACATTTGAAATAAATTGAAGTGGAAAAAATATATATAGAAACACCATCGATATAAAAGCCGCAAACATAACACATAGAGGATATGATTATTGTCTTTTGTTTGCTTAGATTAGACTTGTGATGATTATGTGTAACAACCCTCTTCTCAAAGGCCTGACAAACAAAATAATTATATACTACTAGTGTAAAATACTAAGTGTTTAACCTTGGAATAAGCATATTTGAAAAGGTAGACTGGAATGGTATGGTGGAATGTTACTATATATATATATATATATATATATATATATATAATATATATATATATATATATATATATATATACTTAGTAGCACCTTTTAAAAATAATTATACAACAAAGATACTTGAAGGCCTATTTGAAAAACAATGTACATCAATTGTAACATCATTCAAAACAAGTATAAAATATTCGTACAAATCAGTGAAAATTGTTGATTTTAGGCTATGTTGATTGTAAAGTTTGTGTCACCAATCAGTGTGCCCGCCAGTGATTTTGGTTTGACCATTGTTCCTCGATCTTGTTATGTGGTGCCGCTCGTAGTGATCAATTGATCCCAAGGGCTAGGGGGTATATAGCGTGCTAATTCCAATTTTAATCATGTACCAAGACTCCTAGCTAAGTAAACCAACCACAATCATAAGTAGCATATAAGTAATCTAATCAATCTGCAAGGTCTCAAAACACACATTTGAGTGTGTGCTGAAGCCAAGCAAAAATCTGATTTGCAAGCTCTATAAATTCATGGATCCAACCCATGAACAACTTGGTTATTCCAATATACGTGTGCACTACTTGTAGCCAGGTATAGCGAGCGGCAACCGACTATAGACGAGAGCGGGGAGATGAGAAAAGGCGGCGAAACGGCGAAAAAAGAGGCGGGAAGATAGAACTGTCTAATGGTGAGAAAATGAGGCGCTTCTACTAATTATAAAGCATTTTGCAAAATGCGTGAAGGAAACACGAGTCGACCGAAATTACCGTTCACGAAGTTTCGTATAATCACACATCACTATCGCCAAATTGTATCTATCATTACACAGATAATTGGATTCTTATAAACGTGTGTGATATGGTCAACCTTCCAAGGCGTAAGTTATATCAATCGTGTGCGATATATCGCACATGTTTCTTCACGACAAACCCTGTGTGATGTACTCCCTCCATCCCAAAATATAAGGCGACCTATTTTTGTGCTGGTTTTTTATGCTCGATTTTGATCACTAATATATACTAGTAAATCATATGGATTGAGAATGTATAAATTGTCGTTATATGCTTCTTGCAAAATTCTTTCATTTAATATATTCTTATACTAATTTTATGGATATATTATAAGTCTAAATCATGGTCAATCGTTGACGAGCGAAAATGAAGTGTGTCTTATATTTTGAAACGAGAGAGTACTAAACATCTAACACGTTTGTAAAGAGCGCCGACGGCTGTAAAATAAAATTGTAGCTTAAGCGATATGTTACGGCGTACACGGAATGTCCCATCCGTGTGAAATTGAGGAAATTAAGTTACCCGACGTCAATGGTGGCTTTGGAAGATTAAGTTTGTTTAGGTATGGTTCTTCAGATCTTGCTTCGCCAGATCAATCTTGGATTGTTTCTCATGGTTGCCGCGAGGAGGTTTGTCCTCGCATTATCTATCCCGGCTACTACGTCTTCGGCAATGGTGATTCGTTCTCTCGGCTCCCAACGACGTCGACAAAGTGGCTCGGTTATTTGTCCCTAGAATATCAGTGGTGGTGCTCTTGCCGATATTGCTTGATTAATTTAATGGTTGCGTACGTGCATAAAGCCTTGGCATTGCGGCTCAAAATTAAAAGGGGAGAACCTTCGTTGGTATTCACAGGTCTGTGGTTTGGTGTTTTCGGCGTTGTTCTACGACTGCCTTCAGAAAAGTACAAGATTGTGTCATGGAAGAAGAAAGGGCTTGAAGATCTCATAGATTGTGGGAGGCTGCCCTTCCTTGCCCTAAGGGGAGCTTCGCCCTTGGGCGCGACACCACGATGCGGCCAATCATCACTGGCCCCACAAACACGTCTCTCTTTAAGGCGCCCGCACCATCACAAAGGGATCCAACGTTGTCCAAAATTCGTGCTTCGCACGACGCCAAACATGTCGGGCTAGAGAACCGGGGAGTCATCTCAGTTTCTATAGGGATACAAGTCTTTTTATGTGAGCTCCGCCGTCGTCGATGTTGCAACTAGGGGATGCATGCTCGTCGCTATACCTGGCCATGGGAAGCCCGACCCGAAATTTCTGGGCCTGGGCAGTAATGGGCTTGCCCACGGGCCGGGCCTGGGCCTCAGATTTTGGCCCAATTGATGGGATGGGACGTGCCTGGGCTTTGAATATTGGTGTTTTCAGGAAGAGGCCTGGCCCGAGGCCCGACGGGATTTTGTAGTCATGGGACGGGTCTGGGCTTGAAATATAGGCCCGATGGCCTGGCCGGGCTGGGCCTGGGCCTGGGATTTTGCCCGCGGGCTTTTTTAGGCCCGTCCCTTGGCTAGGTATACTCGTCGCCGTTGGGTGTCTTCATGTGCGAGCGGTGCGAGGAGACAAGGCCAGAGGGTGGGGGGAGATGTTTTCGTCCTTTTTTCAGACTATTGGAGATGAAGCAGCCATGTGGAAGAGATGACCATCGAGCGGTTGAGCGGCTTTCAATTGGACAGTTCTATTTTCCGATCGAGATAAATGATGCAGGGAGACCACACATAAGAGATGACAGAATCCCAATAGAAATACGTGTAAAAATTCACTGCTATTAAAAATATATTGTTTTACGTGCTACGACAACATAACATGAATACCACTATCATCTCTTTATTCATTAATTGTTATGCCACATCAGATTTGTACTAACACTACCCCAAACGGAGACATTCCTGACGGCCGTTAGAAGTCCTGACGGCCGCGACACTTCCGTGAGGACAAAATGTGTTCCCCTGACGCGGATGGTGAATCATCGCGATAGATCGATACATTCCTGACGTACAACCGAATAACCGTCAGGAACCTCACGGGCCGTCACGAACAACAAACTGAATCGCGACAGGCTGCTCCAGTCTTCAGGATTGTTTGATCCGGCCGTCACGAACCTTAGCGGGCCGTCAGGATTCCATTTTTGGCTTCGGGTGGGCCATCTGCGCGCGAACTGTGAGGGAAAAAATTGCTTTTGCGCGAAGAACGGGCCTTTCGCGACGTGGAGCTTCACACCTTATAGTTTGAGTGCTGCTTCTTATTCATGTTGGCCGGTGTTTGTGTCTCCTTTAAATCTCCCACCTGATGTCATAATGCGGTCAGAGTACATATTTCTTGCTCTAATTATTCCTGGCGCCGAACATCCTGGAACTAAATTGAATGTCCTTATGCAACCTTTGGCTGGTTCAAAACTATTGTAATGTGTTCTCTGTCTTATGTCCTAATAGAGTTCTTTTGTGAACTTAATCATAACCAAAAACTAATACAGCTAATTTTTGGGTGCAGTGTCAAAAAACACCTAGTATTAACAATGCATTGCGTCAAATGTCACATGGATTTAGGAAAAGAGTGAGAACCTATGGAGTTTATGATGTTAATGGGTATAGGTTTCGTTCAGAGAAGTATGAGGAGAACAAAAATGACTTGGCTTCACGTAATGTAGGAGTTTGTGTTACTGGTTACGATGTGGATGATAATCCTATTGAGTATTTCGGAATTATTGAGGATATTCTAAAGATTTCATGGGAAGGCACTATGGAACTAGAGCTAGTACTATTCAAGTGTCGTTGGTTTGATCCAACTTCTAGTGGTGTTAAGCGCACACCGGAGTTGGGTCTGGTGGAGGTTAAGCATAGCACGCGGCTTACCAATTTTGATCCCTTTGTGTTGGCTAGTCAAGTTACACAAGTGTACTATCTGCCGTATGCATGTCAAAGCCCTTCATTATTACCTTGGTGGCTTGTGTGCCATGTGCCACCTAAAGACCGATTGCTCCCTACTGACAATAATGTCGAAGTGCTACCCGAAGATTTGCCAACATTTCAAGAAGTCTTAGAAGGGACATTTGGGGTAGAGATAGGGAATGGCTTGGATAATTTGGACCCTACTGGTTTAGATGAAATTACCGATCTGAATGAAATAGAGGTGTTGTCAAAGAAGCGTAAAACTCCCTCTTTAAATGAAAACGAAGAATTGGAGGAGGAAGAACTAGACGAGGATGAAGAGGAGTTTGTTGAAGAGTCAGCAGAATCAGAAGACGAAGAAGAGGAAGAAGAGGAAGAAGCGGAAGAACAGGAGGAAGAAATAAGAGGACAAAGTGGAAGAAGAAAGAGAATCAAGAAAAATTCTGATTACGTTTACTTTTAGTTTGCAATGTGTTATCAAATATATATTCTAGTTGATTACTTTTATTATTTAGGAATTATTGAGGATATTCTACTTAATTACTTGCTTTGCTATACTACAAGTTGTTTAACTATAACACATTTTTTCTTCTTCGCCACTTGTTAAATACTAATTGTTTTTTGCTTCTTATAATTTCTGTGATACTCTAGAATGTGGCAGCCAGGCGAATCAATACCCGGCGTAGGAGACAAGCCACAGAAGATGTGTCGCAAGAGAACACCAATGCTGAAGCTTCCAACAACAGTGGCAATGGTCAAGCAATTAAGAAAAGGAAGGGGCGGACTAATACTAAGCTGAAGAGGCCACCAAATGGTGACCGCGTCCCAATTAAACCAAGCACTGATTGGTGAGCTTATAAATCTTTAATTTTCTATTTTAACTTTCCATGCATATGTATGAACTGTAGTTACTTTGATGGAGATGATGGGATAGCGGGTCAGGTTACAACAATTCTGAAATATGAATACCCGTCTATAATCAAGGAGAAGAACGCGGATGGTGTGGAAACCAAGCGTCATGCATTTGAATGGGAGGATTATTGTATTGTTGACCCGCCTGATGAGGAAACTTGGGAAGAAAGTGCATCAGCTGCAGACCAGTTCAAGGAACAGTTTTGGGTAAGGGAAATGCAAACTTTATTCCATAGTCCATAGGACATATAATCGTGCTATATTTAACTTGTGTTGTTTGCAGAGCATCTACAAACTAGTTGATGATACTCCTGAGCAAAGAGTAGAAGCTGATCGTGTTCTTGAAAATTTGGCAAGGAAACAACTGAGGCAAATGATGTACCAAGCTCGGAAAGATGCTGTGAAGAAGTACTACAATGAAATTAGTGATCAGCCAATTGATAGGCCAGTCACAGATTCTCAAGCATGTCACATATTGCTCGAAAAATCCCAATATGTACAAGGTAGGTTGGAATGGTGCAAAGATGCTGAAGCATGGAAAGCCTATGTGAGTATTGGTGCTCCGATAAATTCTTCCATAAACGTGGTTTAGGCAAACTCTCACGAAACAAAGCATCACCTGAAGAAATTGCACAAAACGAGGGTGGATCTCGAAATTTCCTCCGCACCAAAAACTTCATGGTGAGTTGCATTTAGTTTCTTGGTTTTATTAGACTACTAGTTGCGGCAGATTGTTAAAGCGCATGGTTTCATATGTAGGGGAAGACATTTGGGCCTGAACACGAAACAAGCATGAACACTTACAGGTACATGAAAGTAGGAGATAAGAAATATAGAGAGAGTGGAAGCAGCGTCTCTATCGACAACCTGAAGTCTAAAGAGCGTAAGGTAAGTTGCTACAAAACTTTGCACTATCTTCCAAAGGACAATCATTAGCAATCTGAAATGTGATACATTTTTAACTTGTTGGAAGGATGCCTACATGACGGGTCTTAAAGAAGCATATCCAGATGATTGGGAGGACCGTGATCTTGATCCCGCAGTATTGTACTCCACCAGTCGTGGCATGCCTCATGGACCGCTTGCGATAGGTGATGGTGCTTTTAAAAAGTCAGAAGTTGTTGTTGCTGCTAAAAGAAGCAATGTAAAGCCATCAAACTCCATGTCCTACCAAGCTTTATTGAGGAGGAACCAATACTTGGTGAAACGAAAACAGAAATATGCTAGCTATTTCAAAGTAAGTTTTTGGATTTTTATATATTCTGAATTTCTTAGTTACACAAAAACTAAGCTTCATACTTGAAAAACAGGTTCTATTTGCCAATGCTGGACTTGGTGTGCCAGAAGACCTTGAAGATGACTTTATGGAAGATAGTGATCATGTAAGTTAAGCGTACTTGTCATTTGCAATCTGATGTGTGTGTTTACTTGCCATTTGCTTTAATTGCTGAATATAACTTCATGATTTGTGTGATCGGTTAGTAGCTTATGACATTCTTAGCTGATGTACCTATTAATTAATCAACCTGGCACTAGTTGTGTGATTGGGAAACATGTACCAGCACAAAGTAAGTTCAGTTTGGGTAGTAATTGGTCAACTGCTTTCGTAAGCTTGAAATTCTATGTACCACTGTTTATTTTCAAAATTAGGATAACTCATTTGCACTATATTTGAGACTCATATCTATGTTATTGTAGGTGCACGTATCTTCCCCATCTATTGAAAATCGTGGAGACAGAACTGGTACTCCCCAATCAGGCCAACATGATGCTGATCGTCGAGCACGTGAGGATTCACCCATCACCGATGCCTAAGAAGCGTACTGTTGCTTAGCTACTATGTAACAGTTTGCCTTGTCTGATCAGAACTAGTGAACTTTTAGTATTGCTAGATTGAATGAACAATTTGATGTTCTCCAGTAGTAGTGACTTGTTGTTATTGTGTTGTCAAATGAATATGGATTATTGTGTTCTTTGTTGAAATCCAATATTTATGTGGAATGTGTGTTTTGGGAAATGATGGTGATCAATATATTAGTATAGATAAATATTATATTGCTGCATTTTTTTAATATTTTGAAATATATGTGAGGCTGACATCAGCATGCATTCCTGACGGCCAGCATCCATTCCTGACAGTCGCAAGGCTACCCTACAGAACCATTTCTGACGGCCTCCTTTTCTTTTTCTGACGACACCTGCCCGCCGGCAAAGAATTTCCTGACAGTGTTGCATTCCTGACGACACGCCCGACGGGTATTCCTGATGGTAAGAATTCGTGACGGCGATGCCTGACGGGATATAATGTCGGCTATGTCCAATTTCGTGGTGAGCGTGACCCGTCAGGGAATACCGTCAGGAAAGGTTTTTACGACGGGCAGCCGTCAGAGATCACGTTCTTTCCTGACAGTCTGTTCCCGACGGCTCTTTCCTGACGGCGGCCGTCAGGAACACGTATTCCTGACGGTTTTCTCTATTTTCCCGACGGTTCCTGGCCGTCAGCATTGTCTCCGTTTGAGGTAGTGATAACATGATATACGGAGTACATGATCTGCATGAACACACTCGGAGGATATGACTACCGATGCAAACCCGGCATGAATGGCGACGCCAAAAAGGGAAACTGCACCAAAATTTTCCCCCTACCAGCAAAGATCATTGTCGGTAAGTGCTGATCTACCACGCCAGATTGAATAGGTAGCTAAATACACAAATATTTTATTCTTAGATACCATGTTAGAGGAAAAAAAAAGGCACATACATGTGACAAGCTCAAATTATGTGTTTGAGAAGATTATAATCTGGTGATGTGCAGGTTCACTGAAAATAAATAATAGATAATTAGTTTATTCAGAGAGTCAGTTACAAGCAGAGGCCGCGCATACTATATGTCAAGCTCGTGTTTTTTTAAACTCGAGCTTGACAATTAACATAAACCTATAGCAAACAGACAAGTCATTGACCAGCTAGCTTCTACATTGGTACTTATAAATTTGGGTTGCGCTTATTGTATCTTAATTTCATCACTTAAGTCCTGATATATAGTACTTGTCAATACTCAGATTATTTACAGTTATTTTTTGATAAAGGATAAGCTTGATTACTTTTTATTAAAGGAGGAAAACCATATAAGCTTGATTAGTTACTTACTAGTATTGTACACTTTGTTAACACTTATTGTTTAGGTAGGGGTGATATGCTGAGTTGTGAAAAAAGAGAGCCACTTCGGTTCAACTAAAGCTTCAATGCTTTGCTTATTTGTAGGTCTTGCTGGCTTGATTGTTGTGTTCGTCCTCATGGTTATGGCCAATCAACACCTAAAACTCAAGAAGTTCTATGAACAAAATGGTGGTCCAATACTAAATGGTGTCAAGAATATACGGATATACACGAGGAAACAGCTGAAAGAAGTAACAAACAACTATGAGTGTGTCATTGGACAGGGCCACTTCGGTAAGGTTTATAAGGGCACTCTGAAAGATAAACAACAAGTGGCTGTGAAGAAGTCCATCAAAGTTGACAAGGACATGAAGAAGGAATTCACTGACAAGGTTATAATCCAATCCGAGATGAGGCACAAAAACATTGTCAGGCTCCTAGGTTGTTGCCTAGAGTTTGAAGTTCCCATGTTGGTATATGAGTTTGTGGCGAAAGGGAGCCTGTATGACATCCCGTTCAAATGCAAAGATAGCATTCCAGCGAATAAGCGTCTGGCAATTGCTGTTGGGTCAGCTGAAGGCCTAACCTATATGCACTCCGCAGGGGAGAGTACCATACGTCACGGTGATGTTAAATCTGCAAATATTCTTCTTGATGAACATCTCGCTCCAAAAATTTCCGACTTTGGTACCTCGAAGCTGCTCGCAAAAGGAAAAGACGAGGAGACTGAACGTTTTATTGGTGACATGAGTTACATAGATCCAGTATATATGGAGAAGGGGATCGTTACACAAAAGAGTGATGTCTACAGCTTCGGAATTGTTCTCATTGAGCTCATCACAAGGAGGCCTGCAACATATGATGCTGGGAGGAGCTATGTTGCAAACTTTGTTCAATCTTGTGCAGAAAAAAGAGCAAGGAAATTTATTGATAACGATATTACAAGTGAGGTTAATATTAATATGCTGGAAATGGTTAGTGGGGTGGCTGCAGATTGTCTAAAACCGAATCCAGAAGAAAGACAAGATATGAAACAAGTAGAACACCGGCTTCTCGAAATTATTGGACAACCTGTATATCATGGTCAGAAGAGAAACTCCCAGTGAGATCTCCGTCATGCATCGGCTGATGTATTTTTTTCATTTGGTTGTGTAATGTTGTATCATTGTTTTTTATACAATCTTCTAATTGTTCTTTGTCAAGGCTCTGAGTAAGGTACCACTAGTATGCAAATTCAAAATGGAGAAACAAGTACTCGTTAAGCGTTTTGTTTTGTTTTGTTTTGTTGGTACGAGTGGAATAGAACAAGAACAATACATAGAACAAAACTGTAGTTACTAGAAGAACTAGAAAACCAAAATCAAAACATGCTCAACACATGTACCTCAACTGCACTGACTGCTTATTCAGCTAGAATTCCTTCAAAAGAAACTAAAACAAAATTCCGTTTAATAACATCCTGCCATTTGTAAGGGTAAACTCTAGCCATGCAGTACCTTTGTCATTTTTTCCACCAGAGCATCCCCGCTTATGTTAATCAGATGAACAAGGAACCAATATACACGAGATATTTGAACGACTGGATGAACAAGAAACCAATATACACGAGATAACTGAATGAAAAATCAATGTACGTAAGTTATTTTGGATTTCATTAGGTTCTAGTGCATGCTTTTCATTTCCTAGAACGGAACATGCTTCATCCTAGTGGTTCACTTAAATGACAATCAGTGCAACGTAGAGCTACCAGATGTTTCATCATAGATATCATATAAACCAGTTTAGTTCCACAAATTCAGTTAGCACTTATTCATCGTTCATTGAATTGTCGGCTCGTTGTACCTCGCCCTAGAATGGCTTGTTCATCTTCTGATGAACTCATCTAAAATGTGGCAGGTGATTATTGTGTGCGATGGTTAGTTTAGAAGTTGCTGGGACTAACGCCCGTCCACTGTTTCAAACGAAGCAGAAGTACTGTAGAAACAAAAACTAACCATAAGATCACGCTATAAAGAAAAATGATAAGGCAAATCAACCTAACTATGAAAATGCAGAAAACAGAGATTAGTTGCTAGTCCTGAAAGATACAACACAAAAGAAAACACCAATTTCAAATGCAAAAGAAACACATGTACATAACCTTGCAGCAAAGAACCACATATGGTACAGCTAAGGAACATAGAGGCACATTATATTCTTAGTACCTCAATATCAATACTATCAGAAACCATTTATAGAAAATGGCCTATTACTTCAACAGACTCAATTAATAAATATAGTCATGTAGCTATAAAACTCCAATAACAATCAAACAATAAGCTTCCCTTTTTTCCCAATCCATTAGAGAATACCAAAGAATCTCCAACTGTATACACTAATTCCTCCTAGGTTATATTTTTTATCAAAGTAAAATCGCAACAAGAGGCAAGAGGGACTAACGAGAAATGAAACTAATGCCACTCTAATTCACAAATAAGTCATGTTTTCGACATAATCTTCAGTCAAAATCTTAATACTTAGATGAACAAATTGTTTCGAACATTTAAATTAGGGACTTAAAAATCATATGCAAAGATTTGTGTAGAAAAGTATGTCCAAAGTATTATAAGCCTTTTGGATTTTATACAGACCATACCAACTAACTAATTCTAGTTTAGCACACTACACCGTTGGATACCTCATTCTCCAATTTACCAAAGACTCAGATCTCAACAAAATTGGCAATACTATGATTTCTAGACACGCTCTAGGGATAACTTAAAAATCCAGATTATGATAACATATTGGGAAAAGTAGACGAGTCACAGACTAAAACATCAAATCAACAGCAATTTCACGAACTCGTAACCATTACATAATTCACAACTGTATAAACCAGGACGCAAGAGAACCCAACAAAATTACAGTAGACGTCGAAAAATAACCAGCAAGCCAGTCGATTTGTATTCATGTAGCTACAATTTACTCCATCCGCTCCCTCTGTATGACTCTTTACATAATGACATGCCAAAAGATACTACAAACAAGGCATACAACAAAACTGTGCCCACTTATATGTGTTGCAACAAATTGCACAGCAGTCTAGCATTGGTTGCAAACTTGCATTTCATGAATATATGTTGCCATAATGTAAAGAGCAACCACATCTCAAAATAAAAGAAGATATATGCCACCATGCATCTAATGAGTTCCAACAAATATATGTTTCCAATAACTGCTATGAACCAGACACGAAAGCTGTTAAACGATAGTATTGATCAACCAGCTGAAATGAAAACAAAGTTTTATATTAACAAAGTTGAAATGCAAAACAAAATAGACACCAAAATTTGGTTTCTATCAACACTGCAATGCTTTTGCATCCTATTCATCGAATGAACAGATATAACAAGAATTCAACCACACAACCACTCAATGATCTATAAATTCGAATTAAAAGCTACAAATTTTTCACTTTGTAATTCAAACATTATCAGGTGAAAGCAACATTCCCCACAATGATCTACACCCCAACAGCTTCCCTGCAAGCAATCAAATGTACCCAAAGCATCCAAATAAACACAACAGTTGCCTACTATCACGCAGCAAGAGCACGAATGAACATTCCAAACAGTAGTCCTTAATATTTCAGATCTTCACAATATTATTACAAACAGGATCTAGCGATTCACAGTTTCCTCCTCCCATCCCTCCCTCGCACTACACACTCCCCGAACATACATACACCGGTGTTAAGGTAAAAGAGGACGGACTGATCCGAACCTACGCGGAAGCCACACATATTAGGTTCAAACAAGGATCAACCGATCTCGGTGACATGCAACAAGAACAACCACAGCAACGAGGACTAGGTGGTTCAACCAACACAGACAAACACAGAAGGGGAGGAGGGAGGGACGGGGCACCGGCTTTGTGCAGTCAGTGCCGGGCCTAAGAGGCGGCCGCCTTCTTGGCGGGGGCCTTCCTGGGCGACTTGGGCGGCTTGGGCTCCTTGGTCGCCTTGGCTTCCTTGGCGGCGGTCTTCTTGGGGAGCAGCACGGGGTTGATGTTGGGCAGCACGCCTCCGTGCGCGATGGTGACGCCGGCGAGCAGCTTCCCGAGCTCCTCGTCGTTGCGGATCGCGAGCAGCACGTGCCGCGGGATGATCCGGTTCTTCTTGTTGTCCCGCGCCGCGTTCCCCGCCAGCTCGAGGACCTGGTAGACGACAAAAATAGCAAAGGGGAAAAAAACAGAGGCGAATGAGTCAGAGCTGATTCCGCGGCCGGTTGCCGTCGTACGTGAGGTCGGACCCCGCGCGTGGCTGGCTCACCTCGGCGGCGAGGTACTCGAGGACGGCGGCGAGGTAGACGGGGGCGCCGCTGCCGACGCGCTTGGCGTAGCGTCCGAGCTTGAGGTAGCGCCCGATGCGGCCGACGGGGAACTGGAGCCCGGCCTTGACGGAGCGGGAGACGGACTTCTTCTTCGGCCCGCCGCCGCCACGGCGCCCGGCCGCGCCGGCCTTCTTCGTCGCCTTCGCTCCCGACTCCATCGCCGATCCGGAGCTCCGAAGCTTTTCCTCCTCTACTTTTTTTTCTTTCGCTCGCTTTTCTCCCGGTCGATGATTTCTTCGGGTCCTTGATTTTTTTTTGGCTTGTTTTGTGCGGTGGTGGGTGTGTGACTGGGCGTTTGTGCTTTCTCTCTGTGTGTGTTTTCTGTGTGTTTGTGCTTCGATCTGGACCGCTAGCGGCTGAGGAATCGATGGATGTCAGCCGTCGGATAGGGCTGGGCGATCCGGGTGAGAGGCAGAGCAGCCAATAGGAGGAGACACTAGTGGATTGTGTTTTCGGTCTTCTGTCATTTGGAGCAAGGTTTTTGTTATCTGAATAGTATATACAATATATAATTTTATGTTTGATTTGCAGGATTGTATGTTATGATCGTATCGGTTTTAAATATTCTAGTAGTTATGTGTCGATGTAAGGCACGGGCATACATTTTGGGACATCGACAAGGCGACAACGATGGATCTCAGGGCTTGTTATTGTACCGCTCGACATTTAAGAGAGATGATGTCCTAACTTTTAGGGAAGGTGTAGTCCTAACTCCTAAATATAACTAAAAAATAATGCCTAAAGATAGTATATAATATTATTTTTATATTAGTTTTATTTTAACCTGCCTTTATTATTACAATGCTATTTTCAAGCTAGAGGTTTATAATTCAACAAACAAAGATTCTAAAGTGTAACCATTTGCTAAGAATACAATTATCATCCAGTGGGCAACACATGTTTTTCACAACAAATTAATTTAATTTTCCACCACTCATATGGTAGAAAAAATGATAATACAAGTTTGACGAAAACTGATGATTGCTAATTAGTACTTAGAAAGAACATTGGAAGGAGGAGGTGAAGGAATTGAGAGAGGTCGAAGAGGTAGAAGCAATGTTCGAGAGACCTCGATTTATGAAAGATGGAACCAAACAAAACGTAATACTACTACAATACAATGATGAGTACTTGTGTAGTTTGTTGTGGGCATCATATTGTCACGTGGAATATTTTCAAGGCAACTTAACCACAAGATACCGCTCTGGTAACTCGCAGAAGTGAGAGCGGTACTGCCGCTCTTGGGCACTGTGTAGACTGAAAGTATGCGCACTATCCAGGTGCGGTAGTACCGGCTCCTACCTTGGTTGTACCGCTACCTTTTTTAGAACACCAAGATGAAGAAAAAATGGAACTAGTTAAGATGTTTTTGAGTTTAGAATATTGGCTTGGGATGAGAACTTGGTAACTAAGACAATATGGTAATATGCACATAAGATTGCAAGATGCAAAAATAAAAGCCAGTCTTGAATGTTTTTTTCATAGATACTGTGACATATGGTCTAATAAACAATTAAGAACTAATTATGTTCAACTCCTCGCATGAGGAGGTCCGTGGCCGAGGCCACCATGTTTAAGTATACTTGACTCCCTCCATCCCAAAATAGGGTGCATATAGTTTTTATTTAAAGTCAAACTTTTTAAAGTTTGAACAATTATATATACCAAAATATCAACATCTACAACACCAAATGCGCATGATATAAAAATATATCTCATGATCATTCTAAAAATATTAATTTGGGATTATAAATCCCAACACTTTTTTCTCTATGCTTGGTCAAACTCGAACATGTTTGACTTTACCCAAAAAAAACTATACGCATCTTAATTTGGGAAGGAGGGAGTAGTACCGCAAATATATATTTTTGGGTCAAAAGTCAATATTCATCACTGGAGCATTATTTGTCACAGAGTGACTATAATGCATGAATTTTCTATTTACGCATAATAAGAGTAGTGTTGGTTTATGAAGTAAACTACACTCTCATATGTTCATGCCTACATCAAACAAGATAAACGACTAATATTGGTCGGCATGCAAGACCATCATTCCACCTTACTTGAATATAAGACATTTACTTCATATTCAAACTCTCGAAATCTTGATTCATCTAGGGGCTTTGTGAAGATGTCTTCAAGTTTCTCATTGGTCCGCACAAAAGAGAGCTCAATATCACTACGTGCCACATGCTCTCAAATGAAACGATGACGGATCTCAATATGTTTCATCTTGCTATGTTGCATGGGTTTGTGCGCCAGTACGCGGTCTTGATAGTAGTCTCATTCAGAGGCGAAGGCAGCAGGGGGCCACCCCCTTCCCCTAACTTGCAAACAAAAAATTACCCCCAAAGAAAATTGACTTGTGCTCCTTCTCATACTCTCCTTTGGTCCTATTCTAAAAGAAAAGGAAACAGGCAACGCACGAGGCAGCATGCTCCTCTCATTCCTCTCCCGTGGCCCTACTCCTCTCGTTCGGTTGTTCCCAATTTCGCTTTGTGGTCAATTCGACCACAAACCAGGGCACCAGGCCATTCCCTAATGCTCAATCCTCTCCGAATTCCAAACTGGAGGCATGTAATCCGTATAATGCAAGGCGGCAGGCGTCGGACAAGCCTTGCAGTCCCCAAGACATTGCCCCCTCTCGCCCTTGTCTCATTGTTCCCTTCCGATCTTGGATTCTAAGCTTCTCAAAAGAAGAGGTACATATTTTCAAATTTCGATTCCTACTAGTCTCTAGAATCTGGATCGATCTAGCTATGATTTGTTTGCTATGACTGCAGGCCCCTTGTATGATTGTATCTCCTTTCACACTTTTAGATATGCCATATTTTTATTTAGCCTTATTATTTCTGAAATAGGATAAATTCTCATAGTCATAGTGATGAGGGGAGAATACCTATTTCTACCATTGCACCACCGCCTCCATTTATTCTCACTATTGGAGCTTTCAGTTTTGCCATCCCTCCAGAAGATGAGGTGAAGCCCACGTTCAGGACTCCGCCAAGTTAGAGGCATGTCATGGAGGTTGAGGTGTTCCACGTAGTATGCTATTTTATTTTCTTGTGTTTTGTTTTTAGTTGGTTCGAACCATGTTTGGGTTCAGCCGGTTTGAGTTTGTGTTAGGTTCGGTTCGGGCATGTCCAACCGAGTTAGGTTTTGAGTCACCCATATAAAGGGTTCGGCAGCCGCCATGTATCGGGAGACAAGAATTTGAGATTAAAAGTATCGTGAGGTTCGTCCCAAGATGGGTCGCCGTATCGAGGTATTGCTGGTTTATGATTGCTGATCGTTTCGATCTGTTGTTTGCGCATCGCGTGGGGTTGATTCCATCGATCCAACGTTGCTGTTCTTGGTTCGCCGTGAAAGATTGGGACTAAAACCATTTGGATCACGTTGATCCTTATCACATAGCTGATGCCTGATGGTGTATGGTGCTCATTGTTCATGATAATCATGGCTAAAAATATAAAAAAAGATTGTACCGGTGCAGAACATGCATTCGTATTTTGGGGAAAAAGCAAGAGTTGATGATGGTTTAGAACAAATTAATTGGGTTGCTGGCCCAAACTTGGATGAACTAGAACCAGAAGGTTTGGAAGAAGAAGAAATGCCAACAACACCTGTAACAGCAAGAATGCCAACTGCCCCACCAACAATCAGGAGCACGACCACCACCTTCGGTTATGTGTTTTGATAGTAGAAAGGGATCCGGGTCTACGGGGCCAAATTTGGGATTGTCCTCCTAATAATCAAGAAAAGTCTCGTTTGGCATATATTAAGCATGGGCCATATCAATTTCACAAAGATGAGTACCCTCTTGATGATGCAACATACCATCCACGCAAGTTTCAATACCATTGGTTTAAAACTTCCCTTGGTTAGAATACTCACCTACAAAAGATGCAATATATTGTTTTAAACGTGCTTTCTATTATATAGGAAGCCATTCGGAAGAAGGAAAAGATCTGATAAGTTTATAGTGGAAGGGTTCAGAAAATGGTAGAAAGTTAACAACGGAAAGGGCTGCTCGTTCTTGACTCACATGTGAAAGGATAGTAAATCTGCTCACAATTATGTTGTCAAATGTTATGATAATCTGAAGAACAAGTCATGTCATATGGAACAATTAGTGGAGAAGCAAACTGAAGAAGACATCAAGAGAAATAGGCTGCGGCTCAAAGTAACAATTGATGTATTTCGGTGGTTAACATTCCAAGCGTAATCCTTGCAAGGACGTGGTGAAAGTATTGGCTCAGAAAATCAAGGCAATTTCTTGAAATGGTGAAATTGCTAGATGCTTATGATGAGGAAATTGGTGTTGTTGTATTGGGTAATGCTCCAAAAAATTCTAGGTATACCTCGCCACCCATTCAAAAGGAAATTCTGCATATCATTGCTTCCAATGTGCAACGTGAAATTCATAAAGAGATTGGTAGTGGTAAGCTCTTCTTGATTGCCGATGAGTCAAGAGATGAAGCAAAAAGAGAGCAAATGGCTGCGGTTATTTGCTTTGTTGATAAAAATGGTTTCACTCGAGAGCTTTTTCTTCATATTGTTCATGTTTTGGATACATGTTCAGCTACTTTAAAACATGAACTACCTTCAGTTTTGGTTCAACATCAATTA
This sequence comes from Poa pratensis, assembly GCA_947311845.1. Classification (NCBI taxonomy): domain Eukaryota; kingdom Viridiplantae; phylum Streptophyta; class Magnoliopsida; order Poales; family Poaceae; genus Poa; species Poa pratensis. The sequence goes on from CAMZMU010000067.1 coordinate 28,797,277, forward strand.
GATGTTAACAAACTTCATGGACAAGGATATGATGGTGCTAGTAGCAACTAGTAGCATGCGTGGGGAGTGGAATGGACTACAAGCCAAGTTCATGGAAAATTGTCCCTATACCTATTATGTTCATTGTTTTGCTCATCAGTTGCAACTAGCTCTTGTTGCCACAGCTAAAGAAGTAGCTGATATTCACAACTTTTTTGATCATCTTGCTCTTGTTGTCACTACAGTCGTGTCGATCTTCTAGTAAGAGAAATGATGAGTTGCATGCTAATCAAGTTGTTGAAATGGAGAATCTCATTGAGCTTAGTGAGCTTGAAACTATAAGTGGGGCTAATCAAGTTGGAACTTTACAGCGGCCTTGTGACACTAGATCGAGTTCTCACTATGCATATGTTTGCAGACTTTTGAAGCTATACAATCCAACATTTTTGGTACTTAAAGCATTGCTGTTTCTAAAGGTTCGTGTACTTCACCTTCAACACGAGGAAAGGCTGATGGTGTTGTTAAGTTGATGATGTCTTTCGACTTCATATTTATTCTACATGTCATGAAAGAACTTATGGGAATCACAGATATGTTATGCAAAAAGTTGCGACAAAAGTCTCAAGATATTGTGAATGCCATGGATGACGTGAAGACAACTAATTAATTATTCATTCAGGAGGTAAGAGATAATCGTTGGAGCAAGCTTAGAGCTGATGTCCTTTTGTTTTGTGAGAAACATGTAGTTAAAACAACACACTTTGGTCAGTTATATGTGGATTTCATTAATTCTCGTGCAACTGATGAGAGTTCAGTTGATCACCATTATCGGTGTGCAATTTTCATGGTAGTTGTGGATAAGCAAGCACAAGATCTAAATTCTAGATTCAACAAACAAGCAACAAAGCTTCTCATTATGTGCACGTCCTTGGACCCCCAAAACTCATTCAATTCTTTTGACATTGATAATGTCTGTTCTCTAGCTTCAAAAATTCTACCCCGCTGATTATAAAGAACAAGAAAGGGAGAATCTGGGATGCCAACTGCGGCATTATGAGCATGATATACCTACGAACCCAAAGTTTCAGAATTTGACAACTATATCAGAGCTTTGTCAACAACTTGCAGCAACCGAAAAAATGATGATTATCACTTGATTGACAGTTATATAATGTTCTTTGTTGCTATACTAGAAACTAGTTGATTTAATCATTGCTAAAAGAACTAACTTATTTTTAATGATCATATTAATTCGTCGTGTTCTTACTTTGCCGTTCTCAACCGAACCACTGAGCGTGCATTTTCAGCAATGAAACTTGTGAAAACAAGGATTCGAAACAAAAATGGAAGGTGGATTCCTAAGGGATTGCTTGGTAACGTACATTGAAAGGGAGATTGTTGTCAGAATATCGACAGATGCAATTATAGATGAGTTTGATGAAGCACCACGTCGAGTGGATTTCAATTGAGAAGTGTTAATTGCTTCATCTGCTGTTGTCTAGATTTTTTTCTTTTGAGTATGCAATTGTACATCCTTTTATCCTCGACAGTTATTTAATGAATGGTGTTATAATCAATATAAAATATTTTTCTACCACATCGTCCCATCTTTTGGCATTTTTTGGCATCTGCTAGTTGTCTTCTTTGATCGGCACTGCTCAATCAATTTTTCTGCCTCCGCCACTGCTCTCGTTGTCAAATAGAAGAGGCACTTCGTCGCAAGTGACCCATTAAAGTTTGTCTCATTCCAATGACCTACCAAGAAATAGGCAATCAGCGTAAGTTGACATACGGCTTTTCTTGTCTCCCGCATAATCCGAACTCAAATATCCCAAGAGTTAGATATATTGTTTTATTGGATGGAGTAATGACACCCCATACATATTTGACATCCTACCGCATAAATTTATATTTACCAAATACCAGAAGCAAATTATAAGTTTCACAATTTAATAAGATAAGATATGCACTTATGGTATTCAGAGTTTTAATTAATACCAGATATGTAAATCTAGAAGCCATTTAAGAACGAGTTGTCTACAAAATATTCTTTTATACATGAAATCCACAAAAGATATTCAGGCATATCTCGAAAAATTATTATGATATGGTTTGATTTCCTCTGATATTTTCTTTTACATGAAAGATCCTCCAAGATTTTGTCGTGCCTTTGTTTAAATACCACCACAAGATAATAGTTTCAGAAATATTCAAGCAGAAGGAATATAGAGCTCTAGGAGCAAAAGGAAATAGGAAACCACTCCCGATGGAACTTATCAAGAACAACACAAGGGTTCTAATCTTGGTAGTTCTTCTGATGATGTCTACCACGTTATTGACATGTGATGCAGCTGAGAGAAACAAAGGTACAATCAATACTTTATATCGGACCAATTTTATATATGATCACACTTTGGTTATTCAGAAAATCTCGTGTAGTGCAATTTGTACTAGCTATGCACGCTTTTACTAACGGGGATGCCGATATACTTTGTTGTTGGCAGAGCCTGCTGTGATGGAAGATATCTGTACACCATTTCAATATTGTCGACCAAGCCGACTGCCAAGCGATAATCTTCAATGCCAGCGTTTCTGTGACCAGAAGAATTTCAACGGCAAGCTGAGTTACTGTTCAGATACTTATTGTTGTTGTGCAATTAAGCCAGGGAAGTGAGCGATATTATGTACCATCGTGTGTCAACTCATAAGTTCGCGCCTCAAGTGAATGTCAGTAAACTTAGTGAGTACTGTACTAGGGAGCTCTAGAAATTTCTAGGGAGCTTGGATATTGAAAGGATTATTTGTTATAGATCGACTCATTTGTTAGCACGTCGATCTTCGCTCACTTCTTTTTCTACCACCGCTACTCTGACCGATTAATCTGTTGTGGACAAAATATCCATGGCACAAAATTGTTCATTCAGGAGGTAAGAGATAATGTATGAAATTTATGAAAACAAGGCTTCGAAACAAAATGGAAGATGGATTCCCAAGAGATTGCTTGGTAACATACATTGAAAATGATATTGTTGTCAGAATATCGACAGATGCCCACATCATACATTGAAAATGAGCGTGCATTTTTTCTTTTGAGTAATATGGAATTGTACATCCTTTTGTCTTTGACAATTATTTAATTAATGGTGATATATTCAATAAAAAATTGCTAGCACATCGACCCCACTTTTTTGGCATTTTTTGGCATTGCTAGTTGTCTTCTTTGATCGGCCCCGCTCAATCAATTTTTCTGCCTCCGCCACTGCTCTCGTTGTCAAATAGAAGGGGCACTTCGTCGCAAGTGACACTGTAATCCATTAAAGTTTCTCTCAAACCAGTGACCTACCAAGAAATTGGCAATCACCGTAAGTTTACATACATCTTTTTGTGTCTCCCGCATAATCTGAATTCAAATACCCCAAGAGTTAAATATCTTGTTTTATTAGACGGAATCATGACACCCCATACATATTTGACATCCTACCACATAAATTTATATTTACCAAATACCAGAAGAAAATAATAAGTTCCATAATTTAATAAGATATGCACTTATGGTATTTCAAAGGTTTTAATTAATATTTCAGATATGGAAATCTAGAAGCCATTTAAGAACAAGTTGGCTGCAAAATATTCTTTTATACATGAAATCCGCAAAAGATATTCTGGTATATCTCAAAAAATTATTGTGATATGGTTCGAATCCTCTGATATTTTCTTTTACATGAAAGATCCTCCAAGATTTCACCGTGCTTTTGTTTAAATACCACCGCAAGATAATAGTTTCAGAAATATCCAAGCAAAAGGAATATAGAGCTCTAGTAGCAAAAGGAAATAGGAAACCACTCCCGATGGAGCTTCTCAAGAACAACACAAGGGTTCTAATCTTGGTAGTTCTTCTGATGACGCCTACCACTTTATTGACATGCGATGCAGCTGGGAGAAACAAAGGTACAATCAATATTTTATATATCGGGCCAATTTTACATAACACATATATGAACACACCTTGCTTATTCAGAAAATCTCGTGTGGTGCATGCAATTTGTACTACCTATGCTTTTACTAACGGGGGATGCTATATATACTTCGTTGTCGGCAGATCCTGCTGTAATGGAAGATATCTGTACACCTTTTCCATACTGTCGACCAAGCCTGATGCCGGGCGATAATCTTCAGTGCCAGCATTTCTGTGACCGGAGGGGTTTCAACGGCAGGCAGAGCTACTGTTCAGATACTTATTGTTGTTGTGCAATTATGTGACAGTGCCCAGGGAAGTGAGCAATATTATGTATTATTGAGTGTCATAAGTTTAAGTTTGTGCCTCAAGTGAATTTCAGTAAACTTAGTGAGTACGAGGGAGCTCTATTTCTGAGGAGCTTGAATATTGAAACGATTATTTGTTACAGACTCATTTGTAGAGCATCTTCAATGGGTGATACAAATTAATAAATAACAACTTTTTACATTAACAGGGAGTTCCCCAACAGCAGCCCGTGATGGAAATTTCGACAAAAAAAAATTCGGCACGATATAATCAGGTGATACAAATATACATCACTAAGGGTGGTGCCCTAAAACGCATGCAGCTGCGCGGGCGACTCCAACCGCCAATCTGAAACTTCACGCGCGCGGCTGAAAGGCGGGTTCCCTTCCGCCGCCGGTATCTAGCCCTCCTCGGACCCCTCCCGACCCCGCCGCCACCCCGCTCCGCTGCTGGGACCCCGTTTCCGCTCGGTGGCCCTGAGTTCCGCCGGCGTCGGCTAGTCTCCGCAGTCACCCTTTTGTCGCCGCCCCTCCGCCGTCACAACGACTCCTTCTGGCCGTACCCAAGTCTATGCAACCACCCCGCCGCCCCTCCGGCTTTCTCGACGGCCGTGGGAGGCCTGATTGAGCCGCCGCTGGTCCGGTGCGGGCACCGATTTTTGTAGAACAAAATATACATCACTTGATCTAGTAGGGCAGCTGTTGGAGCACGCATGCGCTATATGGTGCCCTATTTTAGGGCTGCTGTACGAGATGGTCGCTCTCGGTGCCCTAAAAATCACGATTTTGATGATGTATATTTTACATGAGCGCTTCTCTTAATTAGCACCGTTTACCACCGCTACTCTGACTGATCAATCTGTTGTCCACACAATATCCATGGCACAAACACGTGGACGTGGCCACGTGGGGCATGAAGAAGAAGCAATCAAGCACGGCGCGTGGTTTACACGATAGCTAGCGGCTGACAAGTCCGGTGGGCGCGCCGGCGCGATGGAGTTGGACGCCGCCCCGCCACACCGAGCCGCACACGTACGCTCAAGCAGATCGACCATGATCACCGGCAGCAGCAGCGAGCAAATAGATTGGCGACGCGCGGGCGGCCACCACACCAACAACTGAAGAAGCAAATGAATGGTGGCGCTGCCGACCCATGTGACGCCGGAATTCCGATCAACGTGACAACGTGGGGATGTTCCCCTCCTCCTCTCGCCTCGTCACCTCGGCCACCACTCGGGAACGTGCGCACTGCCCGCGTCGCCACGCCGTCGACCGGCAAGACGAAACGGATCAGTCGCTGCTGATTGACGCGCGGTGCCCTGATTGATCGGGTTTCGGTTCGCATGCCGCTATCTCTTCTGTTCCGTTCGGCGATTCGATTCGATTCGATCGATGTTTTTCGGCAGGAAACTTCCTGAACCAGTTCATTTCAGTTCAGTTCGCCATCTGGAGCATGATACAAACATCACGGGGAAACAGCATGTACCATACGCAAGAGCCCAAGGAAAGTATGCATCGAACTACTCCCAAAAAAAAGAGGAGCAGTACACGAAAAACACTACTAGCTCCCGAGTTTTTTTTTACGTTTGCGCCTCAAAAAATCCTGAGAAAAAGTATATAGGTACATATAAAGTGGACCAAATTTACAGCAAAATGTTCTTTCGTATGTGACCAAAACAAAAGAAAAAATACAAATGTGTCAAATAAAATGAGTTACGTTTTTGCTTTTTCAGAGACGTGATTCTGTGTAGCTTACAATAAAACGTATTATCGAACAATCCTAGGCGATATAAAGAAAACATGTATATATATATTCACATTGATTATGTCAAAAAAATTACAACTTTAAAATACTATTTTCGATTTTTAAAAATGTCAAAAAACACTGAAACTCGAGAGCTACAAATACTCCCTCGACACACGAAAAACACCGCTTCCCATCAACAATTATCCGAAGAAGAGGATAAGGACTGATCTGCGTGCATGCACGGTTGCAGAGATCCAAAATATTTATGGAAAACCGTTGGCGCTTGGCGACATGCCTCACCAGCTCACCTCGTCTCCACTCTACAGCGCTGTCAGAAGGTGCATGCATGCACGGATGCAGGCCTTCTCCAACCCTATCCAGTCCGTGCTGCGATTTTTTTTTTTTGGTCCGCACAGTTTTGCAGTTTGTGATTTAAACGGTTTCTTGTGATAAAATGAGTCTTATATTTGTGATTTAAATGGTTTCTTGAGAATAGTGGAAATATTTCTACTACCTCCGATCCATATTAGTGGGCACAACTTTGTCTAGATACACATGTATCTAGTCTAAATACTTAACTAGATACATGTGTATCTAGACAAAGCTATGCCCACTAATATGGATCGGAGGGAGTACTTTTTTTTCTACTGGTTTTTCGTGAGAGCGTGAGGCCAAAGTTGTCAGTTAGCGACCGAATCATGCCTCTTTCTCACCGACTTTTAACGTACTTGTGCGTAACCGTCCAAACTGCGCTTGCTACCTCCTCCTCCTTTTATAAAGCCTCGACCTCCCCTGCTCTCTTCCGAATCCACAGCAGTACACCACCGGCCGCATACACCCAAAATCGAGCCAGCACACCTCGACCGAGCACCAAAGCTTTCGAGTTTCGATCGACCATGTCGTCGCAGCGGATGGGGCGTCACCAGCGTCGGGCGTCGCAGAGCGTGTTCGTGCTGCCGGAGAACTTCGCCGCCCTCGACGACGTGCCGGCGGCGTCCGACGACCACCGGAATAAGGCGTCGCCGGACGGCGGCCCGGCCGAGCAGCAGCAGCAGCAGGGGGCGAGGCGCCACCGGCGGGCCATGTCCATGGCCGTCGCCTCCTCCAGGGACCTCGAGATGATCAAGGAGGACATGGGCGGCGGCTACAACTGCAAGATCGGCGCCTAAATTAGTTGCAGCCGGCGGCGACGGCGCGCACGGCCGGCACGGCTCACGTGTACTGGGCTCGGCGGCGCTCTCGGGTGCGCGCGGCTAAGCCTTCTACGGCAGCTGGTGCCTTAGGTGTGTGGCGCGTACTGGCTCGGTCCGGTTTGTTTGTTTGTATGGTCAAGCGACCAGGTCTAGCTAGGGTCCTGCTTGCTTTCCCTTTTACCTTTGCTCAAGACATGCATGTAAGGGGACGTGGATGTTATTTGCGAGTTCAAAGCACTTGAAACTACAAGACGTGTGCTTTATCTGCTGACGATCCTACTAAGGTGTCTTCGGTTAGTTCTTTCGTTCATGTGCTGACGTGCAGCTGTATCCATGGCGTGAAACCGAAGTTCTTCATTTGACGCCGCTTCGGCGAGGTTTTCCTTGGCTGCTGAGTGATGACGATTGCACATGTGGACAACCTCAACAACGGCTCCCGCTTCACGATGGTCGTGTTCCGTGACGATCGACAATGGTGTTTGTTCCGGTTTTCGGCTGGTTTCCGCTAATAAGCTGGCCAGCTCTCTTCGGCTTAATCAATGAAAATAGCAATTCCTTTAGCTTATATTTGAAAAAAAAATTGGCACTGTAAAAGGCTTGGCGACACGTATGCTGCGTCAAGTCGTCAACCAAACATGATCTTCTTTTTTTTTGCGGGTAACCAAACATGATCTTACTCCCCGCCAAAAAAAAAAAAACATGATCTTACTCCTGCTACAAAATTACTACTCCCCAGACAGTATCAGCACTAAAAATTGAAATTGCTGATGCTCTGTCCCTGATACACGAAACACGAGCATGTTCAGCGCACTTTTCTCCAACCCAAGTGGGCTGTGCGTATCGAACTATCCAGCCACGCACGCATGTTCTCCCATCTCCGTATACAGCACAATAATCCCCTAAAAAAGATACTCGCACTACTAGGAAACTGCCTTTCTATGGAAGGGCTTTTTGTGGCGCACGACAAAGTCCATGCGCCACTAAAAATATTCTGTGGCGCACACCAACTGGTGCGCCACAGAAAGTGTGACGCTTTTGTGGCGCATCCAGGGGCCATGCGCCACAGAAAGCATGCATTCTGTGGCGCACCAGAAGGAGTGCGCCACAGAAAACATGTGGGCCCACCTCCAATCTTTGAATTTCGAATTCTGGGGTCCTTTCTGTGGCGCATGAGCACAGATTATATTTCTGTGGCGCATCCTTTCTCATGCGCCACAGAAAGCTTGGCGGGGCCCACACCAATGATTGGTCGGACAGTAATTCTGTGGCGCATGGGCCCAGATGCGCCACAGAAAGTTGACATTCTGTGGCGCATGTGGGCCCATGCGCCACAGAATTACTGTCCCAGATGTACAAAAGGGGAAAGGCCCCCCTTTCCCTACCCATTTGCTCTTCTTCCTCCTCCACCTAGCTCGTGTTCCTCCTCCCTCCCATCCCATTTTGCTCACTCTTTTCTCCATTTTTTGTAGTTAAACCTATTTTGGTTGATAGATAATTGTTGAGAACCGGGAGGCTCCCTATATATACTCTCCTCCTCTCTCCCCATCTCTTTTCCTCCCACACACTCTCTTGTCCATCGCGGTCACGTCTCGGCAACGAATCTACTAGGTGAGGAAAGTTGGATGGACATGCATATGCATGTTTGTATGTTGTGTATGTGAAGCTTGTGTGTTGTGCATGAATTGGTCCGGAAGAAACTTTTTGTTGTTGCTTGCGCCGGCGTGGTGCATGGATGTTTGTATGTTGTGTATGTGAAGCTTGTGTGTTGTGCATGAATTGGTCCGGAAGAAACTTTTTGTTGTTGCTTGCGCCGGCGTGGTGCATGAATGTTTACCGAAATGTTGATTAATTTCCATTTCGGCAAATTTTTGCACCACCCATATGTCATACTTTTAAGAGAGGTCATGCCGAATTTTTTCGGCGACTTTGCATGCATGTGTGTTTCTTTTTGTGCATGTTACGGTTCTAATTATCATATATATACTCTCGTCTCTGCTCTATGTATACCGCGTAGTCAACCATGGTCATCATGATGAGCTCCGGTCGAATCAGAAGATACAAGGAAGAAGCGAAGGCGGACATGATTCGGTTCAACAGAAGCCAGATAAGATGTCCATGTCGAAGATGCAAACTTGTGAGGTGGATCGACCCTGATTCTGGACAATTGGAGGATCACCTGCTCAGGCGCGGTTTCATGCTGGAACAAGATCATCGTCATGACGAAGGAGATGTCGGCGGACAAGATCATCATCATGACGAAGGAGATGCCGGCGGAGAAGATCATCATCATGACGAAGGAGATGCCGGCGAACAAGATCATCATGACGAAGAAGATGCCGGCGGACAAGATCATCCTCATGACGAAGGAGATGTCGGCGGACAAGATCATCATCATGACGAAGGAGATGCCGGTGGTGGCGTGAACACGCAGACCCCGCTAACTTCGGCCTTGCAGGACGCTCATGTTCAAGAACTGCTCCTCAAGGAGACGAGCAACGCCAGAGCTGCGGCCAGAGAGAAAGCCAAGCTGGCGCAAATGGAGATAGACGGGAAGACTCCGTTGTATCCTGGGTGCCGGCCCCAGGATACGCGTTTGCAAGTAACGCTTGATGCTCTGGAGATGAAGGCGGGAAACAGATGGACCGACGTGAGCTTCGACAAGAACATGAAATTCATGCACGATATTCTCCCCGAGGGGAACACATTGCCAAGTAGTATCGAGGAGGCCAAGAAAGTCGTGTGCCCTTGGTGGCTCTAGGTTAATAGTGCCAGAAACAATTGCTTGTACGTCACACGTCAGTTGGGAACCCCAAGAGGAAGGTATGATGAGTGCAGCAGTAAGTTTTCCCTCAGTATGAAACCAAGGTTTAATCGGACCAGTAGGAAAACGAGGTTTGCTTCGAAGGTGTTGGTGGAGGAGTGTAGTGCGGCGCAACACCAGGGATTCCGGTGCCAACGTGGAACCTGCACAACACAATCAAACTACTTTGCCCCAACTTAACAGTGAGGTTGTCAATCTCACCGGCTTGCTGAAAACAAAGGGTTAAACGTATCGAATGGAAAATGATGTTTGTTTGCATAAAACAGTAGAGAACAATGATTGCAGTAGATTGTATTTCAGATGTAAAAGAATGGACCGGGGTCCACAGTTCACTAGTGGTGTCTCTCCAATAAGATAACTAACATGCTGGGTAAACAAATTACAGCTGGGCAATTGACAATTGATAAGTGCATATAACATGCATGTGTGAGCTGTGGTGTCCACTATGAGATTCATTTGGGCATAACGACAAAGTACATAGACCGCTATCCAGCATGCATCTATGCCTAAATAGTCCACTTTCCGGTTAACATCCGTACCCCTTCCAGTATTAAGTTGCAAGCAACAGACAATTGCATTAAGTAATGTGCGTAATGTAAACAATACATTCATCCTTGAATAAAGCATTGCTGTTTTACCCCTAGTGGCAACAACACATCTACAACCTTAGAACTTGCTGTCACTATCCCAGGTTAAATAGAGGTTGAACCCAACTATCATGCATAAATACCCCTTCTTGGAGTTACAAGTATTCACGTGGCCAAGGCTTCAACAAGTAACGGAGAGCATGCAAGATCACAAATGACATAGACATGATAATATAATATTCAGCTCCACATAGGTATCAATATAAGTCAGATCCCAGCAAACACAACATGTAGCATTACAATAAGATGATCTTGATCATGATAGGCAGCTCACAAGATCTAAACATGATGGCACAAGTGGAGAAGACAACCATCTAGCTACTGCTATGGACCCATAGTCCAAGGATGAACTACTCACGCATCACTCCGGAGGCGGGCATGGCGATGTAGAGCCCTCCGGTGATGATTCCCCTCTCCGGCAGGGTGCCGGGAAGAGCTTCAGGAACCCCCCGAGTTAGGGTTGACGACGGCGGCGGCAGCGAATATGTTCTGGATGAAAGGCTCGGTGTTTTAGGGTTTTCGCGTCTCGGGGAATAAATAGGCGAAGGGCAACGTCGGTGGAGGCCTGAGGGGCCCACACCACCTGGTGGCGCGGCAGGGGGGCCACCCGCGCCTGGGTATGGTTTGGGCACCTCGGTGCCCTCCTTCGTCTCTCCTTCGGACTCCGTGACGGTGCTGGCAAAATAGGGACCTGGCCTTTTGTTTCGTGCAATTCCGAGAATATTTCCAGAAGTAACTTTCTGAAACCAAAAACAGCAGAAAACAGGGAACTGGCACTGTGGCATCTTGTTAATAGGTTAGTCCCAGAAAATGCATAAAAGTGATACGAAGTGTATATAAAACATGTAGCAAATGGTATAATATAAGCATGGAACAGCAGAAATTATGGATACGTTGGAGACGTATCAGCCCTCTTGACCTACCGCACGTCAAATACCACGCCTGCATCAATGATTGCGCCATTTATCGGGGCGATTACAAGGACATGACCACATGTCCGGTGTGCGGCCACGGACGGTACAAGAGTGGGAGCAAGAAAAATCCTCGAAAAGTGGTATGGTACTTTCCTATCACTCCCCGTCTGCAGCGGTGGTTCGTGGACCCTAAGGAAGCAAAGCTCATGCAATGGCACGCGGAAAGGAAGAAGCCCGAAGAAGATCCGGAGAAGGGCACCATCCTGACACACCCTGCAGACGCTAGCAATTGGGAAGCATTGGACATCACCTTCGAAATTTCGGGGGCGACGCAAGGAACGTCAGGCTGGGTATGAGCACCGATGGACTCAATCCGTTCGGCAACCAGAGTAGCACACATAGCACCTGGCCCGTGTTTGTATGGCCTTACAACCTTCCCCCGTGGCTGTGCACGAAGCAAAAGTACATACACATGAGTATTCTCATTCAGGGGCCGAAACAACCTGGTATCGACATACATCTGTATCTCGAGCTGTTGAAAGAGGAGTTAGAAACGCTATGGAAGACGCCAGCCCGTACGTGGGACGCCTACACTAAAGATTATTTCGATATGAGAGCCGCGTTGCTCACGACGGTGCAGGACTATCCTGGATGCTCATATGTATCGGCCCAGGTGGGCCACGGATTCTGCGCATGTGTCAGGTGCATGGATGAGACCCCGCATATCCAGCTACCAAGGGATCCCGGGTCTTCGAAAACCGTGTACCCAGGGGCTCGAAGGTGGCTTCGCATGGAGCACCCGTGGAGAAAACGCGGTGATTGGTTCGATGGTCAAGACGAGCTCGAAACAGAACCGCGCCCGAGGAGCGGCACAGAAATCGACGAGCTTTTGAAAAATTGGGAGGAGTGCCCTGCGCCGGGAAAGAAGCGACCGAGGGTAGATCCGCTGCTGGGTGTATGGAAAGCGAGGTCTGTTTTCCACGACTTGGAGTACTGGAAGGTCCTCCACACGCCCCATAGCCTCGATCTAATGCACATTACGAAGAATGTTACCGAGAGTCTTCTTGGCACTCTTTCGAACATGCCGGAAAAGACCAAGGATGGGACGAAAGCAAGATACGATCTGAAATGGCTTGGCATCAAGAAAGATCTTCAGGCCCCCGATAGTGATGATGATGATGATCAGATGGAAGGGACTCAAGGTCGCCGCAAAAGGGTAAAGAAGAACGCGGTGGTGCTTCCCGCTGCCTGCTTCACCATGAGTCCGGAGGAGCTCGAGCAGTTTTACAGGTGCCTCCTAGGAGTCAAATTTCCTTACGGTTACGCGGGGAAGATAAGCAGATATCTGGACGGAACGAAGAAGAGGTTCAGCGGGATGAAGTCTCACGATTGTCACGTGCTGATGACGCAGATACTTCCCGTTGCGATCCGAGGGATAATGGACGAGCACGTCCGTGATACGCTGTTTGGCCTTTGTAACTTTTTCGACGTCATCAACAGGAAGTCGATCGGCGTGAGGCAGCTCCACAGGCTACAAGAAGAGATCGTGGTGATACTATGCGAGCTCGAGATTTACTTCCCGCCCGCATTCTTTGACATCTGCGTGCATCTCCTTCTCCATGTCGTTGATGACATCCTGCAGCTCGGGCCGACGTTCCTGCACTACATGATGCCGTTCGAAAGGCAGAACGGTGTCATGAAAGGATACGTTCGCAACAGGGCCCGTCCAGACGCAAGCATGGCCAAGGGCTTTCTAACCTACGAGTGCATCTCCTTCTGTCAGAGTTATCTAAGCACCGAGAACCAGGATGTTGGTCTGCCCACCAGGACGCACCTCGGCAGGCTCGATGGATTTGGTCACCGCGAGGGCTACCGCTCACTCCCTGTCGACATTGTTGGTCGACGCGATGACTTTGACAGGGCTCACCGGGTCGCGCTACAGCACTTACAATTGATCGAACCTTGGGTGAAAGAGCACAAAAGCTTAATCGAGAAGAATTACATCGACCTGGGCCGGCCGAGGAAGAAGGGAGACGTAACCAGAGAGCACAACTCCAGCTTCACGAGTTGGTTCAAGAAAAGGCAACTGCTTGAAGCACAGCGCAAAAAGCCATCTACGGAAGATGAAAAAGTCATATTCTCCTTATCACAGGGCCCCGGGCACAACATAAGGACCTATCAGTCGTACGACATCAGCGGTTTCAGATTCTGCACCGAGGAAAAGGACAGGAATAGCGAATATCAAAACTCAGGAGTAACTATGCTATCCTACGGTGTGATGAGGCTACTGTCAAGCAAAGATACTTCGGAAGGATCGAGGAGATATGGGACCTCAACTACTGTGGAGAGTCGGTGCCAATGTTCCGTGTGAGATGGGCCAAGGACGTCGTCAAAGAAGGCCGGTATTTCACCACCATGGTAATACCCGATGCCAAATCGAAGAACGCCTCCGCGAAAAATGAGCCATGGGTACTCGCTAGCCAAGTTGAGCAATGCTTCTTCATTACCGACCCGTCAAAGCCTAGCCGTGTTGTCGTGAGGAGGGGCAAGAGGAGCATCATCGGAATGGAAGGAGATGCCAACGAGGAAGACTTGGACAAGAACGGCGATCCGAAGATCGAGGAGGAATTCGACAAGTACTTCGACATGCCTACTACTAGTAGAGAAAGAAGGAAGACCTCCCTACCTACTAAAGGTTGTCCGTTCACGCGAAGAAATCTCAAGGTGTCCGGCCTAAAGTACTCAACCGCCAAGAAGGGAAAGAAGAGATGCTAGCTCGGAACCGGCCGGGAAAGAAGAAATCTCGAAGAAGACTTTTTTGGTGTATAATTTGTTTGTGTGTGTGAGACAACAAGCATATCTATGTATTTTGACATGGCACAAGTTAAATATTTTGATATGGCACAAAGTTAAATATTTTGATATGGCACAAGTTATAAAGAATAACAAATGTGTGTGTTCTTACTTTAAATTTAATCAAAAAAAATATTTTTTTGAAGAAAAAAAAATGTGGGACAGCCAGGATTCGATCCTGGCTGCCTAAAGGTTTCAGTGGGCAAACCACTGGGCTATGCTCAAGGATTTGTCAAACATCAGCCAGTGGTTCGTTTTAACACTTGTAGCTACAAAATTCTGTGGCGCATCCCCCACCCGGATGCGCCACAGAAACTCAGTATTCTGTGGCGCATCGCCACCTCGGATGCGCCACAGAAATTTTACACTTAGGCATATTTCGCGGTCGTGCCCTCCCCAATCTCTCTTCTTCCTCTCGTTCTGCAACTCGAGCTCGATCTCACGCGACAACGCCGGCGACCGCGCTGCTCTTCCTCCACGGCCGCGACCACGCCGGCGACCCACTACACCGCCCCGCGCCCCAGCCCTAGCGCCGCCGCCTCTTCTTCCTCCTCCGCGCGCGGCCCCCCTCGCGCCCACACCAGCACGCCCTCCTCGACGCCGCACACCGCGCCGCCGCCTCGACGCCCACACCAGCACGCCCTCCTCGACGCCGCACACCGCGCCGCCGCCTCGACGCCGCCTCCCTCGGACTCCATCTCCCCTCCCCGGTGTGTGCTGCTCCTCTTCTTCCTCCTCCCTCCCATCCACACCCTGCATCCACGCCATGGCCTCGATTGCTTGCTGCTAGTTGCTAGGTGTTAAAATTAGGTTAATTTTACTTGTTGATTGCTTTCAGAAATTTGTTAATTTTACTTGTTAAAATTTTGTTAGTTTAATTTACTTGCTGCTAGTTAAAATTTTGTTAGTTTAATTTACTTGCTGCTAGGTGTTGCTAGTTAAAATTAGTTTAATTTACTTGCTGCTAGTTAAATTTTTGTTAGTTTAATTTTGCTGTTAATTACTTGCTGCTAGTTACTTGTTGATTGCTAGGTTAGTTTTGGTTAGTGCTTGCTGTTAGGTTAGTTGCTAGCTAGGTTAGTTTAGTTGCTGCTGCTAGTTGTTAGTTTAATTTAGTTGATGTTAGGTTAGTTCTTAGGAAATTGATGAAAAAATTGCTAAGTGTTAAATTTGGAGATGCATTTTTACTTACTGTTAGGTTAGTGCTGTTAGGTGTAGTTGCTAGCTAGGTTAGTTTAGTTGCTTGCTGCTGCTAGGTTAGGTGCTGCTAGGTGTAGTTGTTGCTGTTAGGTTATAGTGGCAGTAGCTAGGTTAGTTGCTAGGTTTCGTGAGCATTTTGATAGTTCATTTTTAAACCAACTAATGCATTATTTTGCCATATGCAGGAAATTTAGAAGACGAACCTTCACATTCTTTCAGGTGAGATGTGGATGTGGTGATGCCGTGTATATGTGTGTGATCGAGACGTGGATGTGGTGAAATGTGAGATGTGGATGTGGTGATATTGTGTTTGTCGTGTATGTGAGATGTGGATGTGTGATATTGTGTTTGTTGCCGGCCGGAGATGCCGGCCGGAGATGTGGATGTGTTGGTGTGATGTTGTTGGCCGGGATGCCGGCCAACATGATTTGTGAAATATATGCAGGTACCCCGAGACCCTTGAGATTGCCGGAATGTCGATTAACTTCCGTTCCGGCAAATTCGGGTACTCCATATGTCCCTTTTTTAGCAAAAGTCATGCCGAATTTTTTCGTGAAATTTAGCATGACTTTGCTAAAAAAAGGACATATGGGGTATTGCGACTAATGCATGGGCCGGGGTATCTTAATTAGTACTAATTAAATGATTAATTTTTGTTGTACTAACTGTTTGCCTCTTTTTAATGCAGTGCAAACATGTCGGCCGACGCTTCTAAGCGCATGAGCGTCGAACAAGAAGCTAGAGAAAAGAACCAGTCGTTCTGGGAGGTGGAGGATGCCGCCGCCACTAGTGGCGCCGAGCGTCCCGACGATGAGCAAGGACAGGAGGACGACCCCGAATACAACGTAGAAGGTGGTGAGGATGACACCACCACCTCCGATGGCGGCAACCACACGGATAGTGACCTTGGCGGCAGCAACCCGGCCACCCCGGCCGCTCCGAAGAAGAAGAAGCAAAGGAAGGATAGGACACCGCAATCGGTCGACAATGCCACGGACGTGTTCACTGAGGTCACGGCAAGTGGCCAACCAGTGGCGCCTGAGAAACTTGCCGCAGGGTACGGCATGCAACTAGGGTGCATCCTTCGGGAAAGCGTGTCGATCAACACGAAGGACCTCAGAAGCAAAGCTAATGAGGCTCTGGTCGAACACCTCCTCAAGAGGGTTCACCAACGATACACGTTCCCGCTGCCGCTAAACAAAAAGGTGGACAGTTTAGCCATCACGAAGATGAGCACCGCCTTGAGCAGCTGGAAAACCCGGGTGAAGAACAAGATTGGTAGCGGTGCCAGCTGGGAGGAGATTAGGAAAAAAGAGCCGCACATCACCGAAGAAGAGTTCAAGGAATTCAACTTGTCCTTAAAATCTGAGGAGGCTGAAAAATGGACCAAGTGGGGGAAGGACATGCGGGAGCTGAACTTAGGTAACCACCATTTGGGAAGCGGCGGTTACCGAGGGAAAAAGCTCATTTGGGAGAAGGAGGATAGAGAGATTGCACGTCTTGGAAAAGAAAACCATTGGGAAAAAATCTTAGACGAGCAGACCAGGAATTTTGTCCGGTCCCGCTACTATCTCGACTGGGAGACTGGGGAATTCATTACCGATTATGAGGATGTGAAGGAATTCCAGAAAAAGCTGGTAAGGGAATTTAATTACCACATATATATATCTCAAAGTCCATTGCGTTGATGTAATTAGATAACAAAGCCAAATTTCTAAGTGGGTTCACCTTTGTATGCAGGAGGAAGAGTTGCAGGCCGGCCCATCGTCCCAGGGGTCGACGGAACCGTGGGACACGACTTTCAACAGGGCGATGAACGTTTACAGGGAAAGGGACAAGTCGGCGCCGCCGAGATCAGCTGGCCGTGTGACCGGCTTTGGTACGAGCATGAAGTTCACAGAGTACTATAGCTCGGACGGCGGCGCGATGAAAAAGGAGAGGAAGAAGACGACCAAGGATAGAGCCGAGGTTGTGGAGCTAAAGAAGAAGGTGGAGTCACTGGAGAAGGAAAAAGTGGACTCCACCACGGTTGACAAGTTAGTGACCGACAGGATCCGGGAGATGTTTCCCCCTGCGTTATTGGAGGGGATAGCTGCCTGGAATGCGGGAGGTCAACAAGGGCCGATCTACGTGCCCAGCTTCTCCGGCAGCAACTCCACCATGAACCCGCAGAACCTGTCGCCGGACATGGTGACCCCGCGCCGCTCCCTTTGGTCGCACCGACGCCCCCTACGGCACCGGCACCCGAGAATAAGAGTCCGGCCGCCGGCACCGGCGCCCGGGTCTCGACATTAGCCGAGTTGGATGCCATCACCAAGGTAACTAATTAGTTAGTCCGCGTCATATTCTATAACTATGCCTGATTTGATGACTGCCATCTCATGATGATGCCCAACATGTGTTGTTTTGACTCAGGACTCCCCTTGCATACTCCTGCATAGGGTAGAGGCCGGCGGCGAGTTGAAGGAAGTTGGTGCGGGCATTATCATACAACCAAAGAGCCGCGAAATCCACCACGCTAGAATGGACGAGGCTTATATGAAGGTCAAGGTAGTTACGGTACTGTCTGCGTTTTACGACATGGACCCCCCCGTTCAACCTCCGGGAGCCGATGAGCACTTGGTCTTTGGAAAGTGCCCCGGCTGGCCCACGCCATGGCCGAAGAACCAGATTCGTCTTGGGGGGGGGGGTCTTGTTGATGAGGGCCCAAGACGCAACACCGGCGCCACCTCGAAGTTCCGGGTCAACCCGATCCGTCCCCCGAAGCCCTCGAAGACTGCAGCCGTCGCCACCGCCCGGAAGGAACCGGCGGTCGTCGCCACCACCAACCGCCACTTAAAACTGTTGGGAGCGTCTGAACCACAACCGTCCCAATTAGGCAACGCCTCTGCACCTCAAGTTGTTGATGGCAACGACGACGGTGATGATGAGCATGTCGACATCGACGCCTTCCTAAACACTGGCGCCAGAGAAGACATATACATGCCTCCTGTGGATGACGAACCACCCTTTCGTGATCACGCCGATCAACCTGCTCGTCCCACTACAGTCACGCAGCGCCTGACCTTCCAGGGTTTATCTCAAGAGACGCCTCCAGCGACCGGCGATGAAGCTCTAGACAAACCGACTACCGTTTTCACCCCTGGCACACTACGGAATACGGTTCGCGCGGGGCTTCCAGGGCAGGCGAAGAACCAGAAGCACAGGAAGAGGAAGGGAGGCGCCTCTTCGAGCCAGCCTCCTATGATTGTCCGGGGTCGTGAAGACTTGGTACCACCCCGTCCGGATGGCATTGCGCACCGACTTCATGAAGCTGGTAAACCGATACTGCCTCCGGAGATGCTCTGCATGGCATATGGACACATGCACGTTTTGCATCAATCTATCCTGCATCTAGAGGGCCTCCTTCTTAAAGACAAGCATCCAAATTACCCGGTGTTCATTGTCCAAGTGCCAATGGATGATGAGTTCGACTTCGTCCGTGAAGCCCCCGCGGATGTGTTCTTCATAGCGTACGAGGACGTCTTCCATCTATTTCACCAAAACCGGCTGAACTATAACTTGGTCCGCCTATACGCGCTCAATGAGGCGAGGAGGATCTATAGAGATAATCTCCAGCTCGTCGCGGTAGCGGATCCCTACTACATGCGTGACAGCCAGCTGGTGGAAGGATCAAGGACACGGACCATGGCGACGGAGCACCTCGAGAGGTTCATGCTGGAAAACAAGAGGAAGAACAGCCTTCTTCTGCCTTTCTTTCCCGAGTAAGTACACACATCCGCTCGCCGCCGTCGTAACTTATGCTTTCTTATCGATTTCTTCCATTATTGCTGATCCTTTCCAACATTCCGTTTCAATTGTGTTGAGCAGGGACACGTTCTGCGTCCTCATCGTCCTAAACCCGAGGTGGTCCGTTGCCACTTATTTCGACTCGGATAGTAGGAGGAAGAAAGACTACACCAGAATAAAGGGTGTTCTCGATGATGCTATCGAGGGCTACTATCAAAAGGGAGGCGCCTTCGAAAATAAGGCCGAAGTTTTTACGAAAGACAACAAGCACCGGTTCAAGCATGTGACCGAGTTTCCTTGCCTCAAGCAGCAGCCTGGCAGCAAGAAGGATGCCTTGTACGCCCTCCGGTTCCTTAAAGGGTATGTCCGAGATGCTGAGCAATTGAGGATGCCATCTTGTATGCGAGAATGGGTCAAAAATGACGATAGGCTCACCGATGCTGATCTTAGAGAAGACTTCCATCGCATCGTGACAAAGTTATCGGAAATCATCGTCGATGATGTCAACACATCAGGGGGGGCCTTCAACTACCGCGGCCGAGGTAGGATGTATCCACTTAGATGAATAAATCATGCATACTCTATTTATATTACTAACCAATATATATCCCAATCCATCTCCAGGGTTGCATCAGAGGGACATCGAAAAACGCCTAGAGTTGCAGAGTGACAACAGGACGTGGATGACGAAAGAGATGTATAAACCGTTCCCGGCGCCGCTCCCCAAGAAGAAGGCTTCATGATCGTCGTGCTCCTGCTCTTGCTCACCATCATCGCCGATGTACTCTATTCGATCATATAGTGTAGGCGGTGAACACTTCATCTGTAACATGTGAAACTTTTGTATCAACATTTGTGTAAAAATTCCGCACTTGTCACTCGATCTATATGTATGTTATCTCGGGCCGGATATAAGTAATGCGATGACATATATAGTACTGTGTTTGTTTTAATATACCTGTCAAAATATATTGTTGTTTCTGTTATATCTGCATAAATACTGTAATATACATGTATTTCTGTAATATATCTGTATTTGTACAGCGGGCAGCAGTAAATTGCCAAATCCTGTACATACATTCTGTGGCGCACCCTATTCTGTGGCGCACCCCTCTATGGTGCGCCACTAAATAAAATTTCTGTGGCGCATGGTCGACGGTGCGCCACAGAATGTGGGATTTCTGTGGCGCATCCCAGGTGCGCCA
The DNA here is from genome assembly GCA_947311845.1 of Poa pratensis. Taxonomy (NCBI): domain Eukaryota; kingdom Viridiplantae; phylum Streptophyta; class Magnoliopsida; order Poales; family Poaceae; genus Poa; species Poa pratensis. The sequence continues at coordinate 28,817,888 of CAMZMU010000067.1, forward strand.
CAGAATATGAATTTTTGTGGCGTGATGTCTGTGGCGCATGCCCCATACGCCACAGAATCACAAAACTGGTGCGCCACTAAAAGGGTTATCCCTACTAGTGTCGTATTACAATAATAATACTCCACAATAATGTACCCTCACCCATCAGGCCGGCCGGATCCGTACGTAGTTGTACCACCCTGTACTTCTCCTCCTACTGCATGATTGGCCCCAGATGAGATCTCGATCGGAGACATGTATTCCCTCCGTTCCAAATTACTCCCTCCGTTCCGAATTACTTGACTTAGGTTTGTCCAAATATGGATGTATCTAGACACTAAACAAGTATAGATACATCCGTATTTGAACAAACCTAAGTCAAGTAATTTGGAACGGAGGGGGTACTTGACTTGGGTTTGTCAAAATACGGATGTATCTATACTTGTTTAGTGTCTAAATACATTTGTATCTAGACAAATGCATGTCAAATAATTTGGAACGGAGTGAGTACACATGACGGATCGTGCGGCCGCCGGCGATCTCGATTTGACGTCCCGGCCGGTGGCTTTGGATAGGCGAGCGGTGTCGCTGGACATTTGTACGGTTGCAAACCATACGGATCGGTTCCTCTCGCTTTCGTTTGAGTGACTGATAATGATCGAGCGACCTTATCTTCTCTACACAGCGCCCACATTTTTTTTCGAAACACAATACAACGCAGACACTCATTTTATAGCTTTTTTTTAACCACTCATAAAAAATGTTCATAAATATCACATAAAATTTCATGTTATCGACTCATGAAAAACCTTTTAGTATGTAAAGAAAAGTTTAAGTGAATATTCACCTCCTGTACGTGTAAACATTTGTTGTATTAATTGCTTCTTGGTGCCAATTGAAATGCATTGTTCACGATTTTTTGTATGACTGAACAAAAATACACATCTCATGATTATTTAACAATAAATCGGGGTGAAAATAAGAAAATTAATACTCAGCAATATAACTTAAAATCGAAGTAGAAACTTAGAAAAGAAAACGCAACCAGCCAAACAAACTAACAGAAAAAACAAAAGGAAAAGAAAAAAATATACTCCTCCAGCATCCAACTGGGCCTGTCCCGTTTCCTTCCTCCAGTTGTAGGCGTAGCTTCCATATTCGCCGCTATTGGCACTATCATAGTTGGGCTCGGGACTCGATTTGTTCTAGACTTCTAGTACCCCGAAGGCCTGATATGGTTAATTCACGTCCTAGCTTTCGTTCAGCCCACGGCAAACACCTCGCGTAAACTCGACGGAGCCGACTGATGGAACGGCGCCCTTCCGTCCGGCAGGACTCGCCGCCGACGCGTCTCGCCCTCTCGTCGGGTCACAAGACATAGGAAAGGTTACGAGAAAGATGCTGTATCTCGAAGGGCAGATGCAAGAGAGAGCTCGGTGGCATACTGCTAGGTGGAGCTCCAAGCAACTGACCCTACCCAAGCACTGATCGAGATGTCAGTAGAGCTTCGGACTTGTGAGAGCACTTGGTTCGTGTGCCTTCTTCTTCTTTGAAGATGACTGCAGCATTTCAGTTAGAAAATCTGTCAAGTGAGATCTTCCTGTTTGTTCACAATTAAACTACGAGCTTGTCTTACTCAAAATAAGCAGAACCGACAAACCTCCTCTGCTGCATTGAGGGGGTACAACTGGTGCCCGAACCTGACGTTTGTGTCATGGACCCTAGAACCGTCGGGCGGTTCTCGGTGAAATCTCTATATCTCAAGCTGTGCCAATGCGTGGAGCTATCCCACTTCAAGGTCACGTTTTTGTATTGTAGTTTGATTCAACGTATGCGTGGAGCTATCCCACTTCAACGTCTGAAACTGCAATCCTATATCTCAAGCTGTCGGAGCTTACAACGTATTGTAGATGCCCTTAGACGAGTGACTGCTTATTTTCTGGTAAGTTTTTGTTTTCAAATGACTCTGCGTCCTCTGAACTGAACAGAACCCCCATTTAAAAGCTGAAAAAAAAAGAATCCCCCTTAAAAAAATATAGACCTGGGTCGATGTGTATACGAAAAGGTTACAGCGAACAACGTACGTGTACGTTGAGGATTCTATTTCGTACAATGGCCCCGGCAGTCCAGCATAAACCGATCGAAACCCACGTATGCCCTAGCTGGTCTCCAAGCGGCCATAGCGCCATGGACGAGCCGCCGCCGAGAGAGCAAACAAACGCCTATGCGGGCAGCGGCTGGTCCAACTTCCCGCGAGACCTTGCAGCCGACGTCCACGGCCGTCTGAGCTTCGTCGACCGCCTCGCCTTCACCGCTGTCTTTGGCGAGGCGTTCAAGCAGGAGGCGCCATGGCTCCTCCTGCGTGGCCTGCAGTTCAAGGACACCGCCACGGACCCACGGTCGTCTCCCTTGTGGACCGGCGTGACACCACCGTGCGAGTCCCGGATCCCGCGTTGCATGACCGCGTCATCATGGGCTCCTCGGGCGGGTGGCTCGTCACGGCCGACAAGCGGGCGCGCATGCACATGCTCAACCCAGTCACGGGCGAGCAGGCCGCGCTGCCGGCAATCGCCACCATGCCCTTCATCGACGACGTGCCCGACCCGTGCCCGTGGTTCACCCTCGACATAAAACCTTTCGGTGACACCCAATACGACAACGATCTCACGTCGCTCCAGTACTGTACCGCCGACCAGATACGCTTCTCTTTCTACTCCAAGGTCGTCCTCTCGGCCACGCCGCGCCCCGGAAGCTACGCTGCCATGCTCATTCTGGACCGGAAGTTAGGATTCGGAGTGGCAGCTTTCGCGACGGCTCGTAATCCGGCGTGGAGGCTGGCGCCATCGCGCGACGGAATCGAGGACGCAATCCACCACAAGGGCCGGTTCTACTCCATCGCCTTCTCCGGTGTCTTGGAGGTCTAGGAGGAGCACGATGGCGAGTTCACGAGCAAGGTGCTCATCACGTCTGCAGGTTTAAGTCTTCCCAAGGAAGACGACGATGGGTGTTACCGTAAGTACCTGGCGGCGGCGCTGGACGGGCGGTTGATGGTGCTGATCAAGAAGGAGCAGGAGAAGCATAGTTGGAAGTGGAAGTGCTTCTTCACGGTGCAGGTTTTGGACGATGCCTCCAGGAGGTGGGAGGAGGCTCATGACATCGGCGAGGCCGCACTGTTCGTAGGGGTGAACAGCTCGCTCTGTGTGTCCACGAGGGAGCACCCGGAGCTGACTGCTGGCTGCGTCTACTTCACAGACGACCAGCTGGCGAAGGCTGCGAAGCAACACGAAAAGAGGCTCCGCGATCGCAGCGCCATGAATGAATGCTGCAAGCAGGACGTCGGCGTGTGCAGCCTTAAAAACAGTAAAGTGAAGGCGATTGAGGCGCCCGGGTGGCTCCCAAGTTGGCCGCCACCGGCATGGTTCACGCCCTCCTTCTCATGATATATAGTTTGAGGATTGCAGTTTCATACGTTGAATCAAACTTACAATACAAACCCGGAAACTACAAACGGAGATTGAGCGCATTGGAGCTCGGCTTTTTGAAAAATTCAAAAAATCGGCAGTTTTGAAATTGAAATTGAAATTTTGCACACTTGTAAATAATATAACTATGTACATATATGATATTTTTCCGGATTTTTTTGAAAATTTAAAATACTAATTTTGAGCGGTTAAGAAAAGAGCTACATGGAGCTCGGCCTCCAAAAAAAGCCACACTCTGAAAAACATGGTAACTTATTAACTTCCATCAGCTTGTTTTGCATCAATTTCATCGCCGCGAAGCGTGTGATGATGTGGTATGGGTTGATGGCTACTTGGTCAGGGCTTTCATTTCTCTCCTCTTTCTCCTATCCCCTCTCTATAGTAGGTCTAGAGCCCTCTCTTCTACCGTGGCTGAACCGAGGCCTTCTCCGACGGAGATGCAGTCTAGAAGTGGCTAAAGCGAGGCACTGGCCTGAGTAGTGTATGTATTACGTCTGGGAGTACGGCGATGGATCTCTCTGGCTACATCAGGTTGCAAGATCTGGTGTGTGGGTGGAGGAGCGAGCCTCGGGGATCTTCGTCAATAAGGCGGTTGTCATGTCGAGCAGGTGCACCGGCGCGATGCTTGGCAGTCGTTTCCAAGCTCCACCAACATGCTCCTGAGGGAGCAAGAGGAGGAAATTTTCGGCGTGGGCTCTTCCAATAAGCGCCACCATCCTAACTCTATAGTCTCGATGCTGGAAACAATTTCAAAGTCAAACCCCTCAACTCTGTATATACATCGTTTTACAGCCCCTATAATTTGCAAAATAAACTCTGAATTAGGATTATGTATTAAAAATGAATTATGTATTAACAAAAATGATTATACATTAATTAAAAATTCGGACTATGCATTAACAAAAAATTAACCACACATGAATAGAAAATAATATCAAGCATTCGCAAAAAATTGAATGACGAATTAACAAAATATTTGGATAACACATTAACAAAAAATTCAGATTATGCATTAACCGTTAGAAGTGAAGATTCTAAATATAAAATATACAAACTACCGTTTGATGTGAATTGAATGGTCTAAACAAACATGTGGGTCCAACTAAGTGTGGCAAAACGGTTGAAACTTGGACCGTCTCCATTCTGCAAGCAGCCTAAGATGAGTGACATTAGGCTCCTGCTTATTTCTGGTCTGTTTTTGTTTTGTCATGAATCTGCATCCTGTGAACTGAATTGAGTCCCCTTCAATTTTGGTTTTGTTTTGCGTTGGCATCAAGCAGCCAGGGTCGATGTACAGGAAAGGTTACAGCGAACAACGTGTTCGTTGAGGATTCTATTTCGTACAATGTGCGGACAAGATACCGCGATAGCCCCCCGCTGCCCAACATAAACGGATCGAAAGCCATATAGCGTATGCCCTAGCTGGTCTCCAACAAGCGGCCAGAGCGCCATGGACGCGCCGCCGCCGGGACAGCAAACAAACGGCTCTGCGGGTGGCGGCTGGTCCAACCTCCCGCGAGACCTTGCGGCCGACGTCCACAGCCGTCTGAGCTTCGTCGACCGCCTCGCCTTCTCCGCGTTCTTTGGCGAGGTGTTCAAGCAGGAGGCGCCATGGCTCCTCCTCCAAGGCGGGCAGTTCAGGTGGGAGTGGGACACCGCCACGGTCTTCTCCCTTGTGGACCGGCGTGCCGCCACTGTGCGAGTCCCGGATCCCCATTTGCGCGACCGCGTCATCATCGGCTCCTCGGGCGGGTGGCTCGTCACGGCCGACCAGCGGGCTCGCATGCACATGCTCAACCCAGTCACGGGCGAGCAGGCCGCGTTGCCGGCGATCACCACCATGCCCTTCCTCGACGACGCGCACCCGTGGTTCACCTTCGACATGAAACCCTTCAGGGACGCCCTGTACGGTGGCGGCAGGCCGTACGACTATGATCTCACGTCGTTTAATGCCAACGCGTTGAAATCGTCAGACGAGACAACGCTCCCGCACTTTGAGGCCGACGAGATACGCTTCTCTTTCTACTCCAAGGTCGTCCTCTCGGCCACGCCGCGCCCCGGCAGCTACGCGGCCATGCTCATTCTGGATCGGAAGCTCGGTCTCGGAGCCACAGCTTTCGCGACGGCTCGAAATCCGGCGTGGAGGCTGGCGCGATCGCGCGACGGAGTGGAGGACGCGATCCACCACAAGGGCCGGTTCTACTCCATCACCTTCTCCGGTGTCGTGGAGGTCTGGGAGGAGCACGATGGCGAGTTCACGAGCAAGGTGGTGACGCCTTCAAGTCCAAGTCTGGCCAAGGAAGACGACGAGTGGCGTGGCCGTAAGTACCTGGCGGCGGCGCTCGACGGGAGGTTGATGGTGCTGATCAAGAAGGAGCAGGAGAAGGAGGATGGTTGGAGTTGGACATGGAAGTGCTCATTCACGGTGCAGGTTTTGGATGACGCGTCCGGGAGTTGGGAGGAGACTCAGGACATCGGGGAGGCCGCGCTGTTCGTTGGGGTGAACAGCTCGCTCTGCGTGTCCACGAGGGAGCACCCGGAGCTCATTGCTGGTGGCGTCTACTTCACAAACGACCAGCTGGCGAAGGCTGCGGAGCGATACAAGGAGAGCCTCCGCCGTCGCTATAGATCCACCTATCACTGCAGCGAGCGGGACGTAGGCGTGTACAGCCTTAAAGACAGTACAGTGAAGGCGATTGAGGCGCTCGGGTGGCACCCAAGTTGGCCGCCACCGGCGTGGTTCACGCCCTCCTTCTCCTGTTATATAGATTGAGGATTGCAGTTTAATACGTTGAATCAATTTACTACATTAAGTCTACGAGATTTATGGTCGTCTACTTGTTTACACATATTTCGTTCAGGGTTGTCTATTTTGGACTTTTGAGACCTGTTTATAGAGGTGTCTAGACGATCAGAGACTGCAGTAAGATACTTTTTATCGCACGTGGGTGACAGCGTGATCTCCGGATTGGCTCTCTTTTAATCTTTGTATTACGCCTTTTATCTTTCTTTCGGAGGCCGTATCCTTTTTGATACTTTGTAGTAATAAAATAACCTATATCGAAAAAGTCTACAAAATTTATAGCACGATAAGCAGTGTTTTACGTATTTGCTATCGCACGTGTGGTTGGAAAATGTGCAGCCTTGAGGCAAATATTTTAGGGGAAAACCCAAAAACTACAATTGGAGGTCGAGCTCATTGGAGCTCGGCTTTTAAAAAATTCAAAAATTGATAATTTTGAGTTTTAAAATTCTAATAAAAAATCTTATATAATATAAGGAATTTCAAATTGAATTTTTCACACTTGTAAATCATATAACTATCTACAAATAATAATTTGTCCCTGGATTTTTTGAAACTTCAAAATGACTATTTCGAGGAGTTAAAAAAACACGCTACATTGAGCTCAGCCTCCAAAAAGCCCCACTCGGAAAAACACTATAACTTAGTAACTTATAACAGCTAGCTGGACTTCCATCAGCTTATTTTGCGCCTATTTCCTCGCCCTGAAGCATGTGATGATGTGATATGTGTTGATGACTGCTTGGTCAATCGGGACCTGGTCTCGCTAGGGCTCTCATTTCTCTCCTCATTATTCTCTCTCCTCTCTATACTAGGTTTAAGAGATCTCTCTTCTACCCTGGGCCGAACCATGGTCCTCTCCGACTGAGATTATATCTGGAAGTGGCTAAAGCGAGGCGCCTACCTCAGTAGTCTAGTACATCTAGGCTTTGCCTAGTTTGGTTCAACGTAGCGGCTGGGAGTAGGGTGATGGATCTCTCGGGCCACATCAGGTGCCGTTGTGGGTCAACTTATTCACCACGTCTCTATGGTGCCCAACCGTGACGCTAGGCGGTAGTTTTTGGGCTCCTCAGGTGTGCTCCCGAGGAAGGAGGAGGAGGAAATATTCGGCGCGGGCTCTTGCAATAAGCGCCACCATCCCTAGCTCTATAGTCTTGATGCTAGTTTTTTCTTCTTAGCCGGCCTCGGTGGCGAGGAAGAGGAGAGGAGAAGCTTGGTGTCTACTGGTTAAGGGTGATGTTGAAGGGAGCTTTGAAGTCTGCTGTTGCTGCAGCCATTCCTCATCGATGGCGTCGTCTGGACGCTGTTATTTTTGGCCAAGAGGTCGGCCTTGTTGCGCTCGAGCTTCTCGAGTTCTTGCTTCCTCCTGCGAAGGATATTCATTAGTCTCGGGACAACATCATGCGCCCGTGCTGCCCCAAGTGGCCATGATCCTGGTGGTGGTAGGGCGGCCGTGTCTAGATGATGCTATTCAGTGGCGGCGAGTTTGGACTTGATTGCGCTTATACGATCCCTCATAGGGTGTTTTACGTAAAAGTTAATGGCCAAGCTGTAATTTTCTTATTCTGTTAGGTCCTTTTTGTATATGAATACCCTCCTCCATATTATTGCAGATATCACATCTTCTGGAAATTTCCCGTTTAAAAAAAAATAGAGATCCTGCAGCCCTGGGTAAAGGGCTTCTTTAATCTTTACCATCTTCGAACATGACATTTGGATTTCCGTGACTGAAAATCTGTTAAAATATCCAGTGATCCTATTGATGACTTGACGTAGCATCACCATTTAGTGTTTCTTTGTCTTTAACTGGTAATCTTGGACCTTCTCCACTCTGCAACTGGCCGAAGATGAGTGGCATTGGGCACCTGCTTATTTCTGATCTGTTTTGGTTCCATGCATCTGCATCCTCTGAACTGAATAGAGTGGATCACCCTCGCCATGTCGGAATGATGGTTGTTCCCCTTCTTTTTCGTCAATTCAGCACCGGCTCAGCATCTAGCGGTAACTATACACATAGTGGTTAGTTTCTCACCGATTGCGTATCTCAAGATTACAAGATTTTTCTCGCGGGAAAGCGAGTGAGCATCAGATTCTGAAGCGCACACGCACACGCACATGGAATGGAACTTGCTCTAGCTGGGTCTCGCTGGCGTGGCATCCTCCGCCGGATCAGAACCCGCGTAAAATCACAGCCGTTCGGTGTGCCCTGTCCACTCCGCGCCGCTTTGCTCGCCTATTACGGCGGCGGCGGGCTGGAGGCTGGCGGAGACGAAAGGCAGTCTCTGTTTCTTCCTCGCAAGCCGCAACCCTTTTGCTGAACTGCTACTCTGTCTCTACTCTCTACTCACACCTAACCTCCGCGGGGCGCGCGGCTTGTGGTGCACTTACACTTTGCGTACACCCGAGAGAGGGCTGTGTGACTTGACTACAAAGGTTTGGGAGCGCGGACGGCATGGCGGCGGCGGCGGCTGGAGAGGGCGAGGAACTCATCGTCCGCTCCGTCGAGGAAGGGGGCAGGTTGTGCGTGGGGGAGGGGCCCTGGCGGCTCAATTTCGACGGCTTCCGAGTCCAGGAGACGCAGCAGGAGAAGCCGCCGCCGCGCGGCCTCCGTGACTGCCTCGGCGTGCTAGGTCTGCCTCGTTTGTTTACCTGCACACCCGCTCCCTCTTTCTATTGATAGCTAGTAATACCTCTACGACTTGGTTGATTTGATCTGAACTTGTGTAACTGTTTGCCTTCAGAGTTCAGTAGTTAGAGTTGTCATATCCTCCAAATTTTGTTTTATCAATTAGTCGTTTGCCATTCGCTGGACTGGGATTGAACACTAAATTAACGCGTTCTCGTAAAATTAAGACTAAACTAGGGGGATGATGTATGGTTGTTTGTACTTATATGGATGTGGCATCATGATTCTCTTTGAAACGATAATAAATTTATTAGTATTCTGGTGTTTACTTCTGTATGGCCTGTAAAAATGATCATTGAAAATTAAGGTATCACTTGGGGGTGATAGAGGATGGGTATTGCACTGCCTGTAAAAGTGGAATGGAACTTCTAGATATTTTTGGTATTAAATCAGTCTTCATTTCTTCATAATGTCGAATTTTGTTCTGAATTGTCGTCATGAACTTAGAATATGTATAGCTCATATCCAAGAGGTGTGCCCAAATTGACTCCTTGGAATTTATTGCTGTTTATTTTTCAGCTCTACAATTTTTTGTGGGAAAATTTTGTTTTTGCCACACTAGTTTTTGCCCATTTTGCTTTTGCCACTCTAAATCTTGACATTTTGCTTTTGCCCTCTCAGTTCCTGGTAATACATCAGTTTTGCCCTCTATGGGGCAAAAGCAAAATGAAAATGGTGAAATTTAGTTTTGCTTTTGCCCCAACTGTTGTTGTTTTCCTTTCGTTTTTGCCCCTCAAAAGGGCAAAAGCAAAATGTCAAGATTTAGAGTGGCAAAAGCAAAATGGGCAAAAACTAGTGTGGCAAAAACAAAAATTTCCCATTTTTTGTGTGGAGTTCACTTGAGCTGAGTGTTGCCTCATTATTTGGACCTTATTGTGGTAATCTGATACCATAATCCATAATCCACAATTTCTATTTCCTTTTACAGCTCAAGGCTCTGGAGATGTGGCTGAATACTATCAACATCAACTGGAGATGTTGGAAGGTTTTGGTGAAATGGATACACTGACAGAGCGTGGTTGCCTTCCTGGAATGTCCAAGGTTTGTAACATGAAGAAAACCTTCCTTGTAGATAAATTGTACAGAACTTTGGTCGAAATGAAGCAATGCCTTTATACCTTCATTTTATCCTACTTGCAGGAAGAACGTGAGAAAATTGCCCGAAGTGAGACATTAGCCATCCGATTATCTAACATAGCAAACATGGTTCTTTTTGCTGCAAAAGTTTATGCCTCAATAAGGAGTGGCTCCCTGGCTATTATTGCTTCAACACTGGATTCTCTACTTGACTTGTTATCCGGATTTATTTTGTGGTTTGCTGCCTTTTCAATGCAAACACCAAATCCATACAGGTACCCAATTGGCAAAAGGCGCATGCAACCTTTGGTGAGCTTTTATTTGGCCTACTTTTTCATATTTTTAATGATGTAGCTGATACAGTTTCTTGCAGACTTGAATATTTCTTCTTCTGTAGTTTCACAAAAAGGTGCGTAAGTTGATATTACTTCAACTATAAAACAGTAAATTAGCTACCCAAAACGAGGAGAATTACTCAATGAGTGCTGAGTACAGAATGAACAGAAGTATGTAGTACACTTATTCATTAAAAAATTAGACCTCTTTTTTCCTAAGTGTTGTAAACCGGGGCTCAATCATGCTCATTTATCCTGTTATCTGAACAACTTATATCAGGTAAGATGTCAAAATTTTGCACCCTAGCAAATTTTATGTTATCCTTAATCCTTGGAACTCCACATAAAACAATCTTGGTTAGCACTATCAATCTATCTTGCAGCATTAAAACTTACATATCAATCAAATTTCATGATATTTGCTCTTTACTACTGTATTCAATGATTGGCCGTTCTTGCTATTTCCATGTTCCTCTTGTTGACAACTTACCACAATCTGTTATGTAGGGAATACTTGTTTTTGCTTCTGTTATGGCAACACTCGGTCTTCAAATTATCTTAGAATCCACACGCTCATTGATATCTAATGTAAGTCCTTCTCGTCTGTGCACTTCATCTCTACATGTAGCTGATTGTCAAACATAGTTGTTTACCACATGCCCATATCTAGACTGCATTCTCTTGTACTTGTTGAAGAAGGCAGCTAGCCAAATGCCCAACTATCAAAAAGCGGCTCAAGCAAATGAGATAATTGTGATCTACCGCGATGCCAATCGGTGCGTAATATTCGATTGTGTTTGTGCTGCAGGGAGGTGAATTTCACTTGACAAAAGGACAGGAAATATGGGTTGTGGATATCATGCTCGAAGTGACAGTGGTGAAGCTTCTGCTGGTAATATACTGCCGCTCATTCACCAACGAGATTGTGAAGGCCTATGCACAGGATCACTTTTTCGATGTTATCACCAACATAATTGGGCTTGTGGCCGCACTTCTTGCTAACTACTTTGAAGGTTGGATTGACCCTGTGGGTGCTATCATTGTAAGTACAAAAATGACGTATCTGTTTTTCTTGTGTAGTAGAACTATAAAACATGTACTACGTCCTCTGATCCATAGTAAGTGTCGCTGTTTTGAACTAAGTCCAGTTCAAAACTGCGATAGTTATTTTGGATTGGAGGGAGTATATCATTTGAGTTCTCTACTATCAGTTAAGCTGCACAAGACATGGACGATGCCCTGTTGTGCATTTATCTGAAAATCTAGAAAAACTGCAACATACGTATCTTGAAAGACAGTCTCTCTTTTCCGCTGTGCAGCTGGCGATCTATACAATCAGGACATGGTCTGTGACGGTGCTAGAGAACGTCCACTCCCTGGTCGGCCAGTCAGCCCCACCGGAATTCCTCCAGAAGCTCACCTACCTGTGCTGGAACCATGACAAGGCCGTGAGGCACATCGACACGGTGCGGGCGTACACGTTCGGCTCCCACTACTTTGTGGAGGTGGACATTGTCCTGCCGTGCGACATGCCGCTGCAAGAGGCGCACGACGTCGGCGAGGCCCTGCAGGAGAAGCTGGAGAGCCTGCCCGAGGTCGAGCGCGCCTTTGTCCACCTCGACTACGAGTTCACCCACCAGCCCGAGCACGCTCGGCCCCACGACACGTAGCATAATCAGCCTGACCGTAAGCGCTGTTCGTGGAACTTCAGTGTTTGAAGTAGCACGGTTTCAGAAATCTGGATGCCGAACCTGTTGTCTTCAGCAGATTCAGCTATGCAAATTCTTGTTGTTTGCCTCTGCTTTGGTTGGCTACAGACAGTCATTACAATGCTGAACTACCTGATACAGTACATGTTGTGTCTCTCCCCTATGCCCATTTGTAGTGCATTATTTGCTATTTTGATCATATCTCGCTCACAGAAAAACATATGGTCTCGACTGATCAGTCATGATAGCGAGAGTTCGACCTGTGTAAACCCCCTCCTGATGCCTGCGTTACCATTAATGCACTGGCTAGTACCACTGTACCCGGAACGAGACCAGTGGCGTCACTCTCAACTCTCAAGAGAATCTCAGTACATGTCAGCCAAACAAATTGGTGCACGCCTCGATACCGTGAGGTGTATATACGACCGTAGATGTCCAGCTCAGCTCACTCCAGGCGCCAATATGGACAAAAACCGATCACACTGGATCGTCACAAGAAGTATGGCAGAGGTATCTATCGACATTCTTTGCCACTCCTGTAGGCTTCCATGGGTCTAGCAAGTCAAGCACATAAATAGTACTAACTCCGACTAATAATAAGAGTGCCGCAGTTTTGAACTAACCCTAGTCTATAAAGGCATACATTTAAATGTATCAGCAGTACAAAGTTTTTTGTGTCCATATTTGTGATTTTAGACACAACAACTAGATTTCCTTGTTTTTTTTTAGGATTCTACAAACTTGATTTTGTATCTTGGATAAGTGAGCCTATTTTAGAAATACAGACGCAATCACTTTAAAATTATTTTCTAGATTTTCCAAATTAAGTTTGCATCTTGAATGTTTGATGTCAAATGATCTTAATATCGAGGAACATAAGAAAAGAACAAAAAGATCTAGATACTGAATAACGTAAACAAATTTAATATGCATATCCAGTAATACACGAAGACTTTTCTTCTCCTCTTTCGAAGACGGGGACATAAAGAGTAGAACTTATTTTGAATCCATGCACAATGTTCTATCCATATGACCACATGTCTATTTTGATGATGGAGACGTAAAGATAAGATCTTAATTGGAGCCATGCACATTGTTCAACCCCTGGAACATATGTGCATATCATACGTAAACATTTACATATCCTTAAAAAAAATTAGTCCTCAAATATTGTCAATGTTTAAGTTTACCCTCGAACTCCGACAGCTCAATGTTTTAGTTTAGAAAATACTTTGCCCATTCCCCCATCGAGAGTTGCGCTAAACAGTGACATGGCCACGATTTTTTTGCACATTGATAGTCCACTCAACACATAATAGGGAAACAAGGGGCGGGTGAAGAAAATAGAGTATTCTTAGTTATATTTTAAAATATCTAGTAAATGTAAGAAAATGTGGAAAAGGTAAATCCAAATAAACCTTAATAAATTTCGGAAATAGTTTTGAGAAAACTATTAATTTATTGAAAATAGTTTACAAGAGGGATTTACTTAAAAATAAGGATTATGTAAAAAAAATCTAATGAAACATTGTGATTTTTAATAATATAAACCTTTTAACTTTACGTTACTTTATTGAATATTCCTATTCTTAGATTTTTATAAATTCTTAAAATATTCGACAAACTTTACTGAAATACTTCTGTTTATCCTTAAGTTTTCATTTTGTGTTCGTTTACCGCATGCTTTTTGATTAATTTCCGAAAACTAACATATGTGCAAATTGTTTGCCATGTAAACTGCTTACAGTGGAGCAAAGAACTAAATCTAGATAAGTTGAAACCTAAAGAACAAGAATGTCTCGTTTTGGAGTTGGGGGACCAAACTTAGTCTTTGCCAATAGTTGAGGGATCAAAGATATAATTTTCATAAAGAAAAGGTACACAATATACACAATCGTATCAAATCCACGACATACATATCCGAGTTGTAGTTTAGTTTTTTGACCTTTATTTTTATCAGTGTGAGAATTTCTATTTTTATTTATTGATAAATTAGGCAGAGAATCAATACCTAGTATCTACGAATAATGAAGTTGGGTATTATATAAACCTCAAATTAGATATCTAATACTCCCTCCGTCCAAAAATAAGTGTCTCAAGTTTGTCTAAAAGTGGATGTATCTAGACATGTTTCACGTATAGATACATCCACTTTTGGACAAACTTGAGACACTTATTTTGGGACGGAGGGAGTATATTTTAGATTAATAAGGTATGGAGTCTAGAAACTTATGATCTGATCAGGGGCATGCATGACCCCCGCAAACTTGTCTTATCACAAATATAGGATGATTGTTGTTGTAGAAGAGAGCGAATAAATCTGTTAACATCTAATAAGATAGCTTAAGTGCTCTCCCAATGCACCATCTGTTAGCATGTTTCATGAGAGTTTTAAAAACTTTAGACAGCAATTGAATGCATTGTTTATTAGCGGTTGTATCTAAAATTTAATCATTTGATTCTCATGCGTATGAATGGGTTAGAGATTTTTTTTTTGTCTATGGCCACATGTATAGATTGTATTTAAGCTAAATTACCATCTCCCTCTCCTCTCTTCATTATCTTTTTTCGGATGTCTCTTCATTACATATAAGCAAAATACTTATAAAACCGTGTTAAGTGTTAAGAAACCTGCATCAGGAGAGACCTAATTAAGATATAAATCTACTATGTATGTATGATTATGTTTTTTATGCAGAGGGTAACCCTACTTTTTGTGCACGCCTGGGTTCTGATCGGACTGACCACGTCATCACCGGCACTTACTGCCACGTGGCCACGAAAGGATCAGCGGTGATAAGATTAGAGCTAGCACTTGTAGACCGGGGCCGTACGTAGGTCCTCTTGAATATTCCATGCATAGATATGTACACTGCAGACACTTCTAGTCGTGCCACAAGCATGGTTTTAAGCTGGTGTATTATGCTACCACCTATAGGATTCTAGCCTGTTATGAGCTAGGTGCAATACCTTCGATCCCCTAAGACTAGCCACAGTGGGAGTATCATACGTAGTATCATGCATGCCATGTTGGCAAAAAACTGACGTGGCACTGCAATTAATGATGAGAGAGGTGATAGTAGTATCATAGGTAGATACCGTAACATAACGGATTTCAATGCAAAATGAGTCTACAACCTAATAAATGTAGTATTGTATGATACCACAAATATGTTACTACCCATTGTGGAGGTGGTAACATAGACTAGTATCATATGCATGATACTAGTATATGATACTCCCCATTGTGACTAGTCTAAACGTATGGATCCAAATTTACGGAAGACATGATGATACAATTAATTAGCTAGAGGTGATGCGCATGATCAGCTCGAGATAACAAGCTTGCTAGCTAGTGTTAACCCTCGTCTTCGTCGGAGCTCTTGGAGGCAGCGGCGTCGGAGAGCATCTTCTGGATCCGCTGCATCGTCTCCGCCTCGATGCTCCGCTCCTCGCAGTCCTTCTTGTACTTCTCGAAAAACTCTTTGTTCTCCTTCTCAAGCTCCTTCCACACTGCCAATCAATGAGATTGGATTGATGCTACCATATAATATATATTCACATGAAATGACATGTACAAGCTGTGCGCTAGCTGCTATAATCTAAGAGCTAGCTGGCATAAGTAGGATCGTGCATGACATATTCAATTGGCAGAATTTGCAAAGAGTGGACTCAGTATGAGCTTAAGCTAGCTATATCATACACAGGGACGGAGCTGCTACATAGGCACTGGTGTCAGCTGACACCAGTGGTAATGAGTAAAACCTTCATTAAATCACTACTTATTCTATTAATCTATATAGGCTGACCCCATCGCAACAAAGACTGACACCAGTAAATCATTGTTCTAGCTTCGTCCCTGATCATACAGATCTAAGCTTGAACAGTGTGCATGCAGTAGGTAGGTAACTAAGCTAGGCATATATGGTATATACCTGTGGAAGTGACTACAGGGTTGATGCGGGCATGCTTTTCTAGGGCCTCCATGCAGTCCTCCTTGTTCAGGTTGAAGCAAATGCACTTCTCTATCAGATGGTGCACCTGGAATTATTTGACGGCAGCACAAGCATTTTCAATCAAAATCTATGGATCATCAGACGGCAGCGCGCACTTATGTATCTAAATTGAAATACTACAGACATACCATTCTGATGTAGGAAGCCGAGGATGAGGAGTCGCCCATGGCTGAAATGGGCCGTGAAGAAGAAGGTAGCTGCTGACGGGAATGGAGTGGTAGCGGTTTGTGCGCAACGAAGGCAGGCGATGGGATAGAAATAGTGGAGGCGGGGGAGGGGGACGTGGAAGGGTTAGCACGTGGGCGCCGCCACCCGATTGGCGGAGAGGTGGACGGGCAGATTTTTCCGGGCCCGCGCTTCGCTCTCGCCTGCTCTTCTGTGGCTGCAAAGTGTGGGCGAATGGCGATCCAAGCGGCTCGGGCGGCTATAGATCGGCTGCCGAGCGGTTTCACCGTTTTCTCTCTGGCGTCTTGCTGCCCATGATCCTCTTTTACCTCACGTCGATCGAGTGCGTGCAATTAATGGTGCGGTAAGTGGACAGGGTAGAAATTACCATGTGTGTATGTCTCTTTCTTCTTCTCTTTTTTCACCTAAATATCATGTGAATTTCATAATAGTCTACATTCTGGACTACTATTTTGTTCCATATTAATCTACATTCTGGGTTCTGAATATTAATTATCTCCTCGGTAATCAGCAACAACAGAAAATTAAGCAGCCTCTCTCTTTTTCTATTGGGTGTCATTAATGCTAATCTGACTTGGATTGGGTGTTTACATACTTGAGTAGTATTATTAGACTAGCCATAGTGGGGAGTATCATACACTAGTATCATGCATATGATACTAGTCTATGTTACTACTTCCATAGTGGGTAGTAACATATATGTGGTATCATATAGTAGTGTATTTATTAGCATGCACACTCATCTTGTCTTAGAATCCGTTATGTTATGGTATCTACCTATGATACCACCATCACCTCTCTCATCATTAATTGCAGTGACACGTCATCTTTTTGCCTACGTGGAATGCATGATACTACCTATGATACTCCCACTATGGCTAGTCTTAAAGAGATTGCTAATTTGTCTTAAACTTTCTAGGAGGTAGAGTATTGTGGAATGGAAGGAGTGTTAGTATAATTAAAATGTTTGTTCATGACGAATTAGCAATTCTAAAATAAGTATTATTAACAAATTATCAAAGATTAAAAAATGTGATTGCACACTTTTGAGTAGGACATCATGCATTTTAGAACAAGGATATATAGTACTCATTAGGTGAATATACCTAAGTTTGATCACCAAAAAAATATGTATTAAAAGCAAGAAAAACCTTAATGTGCATTGGATTATTGTTTCCCCTTCCCCAAAAAGAAATTGCAACGGATTCTATACCTATAAGATGGTGCAAGACTGCATTGTACTACACGTCAAACCTTTCAACATAATAAGTAGGGCGTCTCTTACATAGAAAGTCTAGTAGTGCACCAGTATCGGTAAAACGTGAGCGAAGCTGCACCGCGTTGCCATAAACTGAGCCCTCTACACAAAATGCTCAGTGTACACCTACTGACTCCATCGATCCATCCCCTCTTATCCCAGGAAGTCCATCCATCCCCTCTCATCCCAGGAACTCCATCGAGTGCTTTGTGTTCAATACCTTCCAAGAAGTTTCTCAAGCCAGTTGTCAGCAACTTCATACAGCGCGTGTTGAGTGTCTCCGTCATTATGATACTACTAGGGGATTCAGTGATAGGTTCATGCTTCTTGGGAGGTGTTGCATTTTGCGCGATAGCTATGTGATTTTAATCGACCTAGCCGAGAGCGTCCACGCAGAAGTGGCAGAGTTAAGCATCGGCACTGTCACATCCACGCACCCATGGCCAGAGGCGGAGCTATGTACCCCCCTAGACTTTGGAAAATCATTGAAGCAATTTTTTTACGGACTTGGATGCAAGAAAATAGTGTTTTGTCCCCCTCCCCCAAATATTTGTATTTTCAGTTTTTCCCTGCACATTGTTGGCGAGCTAGGCGACTGCCTGTGGCGACTGCTTCACGCTGCGACGAAGGCCGGCTAGGCCTGTGCGGCATTTGTCGCCGGCGCAGACCTGATGCTCCTAGGAGGTTTTGTCACAGGGCGTGAGAGAATTTACGTAATTTGTGGCACCGCGGTACCCCATCTGTTCACTAATGTAAGGCATTGGACCTTCCATTTCAATTTTCCTTATTCAAATGTATCTAGACTTATTATGTACATAGATTCACTCATTTTAGTCTTAAGGTTGCCATGGTGGTGCGGACCTAACGTTTTGATGTAATTATAGCGATAACCTCTAACTCAGCAACCAACTGGAGCTACAAATTTTCATCAAGAAACTAAGGAAACATTGGCCGAAACCATGTGGCACAAGCGCACACATACTAAACTGGGGTCAGAACCAATGGGCCAACAAGATAATATAAGCATCAACAATAGAGAAACCACATGCATGCAAAGACACGCGGATAAAACGAAAACATGAAGGCACAGAAGCCCGCAAGCCGCACACCACAAGTCAAGAACCTTAACGCCAACACTTACTCCGCAAACACAACAACACAACCCATGCAACCGCCAGAGACAAAGCTTGATCCGTCATCGAACCTTCTCACAAGGAGAAGTGAAGACACCGCGAACCAACAGAAAAACCTACCCTACACAACCAAAGAAAGTATTAATGCATTAATATGACCCCAAACCGAATTCAGTGTGACCTAGTAATTTTTTAAAAAAAAACTCATAAAACTCCAGCGTGGAAGTGTATACAGGAGAAACCACTACTATCGCGTACAAAATACATTGCCACACTACAACCATGCACCAAAATCAGTGCAAGGAGAGTGAAACAAATTCTTTGTGAGAGGAGTGGATCTAGATTACTCTAACTTTGGCGTATTCAAATGTTTCATTTTTGTAGTTATACGGTATATATTACCTTCTCCGAAGAAAAATCTTGTAAGTATGACTAGTTACATGATAATTAATCCTTAGATTTAACATCAAAGACCTGTTCTAGGCTATACTCCAATGCAGACTTTCTTCGCAAGCAAGTACTCTAGTCGTACTCGATTATAATCGATGGTACAATGTCACTGCATGATTAGAGATCTTTGGTTGCACACACACCACAACAAATACCACACGTAGCAAAGCCACAGAAGAACCGAAGTAGCTATGTCCTGGAGCATACCAAAACTATCTCCCGCATGTTGATAACACGGCCCACTGCTCAGTGAGGAAAGATGAAGTCCCATAAGATCGCGTGGTGGCCCACCTGACCAAAATGTAGCCAACCGCTGAGCAGGAACAGATCCGGGATCTATGGAGAGGTCCCAATGTACGTTGGGTGGCAGATGCAAATAATAACCAAGAAGAAAAAAGGATGGTCAAGAAAATAAAAAATAAATGTGATACTCCAGAAGTCTGCACCAACGTGGATACGGTGGCATGCATGCATGCATGTCCTCGTCTATCGGGGTGGTGTTAATTGCACCAGATACAAAAGCTTTAAATGCACCGAGGTTGACCACAAACATTCTGCCTGTGGATAACATCCTGAAATGCACTTGCATGCATATGGCAAAGCTAAATTTGTGCGAATTTTTAGCCAAGTGGGCGGGCATACAAATTTGGCAAATTAAGCTATATTTGTGCATCATATCATAGAGGTAATCCATAGTTTCATCTGGTCTGGACCGAAAGTACATAGCTCCCGATCGCTCACGCGTGACATGGCACAAATTGATTGGCCTCCTGAATTGCATGAGGGGAGGAGGGCAGGCAAATAATTGGCCGCGCTCGGCCTGTGACATGCAGGCACAATGCAGCATGTACTACAGTCGTACCGTACGCACTGGTCGGTTCTGCAAATATTCGATTCACACTAACATACATATGGCTGGACCGGGGATCGATCGATTTACCTTAGCTATTGTCTAAGGGTCAATCCATTTAAATTTAACTAAATTTCAGTCAGTTGTACACAACTATATCTCATCTGTAACTATCAGTCTAGCACGAATAATCTAGCGGCTAAGGAGTCGACTAAAAATAACTATCTTAGTCATTGCACATAGTTGCAAACCAGGTGCAACTCTAAGACCAGTACAAATCACGACGCAATATACAACGGCTACATAGTTGAATAATTTGTACGTGCACATTTTGTTTTGAGGAAAGACCATAGAACAATTGTTCTAGGGTAAATTTTCATATATATAATCAATATTTAAAGCGGAGAAACGAAAATTTGGAAGCTATCCAACTCATGTTTTTTCTAACATAATGAAAGGATAAAAACTTGAAAATTATGGAAGGGCAGAGTCCATCCACTTCTTGAGGCAGCTGAGATGCTTGGCTTTCCGTAAGAATCTGAAGATGACGTTTCAACATATGATTCCAAGCATTCATCGTTGCATCCAGATATTCCACCATCCCATGATAACAACATCAAGGGCAATGTTATTTGGAAGAGTTTGCATTGACAAAACACTTTCTTGAAGCGCCAAAAAACTTATGAATTTTCCATGGCAATGGCATCCCAGCAATTGAGAGCGAAAGGGCAATCCCATAATAGGCGATGATTCGTTTCTTCCACCTTGGTATTACAAAGGACACATTCATAGTCTGTGAGAGGGTGAAGTTCTATCTCTTAAGCAAATTCCTTGTGTTGAGTTTGTCTTTCTGGAGTAGCCAAAAAAAACACCTTGCATCTGAGAATTTATGAACTTTGCCAGATCTTGGAAAAAATATGATCATGATGTGCTGGAGGACCCTTCTCAAGAACGCTGTATACTTTTCATGGTCCATGGATGAGAACTTTTGGCAGTCATTTGCACACAGCTCTAACTCACAAACCAGCACAAATGACGACACAAATCTAATACCTAAGGAGTCGACTAAGATTTAGTTAATTTTCAGTCGACTTAGAATTAGCAAAACCGTTAACCTTAAGTCTTTAACCATGATATATAGTTATACTCGTGGTAATTAGAGCTGGCTAGTATCTCCGCTGACTGCTGGGCAAGATCAAGGCGAATGAATGGACTTTTCACCTACTTGACACACGATGCATGCATCTGTGCGTCGGTTTCCTTTGCACCCTGAGGCGTGAGATCTCATCATATACTCGTCATCTATCCGATCCTATCCGTGGTATCCATCTCAGAGGATGATGCGCCGTTGTGGATCACAGGTTGATCGTGGAAGAAGGAGCAGCGCGCGTATGTATAGCTCCGGGGATCGATCGGCGTGCGCGGGCGCGGCGGCAACCAGACAAGAAACCTGAGGACACGCCAGAGTCCGGCCAAGACCTAGCTATAGGGTAGATTGTTTTTTTTGTGTACAGCTATAGGTAGATTGTTTTGCTAAGCTAGCGTGTAGCGATGGCGTCCCCGCCATATGTCGGAGGTAAAGATTTCACCCGGTGGCATAGTAGCGGCATAGCTACCCAGCCACTGCTATTGCCTGGTTGAATGTACCTGGTATTGGCATCTTGTCGTTAGCCAATGGTGGTACAAGCAAGATGAACGAGGAGGGTTGCGCCTGAATTTTTAACAAATTTGACCCGAATTTGGAATTTGACCATTTGCTCTAGGCGAGGTGTTCTCCTCGTGTTGTGAAGCCTCACACCAATTTTTTTTTTATTAGTAACAATCATTTCGTACTTGTAATTTTAAATAGACAATTTGGTATACTATCTGTTGATGAAAACGGCGTGAGTTCCGGCGGTTGTTATTCTCTAGAGTAAGAATTATCGTAAAATTTGTTGGCAAAATGATCAGAAAAGTAAATAGTTTTCTAAGTATCACACGCATGCAAGACAATGGCGCCTGTATAAAGCAATACTAAGAAAGGTATTTTTATCTATGTAGTTTGATTTGTTCTGTACTAGCTAGCTACAACACATATGTTATGAATGGAATAATCGTGTAGCACATTTAGAAACCATTCTAGAAGATAGCTCGACCGACCAACAACCCTTCTTACAACGTGGAACCTTTCTTGCCCGAAGCAGAAATGGGGGGATATGTTGCATGTTAAGGATGACTCTCCTCCTTTACCTTTATATTTTAGGATATTTTAGCCAATAGTCTAGTTTAGTACATGGCCAAAACTCAGTCTGATTTTAGTTTCTGACTCATGCTCCATGACGAAACCTGAAGACGGCATGTAGAGGCGTCAGGACTCCCCTTCGGGATCAGATAATGAAGAAGAGTAAACGGACATCTAAAGGGAACTAGACTTGTTCTGGTGCACTGGATCTTGTAGCACTTAGCAACAAGGCTCTTTCTCTTCAAGCCCCTGGGCCCCTCTTTGATAAGTAAAGTTTCCAAGACAAAAATAAAATGATAAATCTTGATTCGATGGAAGTAGGTATTTGACTCTCGAAATAGGTGAGAAATAGGATACACTCAGGGGCGGAGGCAGGATTAGTGAATTTAGGATGTTGAGGGGGCCGGTTAGAGGAAAGAAATTAAAATCTGCACTGTTCATACGCTTAGTAAGAGCTAATCCATGGTGTTAGGGGGGGGCCAGGGCCCCTGCTGGTCCCCCTACCTCCGCCACTGGATACACTATAAGATATTTCAGTCGATCAGATGGTCGAGGCCTTTAATAAGATGTACACAAAAGGGGTTCCACTGGTCAAAATATTTTTCAAAAAATTAGCATTTTATGAGTATATTGGTAAAAATACGGTAAAATGGGATTATTCGAATCATTTGGTTGATGATTATGTTCTACTCCATTTATTCAAGAGCAGTTAGAATAGTGTAGCTGCTTGCCCCCTTTTCTGACTAGCATGGGTACTATATATAAAAGTTGGAGGAATCCTCTCCCCCTCACGCGGCCACGTCACCCGATAAACGACAACCGTTCGATCGAGCCAACGGACGGCACAGATCGCTTTAAAAATCGTGCGCACTGTAGCTCGGGACTTTCTACCAATCAGAGCTCGCGCACGATTTTTGGCGTCGCCAAGTTCACAAAACCAACCTCACAAACCCGAGAAATTAACCCGCAGTCCAGATTTTAACACAGCGAGGGACCTTTTTAAAATTCCATAAACACCTGCGGACTTTTTTGCAAAATCGACAGCAGAATCCCCACTTTCCCCATCCCACCTCCTCTCTCTCCTCTCTCGCTCCCGCGCTCTGGCGACCATGGTCGCCTGCGGCGTCGCCGCCCTGCCCCGTCCAACTCCGACCATCTCTGGCCAAGCCTTCGACGCCAAAACACTCGCCTCCCTCTCCTCTACCTTCTCATCGAAGGAATCGACCGATTACACTCTCCTTCGTCGACGCGCAAACAAACCCTAGGCGAAGGTTTCGGGACGACGCATCGTCCTCACCGGCTCCGATGAGCCCTGGCCTCCCCTGGCCTGTACCTCGACGCCGTCGCCGCCCCTAGCTGTCCTTCCCTTCAACTCCAAGGGAGGCTTCCTCGCCAGGAGCCGCGCGGGATGGCGTCCTAGCCAGGAGGCGCGTGGGGATGGTGGCCGCTGCAGCCGCCTGTGCCCCGCATCCGGCCGGCGCGCGTGCTCGCCGCCGACCCGCCGTCTCCGGCCACCCCGGATGAATTTGAGGACACCAGCGGCGCCGCCACGAGGTCCTGTACCTCCTCCGCCGCGAGCTCCGGCCGAGACGCACCCACCTACCGGGATCGATGCCGCCTTTTCCACATCCGGTCGTCGCTCACTGACTTTGCTCCGGTCGCCCACGACCTCCTCGGGTCTCTCGGGCCATGGATTCGTGCTCTCACTGACCTGCTGCTCCTCCTGACTCTCTTCTCTCGCTTCCCTCGCTCTGATTCGAGCTTCTCGTGTACGCAGGTGTCCGCCGCCGCGGAGCTGTGTCGCTGACCAGACTCCCGTATCCAAAAAGGGGCGGCGGCGCCATGGGACGGTTTCTCGCGGCCGTGGGCGTCCAGGGCACTCGCGCGTGCCCCCTTCTCCCTTTCAATCGACGGGGGTGTCCTCCATAGCAGCGGCCACCATTGCTGATGTCCGATCGAGGTCAGCGTTTTTTGATTCCCTGGAAACGTTTCCTACAGATATTAAAATTCATCCATGCTAGCTAGCTTTACCTACCACGATAGATTCTGATTGAGTGAACTGTTCTGTACATTATGCCTTGCATTTAGCAAAAGTTTAAGTCAGATGATCTGGGTGGAGAGAAAATCATGGTAGATTATGCCTTATCATAGTTGCATATGAACTGAATATAACACTGCATATAATGATGAAAATATTGTTTTATAAACTAGATGTATTCTTCAGTTTATGTTGATCTGAATATTTTGAATGGTAGAAACCAGTTAAACCTGCCATTTATGTAAATATTCATGTACTTGTGCTATCCGCTTATCTAAGTGTCATTAGGCCGAGTGTTCTCTGATGTTGACATATACTTTTCTAAAGCAATTATGTTTTAACTGAATGTTTTCTAATGTCTGCACTCATTTATTCCAGCCTTGCTGATCTGGTTGTTCATGCTGTTGTAGCTCCTCTGTTGTACCGATGTATATCTTCCCTGGAAGAAAAAGTCAGTCCTGTGACCACGCAGATAAATCGAGCTCTTCACCTTCTTTGTGTTTTCTGATTTTTCCGTACTGTTCTTTCAAGATGTCCATATGTGCTCCACTGTTAAAAAGCATTCAGTTAAGCAAAGCATGTTATTCTTTAGTCTGAAGTGTCCACATTTATTAATTCATTAGTTGTAGAATTGATTAAGGTGATTGGATTTTAATTGCTTTGTAGTGAATCCAGATGCTACTTGAGAAAACCAGCTCACATGATGGAGGACAAGCTGGTTGTGCAAGCAAGCTGAGTTCTTAGCTGAACATGATTTTGTAAATATTTATTATTCAATATTCGCTTTAGTTACTCAGTTATCTACTAAGTACTCTATGTGATGAATCTAAACAAGTTCAGGGATTGAGAGTTTCTAATTCGATTCCATGAGCAGCAACGCGGGGATAAGGTTATTGCATTTGCCAATAATTCATATGCAGTGAAGCTCCGTTAACCAATAATTTATGGTGCCACAAGGTAACCTCTCAGCTTATGCGACTACTCACGTGCCATTGGTTCTGTACTTATATATCTTTGCATCTTTCGGCCATGCTGAGAGAACACGACTCTCATATCAATTCAAGAATAGCCTGGTTCCCACCGTCAAAAAGCTGAACGGTTGGGACGTATTCTTAGTGTAAAGGCCATGTAGATTGAAACTTGTGGTTGCTGCATAAGCAAACTGGTTGCAATTGGTGTATTGCTTCTGTTCATATTCAAAATTTAGCATAGTTTTCCATATTCTTGATAACTCATCTTAAATATGTAGTCAAGATCGATCCACGTCGCCCATCTATGAATACAGGGGCGTGCTATATTAAAAAATGAAACCTGCAAAACAAAGAGAATTAAATTATTTCAGTTTACATATGAAATTATTTTGAGATAAAACTGATGCACATAATTTAACTGGAACGAATGAAGTTTTTAGTGGTGAATTTTTAGGTGTTCTCCTTTGTGGTGATATGCATTATGTATTTTCTCCCCATTGTGCGTTTAAAGAAGCCTTACATATCCGTTTATAATGGACTTGGAGACCGTACAATGTTTTATTTATGATTTATGTTTCAATGACAAAGGTAGAATCATAATACATGATATCCCCAGCGTACCCACTACTGTTGTTATTCCATACTAGGAATTATAGGAGAGTTTAATAAAGAATACATTATGCGGTAAATATTCCGCATAAATGTCGGTGTTTAGTCAGTCACATGCAACAGATGAGTTGAGCTTCTAATTTAGTTTCCACTATCAAATTTCTTTACCATTATGCAAAATTGCCACGATATAATTGATATTCTTTGAGCGTTACTGCAGCATGTAGTTATAATACTTCGTCTAAGTTCAAGTTCTGCCACTATTATTCTTCGTCAATTCTTATATCAAATAGCACGGTATAAAAAATGTATTATAACAAAAAAAAATTGCATATGTATTTATGTGTAACAAGGGATCTTGCATATTACAACACAATAATAGTTGGTATGTTCTTCAGTAATGAAGGGGTTGATATGGCCTTAAAGGTATAGAACCAAATGAAGGAGAAGGGTGATCTCCCATGTAGGCACATCTTTTCTGCGCTAATCAGTGGATTATTTTTTTAAAACAGCCTGGAAGAAGCTTGCGTATATTTCCAAGAGATGTTGGACAAAGGAATTAGGCCACCTGGTAATCTTTTCAGTAATTTGAAGCAAGCTCTTATGGAGGGAACAAGAGATGGCTTTCAAGTTGGATACATTACGGTAAAAACCTCTCCGCCATTGAAAAATCGTCCAAATGATGTAACAGCAACAACTTTACAATCCGAATCATTTTTTGCATGTTGCATGCAAAACCCCAATTTTGTCATGAATATGCCCCCTCCAGTCCTCGAGGTCAAAAACCTGATATGAAGCAAATTCAGTCAATGTAGCTAATCAAGCTACTTAGTGTTTGGTAATTTCTGTAATTTTTGCATGGTGTTTCCAAAGTTGAAGATGATCTGGAAACTGCAAACCAGAATATACTAGCTTTCATAGGATTCTGTTGTTATGCGTACATTTGTCAGTGCTTATAACTGCGGATTTTTGTCGAACCGTACCTTATTACGTGAGTTGATCCAAAAGGCCGTATTTCAACGGTGCCTAAACAACGATCTACCAACTTGAAAGGCGTAG
Source organism: Poa pratensis (assembly GCA_947311845.1). NCBI lineage: Eukaryota > Viridiplantae > Streptophyta > Magnoliopsida > Poales > Poaceae > Poa > Poa pratensis. The sequence continues at coordinate 28,844,750 of CAMZMU010000067.1, forward strand.
CGTGTCACCATGTAATTTTCTTCGCTATTTTCCAAAGAAACAAGGCGATATTCAATTGGTGATCTTCATAAGATTAGTTAACCTGAAAAACAATATTTTTCAACCGTACCTAAACAAGTTTTTATGAAATAGATTAACCTGAAGGGAATTCAAATTTGAATAAATTCCAAATTGTACAATTTTCAAAATCTATTTGATCATTTCAACTCAAATTTCACATTTACATATTTCAGAATTTTAAATACTTTCCAAATCTGATCATTTTGTTAACATTAAAAGAATACAAATTTGAATACGTTCCAATACGACCAATTTTCAAAATCTCAACATTCTTCTAAGCACAAATATTTTCGAATTCAAGTAATATTCATATTTCAACAATTTTTGAAAAAAGATATTTGAAATTTATCACACAAGCACGGCATTTTGACAAAAAACAAATAAGATTGAATAATTCAGATTGGCCTATATTTGGATAATTTTATGGAAAAAAAATCATATTTCAGCATTCCAACTCAAATTACAAATTTGAATATTACACTAAAAGAATTTAAATTTGAATAAATTCCAAAATGTACAAATTTAAAATCTATTTGATCATTTCAACTCAAATTTCACATTTACATATTTCAGAATTTTAAATACCTTCCAAATCTGATCATTTCGTTAACATTAAAAGAACACAAATTTGAATACGTTCCAATACAGACAATTTCCAAAATCTCAACATTCTTTTAAGCGTTTTTTTTTCGAATTCAAATAATATTAATATTTCAACAATTTTTTTAAAAAAATATTTGAAATTTATCAAACGGACGCGGCATTGCCGCGCTAAGATCCCTAGTATAGTATATGGCTGACCGATATTGCTCACCATCATTTAGCTATTGCATTTATTTTCCTCATTGCAGATTACATGCATCTAACTAACTTCGAAATTGGTCTATTGAAAAATAACCCAATGGAATCTGGAGTATTTTGGATCTCCTACTCATCCGACCTCATCCGGTCTATGAAGTTCATTTTGTGCAGTAACTTATGAAGCGCATAGCAGAGCCGCGCTGCTTTCCTTAACTTTGAGTTGTATCTCATCTTCTTCCCGACACAAAAGAGGGTATTTGGATGATCGGCGACGCCATAAACTCGATAACCAGCACCACAGAGTCAAGAATTCAACCAAGTAGAATCCTAAAACAATCTTATTCGAGCACACAGGGGAATCATAGCTGGGATTGACAAATAAAGAGGATTGCTTCAACAAGACAGGGCGTGTGATGTTTAAAACCCTAGTGGTCGGCAATTAATCGACTAGTCGCAGCTTTGAATCCTACTTGCACAGAACTGATTCAACCTCTGTTTGCAGCCCGACCAAAAAGTAAAGGATGCCCGGATTGTAAGCAATGTGTACCGTTCCAAAGAAAAGTTTTCATGGCTAAATCATTGGTCTTCTAAAGGATCCTTTTTTTTCACAAAAAATTTAAATAATATCATTGGGCTTCTAGGGATCAATTTTTTGCATGTATGCTCACTTTGCAAACTCTAAGAATTTTTTCTCATAGGGCAACAAATTCTCAACCAAACTCTAAGACCGTTTTTTTTTATCCTAAACTCAACCCACTAAAATGCCGACTAGCTAAGATTTTGGTCAAGGCATTAGTCGCCCATGATTTGGCCAGTGACGAAAGAAATGACCTAGAGTTGACAAACGGACAATAGCATGCCAAAACATTGCCACCGTACAAACAAGTTCTGAAACTTTGGTCATGACCAGTTTTTTTTTTGTTTTTTTTGAGAAAACATTTTCTTTTGTGTAAACATAAATATCGCACAAACCGAACACCCCGAAAATCTCAGGCTTTGGCAGAAGGAATCAAAAGGAAACCTGGGAGTCAGGGGCTCGGATTCGGGCGGCACCGGTTTTTTTGCCAGCTCGTGGGCTCGTGGCATGCTGACAAACTCTCAGTCGGCCCAGCTAAACGCTCTGATGGCCATTACCAAGCCCACGATAGAACGTAGCTCTAGGTAAATATCACTACCCATGAGGCCGGGACTCTATCCCTAAAAAAAGACAAAAGAAAACCTACCCAGGACTCTGAATCCCGATAGGATCGCTCTAGGTGAAGGTTACTGTCACCCAGGCAGGACAGCACCGCATTCATCTCTGATTCATCGAGCCCAGTGAAAATAAACAGGGACAGCAGAGTTCTTTGGTAAAACTTGTCAACGGAGGAATGATCCCTCCCGTGTATATACGTTGGTAGGTAGGTGAGACACCCGGTGCTCGAGTGTTCCTCAGCTGAGTCTCAACTTTTTGTCGAGTATGTCAAATCTAGGTCTGAAACCCGGGTGGGCTGACTGCACACTCAGAGCACAAGCCACCAAGCCAAGGCTTGGTCCTTAGCAGAGTTATTTGTTGCAAGCCGAGAACGAAAAAGGCACAACAAAGTCGCAGCTCGCAAACCTGAAACGGTGGACGACAGAACGCATTGCTAAATAAACAACGAATACTTTGCTAATTGTGGGTTCCTACAGGGATGCCGGGAATACGGTACTTATGACAAAGTAATGCGACGTCAGGTTGATGGCTCGACCAACACGCCTGCATTTGGCTTTTAAATCTTTTTTGTGTTTTTTGGGTGATGGCGATATGGCATGCGCTTCTTCAGTTGAAGAATCGGTTTTTCTTGCCAATTTCTTTACGAGATCTCCGCGCTTAAAGCGACGGCATCAACGGAGTTGTTTTAATCCACTAGTGGGATCCTGCTGATCTGATTTAAGGCAGCTAGATGGCGACAAAGCAGAGGCAGTGCTCTTTATTCGATATCATTAGCAGCCTGATTTGTATTCTATCGAATTATTCTGGTGTGGTTTCACCATCATGTGGTGCTTAAGCCAAGCCGAGAGAATATATATGTTCCCGATTGCAGTCTTGAAGAAAGGACTTGGCGAAAATCTGGCGTTGTGTGATGTGGCGGGCTAGCTGATCTAGCTTGTCTGTTGCATTGCAGCTTTCAGTTCATGACACTAAGCACAGAGTAAAATAATGGAATCTGGTCCTTGTTTTCTGCATTACACTTGTGCTATTCAACTACTTGTATTCTTGTTTAAAATTATGTCAACATCTACCAATGGTATGCAAACCCTTTGTTCATTAGCTGAACTGGTTTAATTACGCAAGAACTTTGGCCCACCAACTAAGAACTAACAGGTTTTCTTTCATTTCATTATCCTTCTACTACATTGAGCAATTGTTAACTTCAAAAGCAAAAATGTTGTGCAGTTGCTCACACTGCTCATGTATAGATGTTGCCTCTCAAAGTATGTACATGAAACACGAGTGGCCCTCTCAGATATACTTAAGCATGTCGAAAGGAACTAATCCACTTCCAAGTTCCAATGCATGGAGCCGGCCGTATCAATCAGCACACCCTTGTTTACGCAGCATGTTTCTCTGCGTGTGCCATGCCGATGCGTACCAGTAGATCCGAATCCGATCCATGGCGACTCACTCAGACAAGCATGAGACAGCCATTGATGGGAACAGAAAGCTTTGTGTGCCTCCCTCCATTGTCTCCCCAGCATTGCGTTCTCAGTTCTCATCTCTCTTGTTTTTCAAATTAAATTTGCCGCTCAACCAATAGTGTCCAAGCTTTGTTTCCTTGATGGTGGCTTAGCGTTAAAGATGAGCATGGTATTAGTGTTGGCAACAACTAGTATAATACTACACATACTGATGTGAGGGTGTAGTGGAATGTGAAGCCCTTTCTAGGTTGCAAGTTTTGTTCGTGTGTGTGTCGGCCACTCGAACTTGGTGTCTCCTTGAAACAAGATACCCTGCTCTTGCCGGTGCATTTTTGCTTTCGCGCACAGGCATGCTGTGGTAATACATGGGATGACTGAAAGTGTATATGATCGATCGTGGCTTTGTTCCAGATTAACTAATCATATGAAATCTAACTGCCAGAGAGAAAGCAGGTTTATTTACTTGGCTCTGCCTATGATGCTCTTGTCAGGCTGCATGATGATGATATATCCATGTCTTGCTATCTTTGATCGTACCTTGAATGATTCTGTGAAAAGTGCGAGATCTTTGCTTTCGTATGTCGTATCTTCGTGCCTTGGTTCTAAAGCGAATTAACGGTGTTCTGAAGAAATGCGAGAATGCGATGGGAGCACAGGGGCCGGCTGATATATACGCGGGAAATGCTAAATGGAACCTAGGTAGATATATAAACCCACATTTAAAACTCAGGAAAAAATGCACTCCCCATGTCCCCTAATATTAGATGTTTTAGCCATTTTGACTGATATATACGAGAGATCTTTGCTATTTTGGCTTGCGAAAACGTTTTATATTAGGAGACAGAGAAAATATTTCTGTTTTTTTTCAAAAAACAAATCTTGCAGACGGGAACTGAGTAGAAATTTAGTCGTGCAAATATACATAACAAAATATGGCAATGTTATATGTGCAAAAAATGAGTCATTTTATGAAGGCGACAATTAATTTTGTGATTTTTTGCATTGGTTAGAAATGATCATATTTTCTATAAAAATATATAGGGTCTAAGTAATCGACACCCGCCTCGGTTAATTTTAAATTCCAATCGACTAGGTTATATACATTTCTTTTTACATTTCCAGAAAAACACAAAAGTTAAATTCAGTGATTAAACAATCATTGGCATATTAAAGCACATTAGTAGAACAAAAGTTGGAAAATAAAATGCAAAGCAATATATAAAACCAAATTTAGTTCAAAAAAATCTTACAGTGCAATAAAAGTTAAACACTTTGATTTTTTAAATTAGGCATCTAGTACATATTTAAAGTGCAACCGGTCAAATATTTTTCGAAAAAATTAATTAATTATCAAACGTATTTTAGTAGTGTGAAAAACCATTCTCCACATAAATACCCCATTGCACATTATAAGAAAATTCTAGTTTCATTTTCAAATATTTCAGTTGGCGTTTATTAAAAGTGAATTGCCGAGGAAACAATATTTCTCAAAAAAAATCAATTAACTACGGTTGAAATAAGTAAATCGACTAAAATCGTGAGTAAAATAATCCACCTATCTCCAACCAATTCCGAGAGTGATAGGGATAAGTTTGTATCAAATAAAAGTTCATATGTATCCAGGTTCTGAAAATCCACCTCCTAATATTAGCCGACTCTGCAGAAGTATTATGATCCTTTGATTAAATAGGTGCTTGACTTCGTGGTCTTGTTACTTCTCTTTTTTTTTTTTTGAAACCGCTTCTTCTCTTATTTTTATACTACATCATATATGCATCTTGTCTAGCACTAGCACTAACCAGATGTGGTTATCATATACTACTACTTACAAAGCAATTTAAGGGTCAGACTGGTGTACTACATAGTCCAGTCTGGCGTTCTACATCTTCGTCAATTTCTAGAGTTTTTTACTTGTTTGACCAGTTTATTACTTGGCTGCGAGTAATCTACCGAGTAGCATAATCCAATGATACAATCTTGCTGGGAAGTTCAGATTCTGTTCATTCGAGCAACACCATAGTGAGTAGTGACACAAGTTTCAGTACCACAAAATTTCACACACACAAGAACACGCGCGAGCATCTCGTGTTGATATATATTAAGAAAGAGAGAGCGTTAAATTACAGGAATTTGGTGAGACCAAGCCACAAACTGGCTCGTCCACCGACCCACTCCACTCTACACCTACGTGATTCCTCTCGATGGTCCACCTAGCCCTGCCTTCTCCCACAGCGAAAACTCCTGGTGAATCGGATTGCAGACCATCGTCGCAGAGGAGTATTTTCTGTCAAACACACGGCTGTTCCGCTCCAGCCAAATGCTTCTAGCCGTTAGAATGAACAGGCCGTTCAGCTTCTTCTTTTCTTTCTTAGGTATAGCTGCCGCCAGTCTCGGCCACCACTCTGTTGGTACCGTGCTTGTAGATGGCATGAAGTGGTGTAGATTGAACTGAACCAAGATTTTAAACCATACCTCCCTGGCGAAGACACACCGTACCAGCAGATGTATGCCCGTTTCCGGTTCTTGGTTGCATAGCGGGCAGCAAGGGGGGTGTTGTAGGCCTCTTCTAGCTAGTCTGTCTGCCGTCCACAAAATTTCAGAATGCAACGCATATATCATTGTACATTTTAGCATTCGTCACAGGCATCGATCGATCATCCTCTGCAAATCTCAATGAGCTCGTCCAGCCCCTCTGATTCCGCGGCGACTTTGGACGCCGCCGACGACGACAGGAACCGGAACCCGGTGTCGCTGGCGCTCTTCCTCACCGAGGCCAGCTGCTGGGACTTCTTGCAGTAGGCGATGAGGCCCTGGATGGGGTTCTCCGCCTCCGAGCCCGCGCTGCTGCTCCTCCTCAGCGCCGGCGCGGCCGCGCCGTCGGAGCCACTCGAGGTCCGGACCGACGAGGAGGTGGAGGTGGACGTGGAGGACTTGGAAGACGTCGACGAGCACGACGACGGCGCCGGCGCCGGCGCGGGGGACGTCTTGTTCGACGCCGAGTACCGGACGATGGCGCTGGAGAAGGACCTCCGGTGCGCGCCGGCACGGGTCCCGCCGTCGCCGCTCTGCTCGGCGATGCACCTGTTGCTTCTGGTCTGGCCGAACGGGTTCTTCTTCCATGCCCGGAGATGGCCGCCGTGGGAGGAGGAGTGGGACGAGAGATCCTTCGCGCCAAGAACGTTCTTGTTGTCGTCGGCGTTTCCCGCTGGTTTCGTGGTGGCGAACACGGTCTTGAGGTAGGCCTTGGAGGCCTTGAGCTGCCGGCCTAGGTTGAGCTGCCGCGTCACGAACCGGAGCCTCCTGGACCACGGCCTCTTCTCGCCGCCCGCCGCCGCGGAGGCGTTGTCGTCGGCGTAGGCCATGCCGGCCGCGTACTCCCGGAAGAACTCCTCGACGTTGAGCTCCCCGCTGACGAAGCACGAGTTCGCGGGGGACACGCCGCGGGACCGCTCGCACGGCGTCGCGGGAGCCGTGCTGACGGCGAGGTGCCGGCCCCTCCCCCTGGCGCCGGCCGCGGCGCAGTGGTCCAGGAGGAGGTCCTCGACCATCTGGACGCGCGGCGGCAGGTGCAGCGGCAGCAGCTTGCCCTTGTAGAAGAGCTCGTCCGCGGGCGACGCCAGCGGCAGAGAAGGCTCCCCTCGCCGCCCGTCCAGCGGCGCCGACATGTGGTGGTGGAACTCGAACTCCCTCGCCCCCGCCGACGCCGCAGAGGAGCTCAGGTCCATGTCGATGTACTCCTCCTCCTGCCCGTCGCCATGGAGCTGATCACGCCGCACCGCCTCCTCCCCTCTCCTGCTCGCCATCGTTCTTTGCTGTCGCTAGCTTCTGTCTCACTCTGCTTGGAGACGAGTCGGGAGCAGAAATGGCAGTGTCATCCACGGGGAAGTTCTCTTATACAAACCAGCGAGTGCGTGCGCTTTGTTTTGTCGAGAGCCAGACCAGGGGCCCTACGCAACTAAGTACACTACTACCATTGTTTGTATCTTGTGCTTGCTCACTGTTCGTTTAGCTCTAGCAGACTACGTTGCTCCATCTCTGGCTTTATTCGTGTCTCGCTGCCCCCTCCAGCGGAAATCGGCTTTCGGGATCGAACTACTAATTACTCGATTAGGGATTCTGTGTTCTTTTCCTTTTGCCTTTGCCTTCCGCGCCCGTCTCTGCTCCACGCTCCTCTTCTTTACATGCGCCGTGGCTATCTAATCTAAATCTATCTAGCTACTACCTCATGACATTTGATTTGACAAGAACAAAAAGATATTAGCTACTCCTACTGTTAGTGTTACTGGTACTGCTAATACAATATTCTGGGTGATGATTATGGCATGGTTAACCGGTGCAAATTACAAGGCGAGTTTATTAGTCATTGGCAATGAGGAGGAGCGCGTAACACCAGCTCCAACCGGTGCAGTGGCCGAGCTGTAGCATATGGACAGTACGGCTAGATATGCAGGATCTCCTCTCCTCGGGCGAGTGAATCAAACCTGAGTCCGCTCAAAATCCTTGGCAGCTCTCTCCAGCCAAAACTTTCGAATTCGAATTCGAGGAGCCCACGCCCCCAGATTAGCCCAAAAACAATGCACGGATCGAGGGCACAGTACACGGCGGTTGATCGAGTCGATTTGCTGCTACTAGCCGCTGTTGTAGTTGCCGGTGGGCATTTGTTTATGGCGTCTCTATCGATCTCCATGTCAACAAGACAACGATCCTGCTTTAGAAGTTGAAGATCAGGAGGGTGTTCGCTGTTCACCGGTGGCGTGCAGAGTGCAGTAGTGGCCGTCTGATTCATCAAAAGAAGGATCGTCTGAGAGAGACAGAGACGGCATGGGCCGACTGCTTCACTGGTTCCCTACTGCTTTTGCATGCCTGTGTCGATGCATATGATCAGGAACCGATGTATGGATGTATGCTTCGGGGATTGCGCCGGCCGATCCGTGAAGCGTGCGTGCCGAACTGACGTCGTAGCTGCCATCACTGCCAGCAGCAGCTTCAATTCTTCCTTGTTCGGCTTACGCGAGCTCGACATCTTTGCAGAGGAGGAAACTGACTGTGAATTTTGGCAAAGCACTCCTACCGGTGCCGCCATTATAGCAGAAGTACAGTGTTGTATTCCCTCCGTCCAAAAATAAGTGTCTCAACTTTGAACAAAAGTGAATGTATCTATACATAAAACATGTCTAGATATATTCACTTTTGGACAAACTTGAGACACTTATTTTTGGACAGAGCGAGTATATGCGTATGAATCGAGATTTCTACCCCCATTTCTTTTTTATTTAAAAAAATATTTAAAAAATGAAAATTTTCTACATGCTGTCAATGATTTATCCCACTAATGTGCAAAATATCATTTTTATTTACTTTATATTTAGAGCTACATAAAAATGACAAATGTGTGGATCCGAGTATACACACTTTCAAATCTCCAAAATATATTATCATTTTTGTGTAGCCCATAGTACAAATAGTTTCGCATTGTGATTTTGCATACTTGTAGGACTATTGGCTACATATAGTTTCTTTTTAAAAAAATCAAACTTGTAAATGTAGGTTTTTTAAAATAAAATGAAGAGATTACTATATCTAGGGACTGAAAGTTGTTTTTTCATACTCCCTCCGGTCCCCAAAAAGTGTCGCCACTTGTACGTTTAAAGCTTTAAATGTTTAATTTGTACGTGAACTGGCCGTTTCTTCCGACAATTATAGCGGATCGGAGTTAGTATAAATCTTAAGTTATTCTACCTGCACAAATTGTCTCAATTTCTTCTTCTAAGGAAAGGGAAAGGCCTTGACATTATGACCCACACTCTTAATTTATTCTCCGCCCTCTTGTACTCCATCGCCATCTAGAGCAAGAGCACTATGACAAAGCACCAAGAATTACTTAACCAAAGATATCATAAGGCTAACATCGTCGTGTCCCCAAAGTCCCAATTCGAGGAGAAACAAAATGAATACTACGGAATGAAGATGCATGCTTACTTGATGGTAGTAGTACTGATTCAGCTACTTGGATTAGGAAATGTAAAACGCAGGCTAGGTCTGCGGTCAACGGCCGAACCTCCGGGGTTTAGGGTGGCTGAAAGGGGCTCTCGCGTGGTCTGTCTGAGCGTGGAAGATTCGTGCTCCGCGACGTGGGATTAAGCTAAGCTAAGCATCTGGTTAAAGGTCGCACCTTTGCTTAGCTCACTCTTAACGATCCACGGAAGATTTCCGCCCCTGATTTAGTTATCATCAGTGTCACTGTCACTGCTAACTTTTGTTACGTGCGTGCGAGCCGAGCGTGTTGCATAGCTGTTCGATTTTGGTCACACCCGCACGCCTTGCTGGCTTGCTGTGATCCTTGCATGCTACATTTGTCGCTGAAGTACTCACGTGGATTTTGTATAATTTGTCCTAAATGGCCCTTTTAAGAAAGTTTTAGTCACTAATGATCCATCAGAAAATAGAAATCTGCCTATTAGGGTGACGTTTTTTACAGTCCAAACTTAGACGACAAATAACTAGGTCATTTGAAATAAGCCATCCCGAGTTGTGTATCTGAATCTCAGAGTTGTGTTTTGAGATTGTCAAAAGCACAGCGTATTTGAATCTCAGAAGAGAATGCAAAAAAATGTCAATGCGGATGGCACACTGCATGATGAGAATCTCATCTCTGAGAACGTCAAAAGGCCAAATCCTATGACTTATTTCAAATAACTTTGCCATTTCAGCTACATTTGGGCTGTCAAAAATGCTAATTTAACAAACGTTTCAGGAGAGGGGTTATATACAACCATTAGTGGATGAAATATTTGCCAAACATCATTTAGTACATATTATACTGGCTTTTTGAGGGGCTCTTTGGATTGCAGGAATTTCAAAAGATTTTCATAGAATTCGAATTTTTTCTATGGATTGCCTTTGGTTCAAAGGATGGTGCTACCAAAATCCTATGGATCGGATCGGATTCCTATGCCTCAATTCCATAGGAATTTGAACATCCACTCCGACCTCTTTTGTATACTCAAGTGCGTAGGACCGAGACAATTTTCCTGTGTTTTTCTCCAAACCATTATTCCTGCAGTTTTCTAGTGTTTTACAATCCTCTGTTTTACACTTGAAAACCTGTGAAATTCCTGTATTCTTCATAAGTATGTATTTTATTTTAAACCTGCGATCCGAAGAGGCCCCGACTGCCTTCGTGATGTTTTTTCGTGCATGCGGCCGTGGCACGGCACGGTGGCACATTGCGTTGCGTAGAGTTGGTCAAAAATGACAGATGTGACTTGCCTGCCCTTGCGTGTTGCCAAAAAACGTTAGCTTCTCACCCGTAAAAGGAGTGGAAAGGAAGGTGGTGAGCTCAGAGCACGAGGCGCTGCTCCTTTGTCTCCTCCTCCTCCGCGATTGGAAGCAGTAGAGTGAAGTTTTATGTTTCCTCCGGCAACACCGGGGCCCTCCTTGAAGCTTGATCACCAGATGACAGGGAAAGCTTGGTGCAGAAATGGTCCCTGCTTGCCGAATTCTTCCAGCTTTGCCTTTCCAGAAATATTCGAGAGCTTTTTGCCGAGATGACAACAAAGAACGCGTAATCAGGCACACGAGCCAATGTTCAGGAAAAAAAGATTAAGAACATAGTCGCAGATGATGACTTGACCGCGATGGGCTAGTTTGTACTACTGAGGTCGGCTTTCAGAAATGAGATGTTCAGATTCACAGAGAACGCATTCGCTCCTTGCACAGACCCAAATGTCATGAACACCCAACGCTTCCAGCACCAGAAGCGTAAATGAGGCAAGAAATGCAGTCGTATTTCTATTCCATATACAACATACAGCGTGTTCGACAGTCTCTGTTCCCAGTTGCTTCCCTGTACCAGGAGTAATCTAATTGACAGATAAGCTACAGCTATGGAAACAAGGAAAGCAACGCAGGTTACATATTAACAAGATCGGGCGACCTCGTCATGAATCGAGATGCCGGGAGTCTTGGCCTCTAGACGCAGCAGCAATCAGTCTCACGATGGTGACGATCAGATCACTACCTAAAAGATGAATGATCGTGATGGAGCTGGGTCGGTCGGTCGGTCGGAGCAAGGAAAACTGGAGCTTCTGCGACGGTGATCAAAACAGTATATCTGGAAACTCTCCGAGATGCTTTACAGGTCGGACAGAACCGAGGACTCTGCTGTGGCGATTGAGAACTAGTGTACACGAACTTGCCTGTCATGCTGTGTCTAGTGCTGTATCTACACTACAAATCAACGTCTGGCAGCGGCACCTTCCAGTAATTCCAGGAATTGTAGTCTTCCTGCACCGCATTATCATTGATGATCAGAACAAACAGAAAATCACATAGATGTAAAATCAGCATGAGCAAGCGGAAACCCTGTCACTATATGCTCCCAGATGGGTAGTCCATAGATGTGGATACATCGTACAGGAAGAAGAATGTTTGAGTTCTGGACAATGAAGAAGAAAAAAGATAAACATGCATCTGCCTCAGTGTAGCTAATCTGAGCGTAATTTGCATATTTGCAGGAATTTATCTCTCGCAGTTTACAGATGTGCGAGAAATGGCCTTATGAAAATGTAGCAAGGATCACTAAATTCTGTCTAGCAAGTTCAAATATCTAGTTAGATAACTGATCCATGGTGATTACAAGAGTTATGATTAAAATAATTTAAGGCATCGGGCGGATCGGACGGCTGGTGGCTTTCGGGCGACGTGGAGGCGGGAGAGGCGGCGGTTTCTTCCTACTTTTATATATTAAGGCATGTTCACCCATTTTAGTCCGTATCCAGTCCACATTTGAAATATCTTTAGAAACGGAGGGAGTATATAACACTGGTCCACTATGTCTGGAAGACTGGAACCACTGCAAAATACTATAGCAGTTCAGAGTGACAACTAACCTGCTCAACCAGAGTTGTTGGAGGGAACATGTCATTGACAAGGGTATGCAAGGAGGTATAAGACTTCACATCAACAGAACTGTTTATGGCCACTTCACCCTGCATGCCGACAAGAACACTTACGAGGCAGCTACACAAGCACAACATTACTGACTTTGGCTTAGTGTAATTGAGATACCTTCGGGTTGATGATAAAAATCTTGCCTTTGGGAATTCCCATCTTTCTGTAACTAAGCTCGTCTGTGTCTCTGTTGCCAAATCCAGCATAAAATGGATTATAGTCTGAAGGAAAAAGTGCTTTAATGTCCTGCCAAAGAAAAATAATACGAGATGTCAAACAATTGTGGCCTTATGTGCCTAAAACTGTTCCCCAGCCAATCCCATGAAAACCCTTAGTTAATCATGCGAGCTTATTGTTCATTCGTGTATTAAAAGGGTATGATGCCATGGAAGAAATAAACAGGGGTAGTGCAATAGATGAACTTGTAATACACAAAAAATCCACATCCAAAGTTTTGGTAAAATCAGCTATTTTTTAAGCAGGGTTCATATTCTAAAAATAAAATCGACATATTTTATACTTCAAATAATGCAGGCTAAACAAGCAAACTCAGGAAGCTGATTTCGATAATTACCGCCAGACAAGCAATCTTGAATTCATGTGGTGCTCTTCGTATAACTGAGAAAAACAGAGGAAAATTAAAACATGCAAAACAATAATTATATTTCAGTAAGAAGAAATGTCATTAACAGCGAATTTTCTGCAACTGGTCAGAGGATCAACTACAGATCATCCCGAGAATTAAGTAAATCCAAATGGCACATTAATTTAGAAAATAATCATAATTAAGAAAACATGTATTCAACCAATGGTTAATAGATGATAGTACCTTCTCGGTAGAGTGACGGAACAAACCATCAGGTGAAATCACAACAGGCCCGTTAGGCAATACTTTCCCATCCTGCAAAATTATAAAGGGTGTATTTGGTTCAGTACATAACCACCTTGATAGACACACTAACAATATTAAAATATACATCTATTAGATAATCCATGCAGTTATACTGCATATATGATCAGATCGCCACAAGTTGAAAAGAGGGACAGAAGGAAACAATAAATGACAACTATTATATGTACCTGTTTAAGATTGAAGAGGAAGCTTTTTGTCAGATATGCCTGGACAATGGCTCTAGCACTGAGGAATATTAGTTGATAACCGTTTTCCTAGTTACAAAATAAAAGGCCAATCAGAAACGTGTGTGCGCAAAACTGGGTACAATCTCGTAAAAAATAATGAAACGTGAAAATGAAAACTCAAAATTGTTTATCACACCTTTATTGCAGAAAAGAGACGAGCAACACCAGACTGACTCCAATCTCGTCCAACTAAAGGCATGACCTGGCCCAGGACATCAGACCTGAATGTAACATTAACAACTCAGATTCAGCTGTTGTAATAATATATAGCAAACCAAATCATATATAGAAGCTTTACACTTCAAAGAAAAATAATGCAAGCTGCAATGTTCATCGGACAAAGATTAGATTTAACTAAGTTAGCCAGGGCAACCTATCCAGTTCGGTTTACCTAAAAATAATATTTGCTGGAAATGCATGCCCAAGAAATTATAGGCAAACAAACTATCTGTGATAATCCAACTTATGAAAGAATCAGTGGATCAAAATCTTTAGTTGTCAAAAAAAGTAGCATGGCACCTTCTACCCAGAATAGAAGAGGTAAACTTAACCATGTAATTTTATACCCAAGTTATTTTATAAATCCCTAATACAGTCACTGATGTTTCCCAGCGATTAGTGTGGGGAGAAAGATACAAGAGGAATGAACAAATAATGCACACTGTTAGCACGCTGTATAATTTAACCAATTATTTGTCTAGTATTCACATAGACAAGACCATATGGACATATGAATCACCTCAACTGAAGGTGCCAAGAGTGCCACCCAAGACCTAATGGTTCCAATAAGAAGTCTAGCCACCATTCTAGTATATCATCTACTCCCTCCGTTCACTTTTATAAGGCGCTCTAGATATTTCAATATGGACTAGATACGGATTAAAATGAGTTAACCTGCACACTAAATGCGTCTAGATATGTGCATATTCGAAAAAAGCTAAAATGCCTTATAAAAGTGAACGGAGGGAGTACTATACATAAAGCATAGTGCCTCGAGTTTATAAGAAGTGACTTCCAGCATTAATAGAAAAGGGTCATCTTAGACAAGCACGGAAGTTTGCACATGTAAATCTAGAACCAAAACTATTTATTGATTCATTCAGTTTAACAATCCAAATATCCAGAGGTTAAATCAGCAGTTTGTTTTTTTGCAATATTCTCAGATCCGTTGGAACGACAATTCAAATATAGTACTGCAAATTTCAGTTGTGAACATGAATTGTTTGAATCTAGTATAATGCAGATCTATTCTTTCAATCAAAATTGCTTTCAACTTGACGAAGTGTGCATATAATAAGAAGTTACTGTATATACAATAGTAAATTATTTGTCTGGAAAGTTATGCTAGTTTGCCATAAGAATTATTGTTTCACTGACAGTTTAGTGAGACAGTCAAACAGATGCGACTGGCATAATAAATTGAACAGTACTAAGCTATGAAAAGCTATATGAAAGCGAACTACAAACTTTTACCTTGTGATGGTTCCATCCACGTCGGATATGACAATTTTTGCATTCCATTTCCACACATATAAATGTGCTTCAACCTAGCAAAAGAATAAGTATCAATATGCAGATACCCAAAATAAAAGAGGAAACAATTTAGAAAAAAGAGGCATAAACCTGTTGCTTCCCAAAAACTCTGGTGCAGAAGCTAAAGGTTATAATGTTTTGTCCCTCCTTCAGATTTAGAGATGCCACCTGTTCGCTAGTGGGGATTAAAGTCCGCACAAATTGCTTTCTTGGTGACTGATTTTTACTATTCTCTGGGGCTTGCTCATCCATTGGACTCAAAACTGTCTCCGTGTCAAGAAAAATATCCTCAGAAGAATCACTATTGCTACGTTGAAGAGATCTTGATATCCTAAATGGAATGGGCCAAAGCCTCCATCTCCGGCTTGAGGGAGACATCCCAAGAGAATCTTCTCCCGAACGGGGTGTTTCCTGGAGTTCAACTGGAATAGCATCAATGGGTTCTACGTGGAAGTCTGGACCAAATACAGCCTTCCCAAGAACAACATGAGAAACTTTACTCCATGCAAAATAGTTACCACCAACTTTGACAATAAGGTTTGCATTTTTTATTATTGATGGTCCAGACAACTTAAACTCCTCCTCAGGGACAAGATGCTGTTGGAAGACTTCATCGGCAGATGTGTGGCCCATACCTGGCCGTAGCATGTGCCCACAGAGAGAAATCTCAAACCCTGCCAGTACAAAGCAAAGCAAAACTATAAAATCTTGACTTGTAAAAATGAGAAGAAAATTGCTAACGTGACATGTGCTTACCCAAACCTAACTGAGGGTGCTCTTCTTTATATAGTTCCTCTTCAGCAGTTGGGTTCTCTGGAATGCTTCCTAGTTTGTCTTTGTCACAGTTTCTTGGGGACGACCGTAAACGATCAGATTTTAAAGTTCCAATTTTAGAAGGGGTGGTGTCTTTGCTCCTGTCATGAGAACCTCCTTCAGAGGACAAGTCAGATGCCTTGCCATAATGGGGAGAGCAGTCTTCGTTTTGTGTTATATTATCATCTTGAGTAATTTCTGAAACATCCACTTCGTCTAGATGCTTTAATGGATCGGATTGATCACAGTGCGCAGTTTCACTTCCATCTTCCCCAGATCTATGTCAATATCAGAATGGTTACTCAGACTAAGTTCAGAATTCCTCTGGTAGTCAAATTCGGGCGAACAGGGTTCAGTTCCTGATTCTCCATCATCTTGTGATGTCAAATCCAAGCAACTTCTAAAAGTATCATACCTACTAAAACTAGCCTTATTATTCTCATTGCTGCCATCACAAACCTTGCTTGCGTTGGTTGGGGAATTGCATGTCTCATCATTCTGAACCAACGGGATATCACGAGCCTCATCTTCATTGGTTACGGGTTGATAACCCTCATCATTGTTCTCCAAACATCAAGGGCTCATCTTTATTGGGCAAGAGTTGATACCCCTCATCCTTGTTCCCTGAAATATCACAAGACTCATCTTCCACGATCAATGGGCGATGCTTAAACCATCGTTCCCTGACCATGATACACCCTCAACTTCATCTTCGATATTCTCATTGCTATCATCACAAACCATGTCTGCCTTAGATGGGGACTTGCAAGCCTCTTTGTTCTGAACCAGTGGGACATCACAAACCTCGTCATCATCGGCCAAGAGTTGATCAGCATCACCATTGTTCGCCAAGACATCAAGAGCCTCATCTTTATTGGGCAAGATTTATAGCCCTTGTCGTTGTTCTCTGAAATATCATTAGCAGCGTCTTCCATGTTCAACGGTTGATAATTCAGACCATTGTTAGCTGACCGTGGTACACCCTGAAATGCATCCTTGATATTCTCATTGCCTACCTTAGATGGGGACTTGCAGGCCTCATCATTCTGAACCAGTGGGATATCGCAAGCCTCATCTTCATTGATCAGGGGTTGAGAAGCCTCATCGTTGTTCTCCATGACATCACGAACCTCATCTTTGTTGGGCATGGGTTGATAGCCCTCATCATTTTCCCCTGAAACGTCATGAGCATCACCTTCCAAGTTGTTCGACGGTTGAATATTCAGACCATTGTTTCCTGAATGAGTTACAACCTGAACCGCAGCTTCATGGGTTGATGCAACACAAGCCTCACCGTCACTAACCGACACATGGAGCGTTTCAGATTCATTAACTGAGATATCAAGTGACTCATCCTTCGCAACTGATACCTCCCGAAGCTTCTCCAAGGCCTCCGATGAATGCTCAGAATCAAACTTAACTTTTTCCTGCGATATGTATAAATCATCCAAAATGCCAGCTTCCCACACCTCGCCACTGCGGCTGAAGTCCCCACTGGAGCTCTCCCCAGGTCCCAAATGGAACTGCGGTTCTCTTAGTTGCACATCCTCCATACCCTCCTCAGTCGAAGAAATGGGAGCAGTTAGAACACACCCGTTGACACTAACCAGAAGCATCTCAGAAGTGCGCCCATCAGCTTGTTCTGCCAAATCCACTGCTTCCTCCAACTTGCTATAAGCATATGAATCAAACTCATCCCCAGTTTGTTCCTCCTGATCCTCCTCGCTGCCCAACTGGTCATTGGTGCCAATGTAAAGCTCCCCGTCACTCTTACTACGCAGAGGAGGGGTTTCAGGCTCACTGATAGCATCTACTGCGCTTGTTCCAGAGTCCTCTTCGCTGCCAGGCACGAGCTCCCGCATGAAGTAGGCCTGGCCAGAGTTGTCAAGCAGCATGTGGAAGTTGGCATCGACTCCATTGACAGTGATGGTGACGAGCTTCTCGGCACCCTTGAGAACGCCCTGGAACTTGCCAAACCGGACGTACCAGGGCGTGCTGCGGTACGAGCCGTCGCGCTGCTCAACGACGATGATGTCGACCGCGCCGCCGAAGGGGTGGAAGGGCGTGGCGACGGAGTACATGCCCTGCGAGAGCACGCGGCCCACCCCGCGCCCCACCATTCCCACCACGTCCATATCTGCAGGCCGGAGTCCTCGGTCGATCGCATCAAACGCTCAGCGATCCGAACCCCTGGCGGCTCGATTCGGCCAACCGCTTCATCAATTCTGCAATTAATTGACTGAACGTAAGTAAAGCAAATGATTGTATATGTGCTCCCCCGCGGCGGCAAGCACATCCGCGGAGAGTAGATGGATTGGAGGTAAATTCGACCAAATAAAAACACCAGAACAGAACTCACGGAACTATCCGAGGAACTTAGGGTTCGTCAACAACCAAAAAAAAATCAAGCCAAAGCCCGGGTAGATCTCCGCTCCACGCAAGGTCAAGGCCAGCAGAGCGGTTGAGGACGTGGGAGATAATTCCGAGGTGGCGCCCGTGCTTCGGTGGAACAGAGACGGCGGAGACAATTGCCGCTGTGGGGAACGGAGAAGAGACCGCCAGACCGGGCCGGAGTGGGGGTATTTTCCAGAGAGTTGTTCTCGCAGGTTATCTATCGCAAAAGGGAAAGCTTGTCGGGCCTTTTTTCTGTTCACGTCGCTATATTCCATTTGAGCTCGCGGTGCTCTGAGATCTACCGCCTCCAACATTTTCGCGACAAATAATACTGATAATATAAAAACTACTGCTCCTGAGCTAACTCGAGAAGACATTCCTGCAGAAAAGACTAGTGCAGAACAGCATCATCATCCTGTGGCAGCGAAAATTCCCACCAGAAGCAAAACCCACGATCCTCCCGATTTTTCGAAACCCAGAACAGTCGCCTCCTTCCGGAAAACTCCGCGAAACTACCCCACAAACAGCGAAAGCGGGACGCGAAATTTCCCAGAGGAAACAGGGGAACAGAGTTGCAGAGCAATGCCAAATCGAACTTGGATCCGAGACCATCCGAACCGGCCGGAGAGGGGAACGGGCGGGACTCACCGAGAAGCCACGCGCGCGCGCGAAGGGGAGTCGACCGCTCCTCGCGTCTCTCCGGCGAGGTGGTCCGCCGAGAAGCAAAGTCTTCCCGGGGGCTGCGTCGCCGTCGCGCGCGGGTCGATGGGGGAAGGTCGGAATTGGGGGACGGAGACGGCGAAAGGAGGGGATAGGTGGCCGTTGAGGACAGCATTTATAAGTGAGTCCACCGTCGCACGAGCAGCGCACGTGGGGCGTACCGATCCGCCACGCCACCGCCGGTGCGACCTGTGCACTGACATGTGGGACATCTGAGTGTCTGGGACCGCGTTGTCAGATGAACAAGGTGATCGGTGGCCCGCAAATTAAAATGCCGTCACAGATCGCGTCAACCGAACTGCCTACGCAGCTGTCTCTCGCATCACTCGTGTTTCTCAATGACAGAGTAGACAACTCTGATCGTGAGAGGGGAAATCATATTCGGCTCAATAATATTAGCTCCATAGGTGTAGATGCATCCATTGTATAAAAATGATATTTTAAAATGTCAAAAAAAAATCTAAACACAAATTTCGGATATACGCCCACATATTCTATGTTTCGTGAAAAAATCTTTAAAAAAATCGGAAATACACCCGCATGTTTTATGTTCGTACAAAATGTTTGTGAAAGATGATATTTTATGTGGCCAGTGTAAAAAGGACAAATTCTGGTGGTCCAAAATAAATTTTCATGAAACATTTATTTGTTTTTTACCCAGACCATAAAATATGTCATTTTTTAATGAATTTTTTTGTGTGAGCCTAAAACATGCGGGTGTAATTCCGAAATTTTGTTTAGAATTGTTTGACATTTAAAAAAATATTTTACATAACGGGTGCAAGCAAAACACCGTGTCCGATAGGGAAAATCATATTCGGCTCATAGACTCTTTCGTTGGAGTGAGTTTTGATTTCCCGTCAGAAGGTGGAGCCACGTTATCTCGTCCATCAGATTGTTTCACCTGTTCAAACCCGACACACACACTCTCTCTTTTTGACCGTTTGGGTACGCATGATCTGTAAATGTCGGAATAGTAAGAACACTAGAATATGATACAAACGCATGTGCAAAGTTAAGGTGTACAAAGCCCATAGGATTTATAAAATTTGCGTGTATGGTAGAAACCTGCCTGTTTGGCAGCCTCCGATTGTTGAGATAAAAACTAAAACTGCATGGGAATTTTTGTTGAGAAAATAAACCCTTTCTTATGATAAATAGTAATAGATTGTTGAATGTACAACCTGGAAGCGAAAATTTTCTGGTGTGTATGGTGCTTAGCACGTCACAGAAGACAGACGGGGTTCCATAGTATTTTGTACTTAGATATCAACATCCTTTTGGAATCAACAACTCAGACACACCTTTGTGGAAATCTATCCTACCACTAATACAGACAATTCATCAATCAACTAGGAACAACTAAATGTTTATTCACCAAGGTTAGCAAACTACTAATTACTGATTAAAAATTAATTTGCAATTGGGGGGGGGGGGGGGGGGGCATGTGCCCCCTCCCTCAACTTCACATATCTCCACAATTACTACCGGCCAACCACACATGTATTTGTTTTTTTTTTCATATTTCTTTGGGTGTGTACGTGGTCATGGTGTTCAGAAAAACCACTTTCATATGATAAATAGTTAATGGGAAAATTGGTTATGCACCAAAAGATCCAGACGTTTAAAAAATCTATCAATATATCAAAGCTGAGCAACTCAGCCCCCCCTCGCAGCTTCCACGTCACCTCCTTTTTTGGGCCGTCCGATCGACGCAACGGACGGCCCAGATTGAGCCACGCCTGCTGCCACTGTTCTAAGAACAGTGTTCCACTTCTACAGTGCTTGTCTTCCTCCGCGCCGTCCATCATCCATCCAACGGCCAACGGACGTTCGACGTGGCGTTTTTTTGAAGAGCGTCTTCTGTTCACTGCAAATTACGGAGCGGTCCCCCAGTTTGCACGCGCATGGACCTCTCTGAGAATTGCAGAAACTTCAGGGTCGTTCGTGAAAAAGTATCCGCAGATGCCCCCTCCCTCTCTCTCTTCCGCGCGGCGTCCGAGCTCGCCGGCGCCGCCGTCGCCGCGCCCGCCCTCGAAGCTCCTCCCCCGACGGATCGAAGCCCGCGGGAAGCTCCGCCGCCTCGCCCTATTCCTCCTCGACCACTCTCGCCTGCCGGGACTGCGCGAATTCGCCGGAATCAACGCTGTCGCACCCGCTGCCCTCCGCCGCCTCCGCACGCCGCCACGGCCGCTCCGGCGACCCAAAATGGGCGGCGCCGCCACCTACAGGCTCCTCGCGTCCGTGCGCGTCCGTCGCGTGCACCCACGCGTCCCAGGGAGCGGTGGCGCCACGCCGGAGTCGCGGACGCCGCCGCGGGAGCCTCCGGCCAGATCCGGCCACTGTGGCCACTGTGACGTCACCATGACGTCACAGTGGGCCCAGCATGTCAGAATTTTTTTCCCGTTTTTTTTTACCACTAAATGTTAGAAAATATTTTCCAAAATCAATAGTTTAAGATCTATCCATCCGAAAAAATATGGAAAAAATATCAAAATTTCCAGAAAAAAATTTAAATGCTACCTACTTACAACAAAATACAAATTTTTCTGGACATTTCAACTTCGCAGATATTTAGATACAACTTAAATGCATTCCCTCTAATTAAATGAAGATGAATTTTAAAAATACTTACATAGTGTACTTCCACTGATAAATACTTACATAGTGTACTTCCACTGATTATGGAGATCAACTAAATATGCCAACATACAAATACAGGAAAAACATAATCATTTCCGAAAAATCATTTCGAACCACAAAACCAGAAAATGAAATTCCATAATTGATCATCCGAAAAAGGTATTAGACAATATCAAACTGTCTAGAATAAAACAAATAATTTACGTCACCAAGACAAAAGTTCGATTTTTTTTGTATTGTTAGATAATTGGATAAATTCGTGAGAAACACACAAACATGTTAGATCATTTAAATCCAAATTTTAAATTTGAGTCTCCTAAAATTATAGCAATCTTTCAAACCTGCACATTTTACAAACGTGAAAACATCAATTTTGAAATCTGAAAATTTAAAATTTAAACATAACAAATTTGCACAATCCTCACGGAAAATACGGTGAAAGCATCAATTTTGAAATCTAAAAAAATAACATTCAAACTTAACAAATTTGCAAAATTCTCACGTAAAAGTTACACAAACATTCCATCTTGCAAACAAAATAAATCCAAATTTTAAATTTGAGTCTCCTAAAATTATAGCAATCTTTCATACCTGCACATTTTACAAACGTGAAAACATCAATTTTGAAATCTGAAAATTTAGAATTTAAACATAACAAATTTGCACAATCCTCACGGAAAATACGGTGAAAGCATCAATTTTGAAATCTAAAAAAATAACATTCAAACTTAACAAATTTGCAAAATTCTCACGTAAAAGTTACACAAACATTCCATCTTGCAAACAAAATAAATCCAAATTTTAAATTTGAGTCTCCTAAAATTATAGCAATCTTTCAAACCTGCACATTTTACAAACGTGAAAACATCAATTTTGAAATCTGAAAATTTAGAATTTAAACTTAACAAATTTGCACAATCCTCACGGAAAATACGGTGAAAGCATCAATTTTGAAATCTAAAAAAATAACATTCAAACTTAACAAATTTGCAAAATTCTCACGTAAAAGTTACACAAACATTCCATCTTGCAGACAAAATAAAATAAAATAAATATACATGTATGCATATATAAATAATATGCCCACAACTCAAATTACAAATGTGCACACTTCAAAGATATGGACATTTTTCAAAATTCAATTCTACCGCTATAACATGGCAAACAAATATGAATATTTCAAAATTTCATTTGCCTATCAAATCTAACCATTTTACTAACGTGAAAATAATATAAATCTAAAAAACTTTCCATCTTCACTAATTTTCGAATTCTAGACAATTTTCAGACACAAACTCTCTTTGCACTCCAACAATTCTCAAATATACGCAATT
Organism: Poa pratensis; assembly: GCA_947311845.1. Classification (NCBI taxonomy): domain Eukaryota; kingdom Viridiplantae; phylum Streptophyta; class Magnoliopsida; order Poales; family Poaceae; genus Poa; species Poa pratensis. Next base: position 28,867,801 of record CAMZMU010000067.1, read on the forward strand.
TTCAAATGCCAACGATTTCGAATTTACCACACGGGTGCGGCGGTGCCGCCGCACCAAATTTACCTAGTACCACCTAAAGTTTGGGCTTTAGAAAAATACCACCAAAAGTTTGCTCTGATGTATGGTTGTAGCATCACCGTGATCTCCACGTGAACTATATCTTATATGAATCTGTTTTAACACTTTTGTGCCTTCTAGCAGCATTTAGGCTACACTTCAACGCCCAGTCTAGCAGTTCTCCAGCACCATTTAGGATAGACTTCAAAGCCTCTACAGCAGAATTTCACTGGCCTCTCAAGCTGCATTATGGTAGCATATGCTGAAAGAATTTTTCAACACGAATTTAACAAAATAAAATGGTATATTTCAAGAGCATTTTAGGTTAATGTCTATTCCCAAACCAGAGTTCTACCCATGCACAAATACCAGGAAAATTCGCATAAATTGGAAAAATATAAGAGGATTAGGAGAGATTACCCTGTGAAACTTGAACAACATCCATCCTCGCTCAACGTCTCAGCACTATAGAATCCCCAATAGAATAAGGTTTATAACATGAGGAAAAAGCAAAACATGAAGAGAGGGAGCGAGAGAAGAAAAGGCAGAGGGAAGGTGCGCCATGGAGGGTAGGGTAGAGGAGCCACCTTCTCCCCCGAGGAGTTGAAGACGCGTGCCACCACCGCCGGTAGGGTCGCCGCCTGCGCAGGTGGTCATCGCTCACTCGCTTCGATGCGTGTTCGTGTGAGAAAAGGCTGGGTTAATTCTGAGGGCTAGTTTCAGTCAGATTTGACCGTGTTTCACGTGGAGTTCACGTTGATGGTATAGTCGATAACTGAGCAACCTTTCGGTGCTAGACTTTCTAAAGTCCGGATCTTTTAGTGGTACAAAACCAATTTTCCGATAATTAATAGATTGTTGGATGTACAACATGGGAGTGAGAGTTTTCTCGTGTCATGGTGTTTAGCACGTCACAAAAGAGTTAAGTTGATTTTTTTATGGTAAATAGGGCAGTTGTAGCTACTTCTAAAGTTATTTCTTCCACAGCATAAGTTGTATCCAATGGAAGAGAACATACAAAACGGAAGTGCTTTGTGTACGATGTTTTTGGTCCGAATTCCATATGACTCGACGTGGGTTAATCCTATTCCCTTAATTCCTCTTGCGCGTCGACCACCAAGACCATCGATGCATGATAGATGCATGTGCTATTGCGCATCGTATGGAAACCGTACAGGAAACATCATACGTATAGCATCACTCCATACAAAACGCCGAGGAGAAAATATATGGGAAATTCTAGTTGGAGAGGACAACATGATTAGGGGAATAACTTACATCCAATGAAGAGGCATTTGCTTCTTCGGTTATTGCACATTCCAGCTCATAAGTAATCAATGACGTCCTATCAATGCCTTAATTTAGTATCTTAATAAACCTGGCTTCTCACATGCCAATGTCGTGTTTATACACCATTTGTGTGCGGTACAAAACGAGGCTAATGCTCCACAACTTTGGATGTGTACATGTTTGTATGTTCACTTTGTTAAAAGAAGAAGAAGAGGATGAGCGTTTTAAATGGTTTGGAGAGTGAGGTCGTGGGTTGCAAATTAAGGCTCCGTTTGGAACACAAGAAGTAAAAACGTAGGAATAGGAAAAACGCAGTAATTGAGGTGTTATGTTTCCCAAATTCCTACATGAACTAAAATTACAAGAAGATTTCCAAAGTGGGTGTTTGGATGTCACACAGGAAAAATACAGGAATTGTAGCTAGACACGGGAAGATGAAAACATGAGGTGAGACCTCAGGTTTGTTTTCCTCCAAAATTCTTATGGAATGGCTTATGCCCATAGGAATTTTAAAGGAATCTGAGATTCCTATTCATTTGTTCCAAACGGTACCATAGAAAAGTTTTCTGTAGGAATCCTATCGGTCCAAAATTCCTATGGTCCAAATATGGGGCCTAAACGAACTTTTCGAGTAGTAATCAGGAACGGAGGTAGTAATCGCACCCGTTATGGAAACACGTTCACTTGGTCTTGTAGGCTCGTACGTTGCACTTGCACACCACCAGGAATTCCGGTAACTACCTCCGACGCCGTCGCTGTCGTCGTCGTCTCCGTACGTGATCCATACGCGGAGGTAAGGCAAGCACTGGCGTGCGGGTCTTGCCCGCCACTCGTCGGACTGACGAACGCGGCGGTTATCCGGAGCCGGCGACGAATATGCTCAGCTCGATCAGCCCGTCGCTTTCCTTCCATTATATTCCGGCACTATCTCACAATCTCGCATAGACTCGTACGCGCGTGCACCGTCGTTTTCCCGCACATCCCCTGCCGGCTGCTGTGTGCGTGCGGTGCCGTGAAGCAAACGTGTTTAATTCCAGAAGCTATAGGATACGGTGGTGGTTGTTCTACGGTGTGGCATGGCTGGTGACTGAGCGGCGTTCTCACGCCTTGCCCAGCTAAAATCCCCATTTCTTCCCCAAAAAACCTGAATCCCCAGCAGGCAGGCTACTTCGAATTGAATACTGTCTCGGGCAACAAGGTCATGCTGAAAACGCTAAACAATAGTAATGGACAAGAGATTTCCAGGGAAAAATAACAATGAATGCCCCTCATCCTCCATGGACGGCGATTCTGACGAAGCTAACCTCTTTACGAAACACGAGGCTGAAATGAAACCCTTTTTCCCCCCTACCGTGCATGAAACCCTCTGGCGGTAGCCTTGTATATGTGGTTTCTCCGGGTGAACTGGCAGTAGTCTTGTATATGTGGTATGGGCAGGCGTGGTACCGTCAAAGTGGCATCTCATGCAGGACCATGCATAACCGTACCGCCAAACGGTTTGGCGGTACTAAAAAGGGTTTGATCCGACTGAAAATTTTGAAAGAAAATGACTTCGGATTGAAGTTTTGTAAAAGGATAGATTTGCTCGACTGGCCTCTATGAACCCGAGAAGCGGTGATCCGTCGTATCAAAGACTTGACAACCGACATTCAGTCCACTTTCCATATCCATAATATGTCCAGTGCACCGCCCATAAATTTGGGAGTCCGATCCTTGTACGACACACCGCAGCAACTCGTTCGATTTTCCTTTAAAGCACAGTACTCCGTCGGATTAAGTGTCGGACAAGGATCGGACACCGCGGTGTCGTACGCATAATTAAGTCCAATGCTGTTTACTTAACATGGTCAATGTTCTACCAATATTCAGAGGTGACAGGCTTTGCATTTGTCTTTTCTTTTTTTTTAGGAAACTTAGCATCGGTCTTTATGTAACTAACTCCACCGGCTGAACGCCTGAACATTTCTGATACCCGATGTCGGTGAATGGAGAAGGAATCATGAGACCGCCAATGCATCATGCACTTCGGTTTCATTGGATCCATCGGCACATCAGAGTACTAAAATTATGAGCACACGCGCATGTCAGTGTGACAACAGAACGTGTGCTCATTCTGCCTATTTATTTTCTTGTTACTTTCCATCAAACACAGCATCTTTTTTTTTCAGCAGAAGCATTCTTTTTTGGTTGAGAATTTCAGCAAAAGCAAATTGTAATCTGCAATTAGCGTTAACACAGCAAGACCTGGGCACACATAGCGCCCCGCCGGACTGTTAGCCCAGTAGCGTGCCCTAGTTAGTCTATTCCCGAGCGGCCCATACTACTTTCTTTGGAAGATGCCCTTAAAAAACTTTCTTTGCAAGAAAAGGGCAGTTAATATGGACGTGTTTGGTGGCCTGCACCCGATTCTCATCTCCGTGGGGCAGGCCGGTCTGGCTGAGCCACCCTCTCAGTCTGGTTGTGCAGTGCGTTTGGTAGTCTGCATCGCAATGCGAGCACAGTTTCTGCATAGCGTTTGATTGGATGCAAATCTTAGTTACTCTCACATTTCTTCACATGGGAAGTTACCATCTATCACCACGCCTGGCGGTGACAGAGCTCAATGGAGACGACGCGACATGGCGGTGACAGAGCTCGGCGGAGACGACGCGCCATGGCGGCGGCGGAGGTCGACGGCGACGACGCGACATGGCGACGGCGTAGCTGGATGGACGACGACGCGACATGGCGGCGGCTGGAGGCCGACGACGGAGTGTGTGACGACGGCGACGAAGATTGCGGCGGAGCATCACAAACACTTACCACTACGGGAATGCCGAGCTACGCCGACGGCCTCCGAATACGCCGACGGCAATTTGTCGGGGTCGTCGGCGTACATGGCGAGGAGGCCAGCCCATTGAACTTACCGTCGGCGTATGTAAAGCCCTCGGCGTATATATCAAACACCGACGGCCACCCTCGGCGAATATAGAACCCGCGGCGTAGGTGAAGGGCGGGATAGGTGCCTCCTATACGCCGACGGCTTTGCCATCGGCATAGGTTCCTCGTTTTTAAAATTATTTGTTTTTTAGTATATAACTACGCCGACGGCTTTGCCGTCGGCAGAGCTACCATGTTTTTTTATTATTCATTTTATGTATTTTATTTACTATTCTCAGTTAGGTTTAATATGTTTTTTATACATTTTATTTATATAGCTACGCTGAATAGCGGTTTCCACCCACATAAAATGACGTCACGAATTTGGTCTCCCACAGTTTCACGTCGGGCCAACCGGGGGCAACCTTGTGATAAAAGTTGGTTTCTCATGTTCCTATGGCCTAACCTAACACAACCAAGAAAAAAAATCCACTGGCCTACCCCCTTTCGACAACGTTCAAGGGGGTAGACGAAAACGTTAGGTTTTTTCCAGCGGGTCTAGGGTTTCGCCGAAGCGGGGCATCGGAGCGTCGGAACCCCACACAAACCTAGGTTGTGCCATACCATATGTATACAAGTGTGTTGTGTGTTTTAAATTACCAATATCCTACTCCGGGGTGTGACCGGCTTCACCGACTGTATTTTCTCTCTAGTGAGTTTCTGCACTTAGAGGTGAAAACTCCCGCTTCGGGCGAACCAGATGGAATATTGTGTTTATTTGGGGTAGACTTTGGTTTCACACCTTCCTATGGCCTAACCTAACACAACCAAGCAAAAAAGTCCACTGGCCTACCCCCTTTCGACGCCGTTCAAGGGAGTGGACGAAAACGTTAGGGTTTTTCCAGCGGGTCTAGGGTTTCGCCGAAGCGGGCATCGGAGCGTCGGAACCCCACACAAACCTAGGTTGTGCCATACCATATGTATACAAGTGTGTTGTGTGTTTTAAATTCCCAATATCCTACTCCGGGGTGTGACCGGCTTCACCGACTGCATTTTCTCTCTAGTGAGTTTCTGCACTTAGAGGTGAAAACTCCCGCTTCGGGCGAACCGGATGGAATATTGTGTTTATTTGGGGTAGACTTTGGTTTCACACCTTCCTATGGCCTAACCTAACACAACCAAGCAAAAAAGTCCACTGGCCTACCCCTTTCGACGCCGTTCAAGGGGGTAGACGAAAACGTTAGGGTTTTTCCAACGGGTCTAGGGTTTCGCCGAAGCGGGGCATCGGAGCGTCGGAACCCCACACAAACCTAGGTTGTGCCATACCATATGTATACAAGTGTGTTGTGTGTTTTAAATTCCCAATATCCTACACCGGGGTGTGACCGGCTTCACCGACTGCATTCTCTCTAGTGAGTTTCTGCACTTAGAGGTGAAAACTCCCGCTTCGGGCGAACCGGATGGAATATTGTGTTTATTTGGGGTAGACTTTGGTTTCACACCTTCCTATGGCCTAACCTAACACAACCAAGCAAAAAAGTCCACTGGCCTACCCCCTTTCGACGCCGTTCAAGGGGGTAGACGAAAACGTTAGGGTTTTTCCAGCGGGTCTAGGGTTTCGCCGAAGCGGGGCATCGGAGCGTCGGAACCCCACACAAACCTAGGTTGTGCCATACCATATGTATACAAGTGTGTTGTGTGTTTTAAATTCCCAGTATCCTACTCCGAGGTGTGACCGGCTTCACCGACTGTATTTTCTCTCTAGTGAGTTTCTGCACTTAGAGGTGAAAACTCCCGCTTCGGGCGAACCGGATGGAATATTGTGTTTATTTGGGGTAGATTTGGTTTCACACCTTCCTATGGCCTAACCTAACACAACCAAGCAAAAAATTCCACTGGCCTACCACCTTTCGACGCCGTTCAAGGGGGTAGACGAAAACGTTAGGGTTTTTCCAGCGGGTCTAGGGTTTCGCCGAAGCGGGGCATCGGAGCGTCGGAACCCCACACAAACATAGGTTGTTCCATACCATATGTATAAAAGTGTGTTGTGTGTTTTAAATTCCCAATATCCTACTCCGGGGTGTGACCGGCTTCACCGACTGCATTTTCTCTCTAGTGAGTTTCTGCACTTAGAGGTGAAAACTCCCGCTTCGGGCGAACCGGATGGAATATTGTGTTTATTTGTGGTAGACTTTCGTTTCACACCTCCCTATGGCCTAACCTAACACAACCAAGCAAAAAAGTCCACTGGCCTACCCCCTTTCGACGCCGTTCAAGGGGGTAGACGAAAACGTTAGGGTTTTTCCAGCGGGTCTAGGGTTTCGCCGAAGCGGGGCATCGGAGCGTCGGAACCCCACACAAACCTAGGTTGTGCCATACCATATGTATACAAGTGTGTTGTGTGTTTTAAATTCCCAATATCCTACTCCGGGGTGTGACCGGCTTCACCGACTGCATTTTCTCTCTAGTGAGTTTCTGCACTTAGAGGTGAAAACTCCCGCTTCGGGCGAACCGGATGGAATATTGTGTTTATTTGGGGTAGACTTTGGTTTCACACCTTCCTATGGCCTAACCTAACACAACCAAGCAAAAAAGTCCACTGGCCTACCCCCTTTCGACGCCGTTCAAGGGGGTAGACGAAAACGTTAGGGTTTTTCCAGCGGGTCTAGGGTTTCGCCGAAGCGGGGCATCGGAGCGTCGGAACCCCACACAAACCTAGGTTGTGCCATACCATATGTATACAAGTGTGTTGTGTGTTTTAAATTCCCATTATCCTACTCCGGGGTGTGACCGGCTTCACCGACTGCATTTTCTCTCTAGTGAGTTTCTGCACTTAGAGGTGAAAACACCCGCTTCGGGCGAACCGGATGGAATATTGTGTTTATTTGGGGTAGACTTTGGTTTCACACCTTCCTATGGCCTAACCTAACACAACCAAGCAAAAAAGTCCACTGGCCTACCCCCTTTCGACGCCGTTCAAGGGGGTAGACGAAAACGTTAGGGTTTTTCCAGCGGGTCTAGGGTTTCGCCGAAGCGGGGCATCGGAGCGTCGGAACCCCACACAAACCTAGGTTGTGCCATACCATATGTATACAAGTGTGTTGTGTGTTTTAAATTCCCAATATCCTACTCCGGGGTGTGACCCGCTTCACCGACTGCATTTTCTCTCTAGTGAGTTTCTGCACTTAGAGGTGAAAACTCCCGCTTCGGGCGAACCGGATGAAATATTGTGTTTATTTGGGGTAGACTTTGGTTTCACACCTTCCTATGGCCTAACCTAACACAACCAAGCAAAAAAGTCCACTGGCCTACCCCCTTTCGACGCCGTTCAAGGGGGTAGACGAAAACGTTAGGGTTTTTCCAGCGGGTCTAGGGTTTCGCCGAAGCGGGGCATCGGAGCGTCGGAACCCCACACAAACCTAGGTTGTGCCATACCATATGTATACAAGTGTGTTGTGTGTTTTAAATTCCCAATATCCTACTCCGAGGTGTGACCGGCTTCACCGACTGCATTTTCTCTCTAGTGAGTTTCTGCACTTAGAGGTGAAAACTCCCGCTTCGGGCGAACCGGATGGAATATTGTGTTTATTTGGGGTAGACTTTGGTTTCACACCTTCCTATGGCCTAACCTAACACAACCAAGCAAAAAAGTCCACTGGCCTACCACCTTTCGACGCCGTTCAAGGGGGTAGACGAAAACGTTAGGGTTTTTCCAGCGGGTCTAGGGTTTCGCCGAAGCGGGGCATCGGAGCGTCGGAACCCCACACAAACCTAGGTTGTTCCATACCATATGTATAAAAGTGTGTTGTGTGTTTTAAATTCCCAATATCCTACTCCGGGGTGTGACCGGCTTCACCGACTGCATTTTCTCTCTAGTGAGTTTCTGCACTTAGAGGTGAAAACTCCCGCTTCGGGTGAACCGGATGGAATATTGTGTTTATTTGTGGTAGACTTTGGTTTCACACCTTCCTATGGCCTAACCTAACACAACCAAGCAAAAAAGTCCACTGGCCTACCCCTTTCGACGCCGTTGAAGGGGTAGACGAAAACGTTAGGGTTTTACCAGCGGGTCTAGGTTTTCGCCGAAGCGGGGCATCGGAGCATCGGAACCCCACACAAACCTAGGTTGTGCCATACCATATGTATACAAGTGTGTTGTGTGTTTTAAATTCCCAATATCCTACTCCGGGGTGTGACCGGCTTCACCGACTGCATTTTCTCTCTAGTGAGTTTCTGCACTTAGAGGTGAAAACTCCCGCTTCGGGCGAACCGGATGGAATATTGTGTTTATTTGGGGTAGACTTTGGTTTCACACCTTCCTATGGCCTAACCTAACACAACCAAGCAAAAAAGTCCACTGGCCTACCCCCTTTCGACGCCGTTCAAGGGGGTAGACGAAAACGTTAGGGTTTTTCCAGCGGGTCTAGGGTTTCGCCGAAGCGGGGCATCGGAGCGTCGGAACCCCACACAAACCTAGGTTGTGCCATACCATATGTATACAAGTGTGTTGTGTGTTTTAAATTCCCAATATCCTACTCGAGGTGTGACCGGCTTCACCGACTGCATTTTCTCTCTAGTGAGTTTCTGCACTTAGAGGTGAAAACTCCCGCTTCGGGCGAACCGGATGGAATATTGTGTTTATTTGGGGTAGACTTTGGTTTCACACCTTCCTATGGCCTAACCTAACACAACCAAGCAAAAAAAGTCCACTGGCCTACCCCCTTTCGACGCCGTTCAAGGGAGTGGACGAAAACGTTAGGGTTTTTGCAACGGGTCTAGGGTTTCGCCGAAGCGGGGCATCGGAGCGTCGGAACCCCACACAAACCTAGGTTGTGCCATACCATATGTATACAAGTGTGTTGTGTGTTTTAAATTCCCAGTATCCTACTCCGAGGTGTGACCGGCTTCACCGACTGCATTTTCTCTCTAGTGAGTTTCTGCACTTAGAGGTGAAAACTCCCGCTTCGGGCGAACCGGATGGAATATTGTGTTTATTTGTGGTAGACTTTGGTTTCACACCTTCCTATGGCCTAACCTAACACAACCAAGCAAAAAAGTCCACTGGCCTACCCCCTTTCGACGCCGTTCAAGGGGTAGACGAAAACGTTAGGGTTTTTCCAGCGGGTATAGGGTTTCGCCGAAGCGGGGCATCGGAGCGTCGAAACCCCACACAAACCTAGGTTGTGCCATACCATATGTATACAAGTGTGTTGTGTGTTTTAAATTCCCAATATCCTACTCCGGGGTGTGACCGGCTTCACCGACTGCATTTTCCCTCCAGTGAGTTTCTGCACTTGGAGGTGAAAACTCTCGCTTCGGGCGAACCGGATGGAATATTGTGTTTATTTGGGGTAGACTTTGGTTTCACACCTTCGTATGGCCTAACCTAACACAACCAAGTAAAAAAGTCCACTGGCCTACCACCTTTCGACGCCGTTCAAGGGGGTAGACGAAAACGTTAGGGTTTTTCCAGCGGGTCTAGGGTTTCGCCGAAGCGGGGCGTCGGAGCATCGGATAGCCGGAGCGCAGTTGTGGTGGCCCTACCATATAATACAATAAATTATAATAAAACTCTATAAATTTGTAATGAAGTAAATTTATAAATTTAATATATTAATAAAATGGTTAATATGAAAAATAAAAAAATACCTATGCCGACGGCAATGCCGTCGGCATAGGGTTCTAAATAGGTTAAGTTTTGCCGCGCGCGCGGGGGCCTCATCTTCCCAAAATTCCCCGCGCGCGCACCCCACCCCACCGCCGCCGCCGCCAGCCTCGCCCCACCCGCACCCCACCCCACCGCCGCCGCACCCCACCCCGCCGCCGCCGGCCCCTCGCCGCACCCGCACCCCACCCCACCGCCGCCGCCGCCAGCCTCGCCCCACCCGCACCCCACCCCGTCGCCGCCGGCCCCTCGCCGCTCCCGCACCCCACCCCACCGCCGCCGCCGCCAGCCGCTCGCCCCACCACCACCCCTCGCTACCCCGCCGCACCCCACCCTCCCTACCCCGCACCCCACCCCTTCCCGGCCCCTTCCCAGCCCCTCCCCACCCCGCCGCTGCCAGCCCCTCTCCTTCGTCCCCTCCACCACGGCATCTCCCGTCTCCGGCCGCCCCTCCCCTTCCCCTCGGTCCACCGCGGCGCCGCTGCCCTTCCCCTCACTGTCCTCTCCAACGGGCTGATTCGTTTTAGGTTGTTTAATTAGCATGAACCATTTTAGGTTGCTATTTAGCTATTTTAGGTTGTTTAATTAGTATGAACTCATAAATATATGTTGATCGTGTCGGTGATGGTCCATCATTTTGTTGCAGGAGGTCATGTAGGAGACACCTCGACCACTCTGCCGTCCTGAAGCCCGTGTTATTCGAAGCCCGTCTTGAGGAGGGGCCTCCTCGGTGCCCCTGTTTCATCGCCCCGCTTCCGGAGCACGTCCTCGACCTTCTCCGGCCATCGATCACGCTTCGAGGGTATAAATCTTTCGCCTCTCTTGCTACATAGGTTTATTTTGGTCTAGATCACCAAGTCAGTCGCGTAACCCGAGTCAGATCCCGTCCGGAAGGGTTACAAATTTATAAATATGCAGGATTGTCCATCTTTGCATATTTATAACCGTAATTGTTTCGGATTGTCCTGTTGGACAGCGCGAGTATGTGTAGATCGAGTCGTGTTCCATGTTCTACCCCTTCCTGAGACAGAATTTCGGCAACACCTCCCCGTTGTTCTTCGAATGCGCACCCTCTCGGCTTGACAAGCTCGAGACGTGTATTCTGAAGAACAGCGGGGAGGTACTGCCGAAATTCCGTCTCGGGTCGGGGTAGAACATGTAACACGACTCGATCTACACATACTCGGGCAGGATAGGCCCCTACCTATTAGAAGTGTAGGTGAACCCTTGCATGCTGTAAAAGATAAAATTTGGCCGTAATTAATTGGTGACATTGAATAAATTTATTATTACTTGTTGCACATTATGAAGTGCGTTTCTGTTTGGCTCCCAATAAAGCAGAGGATGGCTGATAATGGGTGGATGTACAGTGGCCGTATTAGTAAGGTTAAAAGAACAGATGAGTGGGAATGGAAGACTGATTTTTTAGTGAAGGAGTTAGCGCGTGGTCCAAACTTGGCTTGTCCAAATTGCCCTTGCGTTCGTTGCGAGAGGCGTCATCGTCAGGGAAAGGAGGAAATGACAAAACACCTTTGGTCATATGGGTATATGCCTAACTACGTCACGCTGGTCGACTTTGCTCAGTACGAACAAGAGAGAGGTGAGGTGATGCAGCAGCGGATCAATGGCAATGAGTACGATGGGATGAGAGACTTGATAGTTGATCTCCACAATGGCTACATGCCGGATTCTCCACCTCCACAGGAGGAACAGGCAGAACCGGAGGAACCTGGTGAACCGGAGGAACCAGAGCCAAGCGCGAAGGCCTTCCTTGATATGATGGCCTCGGCTTCGAGGCCTCTATACGAGGGTGCAAAGATTTCTCAGCTCGATGCCATCTCCCAAGCACTAGCTGACAAGACCCGGTACTCCACCACCCGTGCAGGCTTTGAAGCTAATCTGAAAACAGTTGGTAACCTGTTGCCCGAAGGGCATTGTCTGCCTAAAAGCATGCACGAAGTGAAGAAACTCATGGGATCGCTCAGCATGAATTATCAAAGGATAGATTGTTGTCCAAAAGGTTGCCTTTTGTTTTGGAAACAATTTGCGAATGACAAGTACTGTAGCCTTTGTGGGGCCTCTTGGTATCATGAGGAACCCGAAGCCGATGGTGAGAAGAAGCAGACAAAAGTCCCTGTGAAGATTCTTCGATATCTCTCATTTATAAAAAGAATCCAGCGGCTTTACTTGTCCGAGGAGATTGCCATGCAGATGACGTGGTGATACGTCTCAAACGTATCTATAATTTTTGATGTTCCATGCTGTTATTATATCAATTGCTACATGTTTTGGCTATACTTTATATCATTTTTATGCATTTTCTGGGACTAACCTATTAACAAGATGCCACAGTGCCAGTTCCCTGTTTTCTGCTGTTTTGGTTTCAGAAAATCTATTAAGGAAATATTCTCGGAATTGGACGAAACAAAAGACATCGTCAATAATATCACGAGGAGATCACGGAGTCCAAAGGGGAGTCGGAGCAGACCCACCAGGGGGCCACGCCACACTAGGGCGCGGCCCAGGGTGGGCCCGCGCCCCCCTATGGCGTGGTGGCCCCCCTCGGCCACCGACGCCGCCTCTTCGCCTATATATTCTCCGCGACGCGAAAACCCTATTACGGTCGATCATATTCCACGAAAAGTTCCGTCGCGGCCGTCATCGTCAATCTCAGATCGGAGGAGTTCTGAAGCTCTTCCCGGCACCCTGCCGGAGGGGAGATCATCACCGGAGGGCTCTACATCACCATGCCTGCCTCCGGAGTGATGCGTGAGTAGTCCACCCCTGGACTACGGGTCCATAGCAGTAGCTAGATGGTTGTCTCTCTACCTTGTGCCTCCATGTTTAGATCTTGTGAGCTGCCTAACATGATCAAGATCATCTTATTGTAATGCTAGATGTTGTGTTTGCTGGGATCCGATGAATATTGATACCATGTTTATTCAAGTTGTTTATCTATGTGCTCTTGATCTTGCATGCTCTCCGTTGCTAGTAGATGCTTTGGCCAAGTAGATGCTTGTGACTCCAAGAGGGGGTATTTATGCTCGATAGTGGGTTCAGTCTCTAGATATCTGGATCAGTGACAGAAAGGTCTAAGATGGTAGATGTGCTGTTGCTACTAGGGATAAAACATTGGTGCAGTGTCCAAGGGCACTTGTATTGATTACATTACACACTTTACTTCATGCAATAATCTGTTGTTAGCAACTTAATACTGAATAGGATGCGGATGCTGCCTTGAAGGTGGATTATTTAGGCATAGATGCGGTTGGAATAACGGTCTATGTACTTTGTTGTAATGCCCAACTAGATTTCATAGTAGACATCTTGGCATGTATTGCATTGTTATGCCCTCTCTATTTGTCAATTGCCCAGCTGTAATTTGTTTACCCAACATGCTAGTTATCTGTTCTGAGAGAGACACCACTAGTGAACTGTGGACCCTGGTCCAATTTCCTCATACTGTTTACACAACCTGCTGCAATCATCTGTTTCCTGTTACTTGCTGTTTTCCTGCTGTTTTCCACACCATACGTTTAACTCTTTGTTTCTGCAAGACCGGAGAGATTGACAACCTCTCTGTTTCGTGTTGGGCAAAGTTCTGGTTTGTGTCTGTGCAGATTCCACGTTGGTGCAAGCTCCCTAGCGCCAGGGGGAGTCAACATCAACAACCTTCCGATAGATCGTCAAGTCCTACTGGTGATTAAACCTTGGGTAGATTATTCAAGGGAAAACTTCTGCTGTCTACATCATAACCTTCCTCTTGGGGTTCACCAACACGTAGCCATCAAGCTGTTTTCTGGCGCCGTTGCCGGGGAAGTACTCATCATCACCATCATCATCATCCTCAAATACTCTCCGTCAACCAGGCACCAGCTGTTTTCTGGCGCCGTTGCCGGGGACTTGGAGGCTATTGGAAAGGGGAGTCTCTCAGTTCCAATCTCTTTACTTTGTTTTTGTCTTGTTTTAGTTTTGTTTTGCTTGCTGTTAAAAATCAAAAACCCAAAAAAAAAATTCCTGCATCTAGTTTTTAATTTCGAGTTGCCCTGCTGCTAAAGTTGATAGTCTTGCTCATGATGTTGAAATGCTGAAAATAAAAGCTATTCCTAGTGATATTAGAGAGAGTAAAACACTCAATGCTATCCAAATTAAAATTGATAATAACATTAGGATGCTTGCTGAACTTCATGAAAGATGGGAGAGAGAAGAAAGAGAAGCTGAAATTGCTGAACAAAATAGTGTTGTTAGAGTTTGCACTATTTTTACTAATGAAACAAATGATGCCTCACATGCTAATGCGCCCCCTACTGTTAGTGAAAAGATAATAAGTGTTGGAAATGTCTCTACTACCTCTACAAAAAGTTTAAATTGCCTGATAGCACTACTTTTGTTCCTAGTAAAAGTGCTGAAATTTTTAGAGGTGTTGGTGATAATTGCTCCATTGTTTTTGATGACAACAACTTCAATTTCGAAAATTGTAACATAACTGAAGTCATCATGTTCTTGCAAAAGCTAGCTAAGAGTCCTAATGCTAGTAAAATAAATATGGCTTTTACTGAACATATTATCAAAGCTCTCATGCATGCTAGGGAAGAAAAATTAAAACTTGAAGCTTCTATCCCTAGGAAGTTAGATGATAATTGGGAACCTGTTATTAAAATGAAACTGAGTGAGTTTGAATGCAATGCTTTGTGTGACCTTGGTTCTTGTATTTCGGTTATGCCTAAAAATTTATATGATATTCTCAAGCTTGCACCTTTGGAAAAATGTCATTTGGATGTTCACTTTGCTGATTCTTCTATGAAGAAACCTTTAGGAAAAGTTGATGATGTTTTGATAATGGTTAATAACAATCTTGTCCCTGTTGATTTTGTGGTTTTGGATATTGAATGCAATCCTTCTTGTCCTATTGTTTTGGGAAGACCTTTTCTGAGAACTGTTGGTGCTGTTATTGATATGAGAGAGGGGAATATAAAATTTCAATTCCCACTCAAGAAAGGTATGGAACACTTCCCTAGGAAGAAGATGAAATACTCACATGATACTAGTGTCAAGACAAATTATGGTTTTGGATTTTCTGGTCTTGACAATACTTGATGCATCTCTTCATGCCTAGCTCAAAGGCATTAAAGAAAAGCACTTCTGGGAGATAACCCATGTTTTTATTTGCTGTTTTATTTTTGTTTTCTTGAGTCAAGGATGCTTGTTTACCTCTGTAGCAACTCCTTTGTATCTTTTATTTGCTGTTTTGTTGTGCCAAGGAGAGTTACTAATGCAAAGTTGGTTTTTATTTTCGGGACTGCATTGGGACAGATTGCTGTTCGTCACCGTTTAATTCAGTAGAAAATCAGAAAAAATCGAAAAATGCTGAAACTTTTTGTGCATGTTCCTGATGATGTTACGCAACTTTCATTATTTCAAAAGTTTTCATCTGAGCATCGTAAGTGCCTCGAAAAAATTCGTCATTACAGACTGTTCTGGTTTGACAGATTCTGTCTTTTATTTTGCATTCTCTCTTTTACAAGTTTTTAAGTGGTTTCTTTTCGTGTAAAAGTGCCCACTTGAGCCTAGTAACAGTGGCTAATGTTTAAAATAGTTGGCTTGTGAGTTTTGTCTTTGCTAGAACTTTGAAGTATTATCTTTTAGTGCACTAACCTGCTAATGAGAAAAGCTGTTAAGTTTTGGTGTGAAGGAAGTTTTCAAGTGTTGATAGAGGAGAATGATATTACATGATCAAGAAGAGTGAAGAGCTTAAGCTTGGGGAGGCTTACCTCCCCAGCATATTTCAAGAAGACTCAAGCATCTAAGCTTGGGGATGCCCAAGGCATCCCCTTCTTCATCTACAAATTATCAGGTCATCTCTAATGGTGCTATATTTTTATTGCTTCATGCTAGTGTACTCTTCCTTGGAGCGTCAGTGTGTTTTTGTTTTCAGTTTGTTTTGTTTTGTTTGTTTGCTGTGCTATACTTGTTGGATCCTAGTATTCATGTTTGGGAGAGAGACACGCTCCACTTTTTCATTAGAATACTCTTGTGCTTCACTTATACTTGTTGAGTATTCCTGTCTAGTTGCTGTTATTGCTGTTAGCTCTCAGTTTTTCATGTATCTCTTGTTAGAGCTTCAGTTTCTTTTGAAGAAAGTACTCTCTTGCTTCACTTATATCTGTTTGGAGAGTTGTCAAATAAGTTGATTGGTGTTTGGTTGGACCAGAAAAATGCTATGCATGTGGTAGTGGTATAAAATGCTTACATGAATCTTTTTAGATCGTTGTCTTGAGTAATTTGATGCTTGCCAATTGTTTTGAGCTGTCAAGTAATTAATGTTTAAGCTTGTGCATCATGTAAGTAATGGCTATTAATGAAGAACTACTATAAGGATTTTCTGCTATAATAATCTGTTGCATAATTGGAAGTCCATAGTAGTCTAGATAATTTTTGGATGAAGGCTATGTGTTAACAAGGAAGACAGTGGGAGTCTATGGTTCGTCAAACCTTGTGTTTTATGTACACTCTTGCTATTCCAGTTGATAATGATGTTTGCTTATAATAACCTTGCTAGCCTAAACTCTGTACTAAGAGGGAATGCTTCTTGTACATCCAAAACCTTGAGCCAAATCCATGCCACCTGTGTCCACCATACCTACCTATTATGTGGTGTTTTCACCATTCCAAGTAAATTTCTTCATGTGCTATCTACTAACTACTCAAAACAATTTCCTTTTTGTGTCACTACTTGAAAAGCTCATAAGGACGTAGATAGGTGGTCTTTATTTCCTGGTTGATCAAATTTTACACACCTGGACTAGTGGCATATACATCCGCTTATCCAATAATTTTGCAAAAAGAGCTGGCAACGGGGTGCCCAGTCCCAATTAATTACAACTTTAACCAAACAATTCTCTTCACATCTTTTTGCCCCTGATTCGTCAGTCAAGCAATGTTCACAAGTGTGTAAACAAAAGAGAAGAGGGATGATCTGCCCGCTGGTAGAAATAACGTCCTTCATGGGAGCCGCTCTTGTAAAGTTTGATCAACTAGTGAAGTAGAGTATTGCCTATTTGCTGATTTGTTGACACCTGTATACACCATTACCTTACAAAACAATATTTTATGCTCTCTATATGCCTTCGGGAACTACAGCTCTAGCACATGATGTTAATCCCTGCTTCCCTCTGCGAAGGGCCATTCTTTTACTTTTATGTTGAGTCAGTTTTCCCACTTCTTTCTGTCTACTTAAGCAAACATCATTGTCAACTCCAGTATAACAGTTTTTACATAACTTTGTGTTTGGTTGATCATATTCTTTGCATTGACATTATCTATATGATATACATGTTGAAAGTTGAAGCAAAAGCTGAAGCTATTATCTTCCTTTGTGTTGATACAAACACTTTCATGTTGAGAATTATTGCTGCTGTGAACTAACTATTATGTTAGACTATTATATCTCTAAATGTTTTATAGTGTTATTCATGAAAGTTTGCACTTGTGTGATCACTTATGTTTACTCTTTATTTACTTGCTTGCAAACTATAGACCATTGGCTTGGATCACTTCATTCAGATCATGTGCATTACATTGTTATTTGATCAAAGATTGTGTTGGTAGCATGTCACTTCAAAAATTATCTGTTTTTATCGTTTACCTACTCGAGGACGAGCAGGAACTAAGCTTGGGGATGCTTGATACGTCTCAAACGTATCTATAATTTTTGATGTTCCATGCTGTTATTATATCAATTGCTACATGTTTTGGTTACACTTTATATCATTTTTATGCATTTTCTGGGACTAACCTATTAACAAGATGCCACAGTGCCAGTTCCCTGTTTTCTGCTGTTTTTGGTTTCAGAAAATCTATTAAGGAAATATTCTCGGAATTGGACGAAACAAAAGACATCGTCAATAATATCACGAGGAGATCACGGAGTCCAAAGGGGAGTCGGAGCAGACCCACCAGGGGGCCACGCCACACTAGGGCGCGGCCCAGGGTGGGCCCGCGCCCCCCTATGGCGTGGTGGCCCCCCTCGGCCACCGACGCCGCCTCTTCGCCTATATATTCTCCGCGACGCGAAAACCCTATTACGGTCGATCATATTCCACGAAAAGTTCCGTCGCGGCCGTCATCGTCAATCTCAGATCGGAGGAGTTCTGAAGCTCTTCCCGGCACCCTGCCGGAGGGGAGATCATCACCGGAGGGCTCTACATCACCATGCCTGCCTCCGGAGTGATGCGTGAGTAGTCCACCCCTGGACTACGGGTCCATAGCAGTAGCTAGATGGTTGTCTCTCTACCTTGTGCCTCCATGTTTAGATCTTGTGAGCTGCCTAACATGATCAAGATCATCTTATTGTAATGCTAGATGTTGTGTTTGCTGGGATCCGATGAATATTGATACCATGTTTATTCAAGTTGTTTATCTATGTGCTCTTGATCTTGCATGCTCTCCGTTGCTAGTAGATGCTTTGGCCAAGTAGATGCTTGTGACTCCAAGAGGGGGTATTTATGCTCGATAGTGGGTTCAGTCTCTAGATATCTGGATCAGTGACAGAAAGGTCTAAGATGGTAGATGTGCTGTTGCTACTAGGGATAAAACATTGGTGCAGTGTCCAAGGGCACTTGTATTGATTACATTACACACTTTACTTCATGCAATAATCTGTTGTTAGCAACTTAATACTGAATAGGATGCGGATGCTGCCTTGAAGGTGGATTATTTAGGCATAGATGCGGTTGGAATAACGGTCTATGTACTTTGTTGTAATGCCCAACTAGATTTCATAGTAGACATCTTGGCATGTATTGCATTGTTATGCCCTCTCTATTTGTCAATTGCCCAGCTGTAATTTGTTTACCCAACATGCTAGTTATCTGTTCTGAGAGAGACACCACTAGTGAACTGTGGACCCTGGTCCAATTTCCTCATACTGTTTACACAACCTGCTGCAATCATCTGTTTCCTGTTACTTGCTGTTTTTCCTGCTGTTTTCCACACCATACGTTTAACTCTTTGTTTCTGCAAGACCGGAGAGATTGACAACCTCTCTGTTTCGTGTTGGGCAAAGTTCTGGTTTGTGTCTGTGCAGATTCCACGTTGGTGCAAGCTCCCTAGCGCCAGGGGGAGTCAACATCAACAACCTTCCGATAGATCGTCAAGTCCTACTGGATTAAACCTTGGGTAGATTATTCAAGGGAAAACTTCTGCTGTCTACATCATAACCTTCCTCTTGGGGTTCACCAACACGTAGCCATCATGTGGCACAAGAAGGGGAAGAGATACGCGGACGAGGCCGGGCGGGAAAAGATGGGACATCCATCTGATGGTAACGCATGGAAGCACTTCGATGAAAAATACCCCGATGAGGCAAAAGAGGCTCGGAATGTCAGAGTTGCGATTGCAACAGATGGATTCAATCCATATGGTATGTCGACTGCCTCGTACAGCTGCTGGCCCGTGTTTGTTATTCCGCTCAATCTCCCTCCCGGAGTCCTAATGCAAAGGAAGTTCATATTTCTGTCGCTGATCATTCCAGGGCCCGAATACCCGGGGAAGAATTTGAGTGTCTACATGCAGCCGCTTGTGGATGATTTGATCCACTCTTGGCAACATGGGACGTGGACATACGACCGAGCATCGAAGAGAAACTTCTTGATGAAAGTGTGGTACCAATATTCCATGCACGACCTACCCGGGTATGCACTAGTCCGTGGATGGAGTACAACTGGTAAGTGGCCATGCCCAGTGTGCAGGAACCGACTTGAGTTCCGTTGGCTAACGGGAGGTCGCAAGTATGTCGCTTTTGACAAGCATCGACAGTTCCTCAAAAGAAGGCATCGGTTCAGAGAAGACACAAAGAACTTCATGAAGGGCAAAGTTGTGCCTGAAGTAAAAGAGATACGACGTTCGATGGTACAGCTGTTGATGCCGAGCTAAGTGCTCTCGTGCATGCTGTGGTACCAGGCCCACGATATCAGGAATATGGTGTAACGCACAACTGGACTCACGTGGCAGGCTTAACGCAGCTAAAGTATTACAAGGACCTCGAACTTCCCCATAACATCGATGTGATGCACACCGAGAAGAATGTCGGAGAGATGATCTTTCACATAGTTCTGAACATTCCTGAGAAGTCAAAGGATAATGTCAAGGCTAGAGTTGATGTTCAGAAGCTCTGTGATAGGGAGAAATTACACATGCAGCCTCCTGACAGTCGTCGAAAAAATTGGTTCAAGCCGAATGCGCCATTCTGCCTTGATAGTCTCCAAAAGAAGGAGTCATTCTACTGGCTCAAACACCTCGTGATGTTCCATGATGGTTATTGTTCGAATATAAGTAATGCAGTCAATATTGGAACGGGAAAGGTCACCGGGCTCAAGAGTCATGACTATCATATATGGATTGAGCGGCTGATGCCAATGATGGTTCGAGGGTATCTCCCGATCGTATCTGGCGAGTGCTTGCGGAGTTGAGCCATTTCTTCCGCACGCTCTGTGCTAAGCAGATATGTCCCCTGGTTATTCAGAAGCTGCATGATCTTGTGCCGGAGTTGCTATGCAATTTAGAGACGATCTTTCCGCCAGGCTTCTTTGTTCCGATGGCACATCTCGTCGTGCATCTCGCGAACGAGGCACTCTTGGGTGGACCGGTGCAGTTTCGTTGGCAGTTTTGTATTGAGAGAGAGTTTAAGTATATTCGAAACATAACTGGAAACAAAAATAAGATTGAAGCATGCATAGCTGAGGCAACAATACTTCGGGAGATGGCAGACGCTGTGACAACGTACTATCCCGATGAAGTTCCCACTCAGCATAACCCGGTCTCTCGGTACAATGTCGACGAGCCCAAGCATGACCCCAAGCTCCTCCTCTTCCAGTGTCCCGGTGGCAAGGCCGGTGGCCAAGTAAAATATTACTTGACCAAGGAAGAGAAGAATTCCATAATGTTCTATGTGCTTACGAACATGAATGAAGTAGTCCAATTCATCAGGTAAAATGGTGAACAAATTACTTTGCAACTAGTAACTCGGTTTCGGTCTAATACGTATTTTTCTCCTTTTAGGCAATTCAGGAATGAACACTGGTCGGGAACGGCGGATCCCTCTGCCGAGGAGCTGGACACGCTTCTGAAAAAGGGTGCTCCCGGAGGGCCAAATTTTGAGTCTTGGTTCAGGGATAAAGTAATTTCTAACATGTCCCTCTTACACGTAACTAATGCACAATACAATTTCTAACGTGTCCCTCTTTTAGGGAGCTGATCAAAACGTTGAGATGACGGATGAGTTGAGATGTGTTTCCCAAGGTTTTGACCGTACCGTCATGAAGTATGAGAAGTATGATGTGAATGGGTACCGCTTCCATACAGAGAATCACCAGAAGAGTCGACCGAATGCAAAAACTATAAATACTGGGGTATTCACGAGAGGATCTAGAGGAGTCGATGGAGCCAATTGTGTTGATTACTATGGAAGGTTAGAGAAGGTATACGAGCTAACGTTCAATCGTACCAACATAGAACTCAAGCTCGTTGTGTTCCAATGCCACTGGTTCGACCCAGACACTGGACCACACGGTGGACTGAGAAGTGACCCTTCCATTGGGTTAGTTGAAGTTAAGACTTCAACCACCTATAGCGGAGCCGATGTCTTTATTGTGGCTCAGCAAGCCAAGCAAGTTTATTATTTGCCCTACCCATGCCAAAAAGAGGGACTCAAGGGTTGGGAAGTCGTGTTCCGGGTATCGCCACATGGTAAGCTACCCATGCCCTCCGCCGACGATTACAACAACATTAACCCTAAAACATACGAGGGGATTTTCTATCAAGAGCAAGAGGATTTCGGGGACTTTGGCTTACAAACAGGTGGTCTTGTGGACCTCGAGAGCAATGCACACACTCATGGTGAGGCAGTGGTGAATCTAAAGGACATAGATATCCTCTCGAAGTTTCAAGCGGACAATGCCAACGATGACGAGCCTCCACCGTGGGATGACCCTGCAACTTACATCTCACGTGATAGTGATAGTGATAATGAGAATCAGAACCAACTTAATTATGAGACTGATGATTCGAGGTGACGGTCTTTTATCTCTCTAAGCTTAGTATATTTTTTCAACATGTTTTCTTAATTGCATTACGTCTTTATGCTTAGTGTCTTCTTAGTATTTATTTTTTAACAATCTTCTTAATTGCAATTATGTCTTTATACTTACTTGTTTTCCCTTTCTCAATACAGGTGATTGAACAATATGAGCCAAGACAAGGAGAACGCGGCGACCTTGTCTTCTATGTTGCGCCAAGAGAAGCCTGGTGTTTCACGTGCTGCTTCGCCTTCTTCTGGGGCATCTACTACTGCGCCGGTCCATCGGTCGCCTACTCTCACCACGGGAGATATCGGGTTCACCCGTCGACGTTGCCGCCCTAGATGTAGTAGGATACCCTTGTATCTACACTTATGACATAGCATTTTGCTTCATGATATTGCTTGTGATGATAACCCATGTGTGATCTGTTGTTTGTGATGATAGCCTATGTGTTTGTTCATGATATTCATTGCTGTCACTTTTTCTGTAATTTTTTGCTGTCAATTTTCTGTAATTTTTGCTGAAAAACGAGCTACCAGCAGCTATTTTAAAAAATTTCTGGAATTTATACGCCGACGGCATTGCCGTCGGCATAGGCTGCCCCAGGTAACCAAATGGCCACATATATGCCGAGGGCATTACCGTCGGCGTACAGGATGCACTGAAATGCTCCAGACCTCGACACGTGCATTATATACGCCGACGGTAAGGCCGTCGGCGTAGGAGGTGGATTCGCCCCGAGACCTGACGTGGGCCCCGCCGTGTTTCGCCGAGGGTTTTGTACGCCGACGGTCTGAAATTGCCCTCGGCGTGCATATACGCCGACGGCTTTGCATACGCCGACGGCAAAACGGGCTACCCCGAGGGAGTATAACGCCGAGGGCCATACGCCGACGGCTGCGGCGAGGGGGATCCGGCCTATGCCGACGGCTTCCAGCCGTCGGCGTATCGTAGCATTCCCGTAGTGTAAAGTCTAAATACGCACACATATAGTATAACATATACCCGTTTACGATCACCGAAATACAAAACTTACAACATACGAGTTGTGTCAAATGACGAGGTGACGCCACTACTCAAAGGAAATTTCAAACGGCAGAGCGTATGTGATTAATTTGACGAAATTTGTTAAAAGAAGCTAGAAACATGAACACAAATTTCAGAGTTATTGTTCGACGAATGTTAGAACCAATTGCCGGAATGGAAACTCATTGTCAGTACGCTTCAGTTTTGTGTAGAACAGTTTTTGAATCATTTATATCATTAATTAATTAATTAGAAGGAAGAAGATGATGTGTTGGAAACACATCTGAAAAAAACTGAACGAACCAAACTGAAGAATACACGTGAACACAAACTGTAAACACATGTATACATGCCTATAGTATAAGATCTTTTCATCCACGTCCACCGAAACGAGACACGTATAATATGAAAGTTGTGTGATATGGTGAGGTGAAGCTACTGCTGAAAGGAAATTTGAAACGGTCGACCATGTGCGATCAATTTGACAAAATTTGTCTAAAAATGGTTCAAACATGAACACGAAATTAAGAGTTAACACTTACCGAAACTTAGAATCGACTGTCGGAATGAAACCGCATCGTTAATGCACATCATTTTCATCATTTTCGCGTAAAGTTTATTTTGATTCGGCCACTGTAGCAATGATTAGTAGGAAGGAGGTAGTGAGAGTAAGAAAGGTGAGACGAATCAGGCTTCCCGTGCGAGGTGGCAGCACGAGAGGAAAGAACGAGGCCTCCAGAGCCACGGTGATCTCCAGAGCTAGCATGGCGCGTTTGGTGGCATGCTAGCTGCAAAGTCCCAACATTTGGTTGCCTGGGCGAGCTCCCGGGCCAGGCCAGCACACTCATCAAAACAGCGTCGGGCCAGGCCCGAGAGACACGTTCAAATCGACCGTGGCATGCTAGCACTGGCGGAGCTATGACCAAGCCAGGGGGGCGGCCGCCCCCCCAGCCACGAATTTTTTCGAAAAAAGCAGTTCATTTTGGCCCATTTTGAACAAAAAACAGTGGTATTTGATGCATTTGCCCCCCCACTTCTAGCCCAGCGTGGCTCTGAAGCCCATTAGCCTCCCCCCCACCCATTACTTGGGCCCAAGCTCCGCCACTGCATGCTAGCTCTCCGACTGTTGTAGCAATGATTAGTAGGAAGGAGGTGAAGTGAGAGTAAGGAAGGTGAGACGAATCAGGCTTCCCGTGCGAAGTGGCAGCACGAGAGGAAAGAACGAGGCCTCCAGAGCCACGGTGATCTCCAGAGCTAGCATGCCACCAAACGCGCCAGAGAGACAGGCTCAAATCGACCGTGCTGTTCGAGACGCCCTCCGGCTTCGCGATCTTCGGCTACGACGCGGTCAAGCTCACCGATCCAGAGGCCTGGAAGCACATCTGGGCAGACTTCGCCGGCGCGCGAATCAAAGCGATCGTCTGGCTGAAAGCCTTTCAAACTTTCGAGGACAAGGCCCGCGCCATCAACGCCAGCGCCGTCGGTCCAGAGCTTACGGCGATGATCCGAAAACATGTCGTCAACGGGCAAACGCTAGCTGTTGGAAAGGAGGATCACAAGAATGTCATTCAGGATCGCTTGGGAATACCCTGCGTGTACGGTACTACTCCCGTCAAGGAGCTGATGTGGGGCTTGATGATTCAGATGCGCTTGCGACCGCGTTCAAGATATGGTATGCTACCCTGAAAAAGAAATTCCGGCTGCTGCCCGACGGCTGTTCCCAGAACACCAGCTGAAGAGGTTGGTGAAGGATGCACCTCGATATAGAGATAGAATCGTGAAGACTACTTGCTTGCAAATCTATAAGGAAATGTACTCTGCACGCAAAACTAGGCTTGAGGCGGCTCAAGAGTTGGTCGGTTTGCTTAGGGCGGGGGCCAAGAAGGCATATGAAGCTGAACAAGCAGGTGTACCTGCAAGTGATCATCAAATTGGTCCTGTCAGTAAGATTTGTCATGGTATCAACCCTGTCATGATCGATGAACTTGCAGAGTGGCATACCACGCTCTCAGCAAAACGTAAGGAAAGACAGGCTGCTCCAACTCTGGCACCGGTTGATGCACTCGAGAGATATACTCACATCTCCAGCCATCCACTTAGTATGAATGTATGATGAACACACCAGGCATCTTAGCTATGGAAATCCATCCTTCCAAGGACATTGTTGCAGCTGGGGGTATTGATGCAAACGCAGTACTCTTTGATCGGCCGTCCCGTCAGATTCTGTGCACGCTTACTGGTCACTCAAAGAAGATAACCAGTTTGAAATTTGTTAATCGGTATGAAGTCTTCATAACCGGATCAGCAGATAAGACTGTTCGCATTTGGCGCGGGGGCAAGGATGGAAACTATAGCTGTATCCATACATTGAAAGATCATACTGCTGAGGTTGAAGCTGTTACAGTCCACGCGTCTCGGCAGTACTTTGTGACTGCTTCCAGGGATAACTCATGGCGCTTCTATGATAATTTAACAGGATCTTGCCTGACACAGGTTGGTGAGGCTTCTGGACAAGAGGGATATACATCTGCAGCATTCCATCCAGACGGTCTTATCCTTGGCACAGGAACTACTGATGCTGTCGTCAAAATTTGGGATGTGAAGACTCAGTCAAAGGTCACAAACATTGCTGGGCACGTCGGACCAGTCACTGCTATGGCATTCTCTGAAAATGGTTACCTCCTAGCGACCGCTGCTCTAGATGGTATCAAGCTTTGGGATCTTCGAAAATACAGAATTTTCGGGACCTTATCTCCCTATAACTCAGACACACGACAATGCTGTGGAATTTGATTCTAGTGGCAGCTATCTCTTTATCTAAAAAAAAAGTGGCAGCTATCTTGCTATTGGTGGTTCAGATATAAGGGTTTATAGAGTAGCCAGCGATTTTATTGACTGGAATGTTATCAAGACACTGCCGGATCTATCAGAAACAGGGAAAGTAACTTCTATGAAGTTTGGAGTCGACGCTAAGTACATCGCTGTAGGTTCGATGGACCAAAACCTACGGATATTTGGGCTCCAAAGCTACCAGCCGGCCACCCAGGACAAATAGGTGTTCTGTTAGTTTTTTATTACCGCAACTCGCTAGTGATTCAGCCAGTGTATTTTTTGTGACCGCATTTTGAGATGCTTTATCTGTTTTTCAGTGGCTGGATGTTGCCAGACCTTAGCTCTTTTTTATGGTGAAGTCCCCTGCATTAGTCTCCAAAAACTAGGCATGTATCATCCTCTTTTTTATGGTGAAGTCCCCTGCATTAGTCTCCAAAAAACTAGGCATGTATCATCCTCATCCATTAATCGCTGTTATTAGCACTAAGGAAATCGATATTAGTTCAAACTTGACTTTAAAAATAATATTAGTACTAAGAGTGAACCCCTAATTTTTACCAAATCAAATTTTGTAAGAGGATTTGAGTTTTTCACCTAAGGGTTCAATTCATCTTGTATTTTCTATAGAGCTTTGTTTGAATTCTAGTATTAACAACCACGTGAAATTTTACTATGGTAGACACCTAGTTTCTTTAGACTACAAAAACTCTCTCCCCCGACTCCTCTCTCCCCCGAGGCGGCGGCGCCGCGCCGCCCCCGGGGAGCTCCCCTCCACACCGCCCTCCTCCCCTCCCCTACAGTGCCCCCTCCTACCGCCGCCGTCGCGAGGACGCCGCGGGGTAAAGCCCCTGTGGTGATGCGACGGCGGCGGCGCAGTCCTCCGCCTGCGGGAACGTGTGGGGGCGGCGGCGTCTACTCCCTCCTCCTCCAAAGGCAGTGCGCAGCGGGGTGGCGGTGGCCAGGGGATCTCCGGCGGCCGGCGGCGGATGAGATCTTGGCTGTGGTGCGATCCGATCTGGGTCCGAGGGGTTCAGATCGTGATCCACTGCGGCTGCGCCTCGTCTCGACAACGGCAAGAGGAGACCACCCTGGGTCTTCTTCGCGGCATGAGGACGTCGGGGTCTTTGGCCCGGGCATGGTGGTGGTGGCTGCCTTCTCCTCCGAAGGCGGTCGACCAGGCTGTCTCTTGCGGCAGGGAGGCGGGAAGGCGGTGAGGAGACGGCGGCGTGCCGCCGGCGGCCGCGGGGTCTCGGTGTGGCAGTTGGATCCAATCTGGGCTTCGTTCTGGACTGACCCAATCCGAGCTTGTACTGTGGGATTTCTGCAGTCGGGCATGGTGCTGCTGTCCCCTCCGATGCTATCCCGCCGGAGTTCTTAGCCGGGGCGGCGATTCCTTTGCTGCCCCGACTGGCGGCGTGGGGGCCTGCCGGTGTGCTCCAATAATGGTGGCGGTCCTAGAGTTTCAATTCGCACAAGGACGAAGATCTGCTTGTCGCCGGTCATCTTTGATCGGGCAAGAGTGTCGAGTTTCGGAAGGCTCCGCCGGTGATCTTTAATGGGCTAATTCCTAGAGACTGCTGGATCGGAGGGATTCGATCGCGCCGGAGGGAGCGGCGTGAAGCTCTGCTTCCGTGCCATCATGGGCAAATCCATGGTGTAGTCGGAGGCGGGGAATGTCATGAAAGCTGAGATTAAAGGACTGGCAAATGGCGATTGGAGGTTTTGCGGCGATGAGGAACTTGCTCGGAGTTGCAGGAGGCGGAGCAGCGGTATGTTAGTGGGGGCAACATCACAGGTGAAGTTCAAAGTTCTACTTTTCAGGGTGAAAATCCAAGGTCTGGCCTTAATTGGTTGTGCCTGGCAATGCTCTTGTTGAAGACATTGTTTTGAGAGCGGGGACTATTATCTTCAGGGTGAAAACCCAAGGTCTGGCCTTAATTGGTTGTGCCTGGCACTGTTCTTCTTGAAGACGTTGCTTTTGAAGATTTGGACATCAGGTGGTGTCTTGGTGGTGGTTGTGCGGCTGCTGCAATGACTGTAACTCTGTAGCGGGACTTTTCTTTTTATTTCTTCTTCTTATTGTCTTTCGGCTGTGTGCATCCGTAACAGCTTTTGGTTGTTACGTTGTTGCAGAGGCTGGGTGTAATTGGTATTTTATTATTAATATACACTCTTTATCTAAAAAAAAAAGAAAGTTGATACATGTCCGGTTTTGTGCAGCTCGTTATAAATGTGCTGCGGCACTTGTGGTATAATTGGTCACTATGCAGGATTCTAAATCTGAACCAGCATAGTGAATTCACTGGCTGTCCATTTTAATTACCTGAATGGGCTCATCTAAGCTCAATATCGTATAAGTGAGTTTTAAGTCTTTAGGCATCACTACAGCACATTAAGACATACTACCGGATACTGGGTTCCTGTCTCTCGCTCTCTCCCGAAGCGCCTTGAGAGTCGACTCTCGTCCTCCTCCATGCCTGGCCCGACCCCAGATCTGCCCCGTCGGCGCCGCCGCTCGGAGTAGAGAAGGGCAAGGAGCCAAGGCCTCCTCTGTAAATAGTAGTATAGGGACTAGGGTAGATCTGCCGCTATGGCGTCTGGGCTTTATGCTCGAGTGGGGTGAGCGGCCAGGGAGTGCGAGCCTCCCCTGGTGGCTGTCGGCGCTCGTCGTCGTCCCCGCGGTGCTCAGGAGGTCTGAGCCGGAGGCGGAGGAGGTGGGCGACGCCGGGATCCCGGCAAATAAGCTCGCGTTCTGCAGATTAACCGGCGGCGATTGGAGCTCGGCTACTGCTTTTCTCGTTCGTCAAGGAGGCGAGGAGGAAGCTGCTGTCCAAGTCAAGATCGGTGGAGGTTTTGATCTGCTGTGGATCTGGATGGATTGTTTGTTTTCTTCCTCTGATTCTTATATCCAGGATATTAAGATGCGGAGGAAGCCTACTGCTCCAGATCTAATGATCTGCAGATCCGACGCGGAAGGCCGCAGCTTGATGATGCTCTCCTCTGGTCATGTGCTGGAGAGGGTTGATTCTTGGGCTGCTGCTGGTTGGCGTTTGATTCTGCGATTTGGGAGTCCGGAAGCTTCTCCCGGGAGTCGATTCACGGCTGCGCCGAGCTCGCCGCCGTTGATTATGGTTGAATGGCGACCACTCCCTCCTCGTCTGTCGGCTACGGTTCTTTCCGACCGGCAGGCGATGGCAATCTTCAACCTCCAGGCATGCTTGCCGCTGAGGAGGCCCTTCTGCACCAGCGCAGCTTGCTCCCGCCGTCGTATCCCAAGTGGTTCCGTCCCCGGCGATGCTTCGGTTGACTGCGCTGCGTTGCTTCAGCACGGTGGAGAAGGAGCAGGACCTGATTGCTTCGTTCAGCTTTTTCTTAGGGTCCTTTGTGCAATAAGTTTGGGCTACAATGTAATTTCTCCTTTTCAGTTAGGCCCTGATGTAATGTACTCCACCGCTGTGAATGAAAGCTTCTAGAGGCCCTTTTTGGGCCTTGTCCTGTTCAAAAAAAAAGACATACTACCTCTGTTTCAATGAATAAGGCGCACGCGCTTTCCAAGACGAACTTTGACCGAAGAATTTGAGCAAAAATATCTTGATTATATTCAACATAATTAGTATCGTTGGATTCGTATTGAAAAACACTTTCTAATGATGCTAATTTTATACCTATAATCTTTATATATTTGGAGTAATTCTTGGTCAAAGAAAAAACACGTAAAACGAGGACGCCTTACTTATTGGAATGGAGGGAGTATGGTTTTCTGGGTTAGTTCATCTACTGGAACCTCAAGATAGGCTGCAGTACATAGGCTTCTCTAAAAGATAGTTGTCAGGTTAAACAAGTTTTCGTGGTACTGAAGTACACATGCTACTTTTGAAGATAACTCTTCGGTGTATGATGATTACTGATCCTAAAGTAATGGAATTCCTTTCATTTCTCATCTTTTCTTATTTACACAAGAACGCAAGCAATGCACTTCTAAGCAGAACAAGCCGTTTTCAGTTTCAGGACAGTACTTGCAGTTTGCAAAGTCAGGGATGCGTGTTCTAGTCTGCTGCAGAAACGATTTAGATCTGATATTATGGTTCAGTTTAGCACTTACCTACACTCCTAAATCAAAAAAGCATGCATGGCATTTTTATAGGACAGCAACATGGTAGTTTTAAAGTCACATAAGCAAATTGTTTCATTTGTTTTCAGAGATGAACAGTGGCAGCTTTTCGTGGCAACAATTACAAATTCAATCAGCTAATATACTTGGTAAAAAAATCCTCACGGGAATGGGCTTGTATAATTAACATGCATTATTTACAAAACCTTGCACTAATAGATGAATATAAGACATGCTCACATGCACCAGATGGCATGGACAAGTTTCTGAACCTTCCCCCCTATTGGCATGATAGGAAAGTGTCGTTACATATGCAATACTGAGTACATGAAACCAAACATTTGTCCACACCACCTGACCTAACTCCATCACTTATTTTAGTTCATAACCTCTCTCCCAAATTGTCACATGAACATGACACTACCCCCACTGTCCTAGGTAACAATCTGAGGAGCACGAACCAATATCCTTGAATACGAACTGATAAAATATAACTGAGATAGATATGTTCCCTTCCCCAGCAAATCTGCTCTCTCACCTCCCTCCCTCCACCCCCCCCTCAGGCCAGAGATAAACAAGCCAAAATCCCAGTTTTATTCAGAGAACTATGTACCTAGTTGCTTCAGGTGTCAAACTCGAAATCTGGTTGAGTTGTGCTTGTTCTCTTCATCTCCTGCTACTTCTGCTCCTCCTTGAGGTGGGACGGTCACCTAATCTCCCATGCCCTCCTGCAGTCCTGCTCAGCTGGTGCCTGGTCGCTTAGATCACGGCCATGGCGGCCGCAGAAGTACCAGGTATTGGGGAGAACACTACAGTGAAGAAATGCTCCAATCAATTTCCCCCGTTCTTGAGCTTCTACAGGATTATTCCTGAGGCGTCCTAGCGGAAAGCCCTTTTGAAACCCGGGTGCCATGGAGCCCTTTATTTTACAAAACTTCATTTTGGTACAAATATCCAAGGTAATTTTTTTAGAATCTGCAAGTTGCCTATTCTCAAACTTTCAACACTCAGACGTAAAAGTTATAATTTACTAGTGGTATTATTCACTTGTATTCTTACTTTTCAAATTTGTTTCATGGTATAATTGTTCACAGGTTTACTTGAATTCAAGCATAATATAAACTTTTCTAAAGTATAAATTAAATTTCAGATATTTTGGCTAGACGCTTGTTTGCCGATGACGTGGCTCTATTGGTTCGTCGTGTGGATTCGGAAGTCCGTCTCACTTTGGGTCTGTTTGAACTCTTTGGGGACGCCTTGGGGATGTAAGTGAACTTTGGCAAGAGCTCGGCTACTCTAATCTGTTATGATGGCTCGGCTAGGGAAATAGTGCAGGGTTTGTTACCTTGCGCTTTGGATTTCTTTCCTTGCAATTATATGGGGTTACTCCTTGCTCCTACTCAAATCCCCATGCATCATCACCAACCTTATGTGGACAAGCTTGTTAGTCGTCTTCTGACTTGGTTGGGGCTCTCCTTGCCGAGCCGGGAAGATCTGTGCATATCATATCCGGCATTATAAATCCCTGCTTCCGTGATTGCAGCTTTTAAAAAAGGTTGCCCTCGATTCCTTCGGTGTGGAAAGTCCTCAGCCAAAGGTGGATTGTCCCATTGCATGGCGGCAGTTTGTATTCTCACTAGGCTCCCGGGGGGGGGGGGGGGTATGAAACGTCTTTGGCTGTGCCGGGTGGACAACAACAAACCGTGGTCTGCCCAGAATCTATCCAGCTCGAACAACTGTTGAGCCACATTTGACGTCTCTGTAAAAATCCTCATTGGCAATGGCAAGAGATGACTCTTTTGGACCGACAAGTGGATTGGGACCCAGAGCAAAAACGGCTGATCGATGTGAGTGGATGTGGACGCCCAACAAAATGTACACGGCAAAAACGGCTTACTTGACATTCTTTGAAGGCCGCACAACTTGGCCTTTTCATGCGGCCATCTAGGATTGTAAAGCTCCTTTGAAATACATTTTTTACATGGAAGATTGTGTGGACAGATGCTTGATTGGGAGCTGTGTCTGCGACATGATTTAGCTAATGATGATGTCTGTCCTATTTGCCTACAGGATTCAAAATCCATCCAGCACCTTCTGCTCAGTTGCCCTGTGCTCGCACCATCTGGTTTGAAGTCTTCTCAAGGCTTGGACGTCCTGATCTCTCTCCTTCAGCTACAGACGAGCTGGAGGCATTGCATTGGCCTATCAAAGAGGCGCCAAAATCAAATCGCTCGTGTTGCTCATCATGCACTCAATTTGGCTTCAGAGAAACAACAAGGCCTTCAATAGATTAGATACGTCGGAGGTGAGTGTGCTTGACGCCATCACGACCGGGGCAACTATGTGGAAAACAGTGGGGGGGTTTTCTGAGATTGTTCGCTTTCGCTCCGGTCTTCTGACCGCTTTGTGTTTGTTATGGATCTTAATAAACTTGATGTTCTTCTTCTATATACTTCACTTTTAAGCAAATTTGAGACACTTATTTTCGGACGGAGGTAGTATAAAGAGTAAAACGCACGTGGAGTCTACCAAGTTGCGGAGTTGGAGCGGATTGGTCACCAACTGGGAAAATGCTAACTATTGGTCACTAAGTTGTGTCAATATTGAACGTTAGTCATTCCGTTATTCCCACCGTTAAAATGCTGACGTGGAATGATATTTTTTTACAAAAAAGACCTTAACCATCCGGAAATTCACATTCGCACCCGAGCTCATATGCTACAGTGATTTTCGGGAAAATAAAAAAAATAGTAAAACGTTTCAAAAAATTCCGAAAAAAATCACAGGCAAACATGAGTATGGTACGCACACCCGTGTTAAATTTCGTAACGAAATGCCATTGTGAACGCCCTGTGCAAAAAAGACAAAATCACAGATCCAAAAATTTGAATTTTCAGATCTGTGATTTTCGGGAAAATAAAACAAATAGTAAAACTTTTCAAAAAATTCCGAAAAAAATCACGGGAACCCGTGATTTTTTTCGGAATTTTTTGAAAAGTTTTACTATTTGTTTTATTTTCCCGAAAATCACGGCAGCATATGAGCTCGGGTGCGAATGTGAATTTCCGGAAGGTTAAGGTCTTTTTTGTAAAAAAATATCGTCCACGTCAGCATTTTAACGGTGGGACTGACGGAATGACTAACGTGCAACATTTGCACAAGTTAGTGACCAATAGTTAGCATTTTCCCAGTAGGTGACCAATCCGCTCCAACCATGCAACTTGATAGACTCCAGGTGCGTTTTACTCTAGTATAAAACTGTGTGCTTTCTCGCGCGTTTTTGAGAAGCATTTTTGCAGTGACCATAAAGTGAAAGGTGATTTCTGCAATTTTCTCGAGAAAAACAGGAGGGCCGTCGAGTCATCGCAGTGTGACCGAAGTGTACAAAATTAGCAAAGCGTTCCCGTCACACCGCCTTCTACGAGTGCGCAAGTCAACCTTCCTACCAAACTCTCCCAGACTCACAGTCTCACCAATCTCGACGCGCATCCGACCCCCACCCTCCGCCACATAAGAACGTCGTGAGCTCTGCTCCACCCACACCCACGCGCACGCCGACACACTCCCACGCATTTCGACGGATGCCAGATCTCGCCATGGCCACCGCCGGAGCTCGCGTCCTGCTGCTCCTCGCCGTCGCGGGGTCCCTCGCCCTCCCCGCCGCCGCGGAGATCCGGTCGGAGTCCTTCCACGAGGACCCGCGCCACACCATCCTCTTCGAGAAGTTCGGCTTCTCCAAGACCGGCGCGGTCCGCATCATCCTCTCCGGCGCCGCCGTCTCCTCCTCCTTCGCGCGGGCGGACCCCAAGCAGATCGGCTTCTTCCTCCTCGCCGACGAGTCCCTCCTGCAGGCCGTCTCCGAGTCCCGGGACCGGGCGGATAAGAAGCCCGCGGAGCCCGAGGACCCCAGCGGCGCCGACGAGCCCGACCTCTCCGGCTGCGTCCTCTCCAGCCCCTACGTCAAGACCCTCTTCACCTTCCACGACATGGAGGGCGGCCACTACAACAAGTCCTTCCCCGTCACCCACCCCGACGAGTACACCCTCTTCTTCGCCAACTGCGCCCCCGAGTCGCTCGTCTCCATGACCGTCCGCACCGAGATGTACAACGCCGGGCCGGACGGCTCCAAGGACTACCTCCCCGTCGGCCAGGCGCCCGTCCCGGCCATCTACGGCTTCTCCGCCGCCTGCTACGCCGCCTTCCTCGCCGCCTGGGGGTACCTCACCCTCCTCTCCCACCGCCACCGCGCCTCCGCCAACCAAATCCACCACCTCATGACCGCGCTCCTCGTCGCGCGCCTGCTCTACTGCCTCTCCGCCGCCGAGGACCAGCACTACATCCGCGTCACGGGCACGCCGCACGGCTGGGACGTCGCCTTCTACCTCTTCCAGCTTATCAAGGGCGTCATCCTCTTCGCGGTCATCGTGCTCGTCGGCACCGGCTGGTCCTTCCTCAGGCCCTTCCTGCAGGACCGGGAGAAGAAGGTGCTCATGGTGGTCATCCCGCTGCAGGTCATCGCCAACATTGCTGCCGCGGTGATTGGGGAGACCGGGCCGTTCTGGCAGGGGTGGGTGACATGGAACCAGATCTTGATGCTGGTTGACGTCGCCTGCTGCTGCGCCGTGCTCTTCCCGGTTGTCTGGTCCATGCGGTCGCTCCGGGAGACGTCCAAGACCGACGGCAAGGCCGCGCGGAACCTATCCAAGCTCACTCTGTTCCGGCAGTTCTACACGGTGGTGATTGGGTACTTGTACTTCACTAGGATCGTAGTGTATGCGCTCAGCACCATTGCCAGCTACCAGTACCGGTGGGTGAGCATCTTGTCCGAGGAGGTGGCCTCAGTGGCGTTCTACATGTTCATGTTCTACACATTCAGGCCAGCCGAGAGAAACCAGTACTTTTCTCTCGACGACGATGAGGAAGAAGCTGCCGAGATGGTGCTCCGGGAAGAGGAATTCGAGTTGTAATTCTCCTTTGCAACAATGCCCTGGACACGATTGTCAGGATTGGTCTCTTGGCACCCTGTTTATTTGATCTTCCCTCCCTGTAAAATGTAGCATAACATTTATACAAATGTCAGGTATAGCACACCATCTTGTATGTACTGCAGGGATGTAAGATTTACCTGTTCCTCTCTAAGTGTAGTTTCAAATTTTGCTGATTAGGCGCGGGATACTGAACTGGATACTGTACTGACAAAGAGGTTCTTGCTTGAATTGAAGTGCATAGACAGTTAATTGAGCAAGAGCTATTGTTCTGGCACAGTTTGAAAATTGGTGCATTTCTGTATGGTAATCAGTCATTTCGTTCTGGCACTTTTGACCTTTGCTGATCCTTCTGTTAGTCTGTTACACCACTTGATGTGATGTCCTACTCGTATGATTTGCCCCTAATTGGTAATTTTAGTCCCATCATCTCTTCACTAATAGTATAAAGCATCTTCTGAATACACGAGTGTTATTTGCAAAAGTGAATTTCTGGACTTTCTTGTGGTTGGGCATTCTTTCATGATCATCGTGGGACCATGGTCACATTCTCTGGTTGTGGAGTGGAATGAAATTAAAATGAAGCAAAGCACATTTCTGGCTGCATTTGGGCATGTGTAGAGTATAGGACAACCTTTTTGGTAATGCATCACTGTCCAGCTTTTCTCTGTTTATGCCACAGAGATCCAAGCACCTAACAACTAAAAATAACCATGAAAACGTAGAAAGTTGAAGGGACAGAGCATGGAAGAAAGGATCTTGACACGATATGTCGTCGGCGAGCTGAATGATTCATATTCCTAACTGGAAACTCCGTACATCTCCGAATCCAGAAGATCGGAACAATGGATAAAGTCTTCAAAAGAACAGTGGGCAGAATAGTATGCTGGTTACCAGAATGAGATCAGGAGCTAGCGACACTTCACTAAATATATGTATATGGAGCCGGTAAACGTAGGTTGGGTGCCGGCAATTAGATCAGTGGTTACCAACTAACGGCAGTTACCTATACCAAAGGTTTAGGACCTTCCAGTTCTTGGTAGGTTATGTTATTGCCATTAGCTTGGGGTTTCCCTGGCTCAGCATTTGGGGTAAGTTGGAAAGCTCGGATCCTTCTAAAATGGGACAAGATATGTATAGCCTAGGGTTCCAATCCAGTAGCTATGGCAGAATTTACTAAGGAGCTTACAACATGTACCAAACTTCATCCACGTTTAATCCGTTCCATTCACAAAGTGAGACTCACAGCGGAAAGTTTTCATAGATTTAAAGTGATGTCTGCATTACAAATAAATTTCCAAACTTTTATTCTCTGTAACATTTTACCCTACCATCTACTACCTCCATTCCAAATTAGTTGACTTGGATTTGTCTAAATATAACTGTATCTATACTTGTTTAGTGTCAAGATACATCAGTATCTAGGCAAATATGTGTCAACTAATTTGGAACGGAGGGAGTAGTGTATAAATTGCTTGACACAAATACATGTATTATAGTCACTCTCAAACTTGTACAGATAAAATGTGGTTTCTAACATTTCCCTCACGAGAGGCCAGGCAGATAATGTGTCTGTCCACGGGTAGGCCCAGCTAATGTTGGGTAATGCTCCGAATTTGTGTTACGGCAGCTCACTGGAGTGGAACTGCAGCAATTGAGTGCGCAGACCATAGTCCAGCAGGGCATCCTATCCTTGCTGCAACCTCCAAGCCCCATAAGCATTCTTGAGCTTCCCATTGCACATAACAGCATCCTTTTTATCTGAAGATGTGCAATACATCCATAGGCAGCAGCAGGCCGATGAGTGTATACTGCCATCACAACTTTTACGATGTCCGCGCAAAGAAGTCGTTGACTGCAAGTGATGCATCACCATGTGCAACCGCGTTCTCTGGCTCCGGCATGTAAAGCGTACTAGCAGAAGCCTGCGAAGCAGTGAAATGCAATGCAAATTATTGCCGGATTAGAACATCAGAATGGGTCAACTCCAATAGTTTTCATTTGCTAGAACATATATATTATTCCATATTGACAGGTTAAATAGCACATTTTAGCATAACACTATGAAGTACTTGTTATCATGTTCTGTATTCAGTTTGTTAATCTCTGTGCACTTTTACAAGACAATGGTCCAAGTTTGCATAGCCGAAATAAAACAGATCTTCGGTTGCAGCTGTGAAAATAAGCATTGAGGTAACTCAAGCAGCACATGGGCCTTGCCGCCTTGGTGAAGAATTTCAACTAAACCTTCCCAGCTGGGATACCATTCAAAAACCATAACCCATCCAACTGGGCACAGGCATGAACACTGAACGAGATTTAACTTACCAAATAAGCCACGAAAAAACTGTTTGCATTCATACTGATGTGTATTATATTGTCCAGAGAGAGAGAGGGAGAGATGAAAAAACACATGTTTGCATTCATGCAGTTAAACTTATGTGTATTATATTATCCGGAGAGAGAGAGGGAAAGAGATCATTACCTTCGTATCTATCTGCAATTCGCCACTGTTATCAAGAATAGCACCATGTGCTTTTAACCACATTTCACATACTTCTGATCTATCATCCCCATCAAGTAAGAATCCCAAAATCCGTGCAACATACGCCACAGGTACTGTCGGGCGATAAGATCTAGAGATGCATTTAATAGCCTCAAAACGCATCTTCTCCACATATAGATCTGTCAAAGAGGAGAGCAACATACATCAAAACCTCAAAAAGAAAGAGAGGTGCATTGATTGGCATGGAAAGTTATAAAATTGCCCTTTACCCATGAGGCAAGAGTTCAAGTTGGGGCCTTGCTTGTATAATTTGAAAAATATAACATAATTGCCAGATGAAACAGCAGAATGTACTGCGAGGGCATGTTTGACAGCTCCATCTTGTTTTGCTTCTTTCGATAAGCTGAAAACAACAAATATATCAAATGTAGTCCACT
Source organism: Poa pratensis (assembly GCA_947311845.1). Classification (NCBI taxonomy): domain Eukaryota; kingdom Viridiplantae; phylum Streptophyta; class Magnoliopsida; order Poales; family Poaceae; genus Poa; species Poa pratensis. The sequence continues at coordinate 28,905,646 of CAMZMU010000067.1, forward strand.
TAGGAACTAAGTAGGTTTCCCTGCTTACAAAATTATACCTTGCCATTGATGACAGCAGATCCCGTTTGTTATTAGAGTGTAGCATAACGCAGAGCAAATTATACGCAGCGAATTCAAAATAACAACCCTTGTTTCCCTCTCTATATAGCCTCTTCAGTTGTGACTGGCACTGAAAAAAAGTTGCAAGCAGAAATAGTTTGAACTATGACATTCATGCAGAAGTTGAATTACAAATATGAACGTTACAAAACCACAGCAACAAGTTCCATTGACAAATATTCTTGAACCACTAGCATTACCATAAAAGGGGTCTTATTTTTTATAGAGAGTAAAGCAATCACTAGATGACCTGATAACTAGAAAGTGTATCACGATGCGAAGTTGCAATGGCTAGCAAACAAACATGTGTACAATTACTTGATATTTCAAGAGAATTAGATCAGAGACGAGAAAAAACATACCTGGTTAAATTCAGGTAGATCGCCAGCTTGCAATGCTAAACGCGCATGAGTTTCGTAAACCTGAAATAAGAAACCTGAAGGTTACAAAACATTGTGCATTGCTGAACATTAACAGACATTTACTTTTGGTAGACTGCAGGAGTAGTATAACTAATATATCTAGTATGGTACTTGTATAGCAACTAAATAGACACATAAACGTGCATTTCTCAAATTGCTGGTATAATGTGATCCACAGTTCCACATAACTGGATGCTGAAGAATTAAGACTACCTTCACAGTCAGTTCATTCTGGATTCTCTGAACCGTAAGATCTTGACGGATAGATTTCAGTTGGTCACACTTGAAAAGATAATTCTTTTGAGATGCTTCAACCATGGAAAGAGCCTTCTCCAAGACATGTTCTGGTCTTACCTGCAAAGAGCGTATTCAGAGAATAGACAGCCAAACAGTAGAAATGATCTGCCAGCTAGAAATAATAATGATGCAATGGTGCTATCAATACCTTTAAACTTAAAAGTTAAGGACAATTGGAGGATGCTATTACCGTGGAAGGATCAGGTGCTGATGTGAGGCGTAGGTATCGTTTCTCAATTTCCTGACATGTTCCCTTGACTGTCAGTGCATCCCAATCCAGATCCTCAACAGCCAAGCTGCTGCCATTTTCAGAACTTCTAGTAGCAAGTGCTGAAATATGTAGTGTATGTGCATAAGCCATGGCATCTTTATTCACTGCCGAATTCCTTGTTTTTGATGATGAATCCTTGCTCTTCTCAAAGCGTTTAGATCTATGTTCCCTGCGTTTCTTTTCCTCTGGTGAATTTGCTAATGCAGATGCACTGGCGTAATATTTGGTCAAATCCTGCTCCTTATCACTATCACTTGAAGTGTTTCCATTTTGTATCACGCTTGAATAACTACCCATCCTTTGCTTCTTGGAAGGCCTCTGGGCGATTTTGCTTAAGGGTGTATGGGCAGATTGGACAAACTTCCCAAAATTCCAATTGTTACCCTGCATAACAAGTTAATACTTCAGAGATAGCTTACTAAAGCAAAAAAACATAAGCATGTGATATTGCATAAATCAATATGCTAACAGTGACAGTGCATAAGTTCATCCTGTATCCTATTGTTAAAAAAGAAGTACATCCTGTATGTTGACTGCTTGATGACAAGATTTTAACAGCAACATGCCAGTTCTCACCGTTCTATTTTTGGCTTCCCAATTATTGTGGGCATGACCATTCATCAATGTTTTTGCTAGTGGCTCCACCTTATCAGTAATCTTCTCCTCCAGAACAGGCTCCCACCTACTTTTCAGGCGTTTTTTAGGGGTAGATTTTGCCAAGGGATTTGAATTGTTTGCACTGCTGTACAGGACAAAAAACAATACAAGATTAAAAGTTATCAGAATTCTACGATTTTGCAAAAGACAGAAACAGCAAGAAGGCCTAATTTTCTCGAGTACAGTGAAGGAACCCTAATTACAAGTTTACAACATGTATATGATGCAACTAATGGATGTATGCGGCATCAAATTAGATGAATCACGGTTTCCCAAGGAACTTAATTATGCAGCCAATATAAGCTCACCTACTGGTCATTATACAACAACTGCACATAATTGACATATTCTGATATTTGCTTAGTTTGCGGCACTGTTTTAGGGTGTCAGTCCAAGATACAAATATGGTTAGAATAGCATCATCTGAAAAATGCAATTATTTCTCGAGAAAAAAATGCAATCACTATAGAGGTGTTCAATGCACCGCAGTATAAAATAAATCCAAAGTGACAGACCACAAATTGCATTAGCTAATGTATGTATCATGTATGTCTCAACAACACTGCATTGTCGCCTTGCAGATTCTGTCTGTTTGTTTTTTGAAAGGGGGTGACCAGGTGAGGGTATAAGAGAAGCACATACCTTGTTTCGGTCATGGTTAAAAGATTCTCTGGCAAAGGAAACAGTGGTTCAGTGTCCCAGTTCTTAGTAAGAAGGGTTCCATCGCTAAGAGCTTTGCTTGTGATCTGAAAATAAACACAAGAAAGAAAAAACTGATACAACTAAATTCATCAAAACAAAACTATCAAATGATATGCAAAACAAAAGAATCAAGGAACAAGTTTAAATGAAACGCGGGATCCTATCGGATGCCCAAAAATTAAAGCGACTTCAATTTCAGAATTGAAATCAGGTATTAATTATCCATATATCACCAACATATAGTGGATAGCACATCAACTCTGTTTATGGTTTTTATGGCATTTAAATGCAAGTTCTTGGATGTGCTTATCAAACTAAAACAGTTTTTTGTTGCCACCTACGAAATATACGGTCCTAATTTTATAGCATAATCTTGAGTAGGATATCATTTTTCACAGGCATGAAGGTAGATAAACTAACCCATCCATATGACTGACACCAACAGATGATAGCATTTTTTACAAATGGTGGCAACTAACAAGAGCCAACAAAAAGAAACTTCACCTGTTGTATTATACTTTGGCAGGCAGCTTTTTGGGCCTCATTCTTGCAGCGGCTGAGATTCCTCGTACCATAATTACGGAGCGAAAAAGGGATGGATCTCTAAACATCACAAGGAAAATGGATGGTGAATATACATATACCACAAGATATCACATATACCCCGATTATGGATTGTAAACATAGGATTTACAGCGCTCATTTGTTATCCTAGTTTTAAAAATTATGAACAAATGCACTTCAATGGCAGTGAACAAATGTAATTACGGCAATTTGAACCAATTGATTAAGATGTACTTTCAGCTTTCATATGCCAATAACTTATCACTGTGATTAAAAACAAAGACATAAGCATATTTCAGGTGCTAACAACAATGATTAAAAGCAGATGAGAAATTTACAGCATCTGGACAATGTTGAACTGCTTTGGCATCGTTCTTCGGCACAGATACACTAACATAGGCAGGTTTCTTTGCCAAATCAGCAACTACAACTTTCTTCTCACTCTTTGGTATAACCATAGAGAAACCTGGAGCAATTCGAGGACTCTGTATTTTGTTTTCACTAGAAGAATTTGTTGTCAAAGAACCCTGCAAAATTGGCTTAAGATTCATCAGAAACATAGTTGATTGTGGAAATATTTGAGCTTAAACCTTTTGAACCTACACTCTTCTGTTGATCAGCATGGTTGTTCACAGGTACTTGATTCACATTCATAATGTTCTGTGGGTAAGCTGTCTGTGGGTATGCCGGTGCCTGGTTTGTGTAATAGTTTTGAGACACTGGAACACCTGGTGCTGGATAAGCATACTGGTTTTGCAGCGCTGGAGTTGCTTGTGCATGTTGGACATATTGATTTTGAGGTTCTTGAACGCTTGGAGCCTGCACAGTAGTATAACTTAGGTGAAATGTGATTCTCTTCCCATAAATGCTACAATGCACATTTCATGCTAGATTTATTAACTCGCACTTCATGGGGGTAGAAAAATAGCACACAAAAGGCCCCTAAAGACTTATTAGCAGCAAACCCCTAAAAAGTAAGGGGCATTTAACTCCAAAATTGAAGGGGCGTTGCAGAAGTCCCAGTACAAAAGCTGCAACCATTTTATTTTTCCCAAAATAGGGACCATGGCTAGACAAACTAAAATTTATGAGCAACCATTGTCTAGAATAACAAACATGGCTAAAAGTTATGAAAAAAATCATTGGTTCAGAATAACCATCATGGCTAGACAGACTAAATGTTATGAGAAATGATTGACAGAGACGGATGGAGAAAGCTATGCACCGGAACTAACAATTTGCAGTGAAAGAAAGGAGCATACCTGCACAGGAGGTGCAACAGAAGCACCTGAATTACTTTTCCATGATGTAGTACCAGGTGGAGGTGGCTCGATGCTAGGATAAGAGTAGCCAGAAGTGGTGTTAACAACTCTGTTATCTATGTTACTGCTCCCAGAAACTGGATTGACAGCAGGACTTGGCGCAGAGTGATTGTAATAGTATGGCCACTGGTTGTATTGTGGCTGATATGAGAAAGAATTGGCAGGCACTGTACTTGAACTTTGGACTGCAGTAGTATCGAGGATGAGTAGTTCTGGTATGACTGAGCATAATTGTTTCCTGAGCTTCCATCATTCTGTGTGTTGGCCTGATAATAATAGTTGCTGGTTGCATATCCTGGCGCAGTCTGGTGACCACCAGCATTGTAATATGTGTTACTTGTAGGATCAACGTAAGACCCAGAATTCTGAAATGAAGTAAGAGGCTGATAAGCTGCACCTGAATGTTGATTTGCTCCTGCTTGCTGTGCAGAACCATTATTGGCAGGTTGCGGGTAGTTATTGTAGTAATAATTTGCATATTCTGCAGGATTGTAGCCCTGTTGAAGTGAACTTGAGTAAGGCACATGAGAATGACTTGCATTTGCCAAGCTCATAGTTGACTGAACAGTAGGAGGAGCAATGCTTGTCAAGTTATGATTATATCCTGGAACTGATACATCCCTTTGTGGATCATAGTACACTGCATCTTGCTTTTGACTGTCCGCTGGATTGTTCCACGAAACTGCTGCTGCCCCAGTTGAAGAGGACCACGGATGATCCCCAGAAGCTGAAGGCGGATAAGCAGGTTGGTTTGTCTGGCCCATGCCGCTGACCTGACATTAGCAAAGGAATTCTCATCATTCAGATAGATTCTACGGTAATATGCACCATGACTAAATTACCAAGACCAAAAACACAAAGGGGGCTACAAAATGTTTTGGGTATGTATTGCAACATTGGCAAGATTTGTCAACACTAGAATAATCTGCTTATACACACTATACTACAGCAGAGCCTATTGAGTATTATCATTTATCACCACCTCTGATAGAGAAATATTGGCACAAAATGAAACAAGACAACCTTGCATGAATTACTCAATCAGCTAAAATTACGGTTTCCTAACCCCATCATTGACTTAGCTCGGGTATATCTTACGCAAATACAACACTAAACAAAGCTAAATCTCCTACAACTGCAGTGATTACCATAACTTACGAACTGGTTGCTCCCAACAACACCGAACCCAGAACAAATAAACAAACAAAAACAGGCCAATACACGCAGCTTTGCAGGAATCAAGCCAGACGCCAATAATTTCTGAATAAGCTAATAATTTCTGAATCAAGCCAAGCGCGTCACGTCACATACCTCGGCGCGCGTGGCGTCGGATCCAGCGGCCGGTCCAGCGCCGTGGCTCCCCATCCTCCCCGAGCTCGAACCCTAGCGACAGGGTCAAACCGCCCCACCGCGCGAGCGCGACTCGGTTTCCACCAGATACGGCGAGGAGAGGAGAATCGACGGCGAAAAAACCAAAAGCGCGGAGAGAAATCGGGTCAACGGATTCACGGAGCAATCGAGCGGAGGGGATTCAGAGGAGATTCGCGTGGTGTAAGCCAAAGGAATTTTTGCGGGGTGGAAGGGATGATGCAGAAAGCAAGGAGACGAAGATGCGGAGAGGAATTTTTTGGTTGGGTAGGTGCGTCACAAATGCTTGCGTTGCGGTTTGCGTGGGTGTCGTGCCGAGTTCGTGGGAGAAAGAAGAGACGGGAGCGTGCCGGAGACGGAACGAGATGGAGACGGTTGCGTCTACAGGCCCGTGGGCTTTAGGCCTTTTAAAGCTGGGTGGGCCTCCATTATTTGGGGGCAATTGATGATAACCCCCCTAGTTCGTGCAAGTTCTATCATATGCCCCCCTTGTGTCACTGACATGTGGGACCGGACCCCACATGTCAGTGACACAAAGGGGGGCATATGATAGAACCCACGTCAACTGGGGGGGTTATCATCAATTTTGCCCATTATTTGAGGACAGCTTCTAGCCAACTTTTTTTTTCTTTTGGTAGCCTGAAGCTCTGAACAACACTTTCAGATTCAGAAAACACGGTTCTTCAGATTGCGATGCAAATCGTCAGAGATTGGACACTGAGCATTTCACGGGAGGATAAATATATTACATTCCAGATCTGGGCTCATACAGAGCTACAAACTAGCAAGGACACATGGTGAACAATATTCCAACTACAGCTACTGAACTAGTAACATTCAGAAAAGAAACGGTTGTTGACGGCGGCGAGGTGGCGACGGGATTGGAGCGGACGAAGAAGAGAGCCTCTGCCCTCTAGCCGCCGAAGCCGTAGAGGGTGCGGCCCTGGCGCTTGAGCGCGTAGACGACGTCCATGGCGGTGACGGTCTTGCGGCGGGCATGCTCGGTGTAGGTGACGGCGTCGCGGATGACGTTCTCGAGGAAGATCTTGAGCACGCCGCGGGTCTCCTCGTAGATGAGCCCCGAGATGCGCTTGACGCCGCCACGGCGAGCGAGGCGCCGGATGGCCGGCTTGGTGATGCCCTGGATGTTGTCGCGGAGCACCTTCCTGTGTCGCTTGGCGCCGCCCTTGCCGAGACCCTTGCCTCCCTTGCCGCGGCCGGACATGGCTGACGAACTCTCTCTCTCTGCTTCGAGATGCTGCTGCGAGCGACTGGATTTGCGGGAGCGGTTGTGGTGGTGGTGATTTGGGGGAAGGAGGGGACGGGTTTAAAAAGGGGGCGAGAGGTGGGAGGAGGCGGGTGCCTGCCGTTCGATGCGGAGAGCGCGGACGGTTTAGATGGCGATCCGTGGGAAAGTGCCGCGGATCGATGACCTGGCGGAAGACTGGGCGCGGTGGATCTGAAAAATTCGTTTCCTGAGGCGCCAGCTTGTGCTGTGTACGCGGTAGATTGGCGGGGTGGATCTGAAATTTTCGTTGGGTGAGGCGCCAGCTCCAAACTTTCGGAAACATTTGCGCGCGTTTCATCGTCTGCTTGTGTACCGTGTACGCAGCGCACGCACTCGCGGGAACAAGCAACGGCATTGTAATGGTTATTCCACTCCCGGAAAAAAGGTTATTTACTTGGGGAAAAAAAAGTACTCCACAAACTTGCATTTCACTCACAATCTAATCCTATGGACGAATGAAGCTTTGAATGAAATGGAAAGGCCATCGTCTTCATGTGCTAAAGAATTAGCAAGACTGATGAGTGTCATGGCTACCTGGGTGCAGCACATATGATGATCGAAAACATGAACTTTCAAAGTTAAACTGCATACATGGTTTGCCTCCTGTACTTTTTCTTTCCTTGCGGGTAAAACATGGAGTTTATTCCTGATTCATAGAGTTACAATCAGCTGTTACAAGATTTGATATGAACTCTGGCTCCTGAAGCATCCAGCACATCGTGCAATGCTCAGAGCGGCCATATGTGAAACTCTATTTTGTGATCTGTCTATTTTAGCTGGAGTAAACTCCATATCCTCCATCAACTTCTGAATTTCAGCGACCAAACGGCGATACGCCGACCGTGATAGCGAACTATCCTTGAGGGCCGAATCAAACTGCACTATAACATGAAGGCTGGAGCATTCGATAGCCAAAGCCATACCGCCCATGATCGCGTGTAATTCCGCCTCGAGGACGTCATTGCAGTGATGGATATGTCGACACATTGTAGCGATTGCATCCCCCTTTGTGTCTCTCATGACCATACCTGAAGGATCCATCAGTAGACAACGCAACTCAGTTCCTTGGCGGGGAAGACCAAGGCTTCTCACGATATACTTTTGGACTTTTATCGTTGGTTAAAGTTGCAATTTCTGGCATCTTTCCATTCAGAATTTCCTCTTCACTAGAGCGCTTAATGTCATGTAAAGAGTTGAGGTAACTAACTAAGAAAGTCGGGAAGTTTCAATTGGGGGGCCGCCTTCCCGTGAACCTAGTCAGTTTGGAGACACCATATATATGCCAGATTAGCATGATAGTCATGTCCCTCACCACCCATCACATGAGGTTTCATGTACACTGACAACCTTGTAATAGGTGCGATCGTGTTTGCGGCACCACCAAAATGGTAACGACGCCGCCGCCGCTACCGATGACCTCGATCTCAACAAGCTTTCTACACAGTACAAGCCACTTGTCATGCCCTCGAGAAGGAGAGGTGCTCACACGGACAAATATTGAGCATGAGAGTGATGAGTCGGTCTACTTATTTTTATCCGCATTTAAAACCAGACAATTCAAATATTATATTTGATTATTATTTTCAAAACTCCAAGTAATCATTATTAATTGCAAAGATTGAAAAAATCCTTGGTCATTTATTTCCATGCAATAAGGTATGTATTTGCAGAAGAAACCGAGAAAAGATCGGCATTGATAGAAGGTTTAAGGACATGTGGCACCAGAGCTTGTACAGTGTAGTGACCCTCCCTCGCGCAACTGTGGAGAGGGGGCATCCCAGCGCATGTCACCCAAAATATGTGGCCATACACTTCGATATCGTAACATAATGATATTAATTACACAAACATGCACATTTGTTCTATAGATGGCCATCAAGGCATGACAATACATCAATATCAAGCATGACAAATGACCATCAAGGCATGATATTAACTGAGAGTGAAAACTACATATGACAACTTGGAGCGGATCCACTCGACAAATATCTGTTGGGCTACTGGTTTCAGCACTATCCTGACGACATCTCCTTGCTATGGTAGAAGACAGATCCTCATGTAAATATGGCCAAATCAAAGTCAGTACAATGAGTACTCGCATGAAAATAAACACAAGCAATAGTTTCCAAGCATACAAGAAATACATGCATATGAACTAGCAAGCTATCAACATGCAATATCATATAAGCATAAAAATGGCATTGCAAATAAAATACATGGGAATAAACTTCATGCATGCTTATAGAAAGGGATTAGATTGCCTTATGTCTAAAGATCATCCACTGGTTCGAAAACATCATGTGTTCATGCATCGATCTACCTACTTTGAGACATGGAATGGTATACACAAGAAAGTGGTGCTCTCGGGAAGCACCAAGCATATTGTTGGTATACCAACTAACAATGTTGGGGGGTCTTTATTTTGTAGGGCACAAAGTAACCAAACCCAACGAATTATCACCAAATTCTAACAAGCCAGACCCATTAGGAAAAGTCAACCTCATAAATGAATCAGCTTCCGAACCATTTGCATCATTTACAAACTCTCTCTCTCGACTGCAAATGCTCTTTTCGAAAGGTCTAAAATGCATCATTCATTCTAAATCAAGGCAGGACCAACTCAATTTGCTCAGCTAGTATTGATTGGAGTTGAAGCGAAGAGTTAACACTGAAGTTGGAACTTTGCCACATAACCGAGCGACTCTTAATCAATCGATGCATCTGAATGAACATTCAACATTTTTGTTCCTGCCAGACCCCATACAACATGTGTCGTGTAAAATTGCACAAATAGATTGTTTTTTCTCTTGAAATGAAGGGTGTATCTCCAGCCTCTGCATCCACACAGCCATTTTTATTAATAATACGAAAAAACAGAAATCACTAGGCCTTATAAAAAAAATCGATCAACCAGAAGAGCCACTGTCTAGGCGAAAACTCGTTACACCTACAAGCTTGATGAAGGGGTGGACCAATCGGCGCCAATGTCGTGACCTCACACACCTACGGACATCATCTAAATCTGGAGACTTCCACCAGCGCGCCGGAAGCACAAACCGGTCCAGCCGATCCTCAGCACGCCACATGTGCACAACAGAAGCCGATGCCACCATCTTCCGCCATCCCAGCTTTAGGAGCGATCAACGCGATGACCTTGCAAGGCCTGCTGTCACCACCGCCACTACGCCAGACATCTCCACCATCCTGCGCGAGTCCTTCATTATACGCCCATCGCGAGACCCCGCTGCGCCACGCCGCCTAGACTCGTCGTCGTCAACGCGGTAGATGTACACTGCTCCACTTATTGCATTCTCCGCCCAACAACTGCCCAAAAACAATGCACCCAAGAGGGATACGACACCGATAGTGCCGTAGCAGCGCGAGTGGGTAGACCTTAGCTTCAATGGTGATGCCTTCAACAAGGTTACGCCACGTAGGCGCCGCCATCGACTGTCATGATCGTAGTCAGAACTCAGTTTTCACCGGCAACCACGCCTCCCCAACTCGCTGTCGGGGCTAAATGTGGGGTCTAGGCCGCCACAGCCAACCAGTTGATGAGTACGTTGGCCTCTAATCATCGTCACGCTGTATATAATTTAACAAATTAAAAATTATAGTTGTGTTTCGCATAATTTTAGGTATTTGTTTTTTAAAATATTCATAACAGTGTAAAATCAGCAAACGTTTGTTGTGCCATTTTTCCTGCTTTCTGCATCAAATAAGTAGCTCTCTTGTCATTTAAAAACGAGAAAAAAATAGTTTTAAATGCCTATGCTGAATCCCCGCCGCTCAGTTTCCACTGCCACAAGACAATCTCTCCCAGAAGCCAGAACCCCACCCCCCAAACCAGTTCATGTATAGAACTACTTACACATGAGACGCATCAAACAAACCACATGGCGTACATGGTTCTTGTCATTAAAATTCTGAAGCATATTATTATCGTTTCCTTCCCCAAAACCGATCCCCAAAGCAAATCAACCTTAACTGTGCTCCTCGTCTTCCTCCTCCTCCTCCTCTTCATCCCCGTCGTGGTCGTCATCGTCGTCTGATGAAGACGACGAGCTGTCAGAGTGATGCGATTTATCCTCTTTCTTGGGCTCCGGGGCGGCAGCCGGAACGACCTCGACTTTCGGCGGCGGATCGGGTGGCAGCACGGTGAGGAAGCCTAGCGTCATGACGACGTCGCCCATCATCGGCCGCACGCAGTCCTCTTCTTGCAAGCACATCGACGCCATGGCCACCACTTGGTTCAACGCCTTGGCCGGGTACTCCCTTTTGACAAGCGGATCCACCAGCTCATGATATCTCTTTTGGTCTTTGAACATCGGCTGTGCCTGCAAACACGCAATTATCGCAGATCACAAAAGGTTAGCGAAATCTGTTAACATCGATCGATGGTGCTAATCGTGGCTGCATTCATGGATTGGTGTATCGACTTACCCAGGTGACGATGTTCTGCTCCTCAGCGGGCTTGCTGGCGTCGACGGTCCGCCTGCCGGAGATGAGCTGCAGCAGCACGACGCCGAAGCTGTAGACATCGGACTTCATGGTGACCTGGCCACCGCGGTCGTACTCCGGCGCGAGACAGCCGAAAGAGCCCATCATTGGGACGCCATGGGCATGTTGCCGCCGCCGGTCTTGCCGAGCTGCGCGAGGCCGAAGTCCGAGAGCTTGGGCGTGAAGCTGGCGTCGAGGAGGATGTTGGAGGCCTTGAAGTCCCCGTACACCACCGGCGGGTCCGCCTTCTCGTGCAGGTACTCGAGCCCCTGCGCCGCGCCGTAGGCCACCTTCATCCTCGTCGTCCAGTCCAACGGTTTCTTCTCCGGCGGCAAGTCTGTCGATCATGCAATTATTGAACGATCTTGATCAGCAACCCAATTCAACAGTCTTATATTATTAATGGTTCGATCGCACGCCGAACGAAGAAGCGAGATGTGCATGTCCGTACCGAAGAGGTGGTCTTCCAATGTGCCGCCGTCCATGTGCTCGTAGACGAGGAGCCGCTGGTCGCCGTCGGCGCAGTAGCCGATGATGTCGACGAGGTTCTCTTGGTGGAGCTTGCTGAGCTTGGAGACCTCGGTCAGGAACTCGATGTTGCCTTGGAATCCATGCTTGTCCATCTGCTTGATTACCACGGTCTGAACGCACAAATGAACGATTCAACATCTATCCTCAATATCAGGCGCCCATGGATGCGCAATCGATGGTCATGTTCAGGGACTTACCTGTCCGTTCTTCTCTAGCTGGCCCTTGTACACCCTGAAGAAGCCACCTTCTCCGACGAGGTTGTACGGCGTGAAGTGGTCGGTGGCCGCCGCGAGCTCCCGGAACGCGAAAGCCTTCCCCTCGATGCCCTGCCGCAGTGCGTCCTCCGAGGAGCCCTTGTTCGCGTCGTCTGCATAATTTACCGCAAAAGATGATTTCGTTCAGCACGAAATGTGCATGCAGGGACAGAACATCTAATTGACGCAGAGGAGGACAGCTCTGACGCACCGCCGGGCGGCTTGGTCGGCGTGAGGAACGACGGAGCGGCGACCGCGACTGGCGCGGCAGAACCCGGGCCGCCGTAGGAGGGCGCGGGCGCCTGCACCGCGGGAGGCGGCGTCATGGGCCCCCGCGACGACGCCGCCTGCTCGTCGCCCCCTCCTTCTTCTGCCTTCTTCTTCCCGAAACACGGCAAGCAGCTCATCTTGCCGCTCCCGCCTCCTCCTCCCCGCTGCCTGCCAGTGACCTCGCGGGTGCCGAGGAACGCGCAGGGACGACGTCCGAGGAGCCGCCGCCGCCGTCACCGCGCGCCGACGATCATCGAACGCCGACTCAGCACCGTCGCGGCGCCTCGACCTCATGGAACGCCATCAACGCCACCGCGGCGAACCGTATGTATGCAGTTCCACACGTACGTAGGCGCGCGCGCAGGCAGCACCCACCCTCCGGCCGGCCGCGTTTCTTGCCCCCTCTTGTCGGTCAGTCAGTTGATGTCGGACGGCGTGGCGGAGGAGGTGATCGCGTACGTAGGAGCAAGAATGGATCGAAGAAGGGTGTGTGGGGGATCGAGATCGGTGGAGACGGCGACAGTGGCGGTGATCCGGTCCGAGGAGAAGGCCTTGGAGATCGTGGGATCCAAACTCCAAAGGCCTCCCCGGAGAGGAGAGATGGGGGAAGGAGAGGGTAGGAGAGGTGGAGGAGGAGGCTAATTTTGGCGCGGGTGGACGGAGCGCACCAAATGTTGGGTGGTGGGGAACGTGCGGACCACCACGTATTTGAAGCGATGCCGGGAAGGGAGGCGTCGCGTCGTGGAGGGGGCGTTTCTGCCATTCTTGCTGTCCATCTTTGATCATCGTCAAATGCTTGAGTATGCTCGATTGGGGGGGCTCATTTCTTCCCTTTCTTTCTCTCTCCTAGTGCTACAGTAGCTGAGAGCTCCCACCACTTTCCTGGGCCGAGCTGACGCTCTCCTCGGCGGCGCTGCCGCCGGGGAGTGGCTGAGGCGAGGCTCTGGCCCTCCTCTTGTGCATAGTAGGTGTAGATCTAGGTGTGTGTGGCTGTGTAGGGTTAGGTTGTTGGCCTTTGTGGCGTTTGGTGTTTTGCCATGGAGGTTTTCTGCTCGGGCATGGCGCGGCGTCTAGCAGGTCCCGGTGAGGTCCTCTGCTGAGTCTTCAAGGTGGAGAATCGGTGGCGGCGGCGGATCTGGGCGGACCTTCTTCAATAAGTGCGCTGGCGTGGCGGTGCTGGCTTCCATCGAGGTAGTTTCCTCCTCTCTCGGGCATCAAGGGGATGCTTATGAAGGAGATGCTGCTCTCGCGCTGCTGGCCACTCTGATGCGTCCGGATCCTGGAGGTTATGCTTCCGGGGCTGGTCGGCTTGCTGCTTTTCCTGGAGTTCTTCAACGGCGACGGCAGCGCCTCACCGTTATCTTCGACGACCGGAGTCACTCCATGCCGGAGCACAGAGGATGCTCTCGGTTCTTCCTCCTTCAGTGGAGGATTTTCGGAAGTTCTACTGCGACGTTCTTCGCCGCGTTCTTGTCAAGTGGTTTTGTCCCCGATGAGGGCGTTGGTGGTCGCAGATCGGAGCTTGTTTCCGCCGGCGGTGGTCGAGGACCTGATGGCGTTTCTTCGGAATGCTTTAGGGTGCCTTCCGCAAAAGTGTTGGCCTTATCTGTAATTTTTTATCTTTCTGAGGGCCTCCTTGTAAGTTTGACCACTGAGTAATGCAGCTGCGGGCCCTTCGGGGTCCTTATCTTGAGTATGCTCGATCATCGTCACTTGCATGTCTCTGCCGAAAATGATACGATTCGTCCGTCGTATCTTTGATGTGAATTTGTTTCATGCAGACCATGATCTGGAGTGCTTCTGCAACGCGGAAAATTTACATGTGCCGGTACCTACGGGCACAAGATTCACCGTTGATTCGTGCCCTAAGATCCGTGCCCCAGACAAAGCATGTACTGTATGAATCAAAAAAAACTAGCAGGGTGGCCCGCGCATTTGCGCGGCTAGACTATCGACTTTATATTTTTCTGCAACATTTCGAAAATATAGAAAAATATTATCTGATATCTTTCTACAAATTTAATTCTTCATGTTTATGTGACCGGCGCAATGCCACTATTAGATTCGATAGGAACATTAAATGTTTTCTCCTATTTGTCAGCTATTATTTATCCTATCTGACAATGTAAATTAATATGTTTTGAAAACTAAATCCATCTACGGTTTAATTATGCTCTTAGAAATTTTCTTCAATTCTTTGGTTTCTCGAGTTCATTTTATCATATGTGGCTTAATTGCTTAAACGTCTTTCATATAGTTATTTAGTGGCAGTTTTAGTCTCATTTGCCTTTAACTTAGAATTTGACTCTGGATCTATGTAGGGTTTAGATGCTATTTCCTTCTAGCCGCATTTAAAAAAAATTATGTTCCCAAAATCAGTATCGTCATTTTTTTTCCAAAAACAATTCATATGTCTTTTACAGTACTTGTATCTTATCCAAAAAAAATCTCACTTGTTTGTTCAGTACATGCTGCTGTTCCACCCGGTAAATAGTCGGAACACTGTAAGAGTTAATCAGGCATCTAAAAAATGTAAGAATAGATCACGGACCAGACATACTCGTCACTTTACATCTCTCTACTTTATCCAATCTCAAAGTCCCAATGCATTGGCTCTCCCGTTCATCTCCAAAGCTTGCCGGCCATGCTCTTGGAGGCAGGGACGCGCACTGGAGACGCGGATATGGCACTGCACCCCGGCGAGGCAAAGTCACCGTCGAGGATTGCGAGAGTATTGTGGACCGCTATGCAGAACATCCATTTTCAACCCCACTATAATAGGAGCCGAGCGGAGTGCCACCGCGTCCGCCCGCGACGGCTCGATCTGAAGACCCCAACGCGGCGCGTGGCGCCACCGGCTGTTCCCGCTCTGGAGCTCGGGGCTGGGCTCGCCGGTCGCGTTGCCCTCATTTAGTGGCGACCACTCGGTATGCAAGGCGGCACATGCCTCGCAGCTCCAGTTTCACCCTGCACGGTTGCTTCTTTTCTGCAATTTCAATTACAGGATGACCCGAAATTCAGTCATTGATTGTATCATTTGATCTAATTTCTGAACTGTACCAATAGAGCCAGTTCATCTGATTGCGGAGAGGGCAGAGGTAATTTACTCATCCTATCTCGACCCCGCACACGCTAAATTTAGTTGCTGATTGGGGGTTCCAGAGTTCTGTAGCATGAGAGAAATGAGAGGGGAAGCCCGTTTCTGGTTACATTGTTTCATCTGGGGTACTTGCTATCTAAAATTAGTTTTCACTTTACAGGTACATAAGTACAAAAAAATAAATATGAAGATCAAAGATATATGTAGTTAGCTATGTAAAATGAATCACGTCCAGGAAGTACATGTAAAGGAAAGCAGGAACTTACTTAGCTGAACTGAAATTTTCTAGCTCGGTGTGTGATAGAGAAATATCGAGATTGCGAGAGTATTGTGGACCGCTATGCAGAACATCCATTTCACTCTTATGTCCTGATTTTAGCCTTCACTCTTTAATCCTCAATGTCTATCTTTCCACCTATATTTACTGGAGAAAAGTTCCACGAATAGTAAGTAAACCTGAACATTGATGCCATGTAGTGAAACATGTATTCTTATTTAACATACAAAAACAATAGAAACCACCTTACCAAGCTCAAAAATTCAATTGGAGACTCCTTATGCTCGTAGGGTTAGAAATAAAGAAATTCAGACATGAACC
This sequence comes from Poa pratensis, assembly GCA_947311845.1. NCBI lineage: Eukaryota > Viridiplantae > Streptophyta > Magnoliopsida > Poales > Poaceae > Poa > Poa pratensis. The sequence goes on from CAMZMU010000067.1 coordinate 28,921,889, forward strand.
ATTGTATTTGTAATGTTCAGAAGAGAGATATCCAACGCAGCAAGGGACACACCATACCTAAAGACAGCAGTCCTATCTGATTTCCTTAAGATTCACAGCGAATCCATTCTGAGTTTGGTAGGCTCAGAAGTCAGCACCAAAGAAGAGCTTATATATATCCTAATCAAATTCCGCATCTGAAAAATAAATCACATTATAAGTTATGCATCTATCTTTATTTAAAAAAAATGCTACGAAGGATGAAGTGATGATTGTATACTAAAACTATATTAGACTGTACTGTACATTTCTTCTAAAATATATGTGCGGCCTGCAAAAAAATTGTAAGCCAATACTCGAGTGAAAAAATCATCCGATCAATGGTTTGTTGTCTCATTTGTTGACTTCAGCCTGTACATTCTTGTAATTAGTTTTTGTTTTGATAAAATAGTTGAATACTGATCACGTACAAATGCATATATAGTAAACAGAAATACAGAAACAGTAGAACTCACATAAGGGACAGGGAAATTGTTCTAGCTGGGTGAAACTTTGTTAATTTTCTTTCTTTTTTATGAGTTGGGATCTAACCTTAATTGTTCAGAGATGGTCGTCAAGCACTCAAGCCAGCACTTCCATACCTCAGATATCGCACCATTAATTTGCTTGTGTGCGTGACTCCAAGCCGCCGGCTGGCGGGCTTCATGCTTCCTAAATTGCACCGCGATCTGTGCATAAGTGTGTCGTGCGCATCGTAATGATGATCCCCTATTTCGGATGTGAGGAAGCACTTCGGGTTGCCGCGGGGCGTACATCTTGTTTTGCCTAATTTGATAGTTTGATGGCTTGTCCCGACAGCCATGCGTTGAACTAATCGGCATCCGTTAATACGATCTGTTTCTTGAAGGACTGAGCGATGGTTGTGCGTGCTTCTGCTCACAACTATTTTTGGAGTACATTGAAGTGTACTTATTGAGAATCAGTAAACTTAAGACGGTAGCGGCTAGACGATCAAACCTTGCAAGCTGCAGCTATGTAATTCCGCTGGAAGCATGGTTCCTTCATGAATTTCCTCTCCGGCCGTCTTGTGGACACCGGAGCTATTGGCGTCCTCTGCAGCATCGTCTAGCTCCGCTGGAAGCCTGACTTTTTTTTTGCTATCCTATCCGTCTTTTGGACGCCGGAGCTGTTGCCGTCCTCTGTGGCATCTTCGAGACTTCGACCTGCAGCTCGTACTTGACGTCGCCTACCAGCCGCAGCTCCGCGTCGATGTCCTTGTGGGAGGCTTCCATCATCGACTCATCGTCTCCCCCTCTGTACTGGAAATCGATCAGAATACATTAGAGTTCCTCCCGTGTCGAGTTGCCGGACAGCATGCGCCGGCGTGACCGCGATTGATGGTCTGGTCTGTCCGTGAATACCTAGAGTTTTGGGTTGCTTCATGCGTGAAGCTGGAAGCTAACGCCGGCGGCCGGCCGGCCGGAGAAAATCGCCCCACGTGTCTCTGTATCCTCCAATTCATGTCGACAGTGCTCGTCTCGTGTGTGTCTCTCTCTTGGTCAGATATGCTTAGTAGGATCTAGGAAGTATAAATAATGTATACCTGTGTCAAGAAGGAATTATCTTTGACGTATGCATGCCGCTGCATGCATGGACTTCGACGTTTGAGCGCCATCGCTTATCGGCTTATCGCCAGATCGATAGCGCCATGTCGACTCGTCGTAGACTTGGCCCGACTCAGAGGCCTTGATGTTTTCGCAACTCCATCAGCGCGAGATCGCCTAAGCCTTGTTGTCGTCGGCCGGAACTCATCGGAGATTGTCCAGGGGAGCGCCGGAGTATGGACGCAATTTTTTGTCGGCGGGCGAAGATCCTCATAAAGCACCGCTAGCTGTCGTACTTTAATAGACAACACATAAGAGTCCAGGCATAATACAACTTAGTCTGCAGAAGTACGTACGTCCGTGGATGTCTTGCTCAGATCTCATGTTACGCAGATGGATAGTGCTTCAGGTACCGACGTGATTGTATCAATTATGGACTTTTCATGTACAACCCTCGGTAAAAAAACAATATGCGCGTCAATCGTTTTGTGATCTGAGCCGTTCTTTTATATTGCTAGATGCTTGATTAATCCGAGCCATTGGTTATCCTGTGTTTTATGTCTCTCTCTTGGTCAGATATGCTTAGTAGGATCTAGGAAGTATAAATAATGTATACCTGTGTCAAGAAGGAATTATCTTTGACGTATGCATGCCGCTGCATGCATGGACTTCGACGTTTGAGCGCCATCGCTTATCGGCTTATCGCCAGATCGATAGCGCCATGTCGACTCGTCGTAGACTTGGCCCGACTCAGAGGCCTTGATGTTTTCGCAACTCCATCAGCGCGAGATCGCCTAAGCCTTGTTGTCGTCGGCCGGAACTCATCGGAGATTGTCCAGGGAGCGCCGGAGTATGGACGCAATTTTTTGTCGGCGGGCGAAGATCCTCATAAAGCACCGCTAGCTGTCGTACTTTAATAGACAACACATAAGAGTCCAGGCATAATACAACTTAGTCTGCAGAAGTACGTACGTCCGTGGATGTCTTGCTCAGATCTCATGTTACGCAGATGGATAGTGCTTCAGGTACCGACGTGATTGTATCAATTATGGACTTTTCATGTACAACCCTCGGTAAAAAAACAATATGCGCGTCAATCGTTTTGTGATCTGAGCCGTTCTTTTATATTGCTAGATGCTTGATTAATCCGAGCCATTGGTTATCCTGTGTTTTAATTATATAATAGATGGATGTTTCATCTGAGACACGGATCTTAGGGCACGAAACAATGGTGAATCTTGTGCCGCTAGGTACCGGCTCCTATAAAAATGCATTCCCGAGTGCTTCTGGGATTCAAAGTAATTGAAGATGACAATCATGGTTGCTACGGTTAGTGCACGGTCCACGTCGATAAGGACCATATTAGAATCATGGGTGACCGTGAAGATGTGAGAACATCAACATATTTATACCGAGTAGTAAGGGGTTGCTACAAGAGTGACATTCCGGAGAGACTAAATGCAAAAGACAGTAACAACCTTGTAGAAAACTATTTTTTTTTAAAGGTTCTGTAAGCACCTAGACGATCTACTCTCTAATTCACACGAATTGGGGAACAATTGCTTAGGGATCCAGCTCGATCGAGCCAACCACTCTTCGAGCTAATTCATATTCGCCATGACATTGTCGTTCTTTCTTCAGTTACAAGTCAAGTTCTTCAGGAAACACTCCCCCACTTAAATATCTCTGAGGTTCTACACCACGAGCCTTAAGTGACCCAGTTCTCCTCCGCGGGCCAGAATGGGCCCATCTACTCCTTTTGGGCTGGTGGTTCCTCGGTCTTGTGTCTTGGTCAACGTCTTCCCCATCTGTGTCGATACCAGGAGGGGCTGAATCGCTGACATGATTTGATTTCAATACGTCTTCGGTATTAAGTACAACTTAACCCGACATCTGGCATCGCAATGTGGATTTGTGGTAGCACACGGGCTAATACTGACCAGCACCGTAGCGACGGAATAAAAAGTTAGACCGTAACCTTGTCGAACAACCTCGTTTCTCGCTTTTGTCGATTGACTCGTGGGACTCCACTGAATTTCCAGCATGGGTGTGGTAGATTACTGACGTGAAGCCAGACCTCTATGAGTGCTCTACATGGCCGGATCAAAGCTATTATAAAAACGAGGTCCCACAAGAAGTAGTGGCAAATTCTCTTCCCTTTGTTGTCTTCTCCCTTATTCGTGCTAGTAAGAGGCGAGTCTGCTCCTTGAATCTACCCGGGCTGTTATCCGTTGCCCGGGGGGATGATTTTACGTTGAACGGTGGTACGTCCAAAATAAGCTGATCCTATTTCTTTTAGGCTATGTTTGTTTCTAGAGTTTTTTTAGGGATTGGTGAGGATAATCCTCTAGTGTATTGGGTGAAACCCCAAACTTCACCCAATCCGCTAGGGGATTGGTGGGGATAATCCACTAGGTAGGGGTAGTGTATTGAATCCCCTAGGGGATTGAAAAAAATGAACTAGAGTTTGGGGATTTGTGGGGAAAGGTGGGGATAAAACCTGTCCAATACTCTAGAAACAAACGATGTTTTGATATATGTGGGGATTTGGGGGTTTGACCGGGATAATCCCCACCAATCCCTAAAAAAACTCTAGAAACAAACATAGCCTTAAGGACATAAATAGCAAGGTACAAAAGCCGCCTCACAAGCGCATACCTTTCTCCCTTGGAGCAGAAGTCATCGTACTCCACTTCAAGATGCTCCTTGGTGTTCGCTCTCCGATATCCTCTATTGACAATTTCACGGTAGAGGCTGACCAGGGTCCATGACTGGCCTAACTCGGAACTTGAATTCCCGCTCACATGCAGGTTTGGTACTTGGCTCTATTCACGCTTGTTACGGCAAAATCGTATCTACGAACTTATTAGTTTAGCATTATATTCTCCATGATATTTGGCATATTTTATCATATTTATTTGGACTAACCTATTAATAGTTGTAAGAGTGTGTAAATTCTTTTTTTCCACTTGGATGTGTAGGAGTTATTTGGATATTTCACAAATCAGAAAAGAACGCTTTATGAATTCATACTTTCCTCAAAAAAATCCCCACCCGACAGTTTTAAAGATTGCCATGGGACATGCTGAAGATGATGTCAAACGAAAAAGTTACAACACGAAAGTTGTAAACAAAATTGTGCTGCCAATTCACATCTCACAACTCCCAAAGGGAGTCTCGGTGCGAGCTGTGCGTCCATTTTACTGAGGGTTTAGTACTACCTACGGGGTTGACTTTAACTATTTTCATATTTGATGAATTCGACCATGGTTTGAACATATGAACTAATGGGGACGGAGAGGATGGTTAATGGTTCTAGAGGTGCCCAAGATCTCTTCAATCAAAAGGTCATTGATCGGAAGACCAAAAATCATTATCCCGGTCTATTTAAAGAGAAGAAACCCTAACTTTTGAGAAGGCCAGCCATTATCACAAATTTCCCTCCACTTTGGCTGCCATTTACAAGGGGATGGCTCATGTAGAACAACAAGGAGGCATTGAGGAAGAAAGCCTAGGGGCGGTGCTCCCCTGGCCAGCTAGCCGGTCCTCGCGTCATGGAGTCGCCTTCACCATGATCTCCATCACCAGTTATTACCTCTCGAGTCTTGACAATGGTCCACTCTCTCGCAATACTCTGCAATACATTTATCCAACATGGTTTTATGTTATATTTTTTTTACCGATGATCTGTTGCGTCTATATTATATCTGAGGTAGTTCCTTCTCGTCATATGGTTACTTGGTGGATCATGATGATTGATTTGAATTATATGTTGTTTTGTTACTGTCTTTTGATGCCCATCATATGAGAGCATGTGTGGATCCCACCATATGGTTAGTACTATGTTGAGAATATATATAAATGGCGGCATGAGTGACAAAATATCTCGTCCGATTATAGAGATTGAAGCATCCATGAATGAAGGGGGACCATTATACTCCCTCCGTATTAAAATATAAGATGTTCTACCTACTTTTGACCCACATGTATCTAGACATGTTTTCTTGCACTAAAACATGTCTAGATACATGTGGAACAAAAGTAGGTAGAACATCTTATATTTTGATACGGAGGGAGTATATTGATATTAGGGTTGGGATTTACCTTATCGAATCTTCTGGTATTTTTGGATCCTTGCTAGGGGTTCCAACCATAAGTACATGTAATTAATATAATTAATAGGTCTTGCAGGACTGTTAGCTGAGGTCTTTTCCACATATAAAACTGTAACGCCGATGATCTGTCTAGTAATTTAGCTAATTGACTATGGACAATTCCGCCAAACTTGTTAACGATATTCCACACTTGTTATTCTTAATTTTATTTATTTTTACATTATAACAACCAATTTTTTTTGTTATCTTGCAAAAGCTATCCTTTTATACTCGCAAAATACTTCTAGTTTTATTTCTTAGCTAAAGCACATAGATTTAGCACCTTGTTGGGATTTGACACTCTTATCTATAGAAAAGGTTATAATAGATTCCCTACACTTATGGGTTATCAACGCTTCCCAAATTCTTGTAGTGCAACGGATGGCCATTGCCCCATGGCTATCCGGGCACGGCCTAGCACCGTCGTCGTCAGGCACGTGAGAGCCTCTGCTGGAACCACCTACAGGAACATCTCCTTTCGCTGCCATTGCCTCCTCAACGTGGGGAGGAGCATCTTGGAGGTGTCATGGCGGAAAAGACAACTAATCGTTTTGCTAGAGTAGAAAACATATATCTTGATTGCAGCTTCGTTGTTTAATTCCTATATATTTCTTCTCATAAGTATGTTTATTTTTGTATTACGTAATTGCTTCTAAAACTTTGAAATGATTGAATATTTAGATTGTGTTATACTGAGAGAGAAGTTTGTAAATTCAGAATAGTAATTTTACATAATAGCCTTGCATGCATGTGCACAGTTATTAGTCCACGAAAAAGAAACAGAAGAACCAATAGCCACCTTCCACAAATGCATCACACATATGGTCACTACTCATAGTCAATATGTCCTACCAAGCAGGTAAAGCTGGGGATTGTTGTTTTACGAAAACAAACCATATAAGGCCCAGTTCTTTTGGAGCTTCTCAACAGCTTCTAGGTGGAAATAAGTTTAAGCCCAAAAAAACTCGATTTTGAGCCGTTTCCTGTTGAAGCCAGCTTCAGCCCATTCTTCACAGTGGGGAGAAGGTGGGATACCCCAACTTCCCACACCCGTCCGTGGCTTCCCGCAAGTGCATCGAATCGTTCTTTTGCCTTGCCCCTGTTTGACATACAAATTACAGAGAATTGCCACCGCACTGACTGAGCCGAACCGGCCATTTTGTTTCCTCTCTTCTCTCTCTTCCCGAAGCGAGCGGATTTTCTTTCTGCCTTTCCTCTCTCCCGAGCGAGCGAACGAGGCGACCGAACTAGGGTTCCGTCACCGCAGCCATCGCCTCTGGCACCGCCACCGCCTGTGACCACTCGCGGCCACCCCTTACACCTGTTCGGCCCGGATTGAGGCGTGGTCGAGCTCGCCGGACGGGGGGTCGTTCTGCTACGGCCTTCTACTGCTCTCTCCTCCCAGATGTGGATGCGCTTGGTCGCTTGGACGAATCTGGCCAGTCACCACCCACCTCAGGCGTTTGCTGCTGCCAGCCTGCCACTGCCTCCTCCTACCTCCGGCTGAGGTCGATTTGCTGGCCGTACGTGCTCCAGCTGAGGTCGATTTGCTGGCCGGCCAGATTTCGGCAGCCGCCTCCCACGTTCGGCCGCCCCTCAGTACTGCCGGCAAGAGCCCTGCTTGCCGTGGCTCCTCCGGCCCGGCTGCTTGAGGGTGCGGGCCAGCTACCAGACCACGTGAAAGCCGTGGATAGCTACCAGGCCCTCACGATAGTACGATTCATGGATGCAGTCCTCCAGTGCATATGCTAGTCAATAGAATTTGTTGGGTCTTATCAGATACGTGCATCTCTAGTTCATGGCCTGGAATCGATATCATTATTCTACACATATGGTGTATATTGCAGCGCTTTGTCAAACTAACTGAAACTTGCTTATCCATGGATGTTTCACATTGTTATATTAATTGTTTTATCTACAAGGGATTGTGTGTCTACAAAATATGCAAAGCAAAAAAGTAAGAAATAACTATAAACTAGTTAATTAGAACATAAATCATCCTATGGTCATTACAGACTTTTCATCGTACAGTTCATCAGATAAGCTAGGACAGTGGAAGACCAAAAGAACTGGACTACAATTTCTCAGGGGCTTAATTCCACTGCTGTTTCTCTGGACAGCTCAACCACAGTTGGCTTATGCATAAGCCGGAGCCGAAAAGAACTGGGCCTAAAGCTTCCCAAAGAGATCTTATATTTTGACTAGCAATATGCCCGTGCGTTGCAACGGGTGAGAAAAACATTGTGTTTTGGGCCTTACAAAGTAAACTCTCATTTGTACAGCCGCAGTAAGTCACCGAAACAATTTGTATATCCTGAACTCTGTAGAAAGAGCGCAAAAAAATTGCATCCCACAAATGACATCCACACTAATCCTGGTATCCAATTCACTGCATGACAGATGAACATATACCGCCCATCAGAATATATAGCAGAAGGTAGGGAGAAATTTTATCAACCAAATCGTGCAAGCTTGAAGACGGCAGGGAATATATTCACTTGCCATCGTTCGGCTTCTTTCTCTTCAAGTCTTCATCTTCTCACTAACTTCTGATCATCCATTAATTTCATGACCATGCCTCTCCTCCACTTCCGCTGATGAGCATTCTTGAAGCTAAAGAATGCAATGCACCAGGAAATCTTTTCTTTCACATGCTACATGCCAATAGCAACTCACTCGATTTGACTGAATAAATAGCATGTTTGAAAAATGTCACACAATATGCAGTACCTGTAAGATAAAATTCCTGTAAGTGATAACTTCACAAAACTCTTGAAGATCTAGAAAAGGGATACTACACACCACTCTCGACTGAAACCAGGTGTTGAAGTAGAACATATATAGATGAAAATCACTAAAACTGTGGGGCAATTATCTACAATACAATGAAAAGTGGAAGCAATTAAGCAACAAATATATGATCAACGCTTTCAGTTTTTACTATTTACATAATCTAATTTGGAACAAAATTTGAATTAACAACACCGGAAAAAGGATTACAGAACTTCTATTGGCTTCGTAATAGAGAGTTTAGATTGTATAGACACTATTCAATATTATTACTGAATCAACAATGGGACAAAAACTGGCATGGAATTTTGAAATTCCCCTGCTGTATAGCTGAGCCTGGTATCAATCGCTGGTAGCTAGGATATGCTGATGGGCCGGTAGCTCACCCCCTTCTCTCCTTTGCCCCTCCACTTTGTCGGCTTCCTGCTCCTCATGGCCTACTTCGGCGGTGAGGACTCGAAGGCGTGAGTGACGACTCATTTGGTTGTGATGAAGAACCTACAAAATTTGCAAGAGAATAGTGCATCAATTAGCAATACAACCACATCTAGTAAATCTCTCACGGCTAACAACAGCAGTTGCTACCACACAGCACACCTAAAGCACATGGCAGCAACAGCAGTTGATAAAATATGCAAACATAAATTAGGATTTCTCGGGTAGTAAAGCACACACCAGCGACAACACACATCCAAGCACATCAGCAATACATACAAGCATCAGAAGCACCTCCTCCGATGAGTGGTCAAGCCAAGCAGCGGTAGAAGTATAGTAGCAATAAGCAATGAAAACACCTTCCTTCAAACATACTCCTTGGTCAAAACATTTTATGAAAGCTCTGGTAGAAGAATAAGAAAATACAAACTTCACCAATAATGGAAAAAGGGTGTTTTTGGATTTTGGGCAAAAAATTATTTTAGCGAGGCTTGGCTAGGCTGGCCAACATGACATCATAAATCTCTACTTGTCTCTGACTACATCTGAACTGAAAACAGAGACAGTTAAGATCAGTACAACAGAAGGACAGTTTTTTATCCCTTGGCTTGGCAAACGAGGCATACCCAACAGCATGATCACAAGCCTACATGAACATGAACATACATATTAGACACGATGCAAATACATGTCATGCAATCCATCAAGTAATTCAAGTAAGGGGTCACCTTCAGTAGTTTTTTTGGCCCATGCTAGTAGGATAAGAACTGACATTCTCCCACAAGCTACCATGAGATACTTGGACAAACTACAAAAGGAAGCAACAATAAGAGCACTTCATGTAAACATGGAGCGGGATTAAGGAGGCATAGATAGCTCGGGATTAGAGCAGCAGTAGTTACGGATTAGGGACATAGGGTGATTGCACCATACCATGGCAGGAGGAACTGAGGGAAGGTCCTCAACTTCGTGTCTTGTAATCCTAGGGCCTGGCCGGCCCTTACAGTCTCCCATGTAGATCTCTCGATCTAGGCCTGTGCGTGCCTCCACTCATTTCCCCTCCCTGTGGCGCTGCGCCTCCCCGATCCGCTATCTCCATTATTCCCGCACCACCACCTGCTCCCGGATCCCTCTCTCCGAAGCGGCATGGAGGAGAGAACGAACGTGTGAGGGATGCGGCGGCGGGAGTGAGGATTAGTCGATGGCTGCATTCTCGAGGAGGCAGGTGGTGTTTCTGGAGGACGGGGAACGGCGGCAGAAGGTCGGTGCAAGAGGGGTCATCGGCGAGGCCATGAGGCGTTGGCGTGTGGGCGGGGACGCTCGTGCGGTGGAGGCCTGCGGCGGCAGGGGCGAAGATGTCGTTGAGCCCGACAACCGGCAGGGGAGGTGGGAGGCCCCGGCGCGGTGACTGCGGGAGAGCTTGGTGCCGGCCACGAGGATGAGAAAGAGAGATGGGCGGGGGTCGTCGGCGCTGCGGTTAGGGTAAGATTTGAGCAGGAGGGATCGACAAGAAAATTGGAAACCATAGGTGCGTGGCGTGGGCGGGGACTCGCGAGTGCGGGCCTGGCCCATGGACGAAGCGAGCGCGAGGGGCGACGTACCATGATGTTGGACGAAACTAAATGACGAAGTGCGGGATGGCAGACTAAGGAACCAAATACTTTTTTTAGATTTTTTTTTTTTAGATAAAGGGAGTTTTTATTACTTAAAGTTAAGCATTACACCCAGCCTCTGCATAACAAAGATGCACACAGCCAAAACAAGTCTGTAGTACGAAAATAAAAAGGCGAATTACATATCAAAATGAGAAATTGTAAAAACGCCTATAGTGGTGGAGGGCCGATCCGCAAATTATGCTGCCATCCATGTAGGGATAAAAAGTCTCTCGCCGTATCCTCCAGTCTTGTACACACCTCCATAAACAGGTCTCGATGCCCCACACGTTGCAACTGAGACCACGAACGGAGTGTAGCAGTAGTCCTGTAGATAACCTGCATAAGAGAGCAATTTTTATCAGTAAAAACCTTGTCATTTCTACATAGCCAAAGCGACCATATTACGGCAAGCGCTGCCACCCTAATAAGTTGTTTGAACCTATTATCCACTCCATTCAGCCAATTGCCAAAAATATTAGCAATGCTTGTAGGTGGATAAATAGTAGAACCTATCTGGATGATGGACCATATAGAACTAGCAAATTTGCACTCGAAAACAGGTGTTTGATTGTCTCATCTTTATGACAGAAGACACACTGTTTACTCCCATGCCAATTGCGTTTAGCAAGGTTGTCTTTTGTAAGAATTACTCCTCGACGAAGATACCACGCAAAAACTTTGTTTTTAAGTGGAATTTTCATCTTCCAGATTTTCTTATTATTATCTACGGGCACATCCGGCTGAACGAGTGCTGTATACATGGAGTCCACGGAGAATTTACCGCAATTGCGTAAATTCCACCGAAACTCATCGGTCCCTTGAGTCAAATTGACATTAGCGAGTCGCTGGAGCAACTCATGCCAAGATGCCAACCTGGGTCCAACAAGATCTCTTCTGAACGTCACATTGGTTGATTATCAACCAATACTTGAGCAAGCGTATCACTCTTATGACGTCCTTGGACTATACCATATAACGCTGGATATTGTTCTCGGAGTGGGGTAGTACCCAACCATGTATCCTCCCAGAACCTTATCTCAGACCCATCCTTAATGGAGAAAGAGCCATATGGGAAGAAGAATTTCTTCGTCGCCATTAAGCCCGCCCAAAAATGGGAATCACCTGATTTCCAAGAAACCTGTGATAGCGCTTGAGCCTATGTATTTTCTCCTAAGAAGGGTTTGCCACACCCCCTCTTCGTCAGTAGCTTGAACAGCCACTTACCAAGAAGAGCTCTATTCTTGACCTGAAGGTCATGAATGCCAAGACCACCATGGTCCTTAGGGCGGCACACTACATCCCATTTAGCCAACCGGTATTTCTTTTTTTCACTATCCCCTTGCCAAAAGAATCTGGATCGAAAGTAATCCAATCGATGCAAGACTCCCTTTGGTAGTTGAAAGAAAGATCATATACAGCACCATATTAGTTAGGACTGAATTTATGAGCACCAATCTTCCCCCTAAGGATAATAATTTTCCTTTCCAGCTACTTAGCCTCTTTTGTAGTCTTTCCTCAACATGTTTCCATTGAGCTATCGTTAGCCTCCTAAAGTGAATTGGGATGCCGAGATAGTTAATTGGAAACTGGCCAAGCCCACAGCCAAATAATTCGGCATATTGGACCGCCTCCTCTTGGGCGTCGCCAAAACAAAACACTTCACTTTTATGGAAATTGATTTTTAGACCGGAAAGTTGCTCGAACGCTGATAATATTAATTTCAGGTTTCTTGCCTTCTCCATATCATGTTCCATAAATAGAATTGTATCGTCGCGTATTGTAGAATGGATAATCCGCCATCTACTAGATGCGGTACCACGCCAACAATTTGCCCATCGGATTTTGCTCGCTCAATGATTATGGCTAACATATCAGCAACTATATTAAACAATATAGGTGATAATGGATCGCCTTGCCGTAATCCCTTTTTTGTCTGGAAGTTTCTACCAACATCGTCATTGACTTTGATGGCGACACTTCCTCCAGAAACGAAATTATGAATCATTGCGCGCCACTCAGCTGAAAAACCTTTCATTCTGAGTGTTTGTTGCAAGAAAGACCACTTGACTTTATCATAAGCCTTTTCAAAGTCAATTTTTAGGATGACTCCATTAAGCTTTTTCCGATGCATCTCATGAACTGTTTCATGTAAAATCACAACTCCATCAAGAATATTGCGACCTTGCATAAACGCCGTCTGAGTGGTCTCACAACATGATCAGCCACCGAGTTAGCCTAATAGTAGCGGTTTTAGTGAATATCTTGAAGCTAACGTTAAGAAGACAGATAGGCCTATATTGCTGAATCCTTTCTGCTCCATTAACCTTTGGCAACAAAATTATCTCACCGAAATTTAGGCGAAACAACTCAAGATGTCCAGCATGTAAATCCTGAAACATCTCGAGCAAGTCCGATTGGATTATGTCCCAGAAAGTTTGATAAAACTCTGCGGGAAAACCATCCGGACCCGGTGCTTTGTTGTGTTCCATTTGGAATACCGCCTTCTTCACCTCCTCCATAGAGAAAGGAGCAGTCAGATGGACGTTTTCCTGATCGGAAACCTGCGGGATATCATCTGTTTGGGTTTCGTCCAGCGAGAAATTATCTGCATCGGCTCTCCAAAGAGATTTTTATAGTACTTCGTGATATAGGATTTCAATTGCTCATGGCCTCAATCGTACCCTCTTCCTGGATTAAAGAGTGGATGAGTTTCTTTCTATGTCTTCCATTAGCAAGACTATGAAAGTATCTCGTATTCGCATCTCCTTCCAGAATAAATTGGGCCTTTGATCGTTGGTACCATTTGCTCTCTTCACGAAGAATACCCGCCATCTCGGCATTAGACGATTTTTTAAGTCGATCTCTGCGAAGATAGGGGTCTAACTTCCGCAGCAGCCTCTAGTTCATCTATAATAGATGACAACCGGAGCTTCTCATTTTTTAATTGCCCAACCATATGTCTCGCCCAACCATTCAGGTGTTTGCGCAATGCGCTTATTTTATTATTCCACCTTTGGATTGGAGTTAGACCAGGCACCGGCCTTTCCCACACTCTCTTTACCATATCGAAAAACCCATCCCTATGCAACCAACCCAATTCAAATTTGAATTGGCGTTTGCACAATGGGTTAGGTGTTCCCGTGGTTAGGAGTATGGGAGCATGATCTGACAAAGCTTCTATACGTTCGAGGACCCGTACTGAGACTAGTGGGTATTTAATTTCCCAATCCGAGTCCATCAATACACGGTCCAACTTCTCGTATGTTGGCTCTGGGAGGCAATTAGCCCAAGTAAATTGCCTCCCAATCATCGAGACTTCTCTTAGACTAAGACTGTCAATAACAGCATTGAATAAGAGAGGCCATCTGTTGTCAAATCTCCCTCTACTCTTCTCATGTGGAAACCTTAGCAAGTTAAAATCACCCCCTATAATTATAGGATATGGGTTATCTTTAGCTAGGTTCACCAATTCTCTGAGAAAAGCAGGTTTATACTCATCCTGGGCAGCACCATACACAGCGACAAGAGTCCATGTGAAATTGTCAGCCTTGTTACGGATGTGGACCTTAATATGAAAGTCACCTTCCGAACTAGCCAGCACATCCATGGTCTCTGTTCTGACGCCTAATAAAATGCCCCCAGACCTGCCACGTGGCGGACGAGACCTCCAAGTGAAATCTACTCCACCAGACAAGCGGTTTAGTAGACTCGCTGAGAAGTCCCGTTTACCGGTTTCGGAAATTCCCACAAAGTCCAATCGATGATCCCGAATAAGATCAGCAATACGAGCATGTTTAGCCAAGTCACGAAGACCTCTGCTGTTCTCGAATATGCCATTCATTGGGAAACAATTGGAGGTGTGGACAACTTCGCCTTTTTCCGTGGCGTTTTATTATTTTTCTTATGAGAGTCGGCTTTGGATTTGCGGTCCGATGCTTTCAGATCATATAATGAACTCAGCACGGCCTCATCTAAGCCACCCTCCGATACATCGCCCACTAGATGTGAGAGGAGCTGGACATCAATTGTGTCATGTTGCTCCTCCTCATCCATGTGAGTAGTATCCGACTTGCACGAGACTTTTGGGGTGACTGTTAACCGGTCATATTCCAATCGTCTTAGTGCATTAGTCGACATAGCAATTTTTTCAACATTATTACCCAAAGAGAAACCTACCCTATTCAACTTATCATAAATACTTGAATTTGAAAATGGAAGGAATGACTTTGGGGATTGGTGCATACCATCGATGTCGAGTTGTGCACCGCCTTGCGCCTCATTGCTCTCGCCATGGAGTCCTCGTCCGTGGCGGATGACCCATCCACCGCCACGGCGTGCCTGTCGCTCCTCCTCAACGGTGTCGGCACAGGGGAGGGCGTTGGTGAGGTATAGCCCTCCACCCGCGTCGAGAAGCGTTCCGGCGCATCCGGCACAGCCGCAGGTACCGGAGAGACGACCTGCTGCGTGGTCGCGGTCGAGTGCAGCTGCTGGTCCGGCGAGAGGACAGCAGCTGCATCGCCACCAACAGCAGTGGCAGCCTGCAGTCCCGCCGTGAGCGTCAGGCACCCAGCCACCGATTGCAGCCCAGCACCAGCTCCAGTCGGGCCAGTTGCTCCGCACGGCCCAGCAAGTGCCAGCGTCTCCACTCCCGCCGCGGGCGGCAGGTAACCAGCAGCCGCACACGGCCCAGCGGAGCCTGGCCTTCCCGCCTCCTCATGTGCCAGCGGCCAGAGCCCATCAGGAGCAGCCGGCGGGCTGTCCAGGCCATCCCCGCGAGCAAGCGCCCCGGCGACAGTGAGGAGCCCAACACCATGGCCCGAGAGTCAACCAGTTCGCTGCAGCTCCCAGAATCGCAGACAATTTCCTGAACCTTCTCATCAGTATTCTTCCCCACATTTCCTGACAGAAACAGCTGCGCCACAATTTCTTTTCCGCGCGGGGTTTGCGGGTTTTTGTTGAACGGAGTCACCGCCACGATAGGTGCCTCTCCCGCCTCCGCGATCAACCCCAGCGTCGCACCTCCCGGTCCTGAAGCATTAGCTTGAGGCATGAGAGTGTCTCCATCTGTGGTGTTGGGTGGCCCGTCCTTTGGATTCTCATCCGTGTCTTTCTCCTCAAGACCTTTAGCATCATCGTCCTTCTCGTTCCGCTTCCAAATGAAGGGCACGAAGTCTGGATCGACGACATAGTCCGCCGCCTCCTTGGTGAATCGGAAGGAATACCCCTTAAGTAACAGGAAGGCATCGGACTTAACTTCTCTTGTCTCGAACAGCTCGGGGTTGCGAATGGCCACCAAGATCCTAGCCACGTTGTGACGCCGGAGAGCCAATAAGTCCACATCCAAGGTCTTGCCAATGAGAGTTCCCACAGCCCAAAGACCCAGAAAATGGCGCACTGAGTTCGGCACCCCAGTCACATGCACCCAAGTTGGAGTCAATTCCGCCACAGGCTCAACATCCTCCGGCTTCCAGATGTCAATGGATATCACCGTCTGCTGTTTTGGCACCCCTAGTTCGGAACCATTCATCCTCTCCAAGTCCGCCATAGAAGGAAAATTAACCAAGAAAGTGTCGTCCTTGTACTGGGTGTGTGGTATGGCTTCCCAGCGCCATGCAGTCTGCAGCGGACAGTAGCGAGCAAGCATGGTCTGAACCACTTCTGCCGACACTGGTTCCCCGGTCACCGTCACCACAGCCACGGGGGTTGTACTAGCAGCCAACTGCGGTCGAAAGACACCGTCCGGCAAGTGGCTGAACAATGTGTCCGCACATCCGATGCCCGCCATCCCAGCATATGGCTTCGGCACCCTGAGGATTGGGCACCGGAGCGTCGGGTGCACCACCCTATCACAGAAGTAACAGTACCTATCAATAGAACACTCCTTCGTGCTGTGGGAGTCAATCTGGCAAGTGGCGCATCGCTTCCTCTTCGCCGCATTAGTCACCCCTGCGGTCGCCATAGCATCCATCGAAGCAACCGTGGCCGGCGTAACAGCCCCAGCCCCGGCATTTGCCTGACTAGACTCCGCCGCAGCTGCGGACATCGGTTTCTTCTTCTTCTTGCCTTTCTTTTTTGGAGCAGCCGTACCGACGACGAACGGCACTGTCGTGACAGCAGTCGGGTTGATCACCGGCGGCGCTGCTGGAGTAGGCGCCACGGGAACGACCACGGGGCGCACCGCCGGCGCGGTAGCCGGCGCCGCAGCAGCTCGCCCTGGCGCAGCGGACCTCCCTGGAGCATGCACCGATGCCGTCACGTTTGCCATTGCCACTCCCGTACCCGGACCAGCAAGGCGGCCGAAGAGCATCGGCGGTCTGGTCTGCGGTAGTTGGGCAGGTGCTTGGTACGATCCTTGAGCGCCACGTCCCGGCTGTCCCCCCGAGCTTCCTTGTCCTGCCATGGCCACCGGCGGCGACGCCGCGACCTCCGCGAACGAGCGCGAGAGAGGACGCGGGGACCAAGCGGGCGGGCACGGCATAGGCTGGCCGGGCGTAGACTGGCTGGGCGTAGTGGTGACCGGCAAGGAGGACGATGGCGGCGGCGTGCTGGGGCGGGCGGAGGCGATGACGGCGCTGGAAGATGATGCGATCGAGCTGATTGGCTTCCAGAGCCCAGCCAATCGACGAACAAGATGCTCCCAGGGCGATGGGCGGACAGGATCGTCCTGCGGGCTGGGCCCAGCTGTCGGCGCACTTTCAATTTCGTTGACCGCCTCCCCGGTGCGATCCGCTTCCACCGGATCGGGCGTCACCGCCGCTTTGCTGCCGTCAACCTGAACTCCGGCCACCGGCAGAGGCGGCATGAACATCCCCAGAACGGGCGTAGGCGTGATCCTTGGCCGTGGGATGGGGCCCCGCCATCCAATCCGCACCGGCCGTGTTATGACCGCGCCCACGGATGCCGCCGGAGACGAGGTGTTGCCGCCTCTAGCGCCACTGGCCTTCTTCCCCGACGATGGGCTCTTCGGCATCCCCAACTCTGGTACCGTCTCAGCCGAGGGTGGCGAGGCTGAGCGCCTCTCCCACGTCCGAGATGCCAGGGTCGGGAAGCCGATTTCATTCCAGAATTCCTGTTGGAGCTCTTCGTCGGATCGCCGGCCCTTCCTCGTCACCGTCGTCCAGCCCTGTTGGCCGGCCCCTTCTTCCTCCTCCTCCACTAGAACTTCCATGGCGGATTCGAACGGAACCTCCGAGAGGCAGTCTTCCTCCTCGCTCGCGTCGCCCACGTCCCCCTCGCTCGCGCCCTCCTCGAGAAGACAGGAGAAGCGCGATCCAGCCGCCGGGAGAGGTCGTCCATCGCCGGCGACAGGCCTTGGGGCGGCAGAGTTAGCAGCCGCCGCCGCCGCCGCACCGCGACGGATCCTTGCTCCATCTCGAGGTGCTGGGTCTGGCTCACCTAGATCCTGGCGGCGTAGTGCTACCAAGTAACTAGATTCACGTTCCAGTAGAAATAACTAGATCCCAAGGAACCATCAGGTAACACCTGAGAAAGATTAGCAAGCTCGGCGGATGCTTGAGATTTGGTTAAACTATTTCTTACCAAATAGATAGGAGAGATACGGAGCAAGTAGTACATATTTTGTAAGGCCAAAAAGGAAAAAACTCACCAACACAGGCACCAAACTATGCCTAAGGGACAGGGCACACGTATTGTACATTCACATGCTTTCAGTCGTGTCAATGTAGCTAGGGAAGTCTGAACCTATATATGTTGACACCAGGAGTGTCATCTTGTTAGCATCAAATTTCTCCAATGCTTCCAATGTTTTATTCCTGATGTTAACAACAAGTAGATATGCATATGGTCTTGGGTATTCGAACTTCGTCGAAACCATTATGTGAACTACATCATCATCACTCAAACTCAGAGTTGGGCTGCTGCATATCACTTGGTTCCAAGTAATTCTCTTAGCCTCCTCCTCAAATATTTCAGGCAGTAAAAGCTGAATCTGATCCATTAAAATCGAGTCAGTGATGGAGATATCATCTGTGTGAACTGTGTAGCCCTCGTGCCAATCTAGCGAAGAAACCATCCTGCTCCATATGGTGGTTGTCCATCCTTGATTGGCAGTATCCCCAAGGGTCTTCATCTCAAGGAATTTGATCAAGCCATTCACAGCAGCAACATCTCTGTAAGGCCGTGGATCGATATGATTCAACTCCCAGCCGAACTCGGAGAAATCGACGCTCGGTTCCACCGGCCATTGCATGAGAGGCATCAGCGGGTTCTCGTCTAGCACATTACACAGCAGAATACCGTTCCAAAGATCGACCCAACCGAGCACCCCACCTCCAACCGAGATCACCCTACTAGCTTGATGCTCAACTGCCATGAGATAGTCCGTCTCCGAGTCCCGGGCCAGCAGAGCCTCCTTAGTGGTCCATGATTTGCTCTCGGACCAGAACACCCTAAGACTGAAATTCATGCTGCAGGCTCTGTGATTGAAGCTTGAATCAGGAAGAACGACGGCATAGTGTTCGCTCACGCCGCCATCACTAAGGGGCAGTATGCCGACCTGCTTGTGGTCGTAATCGCGAGGATAGGGCATAGGGATAAGGTCCAGCCGTGGTCTGCCTGGGCCTGCCTTGTAGACGAAGTAGTCATGGAACCCGTACTGGTGGTTTGCGCCGACGGTGAAGGAGATGACTAGGAGCACGAAGGCCTGAGCGGTGCTGAGAATGAGGGGATCTCCGATGAAGTTGTGGCTCTCGTTCCGACCGGGGCAGTGGACGATGAAGAGAGAAACGCCAGGCGGGTCGGCGAGCTCGAAGGATACCTGGACGGGGAAGCCTCGGCTAGTCAAGGTTTCGGCCGTAGTAGCGTTTCTCCGGCGGCCGATGCGCGATATAGTGTCGACGAGTACCCAGGGGCGGCTTTTGCAGGATTCGGAATTGCTGGCACGGTGGTTCTGCATGGCGGACGGGCGCTCCATCTGGACGGAATTGAAGGAGGAGGCGGTGGAGAGGAGGCAAAGATTGGAACATATGAGCGTCGGGATGGATTGGTGGCGACGGCCTAGACTGGTTCCGAACCCGGGTCGAATCTGCTGAAATATTGTTGAAATATTAGCATATAACAATTCCAGAAAAATCCCTAAAGGCCCATGCTGTCATGCGGTCAATTGAAATGTTTGTCTTAATGGAAAATAAATATGAGTTGAAACGTCTGTCTTAAATGTTCTTAAGTACGGGAGTTTTCAGAATTCATTGAGAGCTGAAACCTCCGTCTTAAGTGCTATTAAGTACGGGAGTTTCAGAATTCATTGCGCTTAATGGAGAATGAATTTGAGCTGAAACGTTTTGTCATAAATGCTCTTAAGTACGGCCGTTACCGGTCTCTTAATTCTCCTCTTAATAGCGTGTATTTCCGTTGGACTTCGGTCTGCGTGTGTGTGCCTATATAAGAGAGGTCGCTCCTCTCAAGCGCATAACACAACACAAACATCTGCTCGCGCCGCCACCATCGTTCCACATACTGTTGCTGTCATCGCTGATCACATCCCGTCCACCGCGTACACGGCTGACGGGAGAGCAGGCCTCCGAAACTCCGCCTCTCCAGATCCTGTATGGGAGAGGGGCGATTAGGTTTTTGGGGAGCGTCTCCTACGCGACTGCTCGCTCCCATTTATCTGCATCAACTACGTCCGCGCCGCCTTCTTCATCACCATGGCCACCGACGCCGACAAGGCTGCTGCTGACAAGAGGATCGCCGACGAATCCACCGCCTCTGCTGCTGCGGCCAACTGGCCTACTGGAGGGTATAATATGTTTATCCCTCTTCTGATTATTTCCATGTCTGCAGTATTAGGGATATGCGTAGATGTTTCTACTATCTGTCTAGCACGTAGTTTTATCATCAAGTTTCAGTATGTCATTAGCACTACTTTTGTCATGTTCATGATTTATTATTGGATTAATTTAATCGAACAATTGCCTAAATTCTCAGCAATCCAAAAACCTAATATGTGTAGGCATTTTTCGATCCAAGGTTTTGCTGCTGCACTGAAACCAGACCCGTTTACGGGGACATATTTTAAGCGTTGGCAAACCAAAACCACCTTATGGCTCACTGCGATGAACGTGTTCTGGGTCGCCGGTGTTACTCCACTAGTACAGAACGACACATCGGATACCCCTCTATGGAAACAGCAGGCGTTAGGCGACGGAGAATCGCGCTTTCCGCGCGGCCAGTGCGTACAAACCTGACCTGGGCCGTGGCTGGCCCGTCAACATAGGTAACGGAGAAAGTATTAACTCCGTTACCCATAGTATTGGCAACGGTCTTAATTCTGGCTCCGTTTCCGATATGTGCCTCTATAGCAACGGACACTTTTGTGTGTCCGTGTGCAATGTGGATACGTTCCATCTTCTTGGAATTCGATGCGAGCGGAGTAACTGCTATGGCGTAGTGGCGTAGTGACGCCGCGGCACCGCCCACTACTCCTTAAAAACCCACGATCTCCCTGCTATCTCAGTACGCCACTTCGCCGCAGCCATGGATACTCCTAGCAACTCCTCGGGCGTTCGCCGCAGCAGTTTCCCGCTTTCGCTGAATTGGAACCGCGTCATCGTGCCGGAGGCCGTCGCGCAGAGGCACTGGCAATATAGGAGGCCAGTGCCCTGGTCAAATGTTAGCCTCCCCGCTGGCTGGCGCGTCAACCACAGGAGGGTGCCTATGCCGCCGGAAGAGGACGCGGGATCCTCGGGCGCCCGCGACCGCAGCCGCTCGCCGCGGCGGAGAGACACTCGTCCGCGGTCGCCTGGATGGAACCGCGTCATCGTCGGGCAGGCCGTCGCGGAGCGGCACTGGCAATATAGGAGGCCAGTGCCATGGTCAAAGGTTCGGCTACCCGGTGGCTGGCACCTCAACCGCGCGTCGGTGCCTATGCCGCCGGAAAGAGTTGAGCTGCTTCAGAGCCGCCGGCTCCTCCTCCCGCCGGAGCTGCGCGACGATCCTGCCTACGACGACGAGATGTGGGAGGGGCGCACGGGCGGTGATGACATCGTCGGCGAGGAGCCGCGCGACGACACGGACGACTACGCGGCTCTCCTCGCATACGAGCAGGAGAAGGCGGAGGGCGAGGAGTAGTTATAGTTATTTATTTTTATGTTCTTCAACTTCAATACTAGTAGAGATCAGTATAAGACCAGTGTGTCAGTGAAAAAATCAAAGGAAACGGTTGTTTATACCCTCCGTTTCCGATGTTCTACCTATAAATGCGCCCTTCACACAACCCTAAACTCTATCGCTCACTCTCAGCCTCACTCTCAAAGTGTGGCGGCGTCTCCACGCAGCACCAGATCTTAGCTCCACCGTGGCGGCGCGCATCTCTCTCCCTCCGACCGTGGCGGCGCGCATCTCCCTCCCTCCGACCGTGGCGGCGCGCATCTCCCTCCCTCCGACCGTGGCGGCGCGCATCTCCCTCCCTCCGACCGTGGCGGCGCGCATCTTCTTCTCCTCCGACCGTGTCGGCGCGCATCTTCCTCTCCTCCGACCGTGGCAGCGCGTACCCGTTCTTTGCTCCACCCGGGCAGATCTCGTCGCCTGATCTGTAGCTGGAGGGCGCATGGCGTGTCGATCCGAGGACGACGAGGACGACTACGTACTCCCGCCGCCAGATCCAAAGGTAATACATCTATTTGTGACCGGCCGTCGTGCCGACGAACTAGGGTTGTTGTCATTGTTCTGCTTAGGTTTTCTTCCATAGGACACTCATGAACAGAACTAGAACTAGGGTTGTAATACATCCGAGGACGATGAGGACGACCACTGACGGATCCACCTTGAGCCAGCCTGTGCACAGGACACCGGGAGAAGGAATTTTTCTTTGTAAATTAACAATTTTTCATCACATATGCACCCCTAAAAATTGTTTTAAATGTATTGTGGTAACATGTGTGCATCCTGGTTCAATATGTTCTAGCTCCGCCACTGAGGACGACTACGTAGTGTCGCTCGAAAAGAACATAACTAGCACAAATCGGTAGTGTATGAAACTCATGGCTGACTTATCTCCTTTGCAAAATAGATGTACATTTCGGTGACACTGTATAAAAAGCCGGGTCCTTAGCCAAGGTGTGCTTGTCATCCGGCATAATTGTTGGTACACAACAACTATGCAATGGATTTGTAAGTTTGTTATTCTGTCTTATGCATCCTTTTGTGTTGTATGTCCTTTATGCTAGATGTATAGTGAGCTAACATGGAGTCATATATTCTCTCTTTGCATTTCAGTGACCACTTTACAAAAGAGGCACCTTCAGTACATCAGCACTCGCTTATTGCACTATGTGCAGAGCATGGTGCTGATCCGTTTAACTCATTTAAATGAGCTAAATACAAGGTCGGGGACAAAGCGGCGAGTTGATTATATTTTGGCGACACCGTCCAAGAAGAAGATTGAATTCATGAACTCTAACAGCAAGTCATGAAGATAAATTAAGTTGGAAATGACAAGGATAAGTTTAGAGAGGCATGACATAGATAGATTTAGCTAGACATGTCAATGATAGATTTAGAGAGGCATGACATAGATAGATTTAGCTAGACATGTCAATGATAGATTTAGAGAGGCATGACAATGAAGATAAGTAATTGGTTGTCTTGTGATGCAATGTATCGGTGACATTTGTTATACCTTATGAATGAATGAATTTGTTAGCCTTTTTGTGCTTCTGCTGTGAAATTTTAAATGTCCAGTGCCAAATCTATTCCTGCTCTAGGCTTATGAAGAAACCTCAATGCAAACGAGCAGAAACAGAATCTCCGTTACTGATGTTCCGACACATCAGAAACGGAGGTTGTGCACAACCGTTGCCAAACCGACGCCTCATCAGCGACGGTTTTTCGCCTCCGTTACCGATGAGGGCCTTCACATCAGTAACGGGATCGGGGACACGGACCCTTTTTCCGTTTCCGATGGGGTTTTTGGCCCGTTTCCGATGTGTCGTTCTGCACTAGTGCTCCCACTGGAACGATTGCTCCTGAACAGGAGAAGGTGTTTAGGGAGGCCACCGTCGTCTTTGTTGGAGCCGTTCTGAGCGTGATCGGAGATAAGTTGGTTGATGCATATTTACATGTGCGGGTTGCCAAGGACTTGTGGGAGGCGCTCGAATCTAAATTTGGCGCAACCGATGCTGGAAGCGAGATGTACACTATAGAGCAGTTCCATGATTACAAGATGGTTGAAAACCGTTCTGTATTGGAACAAGCTCATGAGATACAGTGCATCGCTAAGGAGCTGAGCTTCTGAAGTGTGTGCTAACGGGCAATTTGTCACGGGATGCATAATCGCTAAGCTGCCTAATTCCTGGAGGAACTTTGCCACTACTCTGAAACACCAGAGCGTGAATTCTCAGTTGAGGATGTCATTGGCCATCTGAGTGTCGAGCAGAATTCGAGAGCAAAGGACTCGCACGGAAAAGGGATCGAGGGAACTTCTGTCGCCAATTTTGTACAGAAGAATTCCAACTTCCACAAGCCCAAGGGGAGACCTAGTGTCCAACAGAAAACCGACTTCAAGAAGAAGGGTAAGAAGCCCTTCAACAAGGATATGAAGAAAGGAGCCTGCTTCACATGTGGTCCAGAGGAACATTGGGCTCCCAAGTGCCCAAAGAAGTTCAAGAAACCAGGACAGGACTTCAAGTCTGTCAACATGATTGTGAGCAACAATGAGAACGGTGCATCTGGGTACGGTAATTTGTTTACTGTATTTTCAGTTTGTCAGTCTAACGATTGGTGGATTGACACGGGTGCAAATATTCATGTATGTTCTGACATCTCAGTGTTTTCTTCTTATTAGGTCACAGGGAACGGATCCGTACTGATGGGGAATGGCGCAAGTGCTTCTGTTCTTGGTGTTGGCACGGTCGATCTGAAGTTTACTTCGGGAAGGATCGTGCAGCTCAAGAACGTGCAGCATGTCCCTGCCATCAAGAAGAATCTCGTTAGTGGCTCCCTTCTATGTAGAGAAGGGTTTAAGTTGGTATTTGAGTCTAATAAAGTAGTTGTTATGAAATATGGACTATTTGTTGGAAAAGGTTATGAATGCGGAGGTCTGTTCCGTTTTTCCCTCGCAGATTTCTGTAATAAAGTCGTGAACAATATTCATTCGAATGTTAATGAAACAGAAGTTTGGCATTCACGTCTTTGTCACATTGGTTTCGGTTGTATGACGTGGTTAGCAAAACTGAATTTAATCCCAAATTTCACTTTAGCCAAAGGTTCTAAGTGTCATTCGTGTGTGCAAGCAAAGCAACCTCGCAAGCCCCATAAAGCTGCGGAGGAGAGGCACCTGGCACCGTTAGAACTCATACATTCTGATCTTTGTGAGATGAATGGTGTGTTGACTAAAGGAGGAAAAAAATACTGCATGATGCTTATAGATGATTCCACTAGATATTGCTATGTATATTTGTTAAGCACTAAGGATGAGGCTCTACACTACTTTACAATCTATAAGGCAGAAGTTGAGAACCAACTTGAAAAGAAATTAAACGACTCCGGTCAGATCGTGGTGGAGAGTACTTCTCCAATGAGTTTGATTCTTTCTGTGCGAAACACGGTATTATTCATGAGAGGACGCCTCCCTATTCTCCCCAGTCAAATGGGGTTGCTGAACGGAAAAACCGTACTCTAACAGATTTGGTTAACGCCATGTTAGATACATCGGGTTTATCCAAGGCATGGTGGGGGGTACTTGGGGCTGTTTGGCGAAAGTCAATGTGCCGATCCCCAAAAATCGTAAGCTTGGAACAAAGACCGTGGATTGTGTTAATTTGGGCTACGCTAAGAATAGCATCGGCTATAGATTTCTAGTAGTGAAATCTGAGGTACCTGACGTGAAGGTCGGTACAATTATTGAGTCTAAAGATGCTATATTCTTGGACGATATTTTTCCTATGAGAGATATGCCAAGCACTTCTAGACAGGAATCTGATGAGACTCCTGAACCTGCCATTCCTATGGAATATTATGAACAAACACATCACGAAAATCCTGAGAAGGATGATGAGGAAACCCTTGGTGGGGGCAAGAGACAGAGGACTGTAAAGTATTTTGGTGATGATTTCCTTGTGTACCTCGTGGATGATACTCCCACTTCTATTTCAGAGGCTTATGCGTCTCCGGATGCTGATTACTGGAAAGAAGCGGTCCGTAGCGAGATGGACTCCATCATGGCTAACGGAACATGGGAAATTACTGAACGTCCCTATGGCTGTAAACCATTGGGATGTAAGTGGGTGTTCAAAAAGAAGTTTAGGCCCGATGGTACGATTGAAAAGTACAAGGCTAGGCTTGTGGCCAAGGGTTATTCCCAGAAAGAAGAGGAAGATTTCTTTGATACTTATTCACCTGTGACCAGACTGACTACCATACGAGTATTACTCTCTTTGGCGGCCTCGCATGGTCTTCTCGTCCACCAGATGGATGTTAAGACGGCTTTCCTGAACGGAGAGCTAGATGAGGAAATCTACATGCAACAGCCAGATGGTTTGTATTAGATGGTCGGGAAGGAAAGGTATGTAAGTTACTGAAATCTTTATATAGCCTGAAACAAGCACCTAAGCAATGGCATGAGAAGTTCAATACAACTTTAACCTCTGCTGGTTTTGTTGTTAATGAAGCTGACAAATGCGTATACTATCGCCATGGTGGGGGCGAGGGAGTTATACTGTGCTTGTATGTTAATGACATACTGATATTTGGGACCAACCTCAAAGTCATTGAGGAGGTTAAGTCATTTCTATCTCAGAACTTTGAGATGAAAGACCTTGGTGTGGCTGATGTTATTTTGTACATCAAGCTACTGAGAGATAATGAGGGTGGGATTACACTTTTGTAATCTCACTATGTTGAGAAGATTTTGAGTCGTTTTGGATATTCGGACTGCAAAATTTCTCCAACACCATATGATCCTAGTGTGCAGATTCGAAAATTCAAAGGCACAGCTAAGGACCAACTGAGATACTCTCAATAATTGGTTCACTCATGTACCTAGCGAGCGCAACATGGCCTGACATCATGTTTGCTGTGTGCAAACTGAGCCGGTTTGTTTCCAATCCGGGTGATGTTCATTGGCATGCTGTTGAAAGAATTATGCGCTATCTGAAGGGTACTGTGAACTATGGACTTCACTATACCGGAAGCCCCTCAGTGCTTGAAGGGTATTGTGATGCGAATTGGATCTCTGATGCTGATGAGATGAAAACCACAACGGGTTATGTGTTTACCCTTGGAGGTGGTGTTGTTTCCTGGAAGTCTTGCAAGCAAACGATCCTGACGAGATCGACAATGGAAGCAGAATTAAAAGCATTGGACACATCTGGTGTAGAAGCAGGATGGCTTCGAGATCTGTTGATGGACTTGCCTGTGGTCGAAAAGCCAGTTCCGACTATCCTTATGAACTGTGACAATCAGACAGTGATTACCAAGGTCAAAAGTTCAAAGGACAACATGCAGTCTAATAAACATATAAGAATGAGATTAAAGCTGTCAGACATTTGAGAAACTCCGGAGTAATAGCGCTGGATTATATCCAGTCGGCTAAGAATCTGGCAGATCCCTTTACTAAAGGGCTATCACGTGTTGTGATAGAAAATGCATCGAGGGAGATAGGGATGAAACCCACATGAGTTGCCATGGTAGTAACCCAACCTATGTGATCGGAGATCCCGTGAAGTAGGACCTGGGAAAACAAGCTAGTGGTTGACTGAGGAGAGTATACTTTTACTAACCCGCTCCGTTGGAGATGCACTACTCTCGGTAACTGTATGGCAGGTTGACGTTTGTCTTAATGTGTTCCAAGTCTTTGTATAAGCAAGACGCTATCCTACAGAGCGATCTTTGGAGGAACACACCTATATGAGCTAGACTGCTGGTCACAGTCTATGAGATTGGGTTGATCTCTAGGAAGTTCATGAATAGGTCAGGAGTGTGACTAATATGCTCCACCCGTGGGGTCAGCCTTCGGTAGCCTAGTACTGGTAAGACGTTTGGTGAAACTATTTTACGCCAAATTGACAATTCAAGGCATAGTCCATTGTCAGTTGTGAAGGAGTGTAGCTATTCGTTCTAGGTGGAACTCAACCTTAACAGGTCTCCACTGAAAATACTGGTATATCAAAATAGTGTTTGGAACAGAGAACAACATCATGGGTCTTTGGGATCTGGTGGGGATTGCTGAAATATCGTTGAAATATTAGCATATAACAATTCCAGAAAAATTCCTAAAGGCCCATGCTGTCATGCGGTCAATTGAAATGTTTGTCTTAATCGAAAATAAATATGAGTTGAAACGTCTGTCTTAAATGTTCTTAAGTACGGGAGTTTTCAGAATTCATTGAGAGCTGAAACCTCCGTCTTAAGTGCTATTAAGTACGGGAGTTTCAGAATTCATTGCGCTTAATGGAGAATGAATTTGAGCTGAAACATTTTGTCATAAATGCTCTTAAGTACGGCCGTTACCAGTCTCTTAATTCTCCTCTTAATAGCGTGTATTTCCGTTGGACTTCGGTCTGCGTGTGTGTGCCTATATAAGAGAGGTCGCTCCTCTCAAGCGCATAACACAACACAAACATCTGCTCGCGCCGCCACCATCGTTCCACATACTGTTGCTGTCATCGCTGATCCCATCCCGTCCACCGCGTACACGGCTGACGGAGAGCAGGCCTCCGAAACTCCGCCTCTCCAGATCCTGTACGGGAGAGGGGCGATTAGGTTTTTGGGAAGCGTCTCCTACGCGACTGCTCGCTCCCGTTCATCTGCATCAACTACGTCCGCGCCGCCTTCTTCATCACCATGGCCACCGACGCCGACAAGGCTGCTGCTGACAAGAGGATCGCCGACGAATCCACCGCCTCTGCTGCTGCGGCCAACTGGCCTACTGGAGGTATAATATGTTTATCCCTCTTCTGATTATTTCCATGTCTGCAGTACTAGGGATATGCGTAGATGTTTCTACTATCTGTCTAGTACGTAGTTTTATCATCAAGTTTCAGTATGTCATTAGCACTACTTTTGTCATGTTCATGATTATTATTGGATTAATTAATCAAACAATTTCCTAAATTCTCAGCAGAATCGTGTGCCAAACTAGCAACTGCGGCCTTGATCACTGTCAAAAAGAACCGAGCACGACTAGGAATCGGTAGAGCTCAAGAGATGGCCCAGAATGTGCGACTCAGGGTTGGAGAAGCTGGGTTAATGACAACATGGAAGAATGATGTTGAGAAGTGATGGTCCCCGAAGAGCAAGGCCTTGATACCTGTAAAAGTAAACGGGATTAGGTTGAGACTCCAAGTGCAGAGTGTATAGTAAGTGGAAGACAGTTTTCCCCACGAGGGGTGACTCGAGGGTTTAATATCGAACTCTCGGGGAATCTGAAGTGGTAGATTTATCTTCTTATCCTTCTTTTGGTTACCTACAAAACAAGGTTAGATGTTTTGGTCCTCAACCTCACCTGTGGTTGTCAAGCACAAGGTGTAAGAATGATATCAGGATAGTTATGCAATGCAAACAAGAAATAAATATGCAATGATGGTGGATGCAATGATAAATGATATTTTTGGGTTTTTGAATGATGTATGCAAGATGAAAAGTATTTTTGTATTTTCGGATTTAATGATGGCTGAAAATAGAAAAGTGGTATATGGTGTTGGAAAGGTGTTTCTTATGATTAAAAATGGACTGGGGTTCATGGTTTCACAAATGCACTCTCTCTTTATAAAGTGGTAGACAATGGAACACACAAGTTAACATATGAGATTGCAACACAGGGTTTGATAACAAGTTACTTAGATATATGGGCATCACGTCCTAACATAGAGATCTTTTGGTTATTAACCTCTCTTATACTCCACCAAGATGCGAACTAAATCATAACACCTCAGTAATTAAGATAACTCAGAGTATAGCATTAAGTATCATGACATGAAGTGAAAATAAGAACATGCTAGATCTAGTCATGGAGTAGTGGCAATGGTCACGCCCACATCCCCGGTAGCATGGTATTTTAGTTTATCCCTAGTGAGGTAACAAAGTAAGGTAAAGATACCAAAGTGGATCGCAGAACTTTCTCTCACGTTCACTGCACTAGCCACCCCCGTTACTCCAACTAATGCACACGTTCCCCCACACACGCTCTCATAAACATGCTTGATCAAAACAAGTAGACAAGAACGGGGTACATAATATGCATCTATACTCATAACTGAAACAAACATTGCAATCTCAAACATATATTAACTCATAAAGATCCACCACAAAGGTATTACAACGGTGACCGTAATCATGTTCAGCAGCTCATACGGTGCTAATTAGTGAAGCTCAAGAGAGGAGAGATACATAAGTTACTTCCACAAACCCATAGTCCAGAGGTGGACTACTCCCTCTTCATCATGGAGACGGTGGAGAAGTCGATGGAGAAGATGGAGAC
The DNA here is from genome assembly GCA_947311845.1 of Poa pratensis. Lineage (NCBI taxonomy): Eukaryota > Viridiplantae > Streptophyta > Magnoliopsida > Poales > Poaceae > Poa > Poa pratensis. The sequence goes on from CAMZMU010000067.1 coordinate 28,951,941, forward strand.
CACGCCGGCAGCGCCCCGCCGGAGTTTTCCCCCTCCAATCTGCAGCTCCTGATCTCCGTTTCGGTGTTTCTGTGTTTGTGCGGCGCTCCTTCCAGAGAACGTCGGGGGACCTTTTTTATAGGCGTTTTTAGGTCAAGACGATGTCGGTGGAGCGAAGATCGACGGCAACGGAGCCACGAGGCCAAACGGGTGGGTCCCACGCGGCCACAGTACCTGGCCGCGTGGGCCACCCCGTTTGGCCTCGGCCTCCGTTTGTTCGCTTCCTTCGCCCACAGGTCTTCTTCCTTCCAAATATTGACGCCCGTAAATTTCCAGGTGATTTCGTTGACGTTTGGGTCCCTGAAACATTAAAATAAGAAAACGGGGTTTTCTGCCTGTGCAGGGTTAATTCCATAAAAATAGGAAATCATGAATATTCCAAAATCATGATAAAACATTGATATAACCCTTATATGATGCAAATATGATTGGAATATAAGCAATTAAAGTGCAAAGTTCATGTATGCATTTTACATGCATCAACATCCCCAAGCTTAATCCATGCTCGTCCTCGAGTATGAAGATGATAAAACTAACATGGACTTTGCAATTTAATACTTAACAATGGATATCAAAGATGATTACTATTGCTACATATAGTCAAATGATTCATTCTTCAAAGGAGTAGCAATATGCAAATAGTTTATGAAGTGATATCAAGTATTCAAGACAAGGATGTTCATTGATAGTTCACAAAGTGTAACATAGTAGCAAGTAATATGGAACACATGTATGCATAATGATAAGTAGAACATCCTACAATGGTCATAGAGTGTAGATGAAAATCTGAATATGATAGGTGTACACTTTGGAAAGATGTATATGTGAGTAGAGGTAAAGCATGCATAAGTTTCATCCAACTTCCAAACTCTTCTACTTAAGTTAATGATTGCAATAAGGTATTCATTGGTGTCAAGCTCTCATTGCCCCTATCATAGCATCTTGAATGATTAAGGTTAAAGTGAAAGCAAATATGAGTAGTGTGCTTGATAAAGAATGGGTTGAATGTCTCATGCCCCTTGAATACAAGTACTTACACCATGTGTTACTCAACTTGGGAAACAAAGCAAGTTCAATTAAATATCATTGTAAGCATAATAGTATCATCAAGAGCGTCAACTGGGGTACCTCTTGTCCCAAGATATGGAACAAGCCCATATCAAAATGACAAGACAAACAAACAAAATGAACAATCTCAACACCCTTTTTATTTACCATTTGGAATAGTTTTTTATTGCAAGGTGTATCACAGAAGGTTCACCATAGTATGTAAGTAAATTTCCACCATGAATGATGCATGGCTTAGATTAGCGGCCCAGGCGTCTCTCTAACCATTTACACAAACTCATTTAAACTCACTCTATTTCCACATTTATTTCAACATGATAAGCATCCATAGACAAAAGCACATGATATCAACTAAATGAGATGAAGAGCGTGTTGAAAGCTTGCCATGTGACAGCACATATGGGCTAACTTCCAACCCAAAACATTCATCAAGCCACAAACATCATAATCTTAATCACAATGGGTCAAGTTTTATTATGCAAATAAAAGAACATTGTGCATCAAGTTCGTGAGAGCTATATAACCAATTTTTTTCCATTGCAATCAATAACATAAACATTTTCATTCAGAGGTAAGATAACACAAACAACATGTTAAACATACTCGGAATAGCATAAAGCCAATAGGTAGATATGGTGGACTCACTGGAATAACTTTGGTTGAAGGTGTTGGAAACAAGTTTTTGCTTGTTGGAGTTTTTGGGCTAGCAAAAGGGAGAAAGTTGACCATCTAGATGCATGCATGAGTGTCCATAGAACTAACTAATCCATGTTAAACCAAGTAAATAACAATCAGCACCAAAACATGAATAAGTGATAGCTCTACAAAAAGAATTTGCAAACTATTACTCATAAACAAGCTCATGAATCATGCAACTATATGTATCATTAAAAATCAAGTCAAACATCCCTTTTCCCAATCTTATAAAAGCATCCAACATATTTCAACCCATATTTCCAGTAGCTCTCTCATATATAATTGATAGTGTGGTGGTCTCTCAAGACTCAAACAAAAACAAAAACGACGCTCCAAGTTTATGCGATAAAGTGTTTCGATCGAAAAACAGAAGTTGGACGTGTGCAAACCGAGAGTGTGTAGGTCCAGCGGGGTTGTCTTCACATCCCCAAGCTTATGGTCTTCACCATCCTTGGATAGCTCTTGGTGCATCTCCTCCAATCCCTGTGAAAAAACTTCAAAACACCGTTTCTCCCATCTCTTTTCTGTGGGGTGCATTAATAGTGATAAACAAATAGGTTCCTTGCTGCATATAATCCTTGAACAAAAATTCATATGACATGTCCAGAAAGTGTATAATGTTGTATGCCTACTCATAAACTCAATTGGATCAAAAAGATTCAACTTAAAAGCTCAAAGCATGCATCAAACAAAATGGGACAGAATCTGTCCAGAAAAACAGCAGCAGCAAAACGTATTTTTCTACCCTACCAAACTTTCTCGAAAAATTCCGAAAAAATTCATGCATACAGAGGATGAAAAGTTGCAACTACAGTTCAAATATGAGCTCATTCGGAGTTACAGAATAAGAATTAAAAATCATACCGTGCACTGACTCGTGCAGGAATAAAATCTCCGAACGCTATAAGCAACTTTTTCAAACCAAAAAGGGTAAAACTTGGCACTTTATTAAAAACTCCAGAACCTAACTAGACACAAAATCTCTTGTTACAGCAAGAGGACACAAAGAAAAATCACACACAAAAATAACCGGGTTGCCTCCCGCAAAGCGCTTTCTTTATAGCCATATAGCTAGGCTTCTTACTTGTTTTTTATTGTGGACGAAGCTCATGAGGGAGCTTGAACTTTGGTGGTTCCCTCTTCCTTGGAAAGTGTTCCATGCACTTCTTGTGTGGAAACTGAAACTTTACATTCCCTTCCTTTGAATCAATGATAGCACCTGTGGTACGAAGAAAAGGTCTTCCAAGAATAATAGGACTAGAGGTTTTATTCCCCATATCCATGATTAGAAAATCCACAGGCACAAAAGTCATATGTAACTCTACCATAACATCACTTACTTTTCCCAAAGCATGTTTAATAGAGTCATCAGCAAGTGCTAGTTCAATAGAGCATTTTTCAAGATTTTTCAATTCAAGCACTTCATATAGTTCTTTAGATAAAACAGAGACACTAGATCCTAGATCAAGTATGGCATGGTGTGTCTCTTTTCCAATAGTTACTACTCCCTCCGTTCCATTATATAATGCCTATTGTTTTCCTGCACGGTAATTAGCGCAGTCGATTATTTCACAAAAAAACCCCTACGAAGGCCCTCCACGATCTCAGAAATAGGAGACAAACATGGAAACCCAACAAACAGATCGCTGAAATCTCTCTGCCGTTATTATCCCATGATTTTCTCCGATCGCCTTCGTTTCCTCTCTCTCCGACGCGCGCCATCCTTTTCTCCCTGCCCGCCTTCTTTTCCTCTCTCCGCGCTCGCATAGCCACAGCACCTCTCCCAAAATTGAAATTTTCTTCCTGACGTTACCCAGCTGAACGAAGCAATAGAATCTTCCTGACGTTACAAGCTTGCATGCGTGAAGTACTTTTTCAGCTGGGAGGGAACCGATATAAAGTCCCGCACATGCGGAAGGAGGTTCTGCAGAGGCTCGGAACTCTCCCGGTGACATTAAAATGTGCTGCTCTTTTTGTGAAGCGTGCGATCGAATCACTGCCGGATGCATAGTCCACTTAGGTTGCGTGCGTATGGTTTTGAATTCTTTTGTGTGAGTTTAATAAGGTACTCGTTCAAGTACTGAAGTTGGTGACAATTTACTGTTTTGTGTGAGTGTAGTAAGGTACTCCTTGGAGTACTGAATTTGGTGTCGATTTGCTCTTTTCTGTGAGTCTAGTAAGGTACTCCTTGGAGTAATGAGGTTCGTGTGGATTGTACTCTGCATTTGCTTTCCCAAAGTTATCAAAGATTTGTTTGCATTATGTTTGCGTGTACTGAAACATAACAGAAGCATGATACTCAATGATAACAGAAGCATGATACTCAATCAGTAACATGTGTTCTTTTACATTCTGGAGTACTAGAACTAAATTGAAATTGTAATCATAACATGTGATCAAAACTCGCCCAGTCTACCTTGACACCAAAAATGAAAAAAGTGCATAATTCGCCCCAAGTATGACTGCTTAAGGACGGTATGTTGGCAGCAAAATTTTCAGCGAGTCCTTAACCACCTGCAACTCGCCGGAATCTGGCTTGACACCAAAATTGAGTTCAATATCATCGCCTTCTTCTTTTTCGGCAACGCCTTGGGCATCATCTGCCTGGCCTTGATCTGCAAAAACCTCGCCTTCTTGTTCCTCATTTGAAATCATGGAAGCTTCAACCTCCCGCTCGATATCTTCAAGTGGTTCAAGAGGTTGGCTCTCTCCGGCAAGAAAAACATCCCCTTCATCCTCCATAGAATCCGGAACCTCCGTATCTTCGGCGTACGTGTCCGGCACGTACCAGGGTAGTTGCTCGCATGAGTCCGGAAATTCTTCCACGTCGGCGACTTGCTCCGGCGAGAAAACGGCGAAGGCCGGACGATCCTTAACCATGGAAAGGGCGGACGCCGGGTTTCCCATATCCTCTGCCATGCGAGACAGCAGGCGTGAGAGAGATGAGAGAGATGCTGCGTGAGAGGGAGAGGATGCCGTGAGAGGGAGAGGATACGTGAGAGAGATAGAGGCTGCGTGGAGATAGGCTGCGTGAGAGAGAGAGATCGGTTCCTGATTCAGTTTCCTGATTTTGTGGACTACATGCGATCTGTTCCATATTTCATGCACGTAGCAAATGGGTGGAAGGGGGTCTTTGCAAAATAAACAGAGCTTTACTCTTACAATTTGAAACAAATGCGAAAAAACAATAGGCATTATATAATGAAACGGAGGGAGTAGTACTTTAGGTATCCACATATCCCCAAGCTTAGGTGGTATCATAGCCTCTTGGTTGTACCTAGCAATCTTTTCTTTCAAGACATGATTAGCAATATAAGAACCAAAACCTGCTTGGTTAGTGTTGATGGAAGGATCACTTGCAAATTTTGTAAGATAGATATTAATTCATGCAAGCTACAATTTTCTAAGTCAAGCAAAGGATCCTTGACTTCATTAAGCATTTTAACTTCCTCAACTTCAACCTCTTTCATTACCCCAATAGATTCTTTAGCAACTCTCTCTTGCTCATGAATGTGTTCCCAAGACTTATTGATAACCTCTTGGCAATATTTTATTGTTTCCTCATGTTTTTGGGCTGTAATGATGCTCTTTAATGATGAGACTTCCTTAGTAAGCTGATCTACCCTTTCAAACAAAGCATCTTGTTTTTCAAACTTAGAGATAAATTCCTTATTAAGCTCTTTTTGGGTAGATATAAAAGATCTAATGGTGTTTTCCAAGTCACTAGAAACATTACCACTAGAAGCATATTTATTTGGCACATATGGGGGTTTATTATAAGAGTTATAATTGTTGTTACCATACCCATTATTACCATAGTTCCTAATGAAGTTGACATCAATATTTTCAGAATTGTTTCCAACTAGTTCTTGCAAAGGAACATTTTCAACACTAGGTTTATTAAGCAAAGCAAGAATAGTATCCATTTTAGATGACAAATCATTAGTTTCTTCAATAGAGTTCACTTTCTTAGAAGGATTAGGTGCCCTATCAGTATGCCATTGACTATAGTTTTGTAAAATGCTTTCCAATATATTTTTAGCTTCTACTATAGTCTTACTCATAAAAGCACCTCCAGCAGCAGAATCAAGTATGTTTCTAGACATGTAGTTTAAACCATTGTAGAAAGAGTGTAATATGGTCCATTCATTAACTCCATGTGAGGGACAAGTTCTAAGCATAAGTTTTATCCTATCCCAAGCCATAGCAACATGTTCATTTTCATTTTGCCTAAAAGAAAGGATGTTGTTTCTATTTTGCAAAATTTTAACAGGGGGATAATATTTCTTAATGAAAGCTTCTTTTAGATCATCCCAAGAATTAATACTACCAGATGGCAAGGAATGCAACCACTCTTTAGCTTTTCCTCTAAGTGAAAAAGGAAATAACTTCAGTTTTAGGATATCACTTTCCACATTTTTAAACTTTTGCATGTCACATATTTCAACAAAGTCATGAAGATGCATAGAGGCATCCTCCATAGCACTACCACCAAATTGTTCCCTAGTTATCAAGTTCAACAAACTAGGACTTACTTCATAACTCTCAGCATTTATCTTAGGTGTGGCAATAGCTCTCGTGATAAATTGATCATTAGGAGTGTTTGTGTAGTCACACAACTTAGTTCTTTCTCCCATTTTAGCAAGTTTTTTTTGGTATTTTTAATTTTTTATGCAAAACTGAAATAAATATGATATGATATGCAATGACACTAACAAAACAAATAAATTGCTTTGTAAGTAAAGATGGATAAGATGGTGCTCACGTAGGTGCAACCTCCCCAAGCTTAGGTGTTAGCACAAGTTGGTGACGTTGACTTTGTTGTGAGATGAATGCGATGATGCACACCCTTGGATAAATCTCTCAGCTACGATTCCCCGGCAACGGCGCCAGAAAACGTCTTGATGGTCCCGAAGAGCAAGGCTTGATACCTGCAAAAGTAAACGGGATTAGGTTGAGACTCCAAGTGCAGAGTGTATAGTAAGTGGAAGACAGTTTTCCCCACGAGGGGTGACTCGAGGGTTTAATATCGAACTCTCGGGGAATCTGAAGTGGTAGATTTATCTTCTTATCCTTCTTTTGGTTACCTACAAAACAAGGTTAGATGTTTTGGTCCTCAACCTCACCTGTGGTTGTCAAGCACAAGGTGTAAGAATGATATCAGGATAGTTATGCAATGCAAACAAGAAATAAATATGCAATGATGGTGGATGCAATGATAAATGATATTTTTGGGTTTTTGAATGATGTATGCAAGATGAAAAGTATTTTTGTATTTTCGGATTTAATGATGGCTGAAAATAGAAAAGTGGTATATGGTGTTGGAAAGGTGTTTCTTATGATTAAAAATGGACTGGGGTTCATGGTTTCACAAATGCACTCTCTCTTTATAAAGTGGTAGACAATGGAACACACAGTTAACATATGAGATTGCAACACAGGGTTTGATAACAAGTTACTTAGATATATGGGCATCACGTCCTAACATAGAGATCTTTTGGTTATTAACCTCTCTTATACTCCACCAAGATGCGAACTAAATCATAACACCTCAGTAATTAAGATAACTCAGAGTATAGCATTAAGTATCATGACATGAAGTGAAAATAAGAACATGCTAGATCTAGTCATGGAGTAGTGGCAATGGTCACGCCCACATCCCCGGTAGCATGGTATTTTAGTTTATCCCTAGTGAGGTAACAAAGTAAGGTAAAGATACCAAAGTGGATCGCAGAACTTTCTCTCACGTTCACTGCACTAGCCACCCCCCGTTACTCCAACTAATGCACACGTTCCCCCACACACGCTCTCATAAACATGCTTGATCAAAACAAGTAGACAAGAACGGGGTACATAATATGCATCTATACTCATAACTGAAACAAACATTGCAATCTCAAACATATATTAACTCATAAAGATCCACCACAAAGGTATTACAACGGTGACCGTAATCATGTTCAGCAGCTCATACGGTGCTAATTAGTGAAGCTCAAGAGAGGAGAGATACATAAGTTACTTCCACAAACCCATAGTCCAGAGGTGGACTACTCCCTCTTCATCATGGAGACGGTGGAGAAGTCGATGGAGAAGATGGAGACCACGCCGGCAGCGCCCCGCCGGAGTTTTCCCCCTCCAATCTGCAGCTCCTGATCTCCGTTTCGGTGTTTCTGTGTTTGTGCGGCGCTCCTTCCAGAGAACGTCGGGGGACCTTTTTTATAGGCGTTTTTAGGTCAAGACAATGTCGGTGGAGCGAAGATCGACGGCAACGGAGCCACGAGGCCAAACGGGTGGGCCCCACGCGGCCACAGTACCTGGCCGCGTGGGCCACCCCCGTTTGGCCTCGGCCTCCGTTTGTTCGCTTCCTTCGCCCACAGGTCTTCTTCCTTCCAAATATTGACGCCCGTAAATTTCCAGGTGATTTCGTTGACGTTTGGGTCCCTGAAACATTAAAATAAGAAAACGGGGTTTTCTGCCTGTGCAGGGTTAATTCCATAAAAATAGGAAATCATGAGATATTCCAAAATCATGATAAAACATTGATATAACCCTTATATGATGCAAATATGATTGGAATATAAGCAATTAAAGTGCAAAGTTCATGTATGCATTTTACATGCATCAAGAAGTCAATGAAAGTGTTGTCTGGAGGATGCAAGACTCGTGTTAAAAAAGTATGGTCGTTTGCAGGGGCGGACCCAGAAAGGATTTTGAGAGGGGCACACGAGGTGTCTGAGGGCATTTCTTATAAAACTTCACACAATTTGAATATTTTCTTTAAAAAATGAACAAATTCTATTGAAGTTTTAATTTTTGAGTGGGGGCCAAGGCCCCCACAAGCTCCTACTTGGGTCCGCCCATGGTCGTTTGAAAGTGCGGTTCATAGCCGCTATCTCAACATCTTTTTGAGTTTGGTGGTGCTTTTGAGAAAGCTGGGTGCTTTACAAACTTGTAAATATATCGGTCTGGAGTGTTTTAATCCTTGTTGTGGGGTGTATATTTCTCCTCACAAGGTGTGTTTAGTGGGCATCTCCCCACCTTTGCTTCCTGACGAGGTCAAAGCAGTGGAGATTGGTAGCAGTATGTTGGTTTTAGTTTCGTTTATGTTTGGACTAGAACTCTTGTTCTGTTATCGCTTGATAGTGGAACCCGGCTTCCCTCGTGGAGTCGTATGAAAAAAGGATTAGGTAGATTTTGATTTCTTCCTATACTCGCTAGTCTGCACATGCAACACACGTCTCAATCAATTAAGACGGACGCTAGGCGTAGGTCGGCCTAGACCACCCTCCCCCTTAGATCATCTATATGTCTACAATTAACACAACACACTTTTACACGTTAGTACCTCAAAATTTAATCGACATGCACTACACAACAACTTCACTTAAAGGGAGGCGGTAGATCGTGTTGCCGCTGACCTTCCCCGTATATACAACAAAAATGCAACTGTAGCGAATTACCTGTGATATCGCAACAAAATTCCTCAACCCAGGTAAAAAATATATATATTATTGCAACAAATCATCGCAACAATATATTATTGCAACAAATCATCACAACATTTCAAAGAAAGGTAATGTTAAAAAACGTGTTTAGACAAATTTTGTTTTGTGCAGATTGTTTTACAACAAAAACCACCAATTCTTTCAACAAACATCACAAATGATTACAAAAAAACATGTGTTTGCAGCAATAAAAAAGTGGTTGAGCAACAATTTTTTGCTATAGGAAACACACAAATCATCACCTATTTCATCAAAAATTACAAGCGATTACAACAACAACAAAATGTGTTTCCAACATTTTGTAAACATTATCAAAAATAGAAAAATCCAGGAAGGACACAAAATTGTAGTAACTTCGAGAAAAAGCTTACACCATCTATCATGTGATTTTGCAATAAAAGACATAAGTGTTTGGTACATTTTTTTTATGGATAAGAGTTTGTTACATTTTTTTAAAACACTTGGGTTAGGGCAACACCCATAATATCTTGGAACATCTTGGGTGTGCTTTCTCATCAAAACTCGTATAGCTTAGTTAAAATTTTGAAAACGCGCACAATTCTGAAACAATCACGAGATCTCGCCAATTCGCCGTCGCCGACCATATACCGGGTATATCTCTTCATACCTCGTCGGTCGAGAGACCACCGACATTGAGCTAGGCTCGGGAGGCACCCTAACGGACGTCCGTCAGACTGTGGCAGCTGCACCGTCGGGTGATCTTGTGGAAACGCTTGCGGCACGACCGCGTGTGCTGATTGGACGGTTCCTCACAGTTTTATCATCTTGGAACGGCGTTTTCGCGTACTACTTACACTGATCGACCTTAGTAAACATGTTGTGATTAGACAGCCAAATCTTTCTTTTGTGTGGGGAATAATCTTATTCGTTAGGGAAAAATTAGGAAGTAACAAAAAAGGCCTGTTGGATTTATTCACCAATTCAGAAGTAAACACTAGTAGAAAAAGGGCCTTCGGTTCGGCCCTTTTGTCTCGGCCACATTACGAACTGGTACTAATGTGGCACTAGTCCCGGTTCAAACGGTTAGGACGACCGCACGTCTTTTGTCCCGGTTCAAGCAAGACTTTTAATCCCGGTTGGTGTCTCCAACCGGGACTAAAGGTTGCAGCACCTTTAGTACCGGTTCGTATCAGGTTTTTTTCGCCTCTCATGCCTACCCCCCCCCCCCCCCCCCCCCCCCCCCCCCCCCCCCCCCCCCCCCCCGTGGATCGCTTTTTTTTAGTTTTGTAGAAAATAAAAGAAAATGATAAAATCTTCAAAAAATAAAATCCTTAGAGATGTAGTTAGGTTTTAGTGTCTAGTTGGTATAGAAATTTTGAAATATGAATTTTGACCTTTTCTGCAAAAAACAGAAAAAAAAATTAGAACGGTCATAACTTTTGCATACGACGTCGAAAAAATGCGTTTAATATATAAAAAAAACTAGAGAAAAATTCGACCTCAATTTCACCCGAGTTTACCCGGTGAACTTTTCTCAGATCCTAAAAATTCCAAAAGGAAAAAAAGTTATTTCAAAAAGAAGATTTTTTTCTACAAAATTTAAAAAAAAGAACACTTAGTAGTACATTATATAAAATACATAGCACATTATGCAAAAGATGATATGGATGCAATATTTGGATTCCTATCATTTTTCTGATTGATTTATACATATTATTTGTCGAATTTCGATTTACGGATTTAAAGATATGAATTTTTCCATATTAAATTGAAAATTGCAATAATAATGTAATTTTTTTTTGTTATTTGAATTAATAATTATTATTACTTAATCATTAATATTTATGTTAATATAGGTTTGGAATTCAAAAAATAATATCATGTGACATCAAAGTCTAGGGCATAATAAGATTGATACCATAGTATTATCAAGATGTTATCAGTATAATCTTGGAAGCTAATTGGAAAGGAACTCAAAAGTTAAGCGTGCTGGGGGTGGAGCAGTGTGATATGGGTGACCGGTCGGGAAGTTTGACCACGAGTATGGATAGGAGTGTGAGGATGCACTTTGACTTGAGATTAGGGACGATTAGAGATTAAACTGACAAATAATTCAAAGATTTGAAATATAGAAAAAAAATATTTCGAAAAAAGGGTCATTAGTCCCGGTTGGTGTTACAAACCGGGACTAAAGGTCCTCCAGCCCCAGCGCACGGCTTCGCCCACGTGGAGGGCCTTTAGTCCCGGTTCATGACAAAGCAGGACTAAAGGGGCTCTAGAACCGGGACTAAAAAGGGGGGGGGGGGGGGGGGGGGGGGGTGTTACTAGTGAAAGAGGATTCAGCTAGGGCTGGCCACATAATAATCTACTATCTAAGTGCGAGCTGCAAAGGCCGATTTTATCAACAATGTCAGCCGTGCCTTTTCCAAGACTGTATATTTTTCTGAACGAGGATCATATACATAAACCACCGTAAACCCGTACGTATAGTTACTCCGCAAGTAGAAGAGCAGCTTTTCTCCCGGACAAATCACCCTCAAAGGCACAAGATATGCGGGACGGTCCAGCGAGATCGTGTACGCCTTGACCCAGACATCCTGATCACGAAGGTCAGTCAAGAGCCATGTGTTAACGGTGAAAACCTTTGTATGGGTGATGCACAGGGCACCGTTGAGCTCGGCCAAGACGATTTTATCCCAGGGACTCCGATGTCCTGCTAATGGTCCTCAGATCGCCTCCGTCCAATCCTCACTCTCGAGGCCGTAGCGGAGTATGTCGTCTTGCGACATGGACAGAAAGTGTAGTACACCGTTGACCGCTAATCCGTCACTGCTGCAGTCACAGAGCTTACTCGGTGGCGACCCTGTCTGCCTCCACCCGGAGCCATCACCATCTCCTACCGTTAGGACCTCGCATGTCTGATGCTCGCCAACAATGTAGCAATCACGGAAGACAATGCGAATGACCTTGAGCGTGCCGGAGCGGTGGCGCCACCGAAGCCAAACCACACGTGGTCCGCTGCCCTGGCCAGTCTCGGCAAGCTCATGACTGTCTCCTGGGGGCAAATAGCCCTGTGCAACGTTTTTCCAGAGAAATGGATGTAGAGAGACGTCGTTGGCAGGAATAGCTGTGGTGCGACATATCTGTGAGCACAAATTGCTCTGCTGCAACATGGCCCTTAATCGCAATCTGTTAGGATTATTTGGAGCCGGGTGGGACCCACAACTTATCAACGTCAGCAACGACCGTTATATTCTCCTCCCTTGCGCGCGCATCCTCCCGAGCCCTGTCTTCTTCTACTCCGGCGACGCATCGCGGCAACCGCTTGAGGCAAACAGATAAAATTAAGCGCACCCTAAACTGAACGGAACGCGAATTAAACATAGATAACACTGATCCATTACATATTACGGGTGCCCACATATTACACACGGAGTTCGTCAATGGCTCATCGGATCAAAAGCACCCAAGCCACACGGAGTAAAACTAATTACATAGGGGGACGTCAACCGCAAGCTCCTACCCCTAATCTGGATCCAAAATTGGGCTAAACCGGAGCCCCAGGGGTGCGGCGGCGACGAGGCGGCGGCCCGCGCCGCTCAGTCGGAGTCAGAGTCGAAGAACCCGTCGGAGTCCGAGCTGGAGCTGAGCTCGATGACGGGGTGGAGGGATTCTTGGATCGCGGCCTGGACGCGGCGTTCCTCGAGCTCCTTCTCCATCTGACGGCACGCCTCCTCCTGCTGCTGCTGTTGCTTGCTGCGCTGGATCACCTCCTCGGTGATCCAGGGCAGGTCCTCGTCGTCGGCGAAGTCCCCGGGCAGGAGGCCACGGCACGGTGGGCGGTCCTGCTCCTCCTCCTCCCTCTTCGGCGGCGGCAGCTGTGCCGCCATGGAGGAGCTCCCCGCGCCGGAGGAGCTTCCATGCTCGTAGCGGCAGCGGCCGGCGGCGGCCGCAAACTCCATGCGGCGGTCGTACTCGACCACCTCGCGGTGGGCGAACGTAGGCGGCGCCGTGGCGCCGTGGTTGGTGTACCTGCGCGCGCCGTGTTTCTGACCGCCGTCGAAAGCTGCGCAGCGCGCCCGAGCGGGGTCAGAGGGCCGCCGCTTCCGCCCGTTCTGCTCCTCGTCGGAGCGGTTTCCGCCACCGGAATGGCCACCGCGGCCGGCGATTCAACCTCGCCTCCTAAACATCGGCGGTCGGCGGGGCTGGATCTTTTGGCGTAGGGCGATTTGATCGCCGGCGGCGAGCTGAGTGTGGGAAATGGGGGAAAATAGCTAGGTCATGACATCGTTCGTGGATAAGAAAGGGAACAGGAGGCGGTCGGATCAGAAAAAAAAACGTTTGGGCCATGGCGTTGGGCCATGGAGTTGGGCCGTGGCGGCGTTCGGCCGTGGCTAAGCGGTCGGAATAGGAAAAAAAAACACCGGTTGGGCCTTAGTTAGTTGGGCCGTGGCCTATGCGCGTTTGAAACTAATTAAAAAAAATTGACATGCTATATAGATAGAACACAAATTTGACATGCTATTTGGAAGTTGCAATGATTTCCAAACTATGGTAAACTTGTTTGTTCTAACTTGGTCGTCAATCCGAGCCTTTTTGCGAAGTGAACTCATATTCATGAAAAAGTGCTAAAAAAGAGCTCCAAAGGTAGGCTAAACGACATCATTTCTAAGCAAGCTATTTTCGACCTTGTCTAAATCAGCCAAATAACTGTTCTACAAATCCATTATGTATATAAGGAGACTATGTGCGCAGGTTTTTTTTTTCATTTTTTTCATTTTTTATGCTCATTTGAATTTTGGTCAAACCTTTTTGCTCATTTGAATTTCTTCAGTTAACACTTGAGTCCACAGTTCTGTTTTCAGTAAAAAAAAGTTCACCTTGTCACTCTAGTGTTCCTATTGTTCTAGTGGTAGATTTGTAACTATTACCTCCTAATGGTGATAGATTTGTCGCAAACATAGGCATAGCCTAGTGGCAAAGGGTTGATGGCTCCCTTTGCCCACCCAAGTTCGAGTCCCCATGCTCGCAATTTAGGAGTTGCACATTATTCCCGGTCCAGTGGCTTCGTGGGTCGGGCAACTGACTATTATAGATTAAAAACCTATAATAGTGAGTTGTCCCATCTACTAAGATGCTGCACTGGGACAATTTTTGAATTAATATTTATTTTCTTCTGATTTTTGTCTCATCTGAATTCAACTTTGAACCAAAATTCAAATTTACATGGTATTTCACACTAGATACATGCATTTTTGGTGAGTTTGACCTAAGTTTTATGCTTATTTTGAAATCGGTCAAAGCTAAGTTTGACCAACATTTAAACAAGCTTAAAACATGGAAATGAAAAACTAAGCCTGGATCTTTCTTAGTCACTCCAAAATGAATCTTTGGTGAGTTTTTGAAAAATTTCATGTTGCAAATCCAAAACCACTTCTCTTCGACCTTAGACTTCATACTTTGAGTTTTGAGATTTCACACTAGATACATGCATTTTTGGTTTTGAATCTATGAAGACCTTGTTTATCAACTTGAGTTGTTAGTATATGACATACTAAGACTATGTGCACAAGTTTTCCATTTTTTTGATGTTTTTTGAATTTTTTATGCTTATTTTGAAATCGGTCAAACCTAAGTTTGACCAACATTTAAACAAGTTTAAAACATGAAAATGGAAAACTAAGCCTGGATCCTTCTTAGTCACTCCAAAATGAAGCTTTGGTGAGTTTTTTTTGGAAAATTTCATGTTGCAAATTCAAAACCACTTCACTTCACTCTTGATTTCATACGACATAGTGTGAGATATCACATTGGTTATGTGCATTTCTTCGTATGAATATATGCAGACCTTGTTTATCATCTCGAATCGTTAGTATATGTCATAAGGAGACTATGTTCACAGGTTTTTTCATTTTTTCATTTTTTTGAATTTCTTATGCTCATTTCAAATATTGGTCAAACCTTCTAGAAGGAATCTGCGGGCACCGTCCGATCTAACCCAAGCCTTCTAGAAGGAAACTGCAGCCGTCCGATCCAACGCGAGAGGCCTCATACTGCAATCTGATTGGCTGGACTATTTTTTTTCTGAACATGGATTGGGTCCCGAGTGGGCACGCTAGATGGACCGTTGGGCCATGTCAATCCGAGTGGGCCAGGGATGCGAGCACGTTGGCATGCATGCGTGGGAACCGACGGCGTTTGCATGCATGCGCGCCTCGTCGACTCGCCACACTGATGCACCACTTTGATTCAGAGCCATTAAACACGTTGATTCAGATGCCGCAGTGATTCAGTACGTGTCTCGTTGCAATGTGAAACGGCAACGGATACACGCCCTGCATACACACGCGCCTCCTCGTTTCATTGGAAACCCTAAGCACCGTTCTAGCTTATTTAACCACAACACGCATCCCCTCTTCCTCTCCCACCCAAGCCAGAGCCACACCACGCATCCAAGCGAGCTCTCCACCCTCTTCCTATCCCATCCAAGATGCAGTTCAACGGACCGACCATCGAGCGGCCACCTACCGTGCAGGAGCGGCGCCACCCGCCGGGCGTCCGCGTCGAGAGCACACTCCGTGTGTGGGCGCAGTCCAGGTTCAGGGGGCCCGAAATGCTCGTGCCCGACTTCCTCGACGCCGGCTTTGTCCATCTCCCACCGGGCTTGCCGGTGATGTACGAGCTCGACGTGCTTCGTGACGACTTTGCCATCAAGATGATCACGGTCACCTTCACCAACCCGTTCGACGCGCAGCATCTCCTCGGCCAAGTTTTTTGGTGCGGCTGCGAGTCAATCTTCTTCAGCACCTACAACATCTTAACCAACTTCGAGAGCATCTTCCCCCACCCAAACCATATGCACTCCCTCCCCTACGAGGAGGGCTGAAGTTGAAGACGGTGGTGAAGAGGCGGCCATGGCGAAGTTGTTTATTTTGTTTTAGTTCTATCTTGTTTATTTTGTTTCCTGTGTTTTTTTGTGTCGTGTCGTGTCCCTGTGGACTTATCTATGTAACGGTGGTACTCGTTTGCAAAAAAAGAAGAGTTGTTTCATAAAAAACATGCCCAAACCAATGTCAAACTAAACGTGCCCAACCCAATATCAAATTAATAAAGAAGAGTTGTTTCAAAAACAATGTGTGTTGAAAGATAAAACTACACAACAGGATTGAAAGATAAAACTTCATTTTCCACCTTTTTTTTTGAAAAAATCCACACTTAATGGGCATAATTGGATGGAGTTGGCCCATTCGTCTAACCGACACTGGGCTCTCAGAACTGAGATAGCCCAGAGTGAAACCTTTTTTTTCTCGAAAAAAAAGAGACCATAGCTGTATTTCATTCATGAAATTTTCTGAATTTCCCATCTCGATCCGCGAGGTGGCGCGGGAGCTAGAAGACGACATGGAGCTCGATTAACGACCATCCAGAGCCGAAAGGGATCTCAACGCCTCCGCGCACGCCCCCTGTAGCTATAGCACACGGCTGCGTCCTCCACAACAATCTTCCGACCGTCGGCGGCGCTCCCCGTCGACGCAATCCTCTCGGTCGCCCGCGCCCGGCACCTTACTACCAACAGGGGTCGCCGCCCACCTATGCGCGTGGCCGCCTCCAACCCCGTCTCCCGCTCGGCTGATTCCTGCTCGCCGCTGCGAGCTGTCGCCGGAGAAGAAGGGGGGCGAGGGGATGGCTCTGGCACGGGGGCAGGATGGCTCTGTTTTCTACCAGCTGGTGAGGTGGGTCCCGCGCTCAGAGGTGCTCATGTGGTTCCTCTGCTGATGTGGATAAGTTGGGGGTCCCACCAGGCTCACATAATTCCAATCCCTAACCTGTCCCTTGCGGTTAAGCCCTACTGTCACACGGCAGCCATCCAAACCACGAGATGCGTCGAACGAGAGCCATTTCAGCCAAAGACGTCGCTTTCTGTCCAATTGCCCGGAAAGACGTCGCATAGGAGCTATTTGCCCGTCTCCCCTGGTGGCTAGATCGATCACCCGGAGGGCGGGATAAAGCTCGTGCGGGCCGGAAGCGAGGAGGACGAGGCCACCGACGCTCGCCCGGAACTTCCAGAGACAGCGTAGGTCAACCAGTGGCACGATGTAGCTGTCGCCGTCCGTGTCATGATGTACAGAGACGTGGCGGCGGAGTTGGTCATGACCACCAGGAGTGGCTCGGAGCGTGACCTGCGCACGGCGAGAAAAGCCGGCTCGGAGATCATGGTGCGCCATGACTTGCACACGCAACGGGACCGGATCAGAGATCTGGCCGGCAGCCATGAGAGGATCTCGAAGACGACATCCGCCGGTGATGACAGATGAGGGGTGCGCGGCGTCGCTTTTGTGCCATGGCAGCACTGCTGCTACCCGATCGACCGGCTCGATCTCTGATCCTCTACCGGGTGAGCCAAAACGGATGGAACCGTATCTAGATGGAACTCTGATTGTATATATAGTACTCAATTCTGTTGAAATATGGAAGTATTAGTTTGGATATTGTTCGTCTGCACCTTCCGAAATTACCACCTTTCGTACGAATACGAGATTCTGCAAATTATGTGGAAGAACCATTCCTGACCCACGATGGGAGGCTGTCTAGCTAGTTGCTCGTGAAACCATTCCATATCCATGACTATTTGCCTGGCCTAGCACGAGGAGGACAATGTCTGGTTAAAGAGGAAGAAGGCACTACTGTTGTGAAGGCACCTCAGGCTTTGCCAAATTAGAATTGCCCTGCCAAGGAAAGAGGACGACCATCATGTAAATGCAATCAAGTGTGGATGGAAAGATGATTACATATTGCAATGTATGATGGACATGTCATCAAATTCCAGCAATAAGCATATTTTGCTTTCATTGAGAAATAAACAACCACTAGATACATCCCAGGCCATGCTAAAACAAGAGTGTTGTTTTTGGAATTGTCCCCTTTCCTGGTTTGGTTGGATACAGAAAACGAGTCCTTTGACTTCAGTCAGTAATGTACGCGAACATGTCATTACCCATGACATCAATACCGTGAACACAAAAGATGTAGACAACTAAGACGCACAAACAAGTGAGAAAAATAAGAAAAGGCAATGGTTAAAACATATACAGACTCCTTTTGTGTCCAGTGTAACTTCAAAATAATAAAACTTGCTGAGAAGAGTTGCCTGTTACATTTGATTAAAGTAAATAAGCTTAACTAGATATTTTATATATTTGAATTATTTTTACTTAAATCTATTTTATATTAAATATTTAAACTATGGATTTTCCGACACCTTTTTCCCACTCGGCATACTCGGTGTATAGTGTTCAAAATTTTCCGACACCCTTTTCCCTCCGCTTAAAAAAAATCAGTAAAATTTTCTGAGTGTATTCCTAAAACACTCGGCGTATTTGACGAGTGTATTTCTACATGCTCAGCATTTTGAGTTCAAAAATTTTCTGGCGCCTTTCTTCGGCCACTCCAAAATTACTTTTCTAGCCTTTTTTTACCGGCAACCAAAATTACTTTGCCAGGTATATTAAATATACACTTGGGATTTAGATTCTGTTTGCCAAGTGTATTTGCAAATACACTCAGCATATAGCCTTTTTATTTTTTATTCATGCTTAAAAAATTAAAATTAGAACCATGTACTTATTAACTTTCTTTAGTATTATTATAATCTTTACTAATAGTTAAGGTGAAATCCATGGTGATGGATGTACAACATCTGTACAATTAGTGTGATCACGAGTATGTGATATCTTATACTCCAACTGTACACAAAAGGATGTCTCAAACTAGACTAAATTTACATGTATCTACATGATTTAGGCGAGCACAAGGACACCGTCGCATTTCGTGTGTGGGAGTGCAGCTTCATCCTAAGCATCAACAAAGATGAGCTCTATGAGCCAACACGAAGAAAAAGAACAAAAAAGGTTGATCGTTCAATTATTCAGCCCAATTAGCAAACATACCCGTTGCTGCATAGCAGTACTCCTACTAGTTTATTTTACCGATATAAATAAAATGCCCGAGAAAAACTAAATACAAACCATCAAAAGAAAACGAACAAAGGTCAACCAAGTTCAAGAGGGCGAGCGCAATGGCCGTGGAGTCAGATTAGATAACATGTCAATCAGCACAGGTCCGGCGAGCCGGATCCTAAGACTGGGGCGACAAAAATCCATGTCATCATCCTCCGTTCAGGCAAATCTCAGACAAGCACTCTTCTGAAAACAATGGGGAAACAAAGCCGTTTGTTGGATACAGATCAAACTAGACTCTACATTCTTTGTTGCAGATGTGCGTGCCGCAGGGGAGAAGACCCCGACCGGAAATGCAGCCGGGATGATACAGCTCGTCCCCTGCAACGCAGCGGTCGTTCTGCGCCTCCAGAACAAGGCCACCAAGAGTGGATTTCTCTCGAAGCCGAAAGAAGAGGCGACCAAACATTACACAAAAAAGCACGAGAAATCTGAAGATGTTTCACAAAATAAGCAGCAGAAGAAAGGCGGCGGCTCGTGAAGGCGGCGCTGCGAGGTAGGGTTGCGGTGAGAGATGCTGAGATGGTTTCGTGCGCTTATAAAAGCGAGCCGGGTGGTTCTAGAAGCCGTGGCTGAGGTCTGGAGGCCCAGCTCAGTGGTTACGGCCCTCCATCTCTGTGTTTGTTTGCCCTTTTGCATTTTATTATTACCCCCTTCAAACTTCAAAGCCCAGCCCGGCTACCGCACGATCTCCATGTGGAGAGTTTTCTATTTCGGTGTTTTTCCTCTACTTTTCCTACGAACTAAAGTGGTCCAAAAATATGATACAAATGCATGAGCAAAGTAATAATAGATTAAAAACACACACGAATTAGTAAATTTTCATAATTGATTCAGAATAAAATGAAAAACAAAGATCTTAAACACAATAAAAACACATAAAATGGTGTAATTAGTATGTTATTATGTTGCTAAAGACCGGTCCCGGTACTTTTTCCAATGAATTCTTATAATAGGTTAATAGTACTTCTCAAATACGCCTAAGGTGCCATGTGTTTAAGAATAGTCGTATACTACAAATACTTTACCAATCCATATAAGAGGTGTTGTTGAGACAATTGAAGATTGTGTTTACTTGTTCTGGAATCCTTTATATTTGATTTGTGAAATCCTTAGGTTTACATATTACTTCGGAAATTCCTATTCTTTTTTTTTCAAAAGAGTAGCAACGTACTATTTTTTTCTCAGATATACTTTTAATCGAAAGAGTTTGGGAAATTCACTTTGGCACCCGGGTGCATGTCAAAAAAATCTGAAATAAAATTTTGTGGATACATCTTCATATTCTATGTGCTCACAAAGTCGTTTCACCAAAAACCGATATATTTTGTGTCCTGCGTAAAAAAGACAAAAAAGTGTCGTGAAAAGCCTTATTTTAGCACCAAATTTTGTCTTTTTTATACAAGCCACAAAAAATGCCGGTTTTTCATGAAACGACTTTGTGAACACATAACATGTTAAGATCTATGTGCAAACATATTTTTTCAATTTTTTGACATTTCAAAATATGTGTAAAATGTATTTTAAATAAAGTGTGCATATGCACCCGGGAGCCAAAACACCACTCCCAGAGAGTTTTCCCTATCTTAAAAAATAGTAGTTTCTTATTATATTAACTATCCATTTCTATATTAAGTATAGACCGACAAAGTTGGCCTATTATTAGTTTTCACTAACCCTAGATTCTTTCCATTGATAAAAAATAAATTGGATCCTCTCGAGCTCCATCATGTACTATTTAATTAAAAACAAACAAACTGGTGGAAATTTGGTTATGGTTTCCTTTAGTGCAAATCCAATTATCTAAATCAGAAATTAAGAGCCAATTTCCCCATTGGTAGCAAATGGTTATCCATTAAGCGGAGGTTCCAACATTTTTCTTCGAAACTCGGACAAAGGATTTTTTTCTCTACACTTTTGGTTAACTACATATTTTTAACCCATAGGGATAAATACCACCATCAAGGGAATTTTTAATATTCATATTTTTTGTCTTTTCTACCCTCATCGTAGTAAGAACAACGGAATGCCTCTATTCATGTATAGCCACATTGGGTGCATGACGATGCATGGTTTAATTTGCTAATGAGCATTGTGCTTTCTTCCTGAGATAATCGACATCGAGTTCTAGCATTTCTCTTTGAAATATAAGACATGCTTTACGTTTCACAAAATCCATCGCAAAATTTTGATGTTTGCATCTACAATATACTTACAGAATTAGTAAAGCAATATGTAACTTAAAACATGTTGCAGGACAAATACAACGGCGCTATTTTTTTTGTGCCCGGTCTATATACTTTGAACGCCACCAACGAGCGAACGTTTGCATGAGTTGAAAAAACAGGAGTTGCCACATCGCAATGTGAAAACCTAGCGGTTGTTATCCGTCGTCACTTACAAAATCGAACGAATGACAACTCGTTTGCTCAAGGTTATAAAATTGTCATGATCTGTCCTTAGAATTCTACTATACTTTTGACACATTAGTGATCGAACCACACATATAATTAGGGAAAGTATAGTAGTCCCCCGGGGGATCTTTCCCTCCGATCCCCCGGGTCGCCAGCCTGACACCTGTCCACTAAAAAAGGGCTAATCCCGCTTTTGCTACGAAAACTCCCGCTTTTGCTACAAAACGTCCCGCTTTTGCTGCATTGTAGCAAAAAACAGTTCGTACACAGAACATAAAAGAAAAAATGTGGCCTCGCCGGAGACCTCACCTGAGACCTCGCCGGAGACGTGGTAGCAAAAAGTTTATGCTATTGTAGCAACAAAAAATTCTATTGTAGCAAAATCAAATTCGTCGGAGACATCGCCGGAGACCTCACCGGAGACCTCGCCGGAGATATAGTAGCAAATTTTTTGATCTATTGTAGCAAAACCAGATAACAATAATAGCAAAAAATATATTATATTGCAGCATCGTAAAAAACAAAAAATTCCGGCGAGGTTCTCCGATGAGACTTATGATGCAAAAATTCCGGACCGAAAAGTTTTTGCTACATGTAGCAAAAAATGAGACTTTTTTTTTGCTACCGTAGCAAAAACGGGCTCTGGGGACTATTTTCCGGACCGAAAAGATTTTGCTACAATAGCACATTTTTTTTTGCTATGGGATCTCCGGCGAGGTCTCCGGTGAGGTCCGGCGAGTCCGGTGAGATCTCCGGCGAAATCGGTCTTTTCTTTTCTGTTTTCTGGGCGAACCGTTTTTTGCTACATTGGAGCAAAAGCGGGTGATTATTTGCTTCAGTGTAGCAAAAGCAGGATTTGGTGGGATTTTGGGTAAGAGAGGAGGACACGTGTTGGCAGGGGGATCCGGGTGATCTTTCTCCCAGATCACCCGGGGGACGCCTAGTTCTCTCCATATAATTATGCTCTTTACGTTTTGGAATCGAGGAAACAATTTTGTCACTGAAAAGGACAAGGTAGATGTTGTAGGACACCACTCAAAACATAGACAGGTACAAAAAAAAACTCTAAATTACAAATATTATTTCGGAACATTACCAAAAACAATAGTCTACAGATTAGAATTCAGGAAAGAATCCAGTAAAAAAAAATCAGGAAAGAAAAAAAAACTCAAAGAAAACTGTCACTCTCGATATGCTTAGCTCACCTAACTACAACCTGGGACTGGGAGGCCGCTTCGTCCTGATCTCCGGCTTCGCCTTGCTCGGCGTCCTCGGCGACGACGGCACGCTCGGTTTCTCAGCGAACTCAAACGACATGCGCCTCTTCACCGACGGTGAGGACACCGGAGGCGCCCTCTCGAAGAACTCGGTGGCAGCCCTGGGGCTCGGGCACCGGGCCTTGGCCCTCACGGACTGGGTCGGCTGCATGTAGCTGGGCGTCACCGGCGCGCCACCGCCCGTCTCGCCCGCGTCCACGTCCCTCGCTCCCATGATCAGGATTCTCGGCATCTCCCCGACCGCGCGCTTGTCGTCCGCCGCAGGGAAGCCTCCGTCCCACCGCCGCTGCTCCCCAGGTGCTCCTGGCTGCTCCGCGGGCGCTCCGACAGCGAGGTTGCCGACCTGTTTAGAGAGGCCGCCCTCGGACTCGGCGCCCGGGCCGGCGGCGCGACCGTCTTCCCCAACACCAACGGCGACCGCGGCCGCGTCGGCGTCGACCTCGATGGCGACGGGCAACCCGGTGGCCGAGGGGACCTGCCTGTCGGCGTGGTGGGTAGCTGGATCGATATGGACACCCTCGGCTTGGCAGCACGGCCAGGGGTCTTGGGCGTAGCAGGGGCGACGTCCTTACCCGGCTGCGGCGCGGTCTGACACTCCCACGGCCTCGCTGCTGCCGTCCACCGCTCTGACCAGCTCCACCCCCAGTTGGGGCAGCAGGGGTCCATGTACATCGGTGGATGCGACTGCGTGGGCGTAGCTCGTCCAGAAGAGGAAGACGCAGGGTTCCTGTTCCTCCACTGCACGAAGGTACACGACAGAGTTCATCAAATAACATGAACAGAAGCTCTACACCGAACTGCAATGGCGATCACTACCTGATGAGAGAACGCGTATGACAGTGACCTCTGTCGCCTCGACGCAGCTTCTTGTTTCATCGCAAGCGTGGCCTCCATCTGCTCCTTCGACTGATGGCTATGATCCCAGCCTTCACCAGTCTGTTGGCACACACAGGTCACATTCGTACAGCACAACAGAGAATTTTTCAGATATCCATACTAGGATGAACAAGAAATGGTGTATCCCACCTTCGTCTTGTCAAGCCCTTGCTTAAGCTGGATCTGGCTCCTGAGAGCCTTCTTGTCCTCCTCCGTCTTGACCTCCACGAGTATATCTGAGTCTGAACTCTAGTCATCGTCTGCATGCAGAATAGTGCGTCCTCTGTCTGGCGCCTGACGGCGATGCCCTCCATCAGCGACATCAACCGAGCCTGTGCTCTCGCCCGGTACCCTCTCCTTACCTGTGCGTGATAAAATTGTGTTGCAAAGTTTCCAACAGTTTCAGATAGATCGACTTGCGATTCTGCAGAACTTTTACTCCTCAATGCATATGAACAATACGCCTCTCTAGTCTCTTCAGGAGTGCAGATGGCTTACCAAATAGCCCCTGCAAGCCGTCTGAATCCTGACAGTGGCGGCGATCTCCTCCATTGAACGCGCGGGCGCTCTTGGCGTGACGATGGCCGCAGCGCTGTTAACTGCCTCTGTCGCCTGCACGAAGACGGTGGTGGTTGTCCCTGCGACCGATGAGGCGATCGCGGCCACCGGGTATCTGGTATCGTTTCGCTCGCTCGCCGTAACGGAGGATCTGGCCTCTGTGACCTCCTCAATCTCCTGCCGATCATGCTGCGACGGGGACGGCGGAGGAGGTTGTGGATGAGCCGCCGGTGCAGTCCCCGGCGCGGCAGAAGAGGAAGAACTGGACGAGCTGGACTTGCCGAACTGCCATAACTTCTTGAAGTTCAGTTTGCTCGTCGTTCTCTCGGCCGTCTTGGATCAGAAACATCGTGGATGGATTAATTTACATGGACTGGATCTCGATGATCGAGAAGGGAATTTAACGTAGGAATGAACCATCGGGATCTTTTTTGCGGTTTTAATTTATACCTTGTCTTCCTTCTCTTCACGATCAGGTTCAGACGTGCTCAGATCCTCTGCACGGCATCGAACCACCTCACCTTCTTCCTCATTTGCCCCCTCGCCTATGGATGGCGCATGGACAGATCATAAAAACTCAAGACGACACCAAAAACAGCATGAAGAAAACGAATGTTCTTCGTGGCAGCATAACTGCAAATCATATTCAGAGAACATCGACATTGCGAAGATCGAGCAGAAAAAGATGCAAACACAAGAGATCACCTCTGTCGAAGAGCCTCTTCTGCCGGATCGCCACTGGCGGTAGGTGTCGCCGGAATTGGACACACCGATCTTCTCAACGACGGCGAACCGCCATGGCCCCACTTGGATGGTGGCGTGTGTTGCTGTCCCTACATTTCAGTCCCACCACGCCTCACACCCCGCCGTGATAAACGCACATACATAACGTTAAACAAGCCCAACCCACAAACTAACGTTGATACAGTTCAGTCCATATGTTCGGCCCACAGATACGTGGGCCTGTTAGTCCAGTCCATATAGTCCGGCCTTTCGGCCACCTCTCCGTTCCTCCCTCGTTTCGGTCTCGACCTCAACGAACGATATCACCACCCAAATCGCCCGCCCGCCCGCGCGCGCGCAGAGTCCCAAGACATCCGACGGCCGAACCCTAGCCTTCGATCGTCTCTCCGCCCGCTCGCCGTCCCTCCGCAGCCTCCCGCTCCCGCCGGCTCGTGATTGAGGTTTCTACCCCTCCCTCCCGCGGCGGCAAGATCGATTGGGGATTTCGAGGGCTTGCGCTAACCTATTCGCTCCAATTCCGCAGATTCCCTGAGGCTTCGGGGCCTTGCTGCGATGATCTGGGCTCCGGAAGGAGATTTCGGAGTGAATCCGGAGGGGTGGGAGAAGCTTGCGGTGGTGGATTCCGAGGAGGCGTCCGTGACGGATGGGGATGATGTGATGGCGCAGGGGAGTTTCTGTGCAGCGGAAGATTTTGATGCGATGATGGTGGAATCTGGCGGCTTGCAGGGTGGGGCTGAAGGCAGTGGCGGACCCAGAAAAAATTTGGAGGGTGGGCACACAGTAACAAAAATGTCGCACCGCGTATTTTTTGTCAAATAAATAGTATAAATAGGCAATCGATTCACAAAACTGTAATTCAATATATGTGCATGATTCCAATAAGATAGTTAAAAACATAAGTAAAATCTTACATAATAAAATATAACATAAACATAAAATTACTAGGTAACTATACAGGTTATCGCATCCCAATGAAACATTGTTTCCATGTGTAAACAGCATATAAGCTATTCATTTTCATTAATAAACATAAATCGCCAATTTTATCCATTGTGCAGTACCAATATATAGTTGACAATATCACAGTAACAAAGAAAATAAAAGAAGTGTTCAAAGAAAAATAGAAATAAATAGCTAGCTGCTGGCCTACTGCAGTACGCGTTGTTTGTGTGCTCCTTTCTCTGTCGAGAAATGAATCAGAGAACGAACTACTCGATGTTTCAAGCATGAAAAAACTAGCGGAATCAGTAGGGATACTCAAATACTATTGGTAGCCAAAAAAATTCCCAAAATTCTGGGTGGGCCGTGGCCCACCCTGCCCACCCTCTAGGTCCGCCCATGGCTGAAGGTGACACGGTTCAGGTGCAAACTGTTGCTGCTGACACGGTGGAAGTTTCTGATTCTGCTGCGATGCCTGAACATGCCGAACTTGGTAAGCACCTCGACTCTGGTCAATTCTATGCACCGTGTCTGCTTCTTTGCTATTTCTTTCAGTTTCTTTTGGTTTATCCTTGGCCCCAGGGCTCACCTGTAAATACTCTACCTACTAATTAATCGAAAAGCCAACATCTTTCAAAGAAAAAATGCACTGCAGGTTAATTTAATTCCACCGCCTGTCTTTATCGACTTACGTGATATCACTGAATTTATGTGTACTTATGATTTTGCAGAATTGAGCGAAGATGGTCAGCGTGCTAGATTCGATCTCGCTCCCCTTGATTCTAAAGATGGCGCCTTTCGAGTTTCTGATCTTGTATGGGCCAAATTAGAAGGTCATCCTTGGTGGCCCGGTGAAATTTTTGACCTTTCAGATGCATCCGAGCTGGCATTGAAGTATCATAAGGAGGGCCACCATTTGGTAGCATTTTTTGGTGACAGTTCTTTTGCGTGGTGTGATGAATCCCAGCTGAAGCCTTTCATGGCAAACTGTTCGCAGATGGAGAAACAAGGAAATTCTGATGCCTTCACCATTTCAGTTAACCATGCACTTCAAGAACTCTCAAGGCGGATATTATCAGCGACAAGTTGCTCTTGTCTCCCAGAAGAGCTAGCTGAAAATGCCATGTCTAATATGGTTGAGAATTCTGGGATCAAGGGTGGAGTTACTTGCTCTAAGGTTAACCAGGCTGAGATGCTACAATCGTTCAGTCCAGAAAGCCTACTCTGTTATGTTAAGTCGTTGGCTGTCCCCTGGCCGAGGAGGTGATCTGCAGGATCTAGTGATAGCCTGCTCTCAGCTTATGTCTTTCTATCGGTCTAAGGGGTTCCCTGAAATTGCGTCATTTCAATCTAGCTGTGCATGGGCGGAGAATGGCATCGACAGTTTATCCACCAAGAACGTCATGCTCGGGGAAACTGTCACCAATGAAGCACAGCCTAGTAATGTTAAGCCCAAAAGAGGCAGGGGGAGACCTCGTAAGCAAAAGCCTGACACTAACTTAGAGTTGATGGAGAAAGGGGCCATTATGAAGCCTCATGATGCACCAACAGTTCATAACAACACTGGTGAAACAGAGTGTGGTGAATTTGACATCCTTGTGAAGAAGCCAGCAAAAAGGAGACGTGTGCAGAGGCAACATGGTGTGAACCCAAAGGACTATGCAGTTTCAGCCTCTACTGAAGTGAACATGATTGAAAAAGTTGAAGGGGGAGAGCAGAATTTGCGTTGTCTTAAGGTAGAAACAACTGACCATATGCAGGACGCCTACTGGTCGGGACTGAGTTTACATAATAACCCAGTTCATAGCCTCAAAGGAGCAAGTGGCAAAAAAAGACCGGTACGCAAGCGGAAACCGACATGGCGGGCACGTGTGGCAGATATTTCTCCCCTCAACAGAATATGCAGCCTGGTATGTTGGGTCATGACAGAAAGATACAAGTGATAAAAAGATCAATTATCCATGTTGACGAGAAGATGGTCCACGAGGTAAAGCCCACTACACTTGTTTTGAGCTTTGGCAAGTCAGCTTATCTTCCTTCAGAATTGGATCTAATTAGGATGTTCAGTCGCTGTGGACCACTAAAAGAAAACGAAACTGAAGTGCACAAGAACACAAATACTGTTAAAGTTGTCTTCAAGAAACGTATTGATGCTGAAAGGGCGTTCAGTGTTGCTGGCAACTTTGGCTCTTTTGGACCTTCGCTCTGCAGTTTTCGGCTTGTGAATATGCCATTTTCCTAAGCACAACTGAGCTGAATTATCCTAAGTTATGCCCTGAAGATAGTGGCCCGAAGAATCCTGGTAAACATTATTTCTATTATTTTGTTTAAACCCAGTGAACTATATATATACTTAGTTGCTTACATTAGCTTTTGTATGTGTTTTCTTATAGGTCCTATGGTATCTGGAGTTTCACTGGATTCTGTGCAAGTTGACAAAGCTGACAAAGGTGAGGCTATAAAGAAAACATCACCTGATCGCGCTGAGATGGTCAAGCAAGCGGGACAAGATGAAGGCACTACCGAGGGTTCTTTACATGCTGGAGGCAGAAACAAAAACTCGCCTGATGTTCTCTCGGATACCATGCAAACTGAAATTGTAGATGAGACCCCAAAACACGGTCTTGTTTGTGCGGATGGTGTTGTTGAGGCCTCCGCAGATACCATGGAAGTTGATAATGCGGACGAGGCTTATCAGCATATCTCTAGACTTGAGAGCTCAGGCTTTGACTGGATATGTAGCAAAACAGTCTGTTGAGGAAGAATGTGTTTCAGGGAATCGAGGGGTCAAAAGTTGAAATACCTGTTGGTGAGACTATAAAATGGAGCTGCTGTTGAATTGAAGATAGTGGGATTGCAGTTGAACAAGCAGATCAGGAAACTACAGAAGCTGACAAGATTCTGAACGATAGCACAACTAAAGCATCTGCTGAACAAGTGGGTTTAACTGACCGAACCAGTTATTTGTTTTTGTTTTTGGCACAGACCGAACCAGCTTATATCGAATTACAGAACCTCTCTGTTGATATGGAAGTTGTCTAGTCAATGGCAATGGGTTCCGGATGATGTATAGATAATAGTAGTTGACTCTTCTAGTACCATACTGTTATTTTTTTGGGTAGCTAGGGCATTGGCATCTTTGTCTTCGTTTGTATAAAACTTAATCTAGTTTTTATTGTCTGGTGTGCACAGCTGCCTGATTACCCTGACAGGATTGTCTGGTGTGCACAGCTGCCTGATTACCCTGACAGGTACTCCTCTGTCATTTTGGTTCGTTGTTGATTGGAACTGGTCTCGGTGTTGCCATGAGTAAAATTATGGATCTTTGCTTGTTAGGCCACCTAGGACCGAGTGAGAGAGTTTGCCCGGTAATGGGTGTACCACCTGCTGTGGTGCAAGTCGTGGAGCTTGAATATTGACGAAGGTAGGCAGTTTTTTTAGATGCAAGGCAAATTCATTGTTACGCAGCAATGATCCCATGAAATTTAACACCTGGAAAAATTCAAAGACAAAATTAACACCTGGACGGAAAAGTTCTATCTCCGAGATAACCTTTCTGAAGCTTAAACATGTTAACTTAGCTCTAGAAAAATGTTAAGAAGTAGCTGAAAACTTGGGCAATATAGGCCCAAAATGTATCTATAGGCCCAAAATGTATCTATGATACAAAAAATTATGAAGCCTAGTTACATTGAGGTAAAAACAATGACAATTTCGCCACAAACAACAGTCGAGAAAAAAAAGTCAAGTCATTGTTTTTTTCTAATGTTTTAGGAAACACATTTTCGCATACCCTCCCCCTCAAAATAGGATGTCCCAAAACCTAACATCTTCCTTCTTATCCACTGCCCCTTCACATGCCTGATTTGGCCAGAGAAGAGCTCCACGGCCGCATCGAGCCACCGCCGCTGAGCTCACACTCATGTGGTTTGGCGAGGGTTCGACCTCGTGCTGAGAGTCTGAGACCCCCTCGGGCGAGGCGGTGGGGGTTCGAGTTAGATGAGCGCCACCTCGAGGAGCAGGAGAACGTGAAGAAGGGGACACGTTGTATGGCCTTGGAGGAGAAAGGGAAAAAAAAGGAAAGAGAAGAGAGAGGCGAGGCAAGAGGCCATCTGACTGGTGGGAGTTGAACTACGATTGAAGTGGTGTTTGAAATTTGTTGTTCAACTTCAAATGATGTCTCATGTCGTTTATAACAATAGAGAGATAGAGATGAGCACAAAAATAACTTAGGGAGCCATTTTTACGAAATCTGGTGGAGACGAGGATATTGTACTACCCAAAAAAATCTCTCTCGTCTCTAGTGGAGACTCTCTCACGCCCTTAATTCAACACCCATATCACACGTCCTTGCGCGCACCCTCCATCAACTCTCACACCTTAGCTTGCATCATTGATGTTGAATATATAATCAATTTAGCAATTGATTGAATCCGCGAAAACAGTAAACAATTCATTACTATAATAGTATTAAACTAATCATGCGATCTACTAAAACAGTAGATAAACAAATCGAATCTAGAGCAGCCAGTACAAGTAAAAACTCTAGCAGTATCTCAAACAGGAAAGGTGTGAGTACGTATGGTGCAGCATCAGAATCATTGGCGTTCACGTTGTCGCCCATGTCGTCGATGAAGAGGTTGCCTATGTCGGGGAAGAAGTCGTCGTAGGGGAAGTACTCGATGCCAGTAGTCGTGCGAGTGTGTTCCCCAAAAACTTGATCGCTCCTCTCCCGTAAAGGATCACAAGAGGCACGGGGTTCCGGAGGCCTACTGTCTCTTCAGCCGGTGCACGCCCGAATACGGGATGGGAAAGACTTGGAAAACGACGGCGCAAAGGTTTGGAACTGGAACGCCTAGAGACCATGTGTTGCGTGTAGCGGCTAGGATTCTCTCGACCAATATATATATTGCGGGTCGAGTACAACATGGGCGCAGCCCCACGATTGCGTCGGTAACAGTCCCACGATCAAAGGAATCGGAAACAGCTGATTAATTAACGCGCCCGTTAATTATTAATTAATGATTCATTAAGTTTTCCCGAACAAAAAAATATTGGCATCGGCTCGGCTCATTCCCGAAACCCGAACGCAGCGCGGCGTGTCGTGACGAAACGTGGCGAGCGAGGAGGAGGAGCGCGCGTGTGGCACTTCTCTTCTCATTCTCTTACTAGTGGTAGAAGAGCTCACTACATAAAGTGGTGCAGTTCTATCCCAAGTTCCCAACTAGCAGTGTGGGACAAGACATTAGTTCCCAAACCAGCCATGCAAATATGTCATGAGATTTCAGAATTTAGTTGGGCCATGGACAAAAGCCCACAAATTCCAACAATTGGCACACTGTAGCGAATACCACCTATAGATATATTTTATATTCTCAATAGCAAAGGCAAGTAGGCAACACAATACAAGGAAATGAGAGTTGTTTAGGAGGTATGGAGCACTATTTTCGTCTCTTTCTGGCAGTTTGACCCTTTATTGGGGATTAAGATCGCTTATAAGGGTTCGGATGGAGATGCTCTAACATTAGTGGCTACAACATAGTGCAGTGATGGTAATTTTTGTCTGGGTTCTCGTATTTTCTTTTAAGTATGCATTGGATTTTGCACCGGTGTACGGAAACTTTTGGTTACCCATTTATGTCTTTCATTGGCCATCAGGTTTCAGGGCGATCTGCCCCGCTTCCTAGTCAATGATCGTTTGGTTAGTTATAACATTCTTCACAAAATTAGCTCGTTTTGAATTAAAGTCGTGTTTTGCAGGACTTGTGGGACGACCGCTTGCCACTCTTAATTGGCTATGTTTTAAATAGTAGTCAGAAAAATTGAACATAAAATATTTTAATATCGTCGAACATAAAGATATATTTGTTCTCGGAAATAACAGAAGAGTATATCGCGTTGTGGACGCGACAAATTACATGAAAGATTGTCCAAGAACTTGATATTTGCTCAAATTCCTCACAAAACTCCCTTGGCTTAGCTCTCAATTTCAGCATAACATAATTCATGCATCGTGCAACCGTTAAACATACAAGATATCTCACGATGTAGAAGTGACAACTTATGTAATAGGTTGTAAAAAACCTGATAGTTGCTCGAACTCTTTACAAAACTTTCTTGGCTTAGCTCTCAAGTGCTCAATCCTAATCAAACTCTGATGAGCCAAAACACATCATGATCACCTAGGCAAACCTCGAACCCAACCTGCAAAAGCCATGCCCGAGCCCGGCCCAACCCAAGACATGCAAAAAAATCTATATTGTGTAAAAATATATTTAATAAATCATTTTTGGAGTATATTACTCCCTCCGTATCAAAATATAAGACTCTCTACCTACTTTCTGCACACATGTAACACATGTATATAAAAATATGTTTTTTCTGTAAAATGTTAAAATCACCTAATTTTGGGCCATCGGGCTTGTTGCACAAATGTGAAGGGCCGGGCTTTCGGGCCGGGCCGCCCATGCATCTACACACCCTCCTTTGTCTCTTCTTTTGCGAGTATCCCTCCTTGTGTCTCGTCAAAGTAAAGGAGTTGAAGGCCCTCCCGATCAGATCAGATCCCTGGTGCTCTCCCTCGCTCTCGCCCATCACCCCACCACCACGGTAACGCACTGCTGCTTGAGCCTGCCCTGGAGCACGCGACTAGCTCAGCAGAGCTCTCTCTCGCTAGGGCGCACGCAGCGCGCACACTCCCCTGTTCGCTCCCGCATCGGTCGCCTCCTCCTCCTCCGCGCCTCGCCTCCGGTCCCCGTCCCCGCCGTCCTCCTCCCGCCCGCGCGCGCCAGGTAAATTCCCGAGCTCCCGCGCCGATCCGCCCCGCCTAGGGTTTCGCCCGCCCCGCGGCTCCCCAGATCGAGCCGAGGCGGGGGGAATTTCGTTCGAGCTCCTCCGCTGATTTTTCCCGCTTGCAAATCCTCCAGGTTCCCCGCCCCGGTGCTCGATGAGCTCGAGCCCTGTGGCCGTCGCGGCCTCGGATCCGGGGGAGCCGAAGCAGGAACGGGCTGCGGGGGCGAGCTCGGGACCGGCGGGAGATTCCGATGTGACCATGACAGAAGCCTCAGAAGAGGTGCCTGAGGTGAAGGAGGAGGGGGCTGCGGCGGCGGGGGGTGGCGTCGTGCTGACGGCGGCGGATGGTGTTCGAGATGAGGCGGCAGCGGCAGCGGCAGCGGCGGCTGATCCGCTGTACGCCACGGAGGCAGCTGGCATGGTGGTTGCACGGGAGCTCGATGGCGGCGACAATTTGGAAGCAGAAGCTGGAGCCTTGGCAGGCCAGACGGAGAGGAAGCCGGTTCCAACAGGAGATTTTGCTGGTAAGGAGCCTCCGGTCACTTACATGCAGTACTGCTTATTTCTAGCTTCCCTTGCTGCCAAATAATACTCTGTAACTCTCCATTTCAGAACCCAGTGAACTCGAGGAAAATCATGTCGATGCAACCCCTGTGGTAGGAGATGAGAATGGTGTGGCACATTTCGATGAGGGAACAGAGAATGGGGAACCGGCGAGTGCCGTTCAGTGTGCCAGATACTCCCTTCCTCCTCTTGACAACCAAGACGGGTTTCGAGTTTCTGATCTTGTCTGGGGCAAAGTGAAAAGCCACCCTTGGTGGCCTGGCGAGATTTTTGACCCTTCGAATGCGTCCGAGTTGGCGCTGAAGCACCAGAAGAAGGGTAGTCGTTTGGTTGCCTATTTCGGTGACAACAGTTTTGCGTGGTGTGACGAGTCCCAGTTGAAGCCTTTTGTGACAAACTATTCACAAATGGAGAAGCAGAGTAGTGCAGATGCCTTTGTCGGTTCTGTTAATTATGCGCTTGAAGAGCTTTCGAGGCGGATATTGTCGGGGATGAGCTGTTCTTGTCTGCCGGAGGAGCTCTCTGACAATGGAATGTCGTATATGGTTGAGAATGCTGGGCTCAAGGATGGGGTGACTTGCTCATCAGTTAACCGGAATGAGATCTTGACATCTTTTAGTCCAGAAAGCCTCCTTCATTATATTAAGTCGCTGGCTCTACTCCCTGGCCAAGGTGGTGATCTGCTGGAGTTAGTGATAGCTTGTTCTCAGCTTACATCTCTCTATCGATCTAAGGGATGCCCTGAACTTGCGTCGTTCCAGACTGGCAGTGCATGGGTTGAGGATGTCGTCGATACACCTCCTACCGATGATGTAATTGTTGAGGAAGTTGTCGTTACTGAAGTGCCTCCTAGCGAAGTCAAGCCCAAAAGAGGAAGGGGGAGACCTCGTAAACACAGGCCTGAGGATAGCTTGAAGGGCGCCTCCAGTGTGTCCAGTAATAATGCTTCTTATAACACTCCACAAAGTGTTAAGGACTATGATAAGAAAAGGAGTCTTGAGTCGTTAGAAGATTCAGGCACGAAATCACCAACTGCAGCTTTTGGTGGTTCTTTCAAGATTGGGGAGTGCATTCGGCGAGCTGCAAACCAGCTGACAGGATCTTCGTCCGTTGGAAGTCTCAGAATGAACCTGCAGTTTATAAAAATACCGCTGAAGCAGAGAATGCAGAATTTGATGTCTCCAGTGATGATGCTGCGAAGGAACTCACGTGGAGAAGTGCGCAAAGAGAAGACGCATGCATAGGCATCTTATTGCGGACCCCAAGGAGTTATTCTCACAGCTCTGCTCAGTTGCCGTAGAGCCAATGGACAGATATGATTCCTCACCACTGATAATTAGCTACTTCAGTGATTACAGGAATTATATTGTGTCTGCTACTACGGAAGCAAACGTTATCGAAAAAACTGCATTAAAGAGGGGGAGAAAGAAGAAGGTTTTACCTTCTCCCGAGCTAGAGACTACTGATCATATGCAGGACTCTACGGCAACTGATCATATGCTGGACTCCTACTGGTCTGGTTTGAGTTTACATAATCATCCGATTCATAGCCTCAAAAGAGCTGCTACCAACACGAGACCAAGGCGTAAGCGCAAGTCATTATACGACACAGATTCGCCGTCTGTACAGCCTGAAGAGGTGGCTCCTAAGAAACAGATACAAGTGATAGAAAGATCAATTATCCACGTCGACGAAAAGATAGTCGACGAGTGGAAGCCCACTGCACTTGTTTTAAGCTTTGCCAGGTCAACTGCTCTTCCCTCAGAAACTGATCTGATCAAGATATTTGGTCGCTATGGGCCACTGAAAGAATCAGAAACTGAAGTGCAAAAGAACACAAATACTGTTAAAGTTGTCTTCAAGAAGCGTGCTGATGCTGAAAGGGCTTTCAGCGTCGCTGGAAAGTATAGCACTTTTGGTCCTTCGCTTCGTAGCTATCGTCTTGTGAATATGCCGTTTTCTCTAGGAGTATCAGAACCGAATAAGCCTGAGGCGCGCCTGGAGATCATGCCCGAAGGCTCCTGGTAAACACTCCTGTTTATATTTTAAATAAAAGTTAGTTCACAACTTCAACAATATTGCATGCTTAAACCATGTGATGATGTCTTTTCTCTAGGTCCAAATAAGTCCGAAGTTTCACTGGATACTCTGAAAGTTAATCAGGTCAACAAAACTGAGAAAGTTGAAGCTGTAAAAGCATCATCGGGTGAACAAGATGAGACCATCAAGAAAACATGCCAAGCTGAACCTGTAAAAGAATCATCGGGTGAACAAGTTGAGACCGTCCAGCAAGCTTGCAACCTGAAGCTGACATGGTCAAGAAAACAGGACAAATTGATGCTGAGCTAACTGGGCCATCTGACCAAACTGCAACAGCTGCACATAGTGCGCAAGCTAAAACAATTCCAGGAGTCATCTCAACAAGTTAGCACAATGGAGCAAGCTTCTCAGGATGAAGCGGTACTTAAAGATCAATCAGAGATCGTCCTGTCTGGAGCTGCAACTGGAGCAGTTCAGGTAGTTGGTGCGATCGAACCAGCCAGGGAGGAGCCTCTAAAGAAGAATGCCAAAAGAGTAACGGATGCTGATACTGGGAAGGAAGTTCCAGAAGAGACTAGGGTACCTATGGAGTTGCAAGCTCAAGTTTTACTGAAAAACCAGTGGAACAAGATGGAGCTGAGCAAACAATGGAAATTCAAGATCCAAAAGAAGCATCAGTTGAAATTCCTTGTAATGTGAAGTTGGAAAATAAAGCTTTAACTGAAGAATCTGTAGGTCAAGTTGAAACTGAGCAAGTCAAAGTTCCATCAGTAGAACAAGGCGGCACAACAGCAGAAACCGCTGAAGTAGCAGACAAGCAAGTCAGCTGTCCTGAGCAAACTGTTCATGTGGAAGATGTAATTGACGCATCACGTGGACAGACCGGTATTGGCAAACAAACCGCGAAAGATATAACTATGGCTGAAGTTGTGGTTGAGGGAGCTGCCGAGTCGAAAGTCAAAGCATCAGTTGAGAAGACTGTAGAAGATAAAGCTTCTGCCGGAACACTTGGGGATGCTATAGAAGGTAAAACTACAACTGTAGCACCAGGTGATGGAATGGGAAACACAGATGCAGCTGAAGCACTATGTGGGAAGGTTGGTGTAGGAGAAGCGACAAGTGATGTACCAGATGAGAAAACGGAGAAGGCTACCACTGAAGCACTAGCTGGTGAGACCACTGAAGGTGAAACTGCGGCGGAAGCACCTGATGCTGAAACTACGACAGCTGAAAAAACTGCAGAGGGTGTCACTGTTGAAGCACCAGATGGGAGAATTACAGATGTCGAGAACACTATAGATGATGCCACGGTCGAAGCACCAGATAAAAAAGCTACAACAACTGAGAAGGCTGTAGAGGATGGCATTGCTGAAGCAACGGAGGAGAAAGCTACTGTAGTCGAGAGAACTGTAGAGGGTGTCGCGGTTGAAGCCGAAAAAACCGTGCAGGATGCCACAGTTGAAGCACCAGATGAGAGAGCTACAACAGCCGAAAAACCCGTGGAAAATGCCTCGGTTGAAGCACCACATGAGAAAGCTACGACAGCCGAGAAACCTGTGGAGGGTGCCACGGTTGAAGCATCAGATCAGAAAGCCACGACAGCTGAGAAGCCCGTGGAGGATGCCAAGGTTGAAGCACCAGATGAGAAAGTTGCAACGGCCAAGAGTTGAAGCGCCAGATGAGAAATCTACAACAGGCGTCACGGTTGAGGCAGCTGACGCACAAGTGGGTGGTGTAACCGAACAGACCGGCGAGCTCACGCCGAATTCTTGTTTGTGTGGATACTGAGGTAATGTGCTCAACCGGGGTCCCTCCCATCTGGATGTTGTGTTTTGTATAGGAACACAGGAGTCTGACTCTAGCGTCGCGGTGCAATTAGGTTAGCTAGCGCATTAGCATATTTGGCACCTTCCATATATTCACATCCATCTAGTTGGCGTTGGAAGCACACGTGTGTTGTGTAATCATAAACAA
Source organism: Poa pratensis (assembly GCA_947311845.1). Taxonomy (NCBI): domain Eukaryota; kingdom Viridiplantae; phylum Streptophyta; class Magnoliopsida; order Poales; family Poaceae; genus Poa; species Poa pratensis. Next base: position 28,989,404 of record CAMZMU010000067.1, read on the forward strand.
AGTTGTTGCGGAACTTTGGTGCGGCTTCCATTGGGTTAGTGTCCTGAATCAGGTTGGCAAAGCCATGTTCTTTGCTACATTTTTAGTGTGGTCAATCTGCAGGGATGTCATAATTCTTGTATTATTAATTGTCATTTGTATACTGGCTGTGTTCAGGAGGTCGTTTCTCCCTTTTCGATCATGGTTCATATATTTACTGTCATAATTTAACCGTTGCCCTGTTATTTATGTGTGATTAAACTGCTTTCGCACGCGAATCCTGGGAATTGGCGCAACATTTGCTGTTTTTTTAGAGGGCATTTCCTGGGAGCTTAGTAAGTACTCCCTCCGTTCCAAATTAGATGACTTCCATTTGTCCACGTACGGATCCAAATTAGATGACTTCCATTTGTCCACGTACGGATGTATGTGGACAAATGGAAGTCATCTAATTTGGAACGGAGGGAGTAGTACATTTGTACATGTCTAGTTTCTCATATTTGGAGTCATGGGCTGGAGTTCAGTCTGAAGCTTTGCGCATACTTTGGTTGGAGCCTGTAGAGCCCAGTAGGCTGGGTAATTTTGGTTTGGAGCCTCACGGTCACAACGATACTCCTGATGGAAATGGTTTGTTGCTTGAAGCTAGCAGCAGTGGGTGTGTTTTCTCCCCTCTCTTTATGGCACTGCTGTATATGCGTTTCACCAAATTCTTTCTATGAGAGAAAGAGAGGTACCGATGCTCCTGAGTAACACCGGTAATGTAGCAAACAAAAGGAGGCTTTTTCTGGGGCAACATAGGCAGACAACTCACAGAAATTGTCTTTAGAGCATAGGCTACACATAGCCTTCAAAATAATAATTGAAAACGACATTTTGAACTTACAAAAATTCTAAAAGACATTTAGAGCTCGGACTGCACATGCGGCCAATGATGTATTCCACCCGTTAGCAAAATGTCAATGGTAAATGTTTGGTATTCTGAGCTACGCAAAAATGACAATCTGACAAATTTGGAGGTTTCAAAATCTGCACCGCTACTACTCTCAGATCCATACTTTTACCATTTGTGTGCAGCTCAGAATGGGAAGTATTTTACATTGATTTTTTGAACGCTGGTAGAATACATCATTTACTACATATAGGAATTTTTTATAGAAATTTTTGGAACTTTGAATTGCCGTTTTTCGAATTTTCAAAAAAAAGTCCATGTTGCCCGTGCTCTAAATCGTCGCACTGGACAACTCGTCTTTACTTACCTACAGCTACTGCGAGCCAGTCTGTTTCGCTTCACATGTATAGTAGTGAGCCAGAGGCCTAGTAGTAGGTTGTTGAATTCAAGCAGCAGACTGTAAAATGAATTCTTCTCACGGGCCACACCAGCTGTCGTAAGAGCATCTCCACCGGGGTCTCCAAATGACCCCCACAAAGGCCCAATGGGGTCCGGACGGCAAAATCGCCCACCAACGGCACCTTTAAAGGGTGGCCCAGAGCAAATTCGTGTCCGGTACCCCGAAAGGGCCTCCATACTTGCCGGACATGACTTTCGACAGGGGTGGCCCGCCCGTCATACGCACAGCGCGCCGTGCCCAATTCCCCTACCTCTACATTGCCGCCCCCGGCGCTAAAATTCTCAATCTTCCCTCCATTTCCCAAACCCTTGCGCCGCCGCCGCGAGCTCCCCGCCTTCCGCCACCATGCCGCCAAAGCTCGTCGGCCTCTCGAAACCCAAGGGTCGCAAGCCGTCGGCATCGTCGGGGCCGAAGAAGAAGGCGATGAAGCGGGAGCCGCAGGAGCTTGCGATGCCGGTGGTCACGCCACCACTGAGCCAGGTCGAGCTGCGCAAAGCCGCTTCCCACCTTCAGCAAGTCAGGCAACTGAAGGGGCGCCCTTTTGATGGCCGGCATTGGAGACTAGTTCTCCGGCGCGGTTGAACCTTTTTTGATGGCCGGCGTTGGAGACTTGTTCTCCGGCGCGGTCGAAATTATGTCATGGTTGTGATTTGGTACTTCTAATCCGGTGTTGGAGACTTTTATTAATGCATGAATCTACTTATTACATACGATTACAACTAGAAATTAAGAAAACTACTCCTCGTCAATGGAGTCAGCCTTGGGTGGCGGTGTTCCAGGCCCGTCGTCCGCCGGCGCCGCGTCTGGAGTTCCCGGCTGCCACTCCGGTTCTGGTGCCTGGGGGACGGCCGGTCCTGCATATGCGCCAGCCACACGGGACGGCCACGGGGACCAAGGTTCCCACAGTGAGAAAGCAGGGCGTGCCGGGGATGGAGTTGCGGGCTCGCCGTCCTGTTCCTGTTCGGCCTCCCCATCCTGCTCCTGATCGACCTCGGCCTCCTGATGCTGATCGGCGGCGATCACGTCCTCCTGACCTCGGCCTCCTGATGCTGATCGGCGGCGATCACGTCCTCCTGCTCCTGATCGGCGGCCACCACGGCCTCCTTCTCCTGATCAACCACCACAGCCTCCTTCTCTTGCTCTTGATCGGCCACCACGGCCTCCTTCTCAGGCAACGACATGGCGAGCGAGTTGTGGGCGGCGATGCGCGGAGAGAATGTGAGCGATGTGCGGCCGGCGAGGATGGTTATATTGCTGCGAAGCGGTGCGAACGCAACCCCGAAGCGACGCGGCGGCGGTTGCACGTCCACACGAACCGCCGTGTTCCGAAGCGACGCGGCGGTTAACCGGCAGCGGTTCGTGCGCCCGCAAGGTGTTCGATCTAATGCTCAAAACTAGGGCCATTTGGGGATGGGCCTTTGGGGTGCGCCACTGTGGGCGGCCTCCAAAACTTGGGCGGACACATGTCCGGCACCCCCAATTGGCCCTCGATTGGGGGTGCCGGACACGAATTTGGAGGCTCCCGGTGGAGATGCTCTAAGAAGTCTGTGACAACGAGAGCAACTCTTCTCAAAGCTTGATACTACTAGTTTACGACAAATTACACTAGATTTATCCTCCCCCAATAAAAACCATATGGAACCAAATGACGGCCAAGAGGCCAAATTGTTAAATTATCATAAAAAAATATACAACATACAACAAGGATGCTAAACCACACTCAGGAAAAAGCAATTTACACCTACGAAGCAGCCTTGTCACTTCGGAGCATCAGTTCTGGCAGACGAATACAAAGCCTACACGAGCCTAATGGGGGTACTAAGTTCCTTAACTGCTTGGTGCTCTCCAAGAGGTGTACTCAGAGGAACCGACGAAAAACCAACCTGTGTTGGAAATGTATAAAAGCATGAGACATAAGAGGGCACAATATCATATAATTCATTGACGTTGTAGGTGTTTGAGGTGAAAAGTACCTTGCAGAGCAGCAGCCATCACCGAGAAGGTCCATATCTTCAGTTTGCGATGTCACCATTATGGTACTGCACACGAAAAAAAACTATCAGAAAATACAGATAGCAGATGCAATACACAATTACAATGATATGTATTCAGTTGATGAGGAAGCCAGTTCGCGATGCCAAACAAAAACAGATAAATAGTGCATGATATGCTGAACATCACACATAGAACATATCCAAAAGTTTTGCATTTCTAAGAGAACAAACAAAACTTAGCGGGATACAACATTCGTTTCCTGATCAAACAAACCTGATTTTGTGCAGTATCGACCATCAAGTTTTCCCAGAGTGTCAGTATTTAGTAGCATGAGGACATGGATAGTTGGCCACAGCAACAAGATGGTATATTATCACAAGATATTTACCAGAGGAACTATCATTTGTGCAGTTACTAGAAGTACTGTAAGCACAGCTTATGCCTAATGATTTGGTATTCCACTAGTGGAGAAGAAACATATTTTCACAAGATAGCAATTACAGAACAGTCAGCTTTAACAGAATTCATCAAGCTGCTGAGTCTAGACAAACTACAGCATAACCAGGAGAGAACATCTCACAGGCACCAACTATGCCTATTTGCTGCTAGAACCACGCTAAACATCAAGTCCGGGCCATATTACGTAACTGACTAATACATGATCAAACATATACAAGATAATCACCTGAGGTTGCATATAAACCATTCCTTGGTTGTATGCTACTTGTTGGACCATCTAAAAAGAACGCACATAGCTCAGTTTTTCCGCAATACTATAAATTAGAAAGAAAATGGACATACTAACCCCTTGCGCACTTGAGCTAGTTGTTTCTCCATGACTGAGTGCATCCTTTTTAACAGAGCCATCAGCCTTTGATGTTATCTTACTATCGCCCTGTTAATTATTGACAAAAAGGAGAGATGCCTAGATTAGTCATGTTTGTCACACCTCTGATTTGTATAGGCATTATAGTGCAATAAATCAATCATAAATCATATCAAATATCCTAGCCCTAGTAAGAAGTAGCTACATTTTCTGCTATGTAACTTGGTAGGAAACAGTGCAGACAGCTACTGGAATTACGAAACTTCAGAAATAAACTAACTTTAGGCTATACACATATCCAGCACATATATTTAACAACAATTCGGAACTAACGGAATATTGGCTTCCATGATAGATTATATGCCTTCAAATTCTAGCATGGTCAGTTCAAATGTGCACAAATGATATATAATCACGATGACGATGGGCTTGGATAGCTCAAAGCCTCAAATTACGAATTTCCAGTGATTTCATCTTCCACTAAAATACCATATTTCAAAAACTGCCTCAACGTCAAGGATCGCATGAAGAAAACTAGGTGGAATTCGGGAGGAACAAATTTAACTTATACAGCAAATTTAAGATACCACATACCTCCATCTGCAATCAGAAGTAGCCATCCGTCGAACAGAAGACAAACCAAGAGAAGTCATTTAAGATGGATAAAGTGGAATAAAAATTAATATAAAAAGTAATACACTGACCAATGACCATGAATTAAATATAAGCTGTTAAGAAGTACTGAACTTTAAGCTAGATGATGTAATTTATTTCCTTATAATTAGGATGCATAGTTTCAAGTACTGAGATGCAAAGATGATCTTTTTATAAGCTCTGAACTTTTCTTATAAATGTGAGGTCTTAGTATATAGTGTGCACTTCTTTATACGAATTCTGTTTTAAATAAACCTATTAAATTGGTAACTGGGTACATATAATTGGGCCCTGGACAAGAGAAAGTAGTGTACGCATGCATTTCTCAGTCCAAGCTTATCATTTAATAATCTGAAAACAGTATAAAGGAGAACTGAAGATCTGAATAACAGTAATCGGAAGGATAAAGCAACACGTGGTTTAAAGACAAGAAGAGAAACAAAAAGGCTGAAGCAACTGATTGGTGCCACAGGCAGTGTGGGTCCTCGTCAGTTACCAGGCTGAATTACATGTTAAACTTGCCAATTATAAGTTTATAATTAAACCAAGCGAAGCAAGTTAGGTAATATTACGGCTGAAGTCAAGTTAGGTAATATTACGGCTGAAGTGACAACAGACTAAAGTGGCGACGGTCCTGCCTAACTTCCGAAGTACTAATCCAGCCCAATGATTTGAGAACTGCTCCAATTTCTATTTAACAGCAAACCGGGATAGCTAGATAGGCACGCACCTCTCTGAACTTCTGCAGATAGACCTTGAGGGGATCGATGTACTCCTCGAAGCCCAGCGTGGCCATCGCCCAGAGCAGGTCGTCGCCGTTGATGGTCTTGCGCTTCTCCCTCTGGCACTTGTCGCTCGCCCTGCAGTCAGTGCAGTCAGACGAAACAGAACACCGACAGGTCAGCAGCAGCTAACCCACCCCGTTCCTACTCATTCAGCAAGACAGCAGAGCAGCAGAGGCAGGCAGCACATACTCGCTGGTGATGAAGGAGATGAACTCGGAGACGCACTCCTGCACGGTCTCCTTGGCGTCCTTGGCGATCTTGCCGTTGGCCGGGATGGCCTTCTTCATTATGCGGCTGATGTTGGCGATGGGCAGGAACCTGTCCTGCTCCCTGACGCAGCCGTACCCGCCCCCGCCGCCGCCGTCGTCGCCGCTCCCGCCGCCCGGGGGGCTTGTCGGCGCGTCCGACATCCGGTCCTCCTCCTGCACCACCACGGCGGTCCCAGATCCGTGAGCTCACCGCACCGAACCCTAGCCCTCATCTTCCAGAAGAGGCGGGAAGGTTGGAGAGAGGGAGGCGTACCTAATAGTATAAGCGAGCCGAGCGCGTAGCCGTAGAGCGAGGGAGAGAAGGAAGGGCGGGGAATGGAGGTGCGGCGAGTGGGAGATCCGACGCTGGAGAAGAGACGGCGGCGCAGGCGGGTGCGATTCGTTTGGGAGCGGGCCGTCCACTATCCAGGCCGTTCGTCAGAGTCGTATATAAATAGCCTTTGGCGTCTGGCGCAGCCGCGCTGAGATTCAGGTTTTTGGCGCTTACTGATGACGGTTTTGCAATTGCAAGCACGTGGGGTTTTCCCGAGGTCACGAGAAGAGAAACGAACGCGAGAAGGTGGAAACGAAACTGCTGAGCTCTGCAATCCAAATGATACACACAAGATATAATAAAATTGCTATAATGCCACCTCAGATATACTATGTTGCATTAGAACTAGGGGACCCCAAAGCCAGTGTCGGAGCCCCGATTACAATGCCATCGCCCAACATTGTCACGCAACTTCTACTGATCCATTACGGGACCAATTTGATTTTATTAGTCGAGGAGAATGAGATTCCTGCGCATGCACCCACTCTTTATCGCCGCTCGGTCACCGATCCTACATGAAGCAGTGGTTGCGTCGGTGTCCAACAAGGATCACCACATCGTACGTACGGATTGATGACATGAAGGCTGCTATCTTCAAGGTTATTCTCCACTTCATCTACACGGACAAGTTGCCTTCTATGGACAACTTGCGACTAGGGATGTCGACGGACGCGCTGGCAGACAGGACGGACAGTCCGCTGAAAAGATTCAGTGCATGAAAAATAAAAACGAATCGGTCAAATACATGCCGCGTACGTACATGCAGTGTAGGATCGGGAGTCACAGCGGACTGTCCGTCCTGTCCGCCAGCGCGTCCGTCGACATCCCTACTTGCGACATGTATGTAAACTTGTTAGCCAAGTCCGTCTCAAAAGATAACGTGTTGATCACGTTGAAGCTAAATATAAAGGATGTGATAATTAGTACAACTTTGTACTAAATCTTTGACAATTAGTATGGATAGACTAGTAAAAAAATAATGATTTGGTAATCTATTTTGCCGTCGGGCCACTAATACTTCTTATTTGGCATCTCACTAATTTAATCTACGACTTGAGTTGCTCTAATGTTTTTGTACCAGCCTTCAACCTCTATAGTTCTCCCTCCTAACGCAATGCATTCAATTGGATTTCGTTAAGATTCAACTTTTGGTCCCACAAGTTGCATTGGAGGAACGTTTTAGTCCCACATGTTGCAAGGTGAACGAATTTAGTACCTAATCTTTCTTAGCGGATTGGTTTTGGTCCCGATTAGCTGTGTTGCCCACACGTGAGAAGCCACGATGGCAAACGGCACGCGTCGTCGCGTGTATTATTTGTAGAAAACCCCCTGGACTATTGGGTCATGTATGGCTATTCCCATGTTTATTACCGAGTCATACCAAATTGTAGAGACAAGATGCATGTTGTGAACTCATGATGGAACCCAATTGGCTCTTCAGTCGACCTAATCTTGTATCCTGGACGTTGGTTCCCTGTCATTAGACTTACCTTTCGTCTTACTGCGGTAGCGGACTAGTAATCGACAAAGGTGCAAGATGATGATACCATACAACTCTTGTTTCCTGTGAAAACAAAGAAAATTGCAGATTCAAAGGCAGCTTGCCAATCAAGAAAGTCGGTGCTTGCATTGTACACCGATCACGCTACGAACACTCGCCATTACACATGTTCAGCTAAACTCACAACCTCATTAGGGGCTTAGGTGAGAAAGTGACCAACACAACTGACTAGTCTGAAGCAGCTGCACATTCAGGATTGACAAATATCTTAGTTGATCTAGGAAGGCGCTCAAGCCAAACGCAAAACACTTTGAAAATATCTCTACTCAACAATTTCATATGAAGATAATGGCATATTTTGAACAGGGCACACCTAGTTTTTATTACATGCATAAAAGGAACAACGAGTCCTATATAAATCGACACAAGGTGACATTCATTCTTGATAAGAATTCATTAGTATTTATTGATTAAATTAATGAAGTTAAAATGAAAGGGAATGTACCTCAAATGGTAGAATGCTCAGACTATTTTTTTCCCTTTACTTTTTATTTATTTGGCGCTCGTTTTACCTTTCTTGCAGAAAATAGATATACCAAAAAAATACTGCCGTGGCTTATTCCCATAATGAAGCCTGAGAAAAATAAAGCTAAAAAATTAGTTATGGGGTAATAGTGCCGCGTCGTGAGCTGGTTGGCCATGACTTGTACCACCAGAAAAACACCCTCCGAAGCAACCAAAGGCGAGGAGGTCAGGGCGAGCATCATCGACTCTGAAAAGGTCACATCCCTAGGGGAGAAACAACCATTGAACTCGAGATCTTCACCATCCGAGAGGCCACCATTGATCTCAGCTAGCGGAGGCGGCGCTGGAGGCATCTGCACCACGGCCGGCGCTTCCAATGCAACCGCAGCCCGCTCCATCAAGCTTCCGAGCCGCTCTAGCAAGGCTTGCAAGGTATCCGTCACAACGTGCAATGGCTGTACCATCTCCTCGAGCCGGGAAGCAACCAGGCATTGCAGCTCAGCTCGCAGCACCGTCGCTTGCTCCTCGACGATGGACCTCAGCGTTGCATCTGGTGAGCTGCTGTACCAGCAGGCAGGCAACCGGTCATTATCTGTGCCTGGCCTGGAGGACCCTGGTCCTCGCACACGGCACGAGGCGCAGCAACGGAAGCCCAGGAGCGGTCCAAGGGACGCCGCGGACCGGCAGCCGGCGACCTAGAGCACAGAGGACCAGTGCCGGCCTGCTGGTCCAATGGCCTGTGCGGACCGGCTGAAGGCTTCCCGGAGCAGAGGGTGCCGGCCGGCCGGCTGAAGGCTGATGCTTGTGTTTCGATCACGTGTAGGAGTACAGTATTAAACTTTTTTTTTTAGGGAAAGTACAGTATTAAACTTAGAAGGACGTGTATGCATCCGCGTGCAAGTCTTAGTTGGGTACGGATCCGATTTGTCTGTTACGCTAGGACTCGGTCTGAATCAGTATTATTTGTGCTAGATTTGCACGCATCAGTGCAACTACGAAACGAAAACCGGTCTCTGAATCTGAGACCACAACACGACCCAATCGGCATGGACTACCGCAAGCGCCCCCGCGTCAACGACGACGACGCCGTCGCCGACCGGCTGGGCGAGCTGCCGGACTGCCTCCTCCACAACGTGCTCTTCCGCCTCGGGTCCCGGCAGGCGGTGCAGACGAGCATCCTCTCGCGGCGGTGGAGGCACCTGTGGCGCGACGTGCCCTGCGTCGACATCAACGAGCGAGAGTTCGCCAACAAGACCTTGGCGTGCTTCGAGGACTTCATCGACCACATGCTTCCGCCATCGCCCCCGCCGCTGGCGCCCAACCTCGACGCCTTCCACCTGCACCTGTCCTCCGGCACCTACCGCTGCAGGTACGCCGTCTCCGACAGGTGGATCCGGCGCGGCCTGAGACGCTCCCCGGCTGTCGTCACCATCCAGACGCCTGACAGCCGTGTTGCCCGCTGGATCACGCCGCCGCAGCCATCGACCCTCCACCGCCTCACGACGCTGCGTCTCGTCCGGGTCGGCGTCCCGGCGTACGACTTCCTCGAGCGTCTCGGCGACCTCTGTCCAGTCTTAGAGGAGCTACACTTAGAGGAGTGCAGGGTGCGCGGCGGCGGCCTCCGCAGAATCACCTCGCCCACGCTCATCCGCCTAGCTGTCATCCAACCTCGAGACCGCATCGTCCCTGCCTACCTCATCCGCACCGCCCCTCGCCTTACCTCCCTGCGCCTTGACCTTACCTACAAACCCATCCCCCACGCCGGACCTGACTCCCCTCCGCCGCTGCCGTCGGTTACCGAGGCATCTATCCGCATCGCGGGGGCGGGGTACGACAACCTCCTTGACAACCACTATGCGAGGAAGAGCAAGTTCGCGTTCCAGAGCTCCATGCGCCGCCTCCTCGCTCGCCTCCCCAACGCTGCCACCCTCCATCTCTCCGGCTTCACCTCCACGACATTGCTACACGATCCATCGCAGGAATTTCCAACGCTGCAGAGCTTGAGAGCCCTCCTTCTCGAGGACTGCGATGTCGGAGCCAACTTCCATGCGCTGACGAGCTTCCTCAGAAACACCCCTAGCCTCGAGAAGCTCGGGCTGCACCATTGCACGGTAAAACTTAACTTGCTCAACGTAAGTTACATAACATTATTATTTGTCTCTGGTTTAACATGAATGAATGTTGCATGCCTCAGCTTGTAGGCGTCGTTCCCGTCTGGAAACAACGCCATGGCGCGGCAGGAGCTCTTCGGTGCGACAAGTTGGAATCGGTAGAGATGACGAACAGGAGGAACGACGGTCATCACCTGCTCGACCTTCTATCGGAACTCTCCAATGTAATATGCCGCCAGAGCAGTGGCAGCGGATCAGGAAATCAACTGAACTTAAAAAAGATCATTCATGTAAGGAATTAGTAGACTAAAGGCATCTTGTATTGGAAATGTTCTACGTGGAATGTTTGGTCAAGATTTATAAATTATTTACACCAAATCCAAAATTTCTCTAAAGGATCCTATCATACATCATCTTTTAATTGACTATATGAAGGATTCCAGCCACAAGTCAATTGTTGGTTCTTATATTTTGAAGTGTTTGTACCCATAGTGGGAGCCCATCGTGCCTTTCTCCCGGTCGACCAATTTCCTACCACCAAAAACCACTTGTTGATTCCTTAGGTGCTTGCAGATTTTTGCCAAATTGACAGATTGGGTGAGTTACAGTGCACGATGATTATTAAATCTTAGTCCATGTTATGTGCTATGCTATGCAATAATGTTGCTTAATGGTATAGCCAAGTGCTTTACTTAGCATGCTTGCGGGTTTAGAAAAAGCTAGTTTCGTTTTTGAACTGCCACTTCGGATTTTCAGCTAATAAATGATTACAAAGTTAAGGTGCCACTTTATATCTGAAATTTAGTTGAAAACTACAGGATATGTGATGATGTTTCTTCCAAGCTAAAACCGGCTATGTGTGCCAACATCGAGCAGCTGGCTAAGAAGAAGAAGACGCCAGGGACCGGGATGGTGCGGCAGCTGCCGCCGGAGGTGGCCTAGATGCCAAAGTTTGTGCTCCTCGACGCGGGGGTTATGGAAAGGGAGGAACCGGAGGACTTTCCGTAGTGCGGTGATCTCGTCTTCGGAGGTGGTAGCTTTGGTGCGGGAAGAGTTGACGCCGCGGGCTTTCGCCCACATGCAAGATCCTAGAGATTAGTTTTTTTGTTTGCTTTTAGAAGTAGTTTTCCCTATCAAAAAATTCTGTACATAAACCTCTATTCTATCTAATCGGATGGCGGATACGACTGCCTTTAACCTCAAAAAAATATCAGCATAGGTACATTACTATGAGCTTAGTTGTATAAGATAGTTCAATAATACATTCAGTCCAAGATAATCTGTAAATCCCAATTGTCGACCCTGAAATAATATAAATTTTTAGAATAGTATAAAATTGAACCAGTTTACAAGCACCAAATTAACTTATTGAATGTATCCAATTCCTACCATACTCTGTCCTGATATCTTGAAACCTGAAATCACTAGTATCGTGGAAAGATGGAGGCACTACAGCATAAGCTTCATCAGTGTCATACGAGGCCTGAAAGTCCAGGAATACTAGTATCACCGATCCTGTTTCAGCAGCTTGATGTCAAAATTTTGAGCAATAAATGAATATCGTTTCTCTCATACTAGTAATATACCCCTGGATTCCTTGGAGAAGTCCAACATTGATACAAGAAGTATAGTGGTAGTTCACCTGAAAGAAACAATTTTCTTGAAGATAAGTGCGGCGCATTACGTTTACCGGTGTTTGACTAATTCTTAATCGGGATTTATTACAACTAATTTCTTGAATTATTGTACAGTAGTTGATAGAAATGGGGATGTAGTTCAAATGGTAGAGCTTATATACGCATGTTAAGAGGAAGGGGGATCGATACCTCCCATCTCCAGTTATTTTTATTTATCGGTCGATTTTCTTTCCTGTAGAAAATTACCTCTCTGTTTTTTGACCTGGAAAATCAAGAAAAGGAAACTCTGGCATGACCTGGGTAAGGATGGAAATTTTACCTATGGGTACGGGTACCCGCGGGTACCGTACCCGCATGGGTAGGGTATGGGTACAAATTTATACCCATGGGTAGTACCCGTACCCTACCCGTTTAAGATGTGGGTAGGGCACGGGTATAACCTAGTACCCGTGAGTATACCCATACCCTGCCCGTTTATATACCTTACCCGTGAATGTTTAACATTTATTATCGTGAGCTTGTGAACTTATGTGAAGTTGTCATCAATTGTCAATTTGAGTTGACATAATTATCACGTACTTAAATATATGTTATTAAGTTGAGATAAACATTTTTATTTTATCAATTTTTTACCGATGATTGTAAAATCTCTACTATATAATATGAATAGAGGTGGTGATGATGGTAGGTCATGATAAAACTACCCCTGAAGTTGATATAAATTACACATCATGCCACCTATAAGTGAGAAAAACGGTTTGTATTTTTTTCCGTGCTTCCGGACATACTACGTCCCGCGCGCGCTACAACGATCTCAATACTTTGTCGAGGTGGTACTAAAAGTATCGAGTTCATCGTCACGCTGTGCGTCTTGTGGTTATTTTTGTATGGGCCGCTGTCTAAACGCTGTTGGGCCTTAATTGCTAAATGGAGTTTGTATAGCTGCGGGTCAAAACATTGTTGAGCTGTGAGGACAAGAGTTTTTTTTGTGCGTTCTTGCCTTCACCAACTTGCATGTTCGATGCCTGGATTTCAGGGCTCTGTATGTATGTGCCTGTTTACATGTGTGATGCATGTCATTTTAAAAGTATATAAAAATCCTGTGCAATAATATCACTAACCTCACTTTTTTTTTGGAGAGAAATGTCACTAGGCTCACTTGATTCAAAAAGACGCACGTAGCAGCAAAAACAAAGAAATGCAACGGCAACAAGCCGCAAGGAAGACATGTCCGGATGGCGAGCTACGACAATAAGGACGGTGACGGTGGGGCTGCGGATTGAGATTGAATAGGCGGGAATTGGAGTTGCATTTGAAGCAGCTGAGAATCCTCCCGTGACCCCGATGAGATCATGCACATGTCTCGCAACTCCTCTGTTTCCTCGGCGGTTTGTTTCGTCACCTCGTCGTGTGCCGCCGCGGCGCCGCCGTCCGCCGCTGTAGTCGACCGTTCCGGTGACAACCGAACACCGAGCCCACCACCCACAAGTGCGTGCAACGCCGGGCACCTAGCGCACCCACATGTGGGACCTCTACCTTGCCGTGCGTCGGCCGGCGAGCCGTGCGCTGCGCGGGCGTGGCCTGAGCTGAAGAAGAGGCGGCGATAGGGGAGCTGCAAGGTCAATTCCTTAGGCGTGAGCGACGATTGGGACACGGTGGAGCTCGTGGCTGGGTTCGGGGTGGTCGCCGGAAGCAGAATGCCGCCAGGCGCCAGCAGCCTGGCGTCGTGCGGGACCTCGAGCAGCGTCGAGCAGCAGCAAGCGGGGTAGCCAACAGCCCACACAAGCGAGCATCGGTATCCCCAGGCTCATCCCTTTTATGCACTTGCGGTTGCCGGCCATATGCGCATGTACTGCTCGCATAGCAAACCTGAAATCCTCCTCGGTCTCTACTTTCAATTTTTGTTCAGTCTCGTGTGTCATATATACTCAGTTCAGTGTCTAATGCAGATTGACCATTTTGACATGCATATACGGGATATAGGATCTGGTGAAGTGCAATTTCGTTATACTTTCACTCATACCATGACTTCAAATCTGTTTCCCACTTAAATTTGTATACCATGCCAGGAATATGAGATGTAGATGCACCTATTGGCAAATAGTGACCTTAATCTTACCATATTTGGATGAACCTAAAGAGTTATTCAGTTTCAAAAAAATAAATCATTAAATTGTTTTATAAGCTCGTTGCAACGCACGGGCATTTTGCTAGTTATGAGTAACTTGTGTACTATTTGATCTACCCGTTGGGTATCCAATGGGTATGGGTACCCGTCGGGTATGGGTACGGGTAAAGTTTCATACCCGTGGGTACGGATATGGGTAAAATTTTGTACCCATTAACTACACGGGTATGGGTATAGTATTGGTCTACCCGCCCCATACCCTAACCAACGCCATCCTTAGACCTGGGCTTCTTATTGGGACATCAAGTGGGCCGCTTCTCCTGTCCGTCTTCGCCGTTCCTTTTGAGCTACTACGAAGATGGTGTGGCTGCAGTACGCGGCGACCCGGAGGCAGCGCGCCGCCACGGCCTGCCTCTTTGTCACCGGCGCCGCCCTCATCGCCGCCGCCGCGCGCCTCTCCTACGCCAACGTCGAGCCTCAGCGCGCCAAGGCCGCCGAGCGACGCAAGGTCCTCGAGGCATTCATCGCTCGCAAGCGCGCCGCCGTCGCCGACTCCCCTCACCCCCAGCCGCTTCCCCTTCCCAACCCGGAGCACCCCAAGCCCTAGCTAAGTCAGCGGCATTCTGTACGGATCGCGCGCTTCGAATCGAGCTGCCATCCAGTCCTTCGACGACTGTCAGAGCAAACGGGGTCGATCTCGTCCAGTAGTTGCCGACTGGATCCTGTGTAGCAGCACCGATGTGCTCTGGATTTTATTGTTCACGCTGATTTTTGTTACCTGTAGTTAGTTCGTCTTGCTACTTGATTTGCAAAAATTCAGAGTTTCGCCCGATGTTGTACGTACCATGAGTCGTATATTCATCTGCTACTGCAGTGTTTCTGTTCTCAGTTTCGCAATTCACACGCCGGGTGCATGATGGAATCGGGATATCTAATCTTTCAGGCATGTAGCTATGTTTCCTATTCGATTAGAAATCAAGAACTGATGCATGCCTGAGCTATTTAAGCGGTCCTAACTGGTTCTGTTCTGACTCGCGATAACTGTAGTTCTTTCATACGTGTGCATGCATTGGAGGTGCATATGCAGGCCTCAGTGTTTTTGTTCTAGCTCAAATACATAAGTTTTTTCCCCGAATGATTAGTGATACCTGAGTCCGTGTTTTTGTGCAACTTGCAAGTTACTGTATTATCTTTACTGTTAAAACTCAGTCCGTGTTGAATGCCTGGTGTCACGCTTCAGATAATTTACAAACAATGACACCGCACTAGATGTGATACCTGATTAACTAACAAATTAAATTAAATCCCACGTTAATCTCCAACTGAAAAAACAAACTCCACGTCATGGAAGCAAAAATGTAGCTTCCAAAACTTGAGATTTTTTAGGCCACAATAAAAGGTGCTCCCTCGTAACAAAGTTAGAAGAGAAAAGCCAAAAGAAGATGAAAGAAGGTCCATATGACCTTGAGAGGGGTCAATATGACTTTGAGAGATTCGTGTACATGATGATGGAAAACTTGAGAGGGGTCATACGAGTACTTTTATGTTTTTATTGTTTTTTTGTCGTGTCCATATGACCTTGAGAGGGGTCAATGTTTAGAATTTTTTTTTTAAATAATATTTTTTTGAACAGAAATTCGGAATCTAGCACGCGTTTTGGAGAAATTCGGAATCTAGCGCGGTGTCGTCACGGCCCGTGCCGAAACAAGGGGTTTCGGCACGGCCGGCGCCGAAAGATCTGATCTGCATGTCGCCAAAGGCGGCGGCAGGCGTGGCCCACGCCTTTCGGCAGCGCCCGTGCCGAAAGAGGCTGTTTCGGCAGCGCCCGTGCCGAAACCTTCCAAGTAAAGCGCCGCGCGCCGGGCTCGGCCTTCTTCTTCTTCCTTCTCTCGCCCGAGCTGCTGCCTCTCTCGCCTCTCTCTCTGTTCTTCCGTTTTCCAGAGAAAGACCACCGATTCTTGCCCCAAAAAATTCCTAAAAGCCCACAGATTCAAGGAATAGAGAATAGGAGGGTTGGGGCATCCCCGATCTGTTGATGGGATAGCACTTTGTGGAGGCGTTTGGGGGTGTGGAGGTGGAGGTCAACAATGGTGGATAGTGGTGCTGTGTGCCGTGTTGGGGAAGCTAGAGGCGTGGTGCGGCGGTGGTGGTGCTAGATTGAAGGGCAGCGGGAGCTACGCACGCGTCAAGGGTAAACCCTAATCTCTAGATTTTGTAGGTTAAGTGTTAATATAATTTAAGGGTGGATGCATGACATATGTGTGGATTAGTGTAGATATATTTTAGTTAGTGGTCATATTTTAGGTGGTGGTAATATTTTAGTTGGTCGGCATATTTTAGGTGGTCATATTAGTATATGTTGTCGGTTAGATGTTAATATAGTTTGCCGGTGGATGTGTCAGGATGTATTGTATATTTTGGGTAGTCTTTATTTTACCGATGGATGTGTCAGGATGTATTGTATATTTTGGTCATGTTAATTTATTTCTTTATTTTTATGTTGTCGGTTAGATGTATTGTATATTTCGAGTAGTCTTTATTTTACCGGGGGCCGTCATATTTATTTTCGGCGGTCGTAATATTTAGATATATCCGCTGTGGAGTATTTAATGATTGAATAAATTTGTTGGTCGTCATATTTATTTTCGGCGGTCGTCATTTTTATGTTTAAATTAGTACAGATGGCTTCACATGCGTTGCTCAGTGGGGTGATCGATGGAAAACATCGTGCAAAGATTTGGGAGGGTGGTGACAAACCGAAGATCTTGCGTACGCGGGGTCCAGCATACAACTGGATGATACACCCTGATTGGGTTGATCGGTACGTATAAGAGAATATATTGATTATTTTGTTATGTTGTACGATAATTTATGATAGGTCACTGACGAATAATTATGTTCGACAAAATTTTGTTGCAGTTTATCTTGGTCTGGTCTCTTACCTATAGCGCGCCTAGTTGAGGCGACTCGGCGGCAGTGGCTACATATTCCACCAGATCAGCTCGGGGCTCCAGATATTGATGTGGAGGTTGATGCATCTCGACGCATCAACCCAGACAAGTCACTGCTCTGCTGCTTAGTTGATCGATGGAGGCCCGAGACCCACACTTTTCACTTCCCGTGCGGAGAGATGGCACCGACTCTTCAGGATGTGTCATATCTGTTGGGTCTCCCACTGGCGGGCGCGGTCGTAGGTCCTTTAGAGGCTCCAAATAATTGGCGTGACGAAATGCAGACACGTTTCGCAGGGATACATCCGGATAACCCACCCTTAGAGTTCGAGCGACACGGTCCTCGGGTTTCATGGTTGAGCAAGTTTCAGGTAAGACTGTTAGAATTATGAGTTTTATTTTTTTATTATCAACAAACTTGTACTTACTCAGTTCGTTTCGTATGATCAATGCAGATTGGAATTCTAGGATACCCGGATGCCGCGTTGACTGAAGCGCAGATTACTAGATGTCTGGAGGCATACCTGCTGTGGCTGTTCGGCAAGGTAATGTTCATTGACTCCCACGTCGACACTATTAGTGCGCGCTTCATCAATATGGCGCGAGAGATTGCGGAGGCACATCACGTTGAGGACATAGTGCCACGGAGTTTTGGGACAGCTGTCTTAGCCGCCACGTACCGAGCTATGTGTTCGGCATGCACGAAGAATAAGAAGTCCGCTTCGCTTCTTGGCTGTCCACTACTGTTGCAGTTATGGTCTTGGGAGAGATTCCCTATCGGTAGGCCTGACGTCGACGCTCTTACACCCTGGGAGTACAGGCTCGTTGAGACAAACCTAGTAGCTTTGCCTACTATTGGTAGTATGTGGGCGCGTAGAGAGGTAAACTTGCACATCATTTAATTTTTCAAACTCCTTATTTTGGTAAACTTGCACATCACTTACTTACTAGTTTATCTATTTGCAGAGACGGTACGCGGGCCAGCAGGTTAAAAACTGCTACGAGGCATTCACGATGCAGTTTGATCAACTGCAAGACAATCAGGTTATATGGGAGCCGTACCGTCATGACAGGGTGCAGGCGAGATACCCCGGCGGGATTTGTAGCTTGTGCCGGAGGGATGAAAACTACTGGTACACTCGAGCCTGCATTGTTTTCGATGTCACGGTGGAGGAGATGGCCCAACAACGTGTCATGAGACAGTTTGGCAAGCGACAATTGCCGGAGCCTCCCGCTAGAGTTCCCGCCCTGCCTGCGCACATCCACAGGTGTGTTTTTAATCAACTGTGTTTACACTAAAGAATTTGGAATGTACTTTTCTAATTACACTACGCCTACATGTTTCAGATTGTCGCGGCAAGGAGATAGAACTCTGGCATCTTGGCTACAGATACTTCAGCCGTACATCGCGGCATGGGGGAACGCGACTGCTAATTTATGGCCCGCGGATGAGCCATTTGTGCTACATGATTTCAACTTATATCTGCGGACGTACAGACAGTCCACTCGACTTCGCTTAGTGCCCACGTCCCAGCCTGATCAGTTGCCAGCTCCTTCTCTTACGGACATGTACCCACTTGAGGCTATTGCGGGAAGCAGATACTACGCGGTATGTACTTCACTAATATTGGTAAATTCATGTCTCAATAATCGACCCTAACATTTTGTTTTCCTACAACAGGCAGACTTGATAGAAGAGATTCAGAGCGACGTTGCCGCCTTCGTACGGGATACATCCACCTCAACATAACGTGTGGAACCCGTCTGCTATGCCGATGTCTCAGATTCCGGTCCACCTCCGTAAGTACTTTATAATACTCTCATTTATTTATCATGTCCACCTAGTCGGAGTACTGACGTAACATCTACATGTACAGGTGGGGGTGACGACTCTACACACACGGAGCTGTCCGATGACCCGACGTACCAGACTCCACCGCCGCCACCGACGCAGGAAACCCAGACACAGGAGGAGGAGCCGTTGCAAGGCCGAGGGATGCGTGACCACCGCGCTCCGAGACGCTTGTCACCTTCCGGGCGTCGACCGCGTAGACAGCGGACACGTCCTCACAGAGATGACTGATACTACTATGTTCCGTATGAGACATATTATTATCTACGCACCACCTCCGCGTCGTGGCAGACGTCGTTGAGACTTGTCTATCTACGCACGAGACATATTATTATCTATGTATGAGACATATTTATGTTCGTATGTACGACACATATTATTATCTATGTACGAGACATATTATTATCTATGTACGAAACATTCCACATTGCATAAATTAATTTAACATACAACACTACACGTCCACGTCACAACTTCAGTACTTCTAAACACTGCATAGAACAACTACTGGTACAAATATTACATGGAACTCAACGATAGCTAATTCGAATCAATGACTTCACTTCCCTCTGCCACGTGCTCGTGTTGGAGGCATGAAGTCGTCATCACTATTTTCATCGACGACAGCCTTGGATGCACCAACACTCTTCAACTTACGTCTAGAGTTGGCTCGTTTAGGAGGCATGAAATCATCATCACTATCATCTTCAACGGATTTCTTGGATGATCCACCACTCTTCGCCTTTCATATAGCCCTCTTCACTGTTTCAGCGTGAAGGAGATTTCCAGGCCCATCAGGACATGCGCCAAAAAGCATTTCCATCCAACCAAAATGAGGGATCTCTTTGTTCACAAACTGTCCATCGGCAGGCCAGTGCTGGACATTCACAAAATCAGGGAAAAAAGTTAGTACGATAACACTAGATTCTAACATAATATAAATTCGGTACTCAGTTACCTTCACGTGAAATGCATAGGCCTCCGGCGAAAAATGGATTATCTTTGACTTAGGTGTCATAGGCATGTCCCTAAGCCCGCCTCAATAGCTTTTAGCTCATTAATTCTCTGCCACTTCCACCGCCACCCATCAATTTCATCTGAAATTTCTTCAGGAGTCATCTGGATTTTGTTTTTTTTTGGCTATAATTTCTCCCACCTCACGAATGTTGCCCCACTCACTAATTAGCTCCCTATAACAGCTCTTCGGCCTACCCTCCCTAATACTACCTTCAGTCCATATTGCGGCGTGATACAAAACACACCACGACCTATGCTTCGAACTAGGACCCGAACTACCAGACATCTTTCCTATCCGACTGAGGAAATAACCACGCACCACACCCCTCCTCCATCACCAAATCTACTGGGGTATATATATAGGCTCACCCGGGAGAAGAAGAGAGGGAGAAATATGGCGGGAGAAAAAAGGCGGGAGGAAAATGGCGGGAACAAAATGGCGGGAGAACTATGGCGGGAGAAATATGGCGGGAACAAAATGGCGCGAGAACTATGGCGGGAGAAATATGGCGGGAGAAGAAGGGCGGAATAAAAGCCGGGAGCGCGAAACAAATTCGGATCAGGAGTTGCATGCACTAATCGGCTTTAACCAGGAAAATAGCAGCAAAATAACCAGTCCTGTCGAAATATGGAAAAACAAGAAATAAATTAAAATAGAGCTTTCGGCACGGCCAGAGCCGAAACACGCTGTCGGCCCAGCCGTTACGCGAAACCCTGGCAAGCATGCAGATCAGCCTGGTTTCGGCCTCGCCCGTGCCGAAACAGCTTGTTTCGGCCTGGCCCGTGCCGAAACCCAGGTTTCGGCACGGCCCGTGCCGACGCCGCGCTAGATTCCGAATTTCTGAAAAACGCGCGCTATTTTCCGAATTTCTGTTTAAAAAAATATTATTTAAAAAAAAAATTCCAATGTTTATTCCCTTGACTTGAGAATGGTTGCCATGTCAAATAAACTAAGTTGTAACCCTGAGCTAGTGGTATGTCACGATTATCAAAGTGGCCTGTGATAGACACTTCAGAATTGTGAGGATATGTATGCCCGAGAAGAATGGATTCGGAGGATCACTCTCCTGGTGGGTATTTAACAACAAAATGTACCTTGTACTTCATCACAAAAACAAAGTTCTCGATGCATCCCACAATTTCTTGCACACTACTACATTCTCTTCCAAACACCATACAAATAAAACTGTAGATGAATCCTCACTAGATAGGTGTGTGAATTAATTTTAGTTTAATACAAATCTGCACCTAGTCTCAGAATAAAAAGATACGAACAAAAGGTATACAGCTGCTGATGGTAAGATGTTGCAACTAGTAAACAAGCTTATCTTCCCCGGACAGAAGTGCAGTTGAACTGTTCTTTTATTGGAAGATCAAGCTTTGTGACACTAATTAATATTCTTCAGAGAAATGATTAGGACCACTATCTTTAAGCTCAGACTTATCTTCAAAGTATCACGAGTATTGTACCATATCATCTTCAGGACCTATACTTAACGGGCATAAATTCAACAGAGTCGTATATATGATTGCCTCTCAGCTACTACTAGGACAGCGAGACAGATAAACACATGCTGAGACGCATGATTTGACCGCATCTGGAAGCGAACTGTGTCATCGTATTCTAGCGGCCTCGTTGCCCAATGCCCAGGTAAGCACCTTTCGCACCGACGACAAAACCACACTCTTTTTCCTCTCAAAGAAGACAAAAGGAGGGCTCATCGTAGGACGAACGCAAACTGGGCTGAAGCAAGATCACTGTAAACGTGCCCAACGTGCAAAAAAGAAAAGGCAAGCCCCACGTTGGAAACAGTTCAACACCTGCAGGAAAAAAAAAACATTCCGGTGGAGCCAACAGGGCAATTATTTCTGTGAAGGTCAGACATATTTCAGCAGGCCAACACCACCTAAGAACGATATATATAGATATGGGTAGCAATAGCACTTGCGGCCACGTATAAATAGGTAGCGAGCTAAGAAGTTGATCACGGTCGCCATGTGCGCGGCCACTTGGTAGCACACACCTGAAACCCTCTACGGTTCTACCACTATGTACAGACAAGGATAGATAGGACGGGTGGGGCGTCCTCCCCTCCTAACATCACCTCCACCGAAGCACGCCATAAGTTAAGCAGTGAGCCTCACACATCTACACTATGATTTCCCCCCTACGTGATATACTTACAAAACACGCACGACGAACTTCTACTGCGTGTGGCGCGTGCAGCTACTGGTGTCCAGTCAAGATAGGTGGAAGGACCCCTGGCCTTCCGTAATCGCGTAAAGTAGTTTCTCCCTCATCCTTTCCTGAAGGTCAAGGACACAAAGGCTTGGTGTTAGTGCAAATATTCATCTCAGGACATACAAACATTCAGTAACTACAGAATGACCGCAGTCTAATAAATCTATCTTAACTATAGAAAATGATAGGCAGAATAGACGTAATTAACCTAGCCCAGTTTAGATAGCAGAAAGGTAGCAAGTTCAGACCTTAGAACAGTAGGCAGGTAACTTGAGATAGTTAGCGCAAGTCATCACACTCGGCAGGTCATCGTCGGCATCGTTGTTGCTATGCTGCTGATTGTATAACACAACGTTAGCAAACATGGTAACAGTGAACTGATAGACAGGGAGATAGCTTCACACTGAAAAACAGACCTTCCGGACAACTGTCAAATTTGGATTCAGTGCAGCCAAACCGCCTGGAGGGAGCCGAGGTGAACCCGTTATGAATTGCAGGAAAGCTCTGCGCTCATTGCATCCAAACTCTTGTATGATCTCTAACAACTGCAGCATATTCAAATATCTTGTTATGGTACTGAGATCATCTTTTTCTTCAAGAATGAACTTCAAAATGATGTAGTAAAGGACTTACATTAATGACTGCAGGGCTGCTGGAGGTGTAGCCATGATCAAATTTTATGTGATCAACAAGTTTCACAAACTGTTCAAGAGCAAGGCATCCATAAGGAAATAGTATAGTAAGAAAAATATCAACAAAACCCAACAGAAGACAGGACACATACATCCCAGTTATCTTGTTCTCCGCAGAGTAATCTCTCCAGCTCATCCTCTGAGAATACCTGAAGTGTACTCAGTGGAAATACCTGCCAGAGAGTGAAAAATATATAATGAGAAGTTGAACATCGAGTTCATGTCATCCTATAGGCCTCAGTTAAGGCTCATGGGTTAAAAAACAAAGCACAGAAAGCACACAAATGCCTAAATACATCTGAACCGACAAATGAGAAAACTCTGTACATTAAAAGGACGAAAGGGTGAGTCAATCACCTAAGCATAATAATTACTTTCAGAAGCAATTTGAAGTTTATCAATATCGAATTAAGATTGCTTAAGAAGCACTTAGGGTTAAAAATAAGGAAAGGTTTTTGCATTGACTAATTTAGGCTTTATGGCCCAGTTCCTCCAAAGACAAAGTGCTAGCAGGAAACAATAAACTATTCAAAGAACTCATATAAACTAAGAAATGTAGAGCCATGATAGCATCTAGGTAAGTAGCAATGCATCGTACCCACTCTGACATTTTGTGAACTGGGCCAACCAACCCAGTCATAGGTAATTGAAAAACTGTCATTCGTTATACAAGTACAAGATGAGAGGAGCTCCATGACACAGCATACCTGACTGAATCCTGACTTAAAAGACTCCAGTTGTCTTGAGATTCCATTTTTAACCGTTGCCTCAACAACAAAAGAAACATATTCTTCCAAATTCTCACAGTTACCTGAAAAAAGCATAAGCAATTTAGGGAATGCTTTTAATCTGCTGAGAAGCTGGCAACGGAAAGAAGTGCAGGTCATATCACTTACATTATCTGAGCTACTCTCCGAAGAAGGCAGATACTCTGGATACCCTGGGACAGCGAAGTCAATAGCAAGATCCTCAATTCTACAACCTCGATAAGACAAATCAGATGGGCTCTGGCATTCCTTTGTCGAACATGATTCAAATATTTCCTTTGACAAGTAAGTGCTTTAAACTCCATAAGGGTCGTTGCCAGTTCAGGATCAAATGAATTGATATCATATATATTAAGCTCCTAACGAAGAAAAGCTTATTAGGTTGACTAACAAAAGTAAGAAAGCATGAAAACATGATATATCCAAAATACCTGTCCTAGGATAAGCTTGTAAAATGCTTTGGAAAATGGAATGTCAAGAATTCTGCCATCCTTAATTGCCTTTGCGAGAACTTGACCAAGGAGGTGGAATCTTTTATTTACTTCCGAGAAGGAAGCACAGTCTACAGAAGCAGACCAAGGTTGAGGAAACAGTCCATTAGGCGCCACCACAGTTCGGGACCAATGTGAGTTTTGTCAGTGCTAGCTTCACAAGGAAGCTCCCCCCTCCACATGCCTAACCCGGACTTCTGGAACTCATGACTTATCAACGTATAGAACTCCATTGTAGGACCCAAACCTGTGCCTACTTCTTCTTCATATTCTACTTCAAGCGGTGCATTACTCCGACCATAGGAACGCATCACTTTTGTAGCTGAAGCCAGTATATCGTTTCGGTCAACTTTGAACTTTTTCCGTGAAAAGGATGGGCTTCTTTCTGTTGCTATATTGTTACCACTTGTATCTACCATATGCCTATGTTGCAATGATGAAGAGCCAAATGCTGTCAGTTGGAAATACTTCCATCTTGCCTCAAAAGAAAATAAGAAAGGGCATGCAGACATCAGTTCGGTGCACCACAAAGGCAGACAGCGGGACCTTAAAACCAAGGGATCATGCATCTGTTGCTCCAGTTTATCTGTCAATTTAGCACTAACAAACTCCTGCAGTGGAACTGAAGAAACAGAAGGCTTCAGATCATCGAGGTTAGTTATCCGTCCTTGAGCAAAAGCATGGTTTTTCTCATTAGACACGAGGTGAAACGAGAATCGGTTTAATCCTTCTAAAACTTTTAGCATAAACAATATGTCATATGATGGACTTGATCTATCAATTTTGCAAGGAATCTTGCCAAGCAACAAGCTGCTGAAGAAAGGGAGTGTTTGCCACATCAACCCTGTTTTACTGTCATTTGTTGACATTGCTGCATTAGACAAATTCTTAGGAGAATCGTCTTTTTCGGATTTGCAGCTGTTCGAAATGTTATGTCGTGCACACTGCGCCAAAACTGGGTGTCCAAAATTATATCAGCTCCTGCGTTGATCTGATCTTGCAGGATTGATTGATATAGAGTAACAGATCGGTCTAGCTCTTTTCCTTTCAGGCTGAATACCAGTTTTGGTTGTACAGCATCAGCCCCATCAACTTGTTTATTTCTGGTTGACCTCCAGCTGCACATTCATTAACGTATTGAGGTTACCAAAACAAGAGACGGGTTGTGAATCAGAGAATAGCAGCTAGTAATAAGTTAAATCTAGACTGCACACACTCACCGGAGGATGAGACCCTTTCTTCGAGCATGGTTCTACAGACAACTTTGATTTTCCTGGTAACCCTGAAAAGGAGGCATTTCAGTCTTAAAACACAGAAACCTAGACGTGTGAACCACGATATGCTGTGGGTTTATTGGATGAATTTTTCTAGTATCAACGGATATGTATGAAGTAATTGTCAGATTATTTATAACTATTACGGCAGTAAAGGAAAGTTATAAATATAAGCAAATAGCAGTGTAGCACTCAACCAAAGATCCTATCATATTTCAATATTAGCATGTCCATATTTCATAAGATTGCAAAGCAGAATAATACCTCTGATGGAGGAGAAGATTCCGGGCTAGAATCCCTTTCTGAGGATCATCTTCAGCATATTTGCTCTCGGAAGCAACACTACTAGGTGATGATTCAGTATTCTGATCGCTTGTAACTGTACTGACTTTGGGCCACAAAAATTGTTCAATAGAATGCAAGGAAGAAGAGATTTCCAAATTCACAGCATTATCATAGCTTGATAAGTTTGTTTCATCTTCGTCCTTCTTGAAACGTACTCGGATACATGGAGTAATTGTTGAGTGCCTAATAGGGATATCAGAAATATTGCTCCTTGGCTTGAAATTGTGGCTCATTATCACTGGGAAGTTGTCAAGAGAAGTGAGAGCATTCTGTAGTTTCCTTACTAGTAGTGTCAAGAGCATATCACCCCAACCTTGCTCCATTCTTGAAAAACAAATTCGGGCGAATGACTGAAATCTTTTCAAGACAGCACAAAAATGGTCAGCATTGTGATCTTCAAGATTGTCATCCGCCTGGAGGTATATGCCGTTAGACAGATAATTTAACAAAGATTTGACTAGTCCACTTTCTAGGAATTCAAAGGTCGTCATTGTTTCTCCTCCGTGAAGCTCCATCATCACCTCACTCAAAATGTTAGACAAGTGTTCTTCATTTTGCAAACCGTCTTGGTTTAATGACTTATCTGCGGAGTCATTCAGAACTGCGCAGCAAGTTTTGAGCTTCTGCAAAATCTCTGTTATCCCCATCTCAGAACTCACTGCTTCGGCTGTAAAGTAAGTTGTCTTCACATGCCTTGCAAAGTTAAAAAGGTTGCCCTGCCCAATCCTACAAGTCCTTGTTTCGGCAGACTCAGATCTGCGAGAATCAAATGCATACAGAAACATGTAGGTTTACTTCTTATAACAGGTTGATTCTCTGATTGTTCAGTGTCATCAGATAGAGGAGGACTGGATTTTGAGCAATCATCTTGCATAAGAAGAGCCTCTACGGCATAGACCACACCTTCTTTGATAAAAGATCCAAGGTAAGCATCCGGAAGCTTTTGCATGAGAATCTCGATAATCTTTAGTGATGAGATTAGCACATGATGATCCTTCCGGGACAATAATCCAGCCAAGAAGCTGACACATAAACCACAAAAGTAACATATTCATCTAGACTCGACAAATTAGCACAACTCACGCGAAAATGTCTATTGATTGTTATGCAAGAATGCAACCTTGTTTTGCAGGTCATGTTTACCTTGATATGTTTGTTTCCTTGAGCAAATCTTGCAGCATTTCGGGCTTACTGAAGTAACAGATGTTATTTACAATTGAAGAACAGCCGTAGCAAATGTACGAATTTGCACCAGAGTTGACTGCCTGCACAAAACAATAGACTCGCATCATATTTCGGAGCACAAGCATCGTCTTGAACTGTTAAGTTGTTATTATGAACAAACCTTGATCAAGACAGGAAGAATATCCCTAGAGAACTGACACAAGAACTCCGGTTCATCAACAATTATTTTTTCTTTTGCAAGTACCATCTGGGTGTCTTCAAAATCTCTTGCGACAGAAGGAATAAGCTGGATTGCTAATTTCAAAGCTTCATTGACCTGATATAATCAAACATTAAATTATCAAATCACTGGATGACATATATAGTGTGAACTTCAGGGCTGCATGTTTGTGTAGATAGAGAAATCAAGGGATGTGATCAGACAAGTTCTACTGTTCTAGTTACTTAATTATAATATGACGCCTGACATGGTACCATCATCCCCTATTAGTGCAGGTACTGTTTCACTTGTTCAGAAGTGGCAAGTAGTATTTACAGTAAAAGTTTAAGTCGAAAAGAAATGGATAAGACAGATGCATATAATGGCAACATTATTTATAAGATTATTAGTTCTTTCAGAGTAAATATACTAATCAAATCAGCCTAGTGCATATGTTAGTACTAACTAGTAACTACAGCGTACTGATATCAAGTGTCATATGTATATAGGTTATGGACCACTGCCACAAATAAAATTATAGACAAATAGCCTGGAAGTAAAGAAGCTACTCCCTCCGATCCGGAAAGAGTGTCGCGGAGGAAGAGCTAGCTAAGTGCAAAAGTACAGTTCAAGTGGCGTCATTTAATTAGGATCAGAGGGAGTATTACATAACGAACCTGGTTATTTTGGTTTTCTGAAGGCAGGTACGGCATTCCATGGGCGAGATCTGAACTGACCAAAATCCCCCTTATAGTGCTACCAACATTCAACTCAAAGAGAGCCCTCACTGCCACAAGTGAAGTACAGGCTAGCTTAGCAAGAAGCCCGATCAAGTTCTGCAATCACAACAAAAAATACAATCAGCTCCTTCAATACATACTCAGGATACACACAGAAGGTGTAGGGAAGCATACACTGCAAGTCGATGGGCTAAGGGAGGGGATTCCACTGGTGTTGATCAAAGGAAGGACCTTCTCTACCACGCCCTGGTGGCAGAGCTGGTCAAGAAGCTCCACCGAACCACTGAAAGATTCTACAACGCTTGTCAAGCAAGTCGCAACCTTTTCCACTACCTGCAACAGTATAACACTTGAAACATTAGCAGAGCACTGCACACATGCGTAAAACGGGGTCAGTAAAACTGGTGACCAAGAATCTTACCATCTTGTCCTCAGACTGCAGTAGATTACACAGCATCGGGACCGAATCGATCACGAACTGGGAGCAGCCTAAGGGGACCTTCTTGCAGACATTTGCAACAGCTGAGACAGCAACCCTCTGAAACGCATCCAATTAGAGAATGCAGCAAATTCTGAGCACAAAAGATGGAATTGTTTGCGATGCTAACCTGAATGCTTGTAGTGAAGAAGACAATGTACGCCAGCACGGCGGTAATCATGCCTGCCTGCAAGCACGGCGTCGGCTGTCTCCGCGATATCTTCTCAAAGGCCTGCAAGCACTGCATACGCGCACACGAAAAAGGCATGATCAACTAAAGCAAGCCAGGTCAATGCGACCGTCTGATTGGGGTTTCGGAGCGGTTACCTGCTCAGCCACATCGAGGTACTCGATCGCGAGGAGCCTTGAGCACAGCACGGGGAGCAAGCCATGTCGCACAACGGCGTCGGCGGCGCGCGGCATGGCGTCGCAGAGGTATGTGATGGCGCGCAGCGCGAGCAGCATCTCGTCGGGGCTGGCCACCGCGCCGGCGCCGTCCCCGCCGCCGCCGCCGCGGGCCACGCGCACCAGCGCCTTGGCCGCGGCCTCGGTGGGGAAGTACCCCGCGGCGTCGTCCTCCGTGCAGAAGGATAGCGCCTCGCAGAGCTCGGTGAGCGCCGTCAGCACCGTGTCTCCCCCGCGCCGTCCGCGGCCACGGCCGCCACCATGCGGTGGAACTTCCCGTCCCCCCTGCCGCCGCCGTCCGACTCGCACGACGAGCCCCCGTCGTCCCCGTCCGCGTCCGCGTCCCGGTCGCCGGCGCGGCCCGACGACGAGGTGTCCATGTCCGAGGCGGCCGGCGCCGCAGCAGCAGGGGCAGGAGGAGCCATCGCCACCTCCGCGGCGACGGCGGGGGCGGGGGCGGCGGCGGAGGTGGACTGGTCGGCGGTGCAGGGGCGCTTATCGGCGGGGGGCTCGGCCTCGGCGGAGCCGCCGGGGTCGGAGTCGGGGCGCTTCCGGCAGCGATCCATCGGCCGCCCTGCCGCCGCTGCCTCAGTCAAGCAAGCCCTTTTCCCCGGAAAAATCAAAAAAAAAAAGCCCTTTTCCCCGGAAGAAGACGTGAGCGAAGCTAGCACCGCTCCCGGCACGATCGATCGATCGATCGGGTTGTGAGGGGGAATCAATCGGGCCGCGGATACGAGAGGAGGAGTCGTGCTGAGTCTAGTCTAGCAGTAGTTTGCCCTTCTCTCTATCTCTCCGTTTAAAATCAATCAGAGATTGAGATTGAGATTTTCAACCGATTTGGAGCGGTTTCTGGGGGAGATTCCGCAGTGCTTTCGATCGAGTCTATCCATCCACACCGCCATAGTCTGGGACGACGGAGCGGTGGGTGGAAAGGGCGGCGGGCGAGGCTTACTTGGCACGGTTGCGCCCGTGATTGGTGACTGGCCTGGAGGGAGGTCGAGGCTTGCTGGGTACGGGATCGCTTGGGGGGACGTCCTTTGTTAATTGTGAGTTTGTGGAGGGTGGATGGACCGCGACTTGGCTCGTTCGGCTGCTTTAATTATGGAAAAGCATTGTAAATCCTCCGGGGATCCTACGCGCTGTGTCCCCCGCCTCCGCTGCGTGACACGTGTCCCGTGGACCCACCATATCTCCTCCTGTTGCTCCACTTCCCTTTGTTTTCTTCCTGCTTTTTTCCTCCCGTCGCTCACCATCGCCGCCAGTACCAATGGATTCGTGACCGGCCCAGCCTGCTGCTCTCCTCCCCTCCTATCATCGGCCGCCGGCCGCCGCCGCCCTCCTCGACCTCCTGCGCCGGTCATCGCCCATCCACGATCTCCGACGCCAGCGCCGCTCCTCCCGGGGCGCCATGGCCGAGGCCTCAAGGTCCTGCCGCGCCGCCGCCGCCCGTCCACGACCTCCCGCGCCGGCGCCGCCCCTCCACGACCTCCTTCAGCCTCGTCGACGCCAAGCCGCCGCCGCGACACCCGCGCTTCGGCCCCAATTGGCGCTTCAACCAGCGCCGCGAGGCCGAAGGAGTGATGGCTTGTTTTTTCCGCTGGAACCGGCGAGCGGGTGCGGCGGCGCGGTGCTGCAGATGTGCTCCGTCGCTACCTCGACCTCCATGTCTGTCAGCCGCGTCGCCGGAAGCATGCCACGGAAACACGGATGTTCCATGCCCTCCCCTCTGTGATGCTCCAAGTAGCAGATGATGCTACTGTCGCGCGATGCTCCAAGTAGCAAGACGCAAATCCACTGATTGTAGCAATTGTCCACTCAGTGATGTATTTTTTAATGTGATGCAATTTTTTGAAAGATTTGTAGCGAAAAATTCTCTTTAAATGCAAGTGCACATAATTGTTGTAGCAAATTTTTTTTTTCACATGCTCCAATTTTTTAATTGCTTTTTTCTTCCTTTTATTTTGCTATACATGCGGTGCAATTTTTATGAGGTCTGTAGCAATTGTTTTCCCTTTTTTATGCAAATCCAAAAAGTTATTGCAGCAAGTTTCTTCTTGACATGATGCATGACCTGGTGCAAATTTTTGAAGACTTTGTAGCAAAATTTTCCCTTTCTGATGCAAATCCAGGTTATTCCAGCAAGCTTCTTCTTGACATGATGCAATTTTATTTGATGTGGTGCAAATTTTTGAAAGCTGTTGTAGCAAGAATTTTCCACTTTTGACGCAAATCCGTGGAACAATTGTAGCAATACTACTTTCTTCTTCACAAGATGTAATTTTTCATAGATGTAGTGCAATTGTGCGGTGCTGCTGTCATGGTGGTGGCGGAGACGTCGGGACGATGCTTCCAATGGCGTTCGCCCTTGCTATGAGAGACGCGGAATCGTGCTGCCATAGACTTCGACTGATGCAAAGTTTTGCTGTCAAAGTTTTGTTATTTTTGCTACAATAGCACGGAATTTTTGCTACCAAAGTTTTGTTATTTTGCTACAATTGTATAAATTTTTTGCTACCCGGTCTTCGGCGATGTCTCTAACGAAGTCGTTTTTGCTACAACAGCACAATTTATTTTTGCTACAACGGTTTTGTAGTTATGCTAACAACGTGTACACGTCTCGCGGTGTTTCTACCGATGGTGCATGTCATTGCTACCGACGAGCCTACGATGCTACCGCCGTGCGGTGTTGCTACCGACGGCACGTGGCGATGCTACCAATGACGCGTGTCGTTGCTACTGACGAGCCAACGATGCTACCCGATGGTATCCTGCAAAGTTGATGCTACATGATGGTATCCGGCAAAGCTATGAGAAGATGTTGCCGACTTGCTACCGACGAGCTGACGATGCTACCGACGGTATCTGGCAAACTACGAGCGGATGCTACAGACATCTTGCGGCGTTGCTACCGACGGCTGGCGATGCTACCGACGGCGCATGTCGTTGCTAACGATGAGCCGGCGATGCTACCGGTGGCGCATGCCATTGCTACCGACAAGCCGACGATGCTACCGGGTGCGCGCGACATTGCTACCGACGGCGCAGTGATGTTATCGACGGCGCGCGGTTTGCTGGATAGTGCGAGCTGGCGATGCTATGAATAAATACTTTTTTCCATAGAAGCATTTGCTATGAACAAAAAAAAAAATTGCTACAAATGTAACTTTTTGCTCCATAGAAACATTATGTGCGATTTGAGAGAAAATTAAACTTTTGCTACAATAGTACAAATTCTTGTTACAAACAACCCGTTTTTCTTCGTATAAACATTTACGAGATTTTTGGTGAAAACTGGACATTTTGCTACAATAGCACAAAATTCTTATTACGCGCGAACCGTTTTTGTTTCAATGAACCATTTGCGGGTGATTTTTGGTTGAAATTGGATTTTGCTGCAATAGCACAAACTTCTTATTACGTTCGAACCGTTTTTGCTTCAGTCGCGATTTGGTGGATTTGAGTACAGGGAGCTGGACACGTGTCGTGCAGGGGACCCGGGGGATTTTCCCCCAGATCCCCGGGGACGCCTAGCACTGTCCTTTAATTATCTCTTGATTTTAGTCGACCTGGTTAGGTTGCCATAGCCAGCGCCCTATAAGAAACGAAAACCATGGCCATGGATTGAATTTGGCAAAATTCGTCTGGTTCTGATCATAAACACGAAACTGAAAGTTAACCGCCCCGAAATTGCAAGTCGTCGCAAGAATGGAAGAACATCGTCGATGTGCATTTTTTCCGTGTACAACTTACTTCGAATCGAAATGAGTAAAGTCGGAAATAAACCTTAAACCCGTAGAGGGTGTCGGAATCAAACCGCAAACTCCCAACCTCGGAAATCAGCACCCTCAACTTATTGTTCCCGGTTGATACTTGCCTTTACACTTGTTTTTCCATCGTTTAGCTGACATAGCCAGTAAACGCTGGGATTGTTGACTAATCTTTCACTCGACAATTCTGATTCTTTTTTTCACGAATAGTTTTGAGTCGTGAACCTTTGTGCACATGCCCGGGCACCCGCAATTGCTCACCGCCCAGCCTGCGTGGCATGGCCGACGTGGTGCTTGACATAATGCTCAGCTCACAAGACATCACCGACGTGCCCCATGAAGATGTTCGCCACCCCACACGCGCCTGCTCTCCTCCCACCACCACGCCTGCTCTCCATGTCGCTCACACATGGTCGTCGGCCAGCGTCGGTCAAGCGCTCGACGACCTGCGCAGGGGAGTGACACACGGTTAATCGCTCAAAGATGGTCACATCTAGGCATCTAGCAAGCGGGCCAGTAAGATTTTTTGGCACTTTTAAGTCAATATTTTTGTAGTTCCGTGAATATACGCGGGCCATGATCATGATTGCTGATAGTACTGTCATATTTATGTATGTATGAAATTCCGCAAAATAAATAGAGAGTAGCATTCTACTCCATCCGTTCATTTTAATTGACTTGCTATACACCACATGTGGATGTATATATTCATGTAACATGCTAGATATATCACATTTGTGAATAGCAAGTCAATTAAATTGGAATGAAGGAGGGAGTAGGAGGGAAGATACATTGCCTCGGACCTGGCAAAGAGACTGTAAAACATGGTGTTTGCCACATTTTTCGAACATCCAAAATAAATGCTTCGAAAGATGGGGAAAAGAAACGGAGCATTTCTGCCACGCTACGACGGCAGAGGATCGTCGCTGGACCCACGCGTCAGTGACAGAAATCGCCGCGCACCCGTCTCTGAGCTGCCACCTCTGTGTCCTCCATCACTTCCCTTCCCCACGGCGCCCACGCCCGCGGCGAAAAACCCCGCTAAAATTTTCGTTCCGCCCGCCTCTCGCCCTCACCACCGCCACCGCCAACCCCCGATTCGCCGGAGAAAACAATCCCTGGGAACTCCGGAATGTACGCCGAGAGCCCTAAGGGCTGTCCGGGCTACCGCCCCAAGGACGCCGCCCCGGATGAGCTCATGGAGGTCTGGCCGAGGTACTTCCCCGACGAAACCAAGCCCTCGGCCGCCGACCCCAGGGCCCGACTCATCGAAGACCTAGTTAAGGTCCTGGAGGAGAGGAGCAACCCCCTCCCGCGTGTAAGCATCTGCCTCCATTTCCCGTATATGCCCTCATTTTTGTCCCCCTATCATGGCGATATTCTAGGGTTGCTTACTCGGTTCCGGCCCGTCACCCGTGCATAATGTCTGTTTGGTTCCAGATATTTTAGCACCTAAGGTTGCCGATGCTAGCTACTATTTATTGTGGTGCCATCGTTAGTAGAATCTGAGTTGGTTGACTTGGTTGGGTGGTAATTTACTTACATGATTGAACTGAGCTCGAATTCTGGGCAGAATTTGTGTCCACGGTCTTCAATATTAAGGTCCCAATGCACTGTTGGTTCCTGGTAGATGAATTAGTACTTGGATATCTGTAATCAGGAAAGGGGATTATCTCTTAGAAAACAAGGAGTGAAAAGGAGCCTGTAATTTTGTGAGTAAGTTTGATACTCTTGCAGTTCACTTTGTCAGTATTATAGTATTACTTATACTCCAATATGATGCCACTATAACTACCAAAAGCATGATGCAAGGTTCCAAATTGTAAGAGATCGTAGCATCATGTAGTTGCACAGTAAGTTACTAATCATATGGAGCATGTTTAGATGCATGTCTGTTTTTATCATTAAAATGAGCACACTTATACATGGAAGAATTTTTTCTGGTTTCAACAAATGGACAAATTTACCCTGCTTTGGTTCATGTTGTAACTTGTGACTACATTCACAGGTTGAAGATGATGGCGTTATCTTCTTCCTTCCAATTGATTTCCAGCAGCTCAAGAACTTGTGCGGCGGCACCAATTTCTTAGATGCCCTCAAGGGAAATCCTAAAGAAGCCTTGCTTTGCATGGGAGCTGCAGTTCATCTGGTCTATGATTTTTCATGCTAAAATTTATTAGTGTTATTAGTCACGCTTCCTTTTTTTTCACTCAGTGCACTTTGGCTCTTGATGTTTTCTTCAGGATATGTGCTCAGGCAAGGGCTTCCAGTTGAACGGTATAGAAAAGGTCAATATCAGGCTTTACAACCACACCGAGACAATAATTGCTTTGAAGAATTTGAAAGCGGCCTATATTAGTAAGAACATATCTTTATCCTTGTGTTTTGTATGTCCTTCTGCATGTCAATGAAGTACTGAATTGTGGATTCACCTCACAGAGAAACTGGTGACAGTGCGTGGTACTGTTGTAAAAGTCAGTACTGTGAAGCCTCTGGTCATGGCGCTGGATTTCCGATGCATGAAGTGTGCTACAGCCATCCACCGTGTGTTTTCTGATGGGAAATTCTCACCTCCAGCATCCTGCATAATTCAGGGTTGCAAGGGCAGAACCTTCACCCCAGAGAGATCTACTGCCAAGTTGATAGATTTTCAGAAAATAAGGCAAGTGATAAATAGATCATCTGCGTCATTCTCTACTTAGAGCACTAAGCTCTGCTTTTCTTATTTTCAATCCAGGATACAGGAGCTTGCTAGTGCTGAAAACCGCGAAGAAGGACGAGTGCCACGAACTATTGAATGCGAGCTTACAGAAGATCTTGTAGATTGTTGCATCCCTGGTGAGGTTGTAACGGTAACTGGAATTGTCAAAGTGCTGAACAACTATATGGATGTTGGAGGAGGTACAATTTCAAAGAAATTAGAATGTTGTTTGGATACTCTATTTTACATTGCTTCAAAGCCTGAGTCCACTTTTCAAAAAACAAATGCTCTGCAGATGCCAAGATTGCCTGAGCACATATGTTGTCAGTCTTTTGTAACTCTTGTTCAATAATTTGGATTGATTGGCTAGTATCTAGTTCTTGTGCCTTATGAACTAATAGGTATAAATAGTTCAGCAGAAGCATTATCAAGTGCCACGTTAGTCCCAGGGAAAACCGTATCTCCTGCTATGTTTGGTATCACTAAAACCACTCATTTTATCTTTACCTTACCATGACACTCGCTCTTTGTTAGATATCGACATATCGGTGCTTTGTATGATTTTGTTGAATGTAAGACTCAATATTTTTTTTATAGAACAATGCTCAGAGCTAAAAGGTTACTACGTGTGGCTGCCATGGCATTGTCACAGGCAATAGTCGTGATGCTCTTGCCTCTGTCATGCACGACATCACGTCCAAAGTCCATGCACGCCACACCGAGCAGGGAGGTCGCACAGCAACAGACCGTGTCCAGGAGGTACACAGATCGGCAAATGAAGCGTGTCCAGGAGGGATATGGTAGGACGGACTCAGTGTTGTGAGAGGGCAGCATACACGGTCACGGTCTCTCCTCAGCCATTAGTTGTGGGTGAGGGGAGGATAAGACTACCGTCTCCTCAGCACTATCACGGGTTAAGGGCAGATTATAGTTGGTAGGTGCAATGCACCATTGCATGGGAGATGCAAAGAGTGAGAGATAGGTCCAGCTGATATGTGTTCAGTTGCTGCTCGTCTGGTGCTTATACGCCCCACAATCGACCCCATGATCTTATCCTTATCTCTTGTGTAGTGATTTTTTCTTCTACCATACAAATGCAATCAGGGAAGCTCATGTTATTCTGATGCCGGAGCATTTTTTTTGTCAAAACATTCTTGTCTTTACACATTTTCTGAAGTTATTTTGAAGATCTTTTGTTTAATATCTTCAGGAAAGTCCAAAAGCAGAAATCAGGGTTTATACTACTTGTACCTGGAAGCAATCTCATTAAGGAACTCGAAGGGCCATGCTGTTTCACAAAATTCAGATGCAAGCTCTACTGATATTCCGTCTAGTGGATCTTTCAGTTTTGAAAGTTTTACTGATAAGGATCTTAAATTCATAATCGAGTATCATAATGAGCATGGTCCTGATCTATTTCGTCAAATACTGCATTCTTTTTGCCCCTCCATCTACGGACATGAACTTGTAAAAGGTCTTATCTATATCCTGATATGGTATTTTCTTGCAGTATTTTAAGTAGAAGATATTTGTGCTGGCTATTTAATGTGGCTAAAGATTTGCATTTTAGTATGCTGTGAATTGTCCAAACATTTGGAAACACATGGTTTATCGAAACCTTTTGCACCCTTCAGTATCAGTATATAAGAAATGACAAATGGTTTCCTATTTTGCTTCATTAGTTCTGGACCTGTACAGTGTTTTGTGTTTGAATGGTCATTTCATGGGGCTCTTGTGCTGTCTAATTTTTTTTTACACAACTCAGTGGTTGAGGGACTGACCAAGCTATTAGTAGCTGCAGTTCAAACGTTAGAGTTAAGACATAGCTTGTTTTCTAAGAGATCAAACATCCAGAATGCATGTTCATCCATCTCCAATCCTTCATAACGATCAATTTATATTATGTACTTGCATCTTCATTAGTTGACCACCTAGCTGCCACCTACGGACTCAAATCGTGGTGGCAAGGGGGGCACGTAGCGCCTAGGTGTCCGCCTAGTGCACTCTTAAAAATTGTCTATAGTATGTAAGGTATCATTTCAGTACATTGGTATTTGCTTGGATGCCACCCCTTTTGTTTCTTTTTATTTCTTCGTAGCATTATATTACTGGAGGTGACTAAATTAATGTTCCCAAATTTCAGCTGGTATCACTCTCGCTCTTTTTGGTGCTGTGCAGAAGCATTCAATGGATCAGAACAAAGTCCCAATTAGAGGAGACATCCATGTTATCATTGTTGGTAATCCTTATAGTTTACCAATCTTGATCCATGAAGGATTTGCTTAATACTGCCTAGGATGCAATTAATACTCTTGCTTGATGTCATCGCAGGCGATCCAGGACTAGGCAAGAGCCAATTACTAAAAGCTGCAGCATCTGTTTCCCCGCGGGGAATATATGTATGCGGCAATACAACCACAAATGCTGGTCTAACTGTCGCGGTGGTTAAAGATTCAGTGACAAGTGATTATGCATTTGAGGCTGGTAAGCATCGAAGATTTATTTGTTCCTTAGTAGACTATTTAGTTTACGCATCCTGTGCAGAATCTTGTCTAAAGTCACCTGATTTGATCTTTTTGTCATATATGGTTCTACTGTTACATGTCCTGATGTGGTTTTAAGTCTTAGAATTTGTGATGGTATTTTTTTTTTTTTGAACCAGTTGTGATGGTATTGAAATAACGCTAAGCTATTGGCTTTACAGGGGCCATGGTACTTGCTGACCGTGGATTATGTTGCATTGATGAGTTTGACAAAATGTCAGCAGAGTATCAGGTATTGTTCTTAGTCTCATCTGATAGAAGCTTCTCGATGAAATGCTCATCAGTGGTACTTTCCAAACTCATCTTGTCATGTTTCGAATTGAATTTGTGTTCCCAGTCCTTACTGGAAGCCATGGAGCAGCAATGTGTATCTGTGGCAAAGGCTGGCCTTGTGGCAAGTTTATCTGCCCGCACCTCTGTCCTGGCAGCTGCTAATCCTGTTGGTGGTCATTACGAGTGGGTTAATCTTTTCCATCCTTCTCTAATAGAATTTTCTATCCCCACTTACGTGTAATGTTTGTTGTTATGGATATGCTGTCTCCGTTTCATCTTCCCTTTTTCAATTGATATTGAATTATTGATTACTTGTATTGCTGGTCTTGGTGTGTGTGCGCGCCCGGTGTGCAATTACTACAGTATGGTTGTTTTGACTTACAATCGTGATCTTATACTGCGCTTGGAGCAGACAGAGCTGCAAGTAAATACATTTTTCTAGTTTATTCTGGTGTCGTTTTTCATCTTGCTTGTCAGCAGGAGGTAATAGATATTTAGTTCCTGGTTCATTTTCAAAATTTTAATATACTATTTCTGCAGCCGAGGGAAAACAGTGAATGAGAATTTAAAAATGAATGCTGCCCTCCTCTCTCGGTTTGACTTGGTTTTCATTTTGCTTGACAAGCCAGACGAATTTCTAGATAAGAGAGTATCCGACCATATAATGGCGGTAAGTTTCTGCTATCATTTCATTCACATTGTACTGATGAGAAATATCTTCACATAATGCGATGGATCTATTGTTTGTAATGAAATGATATATGTGTTAGGGCTATAATCTAACTGAAAAACTAAAGCAAAGTCAAAATTTCTACATGCAGCTCCATACCAACGATGGAGATCATTGCAAACCCAACAAGAAGCTAAGAACAGGTCACTATACTGTAGTGCTCTCAGTTCCTTTTTGTACAACTGAACCTTATCCAACGGTTGCTGATTTGCAACTTTTCTCAGCTCCTGAATGTAATGGTAGTATGGAGGCCGGAATTGGTGAGAAAACATTAGCTTCAAGGCTGAGATTACATCCGGAGAAAGATAGGGATTTTGTTCCATTACCTGAACCACTTCTTCGCAAGTATATATCTTATGCAAGAAGCTACGTTACCCCTCGGTATTGGGTCAGCTCATTTTCATTATTAATGCCATATGTGTAATACAATGAGTTCTCATTTTGTGACTTTTCCTCCCTCTTTTTAAGCATGTCAAAGCCAGCAGCTGAAACTCTGCAAGAATTTTACTTGTATTTGAGAGACCGCAGTATTTCTGCTGATGGCACACCCATCACAGCCAGACAATTGGAAAGCCTTGTAAGGTTAGCAGAAGCTCGTGCTCGGGTGGACCTAAGAGAAGAAGTGACTAAACAAGATGCCAAGGTAAAATAAGTTGAATACTTAGTCCTCCCCCTCGCACTGCCAGCTTGGATTTCCTCATAGTTTGTAAATAAATTGCCAGCAGAGAATTTTCTGCTGGCTTAGGTTCTTGTCAATGGTTGCTGGGAAAAGCTGAGTTCTGTTTACTGCTACTTTTCATCCTCAGAAGTTTGCTGATTTAAACTTAAAAGCATGGTCAGTTATGTTCTGTAACCTCCAAATCATGTCGATGTTGCAAATCTATTTTTTCTGTCTGTTTGCTGCTTTACTTCAAATCTGGAAATGTCATTGTAGGGTGCTTACTGCATGCCTAAGGCCTATGCCAGAGTGTAGTTCGGCGAATAGACAGTCAAACAGTTAGATGACTCACAAGTCTCTTTGCAGTCTTAACATTGCATTTTTTTATGTTGCAGGATGTTGTTGACATCATGAAAGACTCCTTATATGACAAATATGTTGATGAGCATGGTTTTGTGGACTTTACTCGGAGTGGTGGGATGAGCCAAGAAAAGGAGGCAAAGAGACTTCTGAGTGCCTTAAACAAGCAATCTGAATTGCTGCAAAAAGATTGCTTTTCAAGAGCTGTAAGCAATGATGCGTTTAAAATAGTTTTTCTTTGAAAAGCTCTTGGCCTGTTAGTTATGCATTATACAAAATCAAACGAGGCAAATCAATTTATTTACTGAAACATGCAAACCAGTTGACATGGAAAGATTACCGATTTCAGTTTGTTACAGTTCTGGTCCTGCTATGATCAAAGAAGTTTGCCTTACTTGCTTTTTGTGCATTTTGGTTCCTGGTCTCTCCAGTAAATCGGAGCATATTATTGGGGTTCCTTTGAAGTTCTATAATTTTTCTTATGCAGGAGATACAGAGGTTAGCGGATCAAATCAACTTGCGAGTTCCAGATTTAGATGATATTGTGGAAAGGTTGCACAGTGCCAATTATATTCTACACAAAGGAAACAAAATGATCCAGGTATCACCCCATTAAACTGCGTGACAGCAAGTTCCAATGTTGTTGTTGGTGTCAGTTACATTAGATGGGTATCATGCTGATTATGGATTATGACTAGTTGATTCATGATGAACCCTCCTCCGACTGAGAATTGACATATTTTTTTTTTCAACAGCTACTGACCTCATCATATTCACGGACCCAGCCGACAAGGTCAAGATGGTGAGTTTTCTTACACCCCACTGAAAACATTGAGAGTTTGGTGTTGGAATGATGCTGGATTTTGTATGTGTGCCTCATGTTAGTGCCTTGTCGATTGAGAGTCAATGTTCAACACTTGCCATTATTAATGACAAGATCGGTAGTTTCCTCTTTGTTGCCGATTCATGATTAATTTTTTTCTTTTCTGGCAGATGTATGGAGGGTGATACGCTCTGCAACTCTTATGGACCGTTATGTGCAGTAGTGATGTGATATGGCCTCTAATTTAACATGGGGACAGCTCTGTTAACACTGTTTATCTTAGCAGTTATAGCTGATATCGACAAAAGTTCGAAGTTCCAGTCACCTTTTATGTTACTTTGAGTTCAGTCTGAACAGTTAACGGTTTCATCTTGAGAATTCGATTTCTAGACAGAAGCAAATGCTTCATATGTAATGTATGCTCTCCAGAGAGTTAGCTAAGGACCCTGATTTCCTCATTTTCACTAAGAATACTCTATTTCGCTGACATCCCTGACAACAGAAACAAAGTCTAAGCTTAAATTGTGGGATCGGACTCAAAACCGTTGGACGTGGAGTAGTTTTGATCGATAAATAGCACAACAAGCTTTTCTTACACTCAGTTTGAAGTTTATATAAGTTAAGAAAATCCAGTGATAGAAATTTTGAAATAATTGGACACATCTAATCTAATTCAATTCAGACTATGATGCTTTTTTTTCAGGAACGCGTGAGAGAGCACGCCTTTTTATATATAGAGGGCAAAATCAGAGTCACAAGGGTCCACAACAAACACACACAAACAACCATTACATAAACTGAATAACTCACAAAAGGCCCACATGCTTCCACCTCTCCACTTCTTCCATGATGGCGTCAACCTGCACGCGTGATTCTATTGAAGACCCTATTGTTCCTCTCAAGCCAAATGATATGCATGACATACTATGATGCTTTCATCCCATAACATATTTCCACAAAGTTTATAACAATTTTACACATAACATGTGCATACTGTGATTCAGTGACCAAGTGGTACTATGAAGTAAAACCATACTAAGTTACTAACCACAGGCAAGAACTGAAAACTCACATCAACCACGTAATACGAAACATTAACATAGCAAAAGTGTGATAAAACTCTCTAGCCAGCAGAGTAACATATCATTAATATATGTCCAAATTACGGAAACAAAACTCTTAATACTGAGAAGGAAACAATTCACGCTAATACAACTTGAGGTTATATATAGGAAGACTGTAAACATAGGCTTCTCCTTGAAGAGTGCAAGCAGCGACACTCCAGATACCTTGACAACCTTGAACCTTACACTGGGGATTTCTCCCACGGCGTGCCCCTTATGACCAAATTCAACAATCAGCATCTCATCCTGAAGCATCCACGAAAGCAAAGGGGCTCAGTAGGGAGAGATGCGTTTTGGCTCCCGAGCTCATATGCTCCTGCCTAATTAAAAAAATAAACAAATAGAAAAATATCTCATTTTTTAAATTGAACATAAACATATACAAGTGTTCTACATACGTGCATAGTTTCATGATGGAATAACATTTATGTTACTCCCTGCAAAGAAAAGCAGATCTCAAAAAATCCGTTTTGGCCACTGAACTTTTTTCGCACAAAGCATCACATATGTCATTTCATCATGAAAATTTGCACCTATGTAGAACAAATGTATATGTTTGTCTCCAAAAAAATTCAGTTTTTTTTGAAATATTTTAGTACTATTTTGTAATTTTGTTTAATCAGGCCAGAGCATATGGTGTCATGTTGAAATATTTTGGACAATCTGCTACGCAGGCCTTGCCCGTGCCGAGTCCGGCCTGTATAGGCAGGCCGCAGAGTGGAGCGAAATCAGCAGCTTCTTCTCCTTGTCTCAACTAGTAGCCGTGCACGTACAACGCACGTCTTCAAAATATAAATGCCATTTCTACATTAGTGTGTTTTTTGTTACCACAACAATAATTTTGAATGTATAACAATAATAACATAGAATGCATACACGTTGCATCACTTAGATCCACAAAGCACAAAATAATAGTTGTAATTTACAGAAATATTACAATTTAACACCAGTTCAAAGCTATACATCTCTTTATGTGATAATAATTTCTCGTTCCAAGGCAGGAATATTGTATATCGGCAATGTTGGAAAAAACACCTCTCGTCAAGTACTCCATAGAGTTTAACATCCACAAACCACACAATGACGTCCTTCGTCATAGAAAAAAGAACAACATCACACGATGACCTACGTTATTACAAAATTTTAATGATACATTTTCAATAAAATTGATTAAAAAATTAGCAAAACATATTACTCTCTAGAAGATATAAAAATTTAAAAGCAAACATGATGTTTAATATCTTAATATAATCTAATCATATACTGGACCAAAGGAAATCCCTAACAATAATTTTTTCCGAATTGAAACAAGAGATATTTGCATTTGGCCTATTTCTAAAAGCTTCAAATTGACAATCATGCCCACCGCAAAGTGTAAATTGGATAAATAGTAAGTG
The DNA here is from genome assembly GCA_947311845.1 of Poa pratensis. NCBI lineage: Eukaryota > Viridiplantae > Streptophyta > Magnoliopsida > Poales > Poaceae > Poa > Poa pratensis. The sequence goes on from CAMZMU010000067.1 coordinate 29,032,490, forward strand.
GAGCAGAAAATAAAGGAGAGTTACTGTACAAGGTGTAGTAGCTAGTAGGTGCCCATGGACACATCGCTCAGTCCTCGAAAAGAAGAAAGAAAAAACCAAATCGGGCACATCGGTCAATCCTCACCATCCTACCTATCTCAAGCTCCCTCTCTCCTCAAGCCGCGTGAACCGTCCGCCCCACTGCCTCCCCGCCGCCGGCGCGGAGGGCCGCCCCCTCCCCTGCATCCCCGCGGCCGGCGCGATGACCTCTCCACCCCCTGCCTCCCCATCCACCCCCTCTACCCCGATCCTGCGACGACCAACACCTTACCTGCCTCCCCGCTGCCTCGCCCTTTATTGATGCCGGCGGCACACAACTGTTCTCTTCTTCGCTATATTCGTAGCTTCCAGTGACCGAAGATCCCGATGAGGCACTGGACATCCTTTGGAGAGCAGGTGGCGCCAAGCTCGGCATGCTTGCGGCAGGTCAAACGACCCCGAGCTAGAAGCTGATGGAGGTCTCCATCGGATTCGCGGCGGCGGCCAGAGAGCTCCACGGCGCCCGTCTCCTCCTCCGAGGGACAAGCGTCGGCGAATCGTAGCAAGCGCAGAGGGATGCCGGCGAGGATGCCCTGCTCCGGGTCTACCGCTTCCGCGCCTCTTCAACGGTAACTCATTTTCACAAGGTTCGAAATAGCATTGGTAGATCCCCTTAATGTTCTGGCTTATATTTGAGATCAGAGAACTATCTGTAAGAATCATTTATTTTGGGCAACTAATAGATAGTGTTGATGGTTTCACAAAAATATGCAGAAAGGCAACGTGACCGGTCAACGGATCACATACTTCACATGCTGTCAAATATCCTGTTAGTTATTATCACCAAGCTGCACTGAGCATTTTTACATCTTTCGGCCTGTATATCGTTTTCACTACATGCATACTGGCCATAGTTACTATAATGCCGCACTGGCAACATCTGGCTTATAATATTGTATATTTGCGTAAACACCATCGAGTTTTTATAAAGCTCATTGTTAGATGCATTGGATAATGTGACTGGTGCAACATATGCCCGAAAGGGCTCTTAAGGCCCTTCTCTTTTTCTACTTAGATAGCAGTGGTCCTGGTCTTGTAGGATTTACCCTTGTTTCAGTCATAAAGCTGCTATTGCCTTTTTAACATAGTGATGAAAATCATGACTTTATTGTCCGGATCATTTCACAGCTCTGTATTGTTTCAGTTACCACCATATTTATCTGACATACGTTATTCTATCCTTTTCAGTTGTTCTACAAGCAGTACTGGCAATGTCAGTTATCTAAACTTGGTGGAGCAGCTGATGGAACTTTTGCTGGCTTAGTGGAGCAGTTATCTAAGCTCACGCGATCTCGGATGCTATGCAAGTATATTGATGAAACTAATGGCGCTAGGATGAACTTGATGGATATAAAAAACAAGAGGACCTGGTCAAAAACTGTTTTAGAGGTTTGTCCCTGGTGTATGTGTTCAGCTATGCACTCCGGATTTCTTGAATTACCTAAAGTGTAGACAAATTTCATATTCCTTTAAGAATAAATATCAAATTGTTCACTTCCTCCTCCAGGCAACTGCTTCTGATATTGAACAGAAGCTTGGAAATCTTGCTCCGGCATATGCCACTGCCACATGAGGTATATATCGAGCATCAGCGTGTGTAAGTTTTGTATGCACCAGAATAACTGAATTATCTTTTATAGCACCCTTGCAAAGGATAGTGATGCATGCAACATCAGTTTGTTTTTACCCAAATTACATCCGTAAATCATGCAATGATATTTAATGGGAATGCGAGATCAATTTCTGGAATATGGCACCAACAAAATCGAAATGCATATGGTAGATGTGCAACCCAATGCTCAATCTCTTATTTATAGCAGTTAGCTTGCTTAACAGATGTTCTGGTAATAGCATTGTAGCATTGTTAGATCCCCTTGATGTTCTAGCTTATATTTGAGCTCAGAGAACTATCTGTAAGAATCATTTATTTTGGGCAACCAGTAGATAATGTTGATGGTTTCATCATGTGGGATACATGATTAGCAAATAAAACATGATATATAATGTTGATGGTTTCACGATGCAGAAAGGCAACCTGACCAGTCAACGGATCACCTAGTTCACATCACATGTTGTCAAATGAACCTGCACCTGCGTTGTGGAGGAGTTCATCTACGCCGACATAGTCGGATGTCCTGGGTGGCGATGGCGCAGGACAGTCTGTCCTTTCAGTTGCTCTACAAGCAGTCTTGCCTGTGAAAAAAATGTACAGCATGAGCAGCTTGAGCGTGCAGTAGAAAAGCCCAGTCCAGGTATTTCGTTTCCTTGATCAAAACCGTCCAAGAACTATAAAAAAGAGAATGACTGTCCTAAATGCCATTGGTTTCAATATTTTAGAACCGTTGTTGCCCATTTTTATGTTTCACAAATGAACTGGAGCAGTTATCATCTTGGGAGTGCCATGGTAGCTTGGCACAATCTCCCCCGCAAAAAAAAGAACTTCAGAATACAATCTGAATTTGGTGGAAGATTGATAGTAGGGGGAAGAGTAACTTGTCACCGTTTTTGACAGGAGCTGACGGCCGCCCACTTGATGGCGAGGTGAAGGGAGGCGAGGGTGCAGTCCAGCAAGATGACGGTGCTGCCGGACTGCGAGGGCGGCGTCCAGGACACCTCCTGCTGCCTGGTGGCGAGGGCGCAGTCGAACAAGACGAAGTTGCTGGCAGGTCGTAAGGGCGCCGTCGAGGAAGGTGCCGATGGGTTGGGCGTCGTCCAGCAAGAAGACGGTGGGGCCTGCCTGTGAGGGCGCCGTCCTGGATGGAGCCCTCTCGCTGCCGGGCGACGATCGCGCCGTCGAAGGTGCCGGTGCCGGGCTGCGTGGGCGCGACAGAGACCTCGTGTCGTGCCAGGCGGTGAGCGCGTCGTCGAAGTGGTGGCGGGCAGGCGAAGTGGCGGCGGGCAGGGAGGTCGGCGTGCGGCGAGTAGCCTGGTGGAGAAAGATTAATCAGTTATTGCTTCCCGTGATTGCAGGAGTTACAACCGCGGGTCGTGCACTTTTTTTGAACAAGGAGAAGGACCCCGAAGGGTCCAGACTGCATTACTCGGTGGCGGTACAAATTACAACAAGGACCCCAAAGAAATGGAAGATTACAAACAAGTCCCTGAACTTTACAAAAAGGACCTTGCCAAAAGTAAAGGAATTACAATCAGGTCCCTCGCCATCAAGAATGAGCAACTCGACACATCGGCCGTCAGCGCCGTCGCCGGGGACGAAGCCACTTGGAGGCGGTGCGACGAAGGAAGCCGTAGTGGAGTTGAAAGAGGGCCTCCGCATTGGCACATAGGCCTGGAGGTTGAAGACGCAGCGACGAGAAATTCGCCACAGCACTGAGTAGCACCATCTGCTAGAAGTAACAGCAGCATTGACATGCCGCCATTGAAGATCTCCTTGAAGCGCAGTCTGATCTCCCGCTGGAAATCCAGAAAGAGGCCACCAATCCTTCTCTCCGCATCCACTGCAGCATGGAAAGAGCAGAGCATCTTCTCCAGCATCTCCAGCAAACCCAGTTTTCCATCGCCAAACAGAAGAAATCAATCCACCATCGAACTCAGGATTCTTGCCACAATCCCAAGGAGATAGATCAAAGAAATTGCAACAAAAAACTGGGGATTCGACCTTTTGGAAACCGCCAGATCTTCTCTTCATCAGGAGCACCAACCTCTGGGGCTTCGCATCACGAAGAAGAAGAACAGCCTGAGACCAGAGCTGGCCGGAAAGCTCTAATCCGAAGTTTCCTGTGCGTACCTTATTAGGAGGGATGCGCATCTTCTTCAGCTTCACATGCATCGCCACCTGCCACCAGCGAGATGCAGCTCGGAGGAGGAAGATCACGGCGCAACGGATCTGGCCGCCGAGATCCGTTGACCTACCCTCAACTCTTACGGCATATAGCCAAAACCAGGCATCGAGCCCAAGCAGCAACCTATCTACCCTAGATCTACTATGTACAGAGGATGCACAACCTCCTACTCCATCTCCACGCCGGCCGGAGAACCCACCGGAGGGAAGGAAGGAGAGGGGCGGCGACGAAGGACGGGGGTCGACCCTCAAGGTACTGTTTGGGAGCGAAGGGATAAGGAGAGGGGAAAAAGAGAGTTCACGGGCGTGCAGTTGTCCGGGTCGTGCACTTCAAAATTTTCCTTTGCGGTGAAGGTGGAGGTGAAGTACGATTCAGTCATTGTAAATTGCTACGTGCACACGAAGACCTGATAGGTGGGGCTAAGCCAGCGATAGTTAAGTTGTTTGGTGGGGGGGTAAGGCAGCAAAGGTATTGGATCGGTGTTGTATTGCTGGGGTGCGTTTAGCCAAAGTCATGTTTGCTTCTTCTCCGCAATCGAAACAAACAGATCTATCGCCTCCGCCGCCCCTCCGCCGCCCCGATGTCTCGCCGGTACGACAGCCGCACCACGATCTTCTCGCCGGAGGGCCGGCTGTACCAGGTCGAGTACGCGATGGAGGCGATCGGAAACGCCGGGTCGGCGCTCGGCATCCTGGCCGCCGACGGCGTGGTCCTCGTCGGGGAGAAGAAGGTCACCTCCAAGCTCCTCCAGGCCTCCCGCTCCGCCGAGAAGTTGTACAAGGTCGACTCCCACCTCGCATGCGCCGTCGCCGGGATCATGTCCGACGCCAACATCCTCATCAACACCGCGCGCCTCCACGCCCAGCGCTACGCGCTCTCCTACCAGGAGCCCATCCCCGTCGAGCAACTCGTCCAGTCCCTCTGCGACACCAAGCAGGGCTACACCCAGTTCGGGGGCCTCCGCCCCTTCGGCGTCTCCTTCCTCTTCGCCGGATGGGACAATCACCACGGCTTCCAGCTCTACATGAGCGACCCCTCCGGTAACTACAGCGGTTGGAAGGCCTCCGCCGTCGGCGCCAACAGCCAGGCCGCGCAGTCCATGCTCAAGCAGGACTACCGCGACGGCATCACCCGCGAGGAGGCCGTCGCCCTTGCCCTCAAGGTGCTCAGCAAGACCATGGATTCCACTAGTTTGACAGCGGAGAAGCTGGAGTTGGCCGAGGTGTTCCTGCATCCCGGCACTGGGGAAGTGCAGTACCAGGTCTGCACCCCGGATGCCATGGGAAAGCTGCTTGCCAAGGCTGGACTCACACAGCCCACGCCTGAGGCCTGATGTGCTTCCTTACTGTGACTCGTGAGGCCTACTGCTCTTGATGGCTTAATCAGTTATGCTTCTGTTGTTTAAACCAAACTATTCGATGATTACATGTTTTTAATTTTATGTCCAACATGCTTGAACGGTTAATGCTTTATCTGATGCACTGTGGTGAATTTGGTCCCATGCTTGATTGTTATTGTGATTAGGGGTATGAAAACATGAGCTTACAGGAAACTACGGTGAAATCTATGTATCTGACTTTGTCATCGTCGAGCGTGCTTAGTGAACCAGCCTAAAATTTAAGCAGATTCTTGTGCTGGGGAGAGTACCTAGAAGGCCTGCGGTTATAAAGTTTAGTGACTAGGAAGTAGGATTGGTTAGTACGTATTTCTTGTTTCGTTACGGTAATTCAATGCAATCAACTAATCATAGTTACTTCATTGACAACAATGATCTGGTCGTTCAATGCAATCAACTAATCATAGTTAATTCATAAGTACTAGACAACAATGATCTGGTAAGAACAAAAGTTATGGAATACTAGAGTCTAGAGGTACTATATGCTGCCTTCTCTCTTTTCCATCAAGAGTTATCTTAACTTGTGCAACTTAACGGTGATTTTTGAATTTATTTTACACAACAAAGTATATCTTGGTCCTAAACTGTGGTAGGTCCCTGCAGCACGTTTATCCTGTATGTGCCTTGCCTGGGATCATCTTGATTTCTCCTGTGTACTGGTCTATTGAACTTGTTGGTCATGTGCTCTTTTGAATAACTTAGGGGCATAACATGCTTCTCTGCAGTCTTAACTATGGTACATGCCTATTAGTTCTAGCACTTCTCTGCACTTCTCTTAGGGCTTGTTTGGCACCCATCGTTTCATTTCATTTGGCAGAAATGAAATGATGCCATTTGGAAAGTGAAATGACAAGGTTAGGGATAGGGATTGGCATAACATACAATAGGTATTTGCTGACATTCCAGATGAAATGACATGTCCAATTTCATGATAGCCAAGCAGGTTGGGTATGGAATCACAAATGAATTCCATGATTTCGGCTTGAAATGATGGTTGCCAAAAGAGCCTAATGTACATATACATGCATTGCTGAATCCTGACCAGTTCAGGATTAAGCATGCATTCTAGGGTTCGATGCCAATAAGAACTGTAGATCTAATTAGGTTTAGGTTGTGTCCTTAAAGAAATAATAATATAGTGATTACATTCATCGAAGACAAAATGGTAATGAACTGTATTTATGATTGCTTGGTGAGCAACTCAATGCTGTGAGCCTGGGACTTACCCAGTTATCTTAAGACTAGTGCTTCTCATCTAGGATTATGGCTCTGAAGGTGTCTAGGATTTTTTTTTGGTGTCTGCTGAGGTTGACTGGGAAGATATCCCTGTGGAGTTGAGGAAACAAATCAAGTGCTATTTTTAAGCCCAGGGACATTTCCGAGTCAACTCCGGTAAAGGGTGTCAATTATGATCATCAGACGGAGATAATAGTTTGTGAAACATCATTTAAGTTGGCTAAGATAATATGTTCTGAGGTGAGATGGGAAAATCTGAAACACTATCTTAGCTGGGTGGAGATGTACTGGTTCTTTTCTGTGTGCTGTGCGGTTCCTCCAAGATCGATTTTATTGTACGAGCGATTGAGTATTTTGGCGCTATCAAGTTTTTGTTCGGTGCATTGTAAATGCCTGCTTTCCTTGTCTGCTATTCCTGTATCGTGCGTGTTACCCTGCTGTGCACATGAGGCTTGTTATTAACAATATATGTGGTGATGGGACTGCTGGAGCGCTTGGTTCCAAAGAATTTCTCCTTCAATTTGTATATTGTGCTGTTGAGTGCCGGTCCTGTTTATGTTCTTTGGCTGTTGCCAACATATAGCTGAGTTTTGTCATCATCAAGGTCTGCCTGAGAATGCTGGGGTTTGGAAATATTTTGGTTGGATGATTAAGGCGGAGATTTAGGTGCATTTCTGAATCACGTCAAGTACCGTTCTGGTGGAGGCCATGGTTTCATTGTAGCAAATGCTTGGAGAGGTGCTTAACCAATATACCTGATTTTTTAAATTGTGAGCGGATGCTTGATTTTGTTACATGAATTTTTGATTGGACACCAATGCTAAAGCGATGTTTATGCATTTTAACTGCTACAAAACATAATAAACTACTCCCTCTGTTCCCTTTTATAAGACATTTTGACAAGCCAATCAAGCCTATCAAAACCTTTTATAAAAGGGAACAGAGAAAATACTATGTAAGTATATGCACAAAATTTACCCTGCATCGGAGTGAACAAAATGTACATGGGTGTTTGATGCTCTATTTTCTCTCATCGTAGAAACGATGTTGTCCGGACAACAAAGGTGGAACCATGGAGATCACTTCCAATGAGATTTCATCAAAATTCACTGAACTTTAGTGATTTTGGTAGACACCCCAATATTTACCTTTTGGTCAAAATATTTCAGCCATTTTAGTAGTGCACATGAATTTCAAATTATTTTTTAAGTAGTTTGACAGAAAGAAAAATCTAAATCACTGGCATTTGCTTATAGATGTTTATCGTGAACATATCTATATGGCTGCAACAGTTGGTCCAGAAATACGACTATGTAAGATATTCAATACTAAACAAATTGCCTATCCTTAAATAGATAGTGTTCACTAGTCCATTTCTTATGCACTCATGAAAGGTCAGAGATTACCCAGTTGATTTTCTTTATGACCTGGAAGTGCGGACCTGGAACCAGGAGATAAAAAGAAATATCTGCACACTCACGTTTCAAATTTCAAAACCAGTTATGGGAGACAGGGAGAGCATGGGACGTGATAAACTTGCGATAAAATTAGATCCTAACAAGAGCATAAGAAACAAACACACTGGTCGCTTAGGCCAAAGCCAACGCTCCAACTTCCAAGTTACTAGGTTATTACCAAAAATAACTAGTATGTCCACTGATAAATCTTATAAGGAAAGACAGCCACTGTGATGAGACTTGGATCACCGCATGAGATGAGACTGTCCTCATCAGTTCTTAGCAGTGAGAGCATTGTTCTCCTTGATCCGAGCCCGGTTGTCCAACTTGACGAAACGTTTCAGATCTTCATAAGGCAGTGTCTTGGCATCTTTCCTCCGCAGCTCGCTCAGCACAGGACGCTTGTCAACCAGGTGCCACAGCCAGTCAGGGTACTCAGAATCTGGTTGGATCTTTGGATCAGAACCCTCCTTCAGGATATTTGCCCCAAACACGGTTGTGCTCTTCATTTCTTTGCTGAGCACAGGTTTAGCATCAGCCGCGCCACCTTTTCCACCCTTCTTTCCCTTTGCTGCAACCGCAAAGCCTCTTCTCCCGACCAACTGAGCTGCATTTCTTGGAATAACTCCACACTTCAATACTCGTGTCCAAGACATTGCCATTCCTCGGTCGATACTTTAGCTGCAAAAATCAATCATCAGAACCAAATGTCAACTGGGAAACTGAGAAAAATACCAATGCTGACAAAAAAGAGATCTGCAAATTCTATTGACATTTAACGCTAGGCCATATTAGTACATAAATGTAGGAGGATTATGTTGAGTATATGGGACTTGGTACTGGGAATCCGGTATGGGCCTCTTTATCGCAGCGTGTTTCTGCCACTAGTTTTTTTTTTGTACAGTAATGTAGAAAACTGAAGCTCGGAGAGGTAACATGTGTCACTTAAGGCTAATAATTCTGCTTCTAAGATGTGTACTGCAACTTATTTCCAAATTATTATGATGTTCTACTGAATACATGAACTAAACATGATTAAAGATGACGACAATCAGATACAACCCCATCTTTTAAAGTAAGGTTCTTGCCAAACCAAAGCAGCAAAACAGCATCTAGACTGGAGCAGGCCGAAGTCCTGAAGATTAAGAACATCAACACTAGTTCCAGCATGCAGCAACCACAGTGGAACCTGAACAATAGTAATTACCATGTTAAGCCATAGTGCATAATCTGCAGTATGGCCACAATATTATTAGGCTTTGTTTGGATGTAGATATTCAAGCCAAGAAATTGAAAAGGGGGTAAAAAACTAAAGCTGAGGGGAAATGGAATTCTAATGGTACTGCTGGGATGTTCCTGGAAATGGCAGTTGGAATCAAAGAGAAGAGGGGATTCCAATTCCTGTTTGAATGTACAAAAACTTGAACTGTAAATTTACATGAGACTGAAGATAGTGAAGTGTTGTAAATGTTTAAAAATGTATTCTCCACAACAGTGTATATATTCTTGCAATAATGTATGTCTTAAGAATGCAATCCTTCTCCTCTTTCTTCTTTTGTTTTATTCATAAATGTAAGAAATCAACTCTTGTTGAGACATGATGAAAAAGCTACAACGCACACACCATTTGCAACATGAATTATTCAGAGCACTGTAACAGATAATAACCATTGCACAGCATGTCTACATATCACAAAATACTTCACAGGTTACAAATTTCAGAGAATACGCACGCATCAACTAGGGACAGAACCAATACCTTCCAAACACAGCACAAATTGTTCAGCTCAGCTCCTGCAAATCTCCTGGAATCTGCAATTTCGAAACAACACATCAGGTCCTGCTGCAGGTCGGACCAAACACAGGCCGACGGCACCCTCTGCCTGAAGAAAGAACAATGAAGAATAGGCTTCGGGGGAGCCAGAGAATAGGAGGCCGGCTATGAGGCCCCTCTGCCGCCGCCATGTCCCCTCCCGCCGCCGGAGATCTAGGGCTCGGGCGGGCAACGGATGGAGAAACGAAGAGGGAGGAGAGGGGGTAGAAGAAGGGTGGAAGGAGGATAATCAGGGAGGAGGCCGACGGGAGGGAGGGAGAGCTTCCTTACCGGCGCCGCCGTCGCCAGGTTCGTCTCGCCGTCGAAGAAGGAGGTCTCGACCCTGTTTCCTGCGCGAGCGAACGGGTACGAGCTGCGGAGCCAGCCTTTCCGAGCGATTCCGACGAACGGTAGAATCGGCCCAGCAATTCTAAATGGGCAATTGCAGCCTATTTTTCTTACATCTAAACACAGCATTATTGAAAAAATGTTCAATTAAGATAAATATTCTTATTTTGAAAATCCCTTCAAATGTGGTAAATGTTCATATTTGGGATAAACATTCACATGAAATACAAATTTTACTTGTTAAAAAATACCATTAAAAAATAAAATACAAAATGAAACAAAAAAGAAGATAGGAAATATAGAGAAAAAAAAAGAAACAACACATAGCCTCGACAACCCACTCTCGTCGGCGGACCGTCGCTCGCCTGGATGCCGCGACCCTCTCTCCAGGTAACTCGCCGTCCGCATCAGCCGTGGTGGTCGCGGTCGTCCTCACCAGATCCAGACGTCGTGCTACAGACGTTAGTGGATGCGGAGAGGGGATTCGTCCAGAAGCGAAACATTTTTGGTGTTCTTCCATGGAGGGGGGGATGTACGTCTCTAGCGGATTAGGGCAGGATTGCGCGAGGAAACTGCTAGGATAAACATTGAATCTGAGTCGTTTGATCCCGTGGCACGCCATTGAAGTTTTTTTGAAACAAGGCAAAAACTTTGCCTTTTATATTGATAAAGAAGGAGCAAACAAGGTCCGGGCGGAAGCTCAAAAGAAAAAAGTTACATCAAACCAAATCAGGCGATAATGTCTACTAGCGTCTTGGCCCCTGCCAAGATCCAGTTCTCGCCCTCGCTTTTGATGTGCTGAAAAAGGTTAGAAAGCGTGGTGAACTTGATGTTGAAAACCCTTTTGTTTCGTTCCTTCCAAATCTCCCACGTGATTAATATGATTGTCGTCTTGAGTCCTTTGCTGGTCGCCATGTCCCTCCAGTAATCGAAAACCGTCGGTTTGGCGGACTCAAGGTTTCACATAAGTGTAGGACACTTTAGCCAAACGACAGCGTCCAAACCCTTATGAAATAGCGGTATTCGAAAAGGATGTATCTTGACGTCTCTGGTTGGCATCTGCAAAGCTGACAGACCGGTTGATGAGGCCATCCTCTAACTGCTAGCCTGTCAGAGGTCCACAACCTGTTTTGGACCACCAACCACGCGAAGAAAGAGCACTTCGGAGGTGCCCAGGTCTTCCAGACGATGCTCATGAAGGGACACGACGAGGGCCTAGGAACTGCGCTTTATAAGCTGAGCTTGTCGTTGCAGAGGGTCCAAGAGATGGTGTCTTGCACTCCTGGGGTAATTGTCACCTCCTGAATGAGACCCCAAAGGTGGACGAATTGGGAGATGTGCTCGATCTTGAAGTAGTCCAGAGAGAGGTCGGCGATCCATCTCAAATATGTTAGAGTATCATGTACATTAATTCCTGTTCTTCCGCTTGGAAGCCTGGAAAAGGCTTGGTGCGATCACCCTTGGTGGTAGATCGTCTAACCACGAAGAATTCTAGAAGGAAGCTCTGAGACTGTCCCTAATCGTGACCTTGGTTGCCGCATTAAAGAGATTCTTGTCGGTGTCGTCATTTGGTGTTTCATATCCCACCCAAGGTTTATCCGGAGAGGCCCAAGCATGCCATAACCATTGGAGACAGAGAGCTCTAGAAAACTTTTCCATGTTTAGGATCTCAAGTCCGCCAAGCTTTTTGGGCAGCAAACTTTATCCCGGTTGACCTTGCATTTGCCGCCACTAACCTTGTCACTGCAGTTTCAGAGCATACCATGTATGAGCTTATCGAAAGCTTTCAGTGTGCGCTTGTCCGTCTTTAGAGCTATGAAGAGGAAAATGGGCATTGAGGATAGCACAAACTTTACAAGAGCCACACATCCAGCACGATTAATATATTTGCCTATCCAAGGCTGCATGTGATTGTCGGCCTTGTCGATGTAGGGTTGGATGTCGGCAGACCATTGAAGTAATGTAGAGGCTTGGATCATATTAAGTTGAGTAGATCGGAGGGCGCTTAACGTAGACGCTTGGATCATATTAAGTGGAGTAGATCGCAGCGTGCTCGTTGTTCCGTGTATACGAATTTTGGTGGACATAGCAAAGTTATAGTTTGCTCTTTTATAAGTAGTATAGAAGTATAGAAACTGGTTATAATTATTTATATACTACCTCTTCAATTCAGAATAAGTGTCGTTGATTTAGGGGTCGTACTAAGCGTCCCCCGGACGATCGCGGGAATCGATCCTCTGCCTCGCGCGCCGTACGATCGGGCCGAGGGCGTCCGTCTGATCGTTTTCCCCATCGACACAGATGCCTTTCTCCACCTCCTCACGTGGGTTGACCCGGTCCCCGTAGGCCCCACCACAACCCACCGTTACTTTGCCTCGACCTAGCCTATACAGGAAAAAACTATGAAGACTTCCCGCCCACGACCATGCGCAGGAGATAAATGCGGGGCAGACCCGTGCCCCCTCCCTGACCTTCAAATCCCACTAAATCTCGTATTTGCTTCGGTGAAGCAAAAAGGTTCGCGCGTAATAATAATTTTGTTCTATTGTAGCAAAATTTTAAATTTTCATCAAAATCGCGCAAATGTTTCTATTAAACTTTTTGTAATAAGAATTTTGTACTATTGTAGCAAAAGTCTAATTTCCTCTCAAATCTCACAAAATGCTTCTACGTAGCAAAAAAAATTCATTCGTAGCAAATTTTTGTGTGCTGCTAGTAGCAAATGCTTTTATGGAGAAAAAAAATCTATTTGTAGCAATTTTTTGCTATTGTAGCAAATCGGACGAGACCTCCTGGCAACATTGGAGAACACCCGACGCGGGGTCGCCGATGCAGCATCACCATGGTAGGCGCTTGCAGCAATGTGGATGTTCCGTGGTAGCATCTTCCATCCGGCGAGGCATCGCCCGCCCGCACCATTGTAGATGCTTTTACGGTGCAAAACGCACGTCGTCGGTAACATCGTAGCGTGCCGTCGGTAACAACGTCGCGCTCCCCCGTAGCATCATGGGCTCGTCGGTAGCAATGACATGCGCCGTCAGTAGCATCGCCGGCTCGTCAGTAGCAACGCCACGAGACTTCGCTAGCATCCGTTCGTAGCATTGCCTGATGCCGGCTCGTCGGTAGCAATGACATGCGCCGTTGGTAGCATCGTCAGCTCGTAGGTAGCAACGTCGCGATGCTACCGGCTTGTCGGTAGCAACGTCGCGAGACGTTGGTGGCATCCGCTCGTAGCATTGCCGACTATCGTCGGTACCATTGTCGACTCATCAGTAGCAACAGCGCGCCATCGGTAGCATCACATCGCGAGACGTCGGTGGCATCTGCTCGTAGCATTGCCGAATATTTTCGGTACCATTGTCGGCTCGTTAATAGCAATGTCGCGTCATCGGTAGCATCGCATCACCATATGGCGTCCGTAGCAATACCTAACGCCGGTAGCATCGTCGGCTCGTCGGTAGCAATGACATCGCCGTCGGTAGCATCCGCTCGTAGCATTGCCGGATACTGTCGGTAGCATCGTCAGCTCGATAGTAGCAACTTTTGTGCTAATGTAGCAAAACTTCGTAATTTTGTGCTATTGTAGCAAAACTGACTTCGCCTAAAAAAATTCGTTCGTAGCAATTTTTTTGTGCTGATCGTAGCAAATGCTTCTATGAAAAAAAATCTATTTCGTTCATCGTAGATGCTTTTACCGAGCAAAATGTGCGCCGTCGGTAACATCGCTCCATGCCGGCGGTAGCAACGTCGCACCCCCGGTAGCATCGCCGGCTCGTCGGTAGCAATACCATGCGGCGTCAATAGCATCGTCGGCTCGTCGGTAGCAACTCTACGAGACATCGGTAGCATCCACTTGTAGCATTGCCGGATACCGTTAGTAGCATTGTCGGCTCGTCAGTAGCAATGACGCGCGCCATCGGTAGCATCGCCGCCTGTAGCAACGCCGCGTGTCGGTAGCATCGCCGCGTGCCGTCGGTAGCAACACCGTGCGCCGGTTGCATCATCGGCTCCTCGCCGGTAGCATCGTTAGCTCCTCGGTAGCAATGCCATGCGCCGTCGGTAGCAACGTCGTGAGCCATCGGTAGCATTGCCGCCATGGATTGAAAGCACTAGAAATATGTGCTACAACCTTTATGTGGATTTGCAACGGAAGGAGAAGAATTTGCAACAAAAATTGAAGACGATCATTCTGAAAGGACAAGGATGTCGCCTAGAGACGGGGGTGAATAGGCAAATTAAAACTTTTCCGGTTTAGTCTTGATAATTGCGGAATTAAACTAGGTGTTTAAATTAACAAGCCAACAACCTAAATATACTAGGCTCACCTATGTGCACCAACAACTTATGCTAAGCAAGACAAGTAACAAAGTGATAGCAAAAGAATAATTCAAGCACGAAAGCTATCACAATGTAAAGTGCATAAGTAAAAAGCTCGGGTATAGAAATAACCGAGTCACGCGGAGACAAGGATGTATTCCCGAGTTCCTCCTTTTTAGGGGAGTACGTCTCGTTGGAGAGGTGTGAACCAACACAATGGTTTAACAGCCACAAAGGTTTCACCTTCTTCTCCGATGAACCGCACGACAAAGGATTGGTTCACCTTCAACTATCGGAATCCTTCGAGGCGGAATCTGGAACCTTTCAACAACAACCCGGGGCACAACCCACAATTGGATTGGGGGCTCCCGAGCGGCTACAAGTGACCACAAAAGGTCTCAACCACCACAATGGCGTCTAGGGTTCAATGACCCAAGAGTAACAAGCTCACAAACTTTCGACTTTCATCAATCCTCGTGGACAGCACAAACCGATGCAACAAAGCAATGGCAAGAGCACAAGTGCTCAAATCCTTCACTCTCAAATCTCACCAAAAGCAACTAATGCTTATGGGGGGAGAAGAGAGGAAGAACAAAGAATTCAACAAATGGAACTCCAAGATCTAGTTCCAAAGGGTTCCCCTCACTTAGAGGAAAGATGGATTGGTGGAAATGTGGATCTAGATCTCTCCTCTCTCTTTTCCCTCTAATTTGAGGCAAGAATCATGGAGGAATAGAGAGAAATCAAAGCTTCAAGAGGTCAACAATGAGGGGCAATTTCGTGCTTAGAAGCTCTAGTCACTTTGGGGAAGAAGGGCCCTTAAATAGGTGCCCGAAAATCTGCCCGTTTGAAGAGGTGCAGGGAGGCCAGCCTGGGAGCCAGCCTGGCCGGCCTGGGGGCTGGCCACCCAGCAGAGCCGGCCGGCCTGGGAGCCGGCCTTGGCTGGCCTAGGGGCTGGCCACCCAGAAACCGAAAATATAACACCCATAACTTGATCATCCGGACTCTGTTTTCGATGTTCTTGGGCTCGTTGGAATTGCCATGAAGAGCTTTGCAAGATCATGCAGAGAAATATCATAGTCTAACAATGGAGGATAAAACCAAATGGGGAAAGTTTAGACCTCTCGATAAAAGAACAACCGATAAAACCTCCAAACCAAAACCGCAATATGTTTCTCATCCGGACTCCGTTTTCTATGATCTTGGGCTTGTTAGAAGATACTCACAAGCTCTACAAGATTATGCATATACACATCATAGTCCATCATGTGAGGAGGAAACCACAAGTAGAGAGTTTGACCTCTCTTAGAAAAGACAAACCGGTAAAACCTCGAACATCAAAAACGCAATAAGATATTCATATGAAATCCGTTTTTGATGTATTAGAGCTTGGTATGAAGATGAACACAAGCTCTAAGTCCTCACATGGATAAAAGACAAATAAGAACCAAGAAAGATGATATGCCAAATATACAAAGGTTTGAGCTCTCCAGAAAGATGCGATCAAGTTACTCACTTGAGAGCCCCTCTTGATAGTACGCCGTCTATCCTATAACCCGGTCTCGCACTAGCACCATGAGACCGGTAAAATAGAAAATCTATCAATATCATACCTTTGCCTTGCGCATTCCACTTGAGCTCGATGATGACGATCTTGACTCTCTCAAGTTGGAACACCTTTCTTGATTGTACTTGCTAGCACATGCTTGATGAAGACTTCACCAAATACTCCCCCATACACCATGATGAGAGAGCCTTGCAAAGCTCCGTCTTCATGAGTCCACTTGCAATTCATCTTCTTATCTTGATATATAAGATGGCTTGGAGATAACATGAAAGTTCACTCAATCTTCTTTTCCAAGCCATGCTTGCAATAAGCTCAACTCTTCACATGACCATTCTTTATATAAACCCTTGGATAGAACCTTGGTCATCATGTAATCTTCTAGAGTCCAACACATGAACTCCAATCTTTTCCTATGGACAAGATCTACAAGAATATCTCAATGCAAACATTAGTCCATAAGGATTGTCATTAATTTCCAAAACCACACATGGGGCAACACATGCACTTTCACATTCATAGCAGTTGTACTGATCATTCACAACAAGAATATGCACTAGAAATCTTCGAACTTGCATGACATTAAAAATAATCACATCATCTGAGGGACAAAATTGCTACGATCATTATGTGGATTGCTCCAAAGGAGAAATAAAGTTATTGTAAGTTTGTGATACAAAAAATTCCCGGTGCAAAATCAACAAAACTATGGTAGCAACTCCGACCACAATTGGTAGCAGCATTGCCCAACACTTGCAGCATCGTCGAGCATCACCGACCAATGTCAGTAGCATCTCCGGCCGGCGTCGTCATCGTCGGACGGGGCAGCAGGAGGCGGTCGGGGGTCGTCGTCGTCGCCGCCCTTCTCGAGAGGTCGGCGTCATCGCTGTCCTTCTCGAGCTCGGGGACACGGACCGGGGCAGCAGGAGGCGGTCGGAGGTCGGCGTTGTCGCCGCCCTTCTCGAGCTCGGGGGGCGCATGCGGCTTGCAGCAGCTCTGGCCTCCGGACTTCGTTCTCGAGCAGCTCGAGGGCGTGCAACCATGGTCGTGGAGGAGCCGGCCCGGCCGGAGCAGCACCACTGCTCCCCTTCCATGGTAGCATCGCCGTCTCTTTGCAACACTCCATGGTAGCATGGCCGTCACGGCAGCATCATCGTCGTCCGTCCAAGGTAGCATCCCTGTCCGCGCACGGTAGCACCGTCGGCCGCCCAAGGTAGCATCTCCATTCGCGCACAGTAGCAACGCCGCCGCCTAAGGTAGTATCTCCATCCGCCCATGGGAGAATCGACATCGCCGGGACTTGTCAGAGACTTTGTAGCACAATCTTTATTCTATTATAGCAAAAGAACATAGCTAGCAAAAAATTCTCGCTATCGTAGTATCGTAGCAAAATCCGACACCCCAAAGCATTGCCACAGGACCCCATCAGTTCAGCCGGGGATGGTGGAAGTAATTGTAGGAATCATGACAGGTCTGTCACAATCATAGCAAAAGCAAACTGGTATGAAAATTACAGAAGCAAATTCCCAATGTCACGGATAATCCACCAAGATCCAAGGAACAAAAAAACTGAAATCATATCAGCAACTTACTGCATTGTATACACATATTTCTAACTTCTGTCTCTCACGATCAATGTGGATCACCGCGATTACTCCAGCGATCGAGCGTGATCACATCAGTTCTAACAATATGATAATTTTCGTGGCGAATCAGGGGCACTCAGCTCACCTGATTAGAGTGTTATTCACAAAAAACCACTGAAGAATGAGCAGCCGATCCAGCTCTGCTTCTGCCTCTAGTAGTAGCCGCCAGCTCCGTGGTAGGAGGCCATGGACATGGACGTGCGACACGAACGCACTTCCGCCCCCGCCGACGCCAAGCCCATTGAGGCCGGCCTGCCCCTGCATCCCACCCTACCGGTACTGCGCCCACATCCTCTGCTCCTGCACCAACAGCTCATGCTTCCTCTCCATCTGGCGGCGGAACGCCAACGATGCCGCGAACGGGTTCTCCGCCGACGAACGCACCTTCGGGGCCGGGGAGCGCCAGGAAGGGGGTGACCGGCAGGAGGGCCACGCTGCTCCCGCTCCTAGACGCCGACGCCTGCGCGCTCACGTGGTACCGGCCAGGCCCTGGTCGTACATCCCGGGCAGGAGGAGCAGGTCCACGCCGTCGATGCGCTTGACCTCGGGGAAGTCGGATGACCTCGCGACGCCCGCTTCGTCGCACCAGGAGTAGAAGGCGAGGAGGTCGTCGACGAGCAGGTTAGCCGCCCGCACGGTGGCGGCACGAAGGGAAACCGGTCCGCGGCGGCGGGGCGCGAAGAAGCCGTCCCGGCGGCGGCAGCACGCACGGGAGCCCTCCCGACGGAGGCGGGGCGCAGAGGAGCCGTCCCGGCGGTGGCGGCACGCAAGTGGGCCCTCACTACGGCAGTGCTCAGAAATCTCGGGGGAAACGGGGGACAGAGATCCAGACTTCACTACATGAAGTCACGTTGCAACTTTACCCCCTCCATCTCCATCCAATTTACTATGTTCTGGATTTTTTTCGAATTTTTCTAAAAAGTTTTAATTTTGAGCTCAAATCTGAGCCGTTGGATCAAAATTGGATGGAGATGGAAGGGGTAAAGTATATACTATGTTCTGAATTTTTTTCGAATTTTTCTAAAAAGTTTTAATTTTGAGCTCAAATCTGAGCCGTTGGATCAAAATTGGATGGAGATGGAGGGGGTAAAGTTGCAACGTGACATCCCTGTCCGAAACGGGGGTAGCGACTAGCGAGTGTGTGGGGTTAAGAAGGACACGTGTCGTCCGCGCGAGGAGGAGGATCGCGAGACGTTCATCCCCGGATGATTACAAGCCTTTTCCTTGATTTAGTACAAGTAGAATCGGACGGCGTTCTGTTCTTTTTAACGAAATTTCAGAGGAAAAAATGTTTCTATTTTAGTGGGCCGCAATCGAGGCAACGCTATGAGCGATGCTATGCTATCTCGCTCGCGCTAAGCGGCGTTCCCCGTATACGAGTAGTTTTTTTTTTTTGAGCCGTGGTTTTGGGTTTGACGAACAACGAGCTCAATGGGCTAATAACTGATGCGTATTGGCCCTTCCTAACCCAACGCCGACTGGGATTTAATCTCCTTTTGTACAAAATTTGGCTTTCCATTCATGCATGCTTCGGAATTTTGAATCCGGTATATATGGTTTGGTGTGGTTCTAGGCTGATAGATTGGAAATGCCTTTTCCTGTGCAGGTGAACATTGCAAAAGCACGGCCAAGACGTTTGGAAGAATCCATTGTGTAAGCCTCACTAATTACCCAACATTGTTGTTCATGTTATCTGTTTGTTACATGCATTATTTACTCAAAGGAGCTTATTTCAAACTATGATCACTCTGATAATGTAGCCTTCAGTCAGGCAGTTACCATCTCAGCAATATATATATTATTATTCACAGATTGGTGCAATGTGCAACTTTCAAGGCATATTTTCTTAATTCTGCCGTTAAAATATATATGGCCCTTTATTCCTCAGAATTACAAGTAGTATTTAAGAAATAAAGTTCTACTATGAGCCAAGCTGTATATCAGTCTTGTAGGATCTTAACTTTTCACAGGACATCTAGGTAGAACCTTAAGGAAACATATTTACAATGAGTACAGCGCCATTCAATATCAATACTCATGTACCATTGTACCAAAGTAATTATCTTTGCTTTTAATCCTGACCCTAGCTTTGTCAAGTTCTCCAAGAAGATGATGTTCCCTTTGATCATTCCTCAAGTTCATGCTCTGTTCCCTTGATTTCTGAACGGTTACTTCTACGCTTGTGTTTACAGTGTCCAACCAAACACCTGCATATCACTGGTGATGAGCAAGCTGCACATAAACGGAAGGCTGTACTTAGATGACTTGGCCCCAGGCACCGATGACATCGACCTCCGTAGCCACTTCGGCCGTTACGGCGACGTGGCCGACATCTTCATTCCTACGTACGGCGTCACTGGCCAGCCCCGCTGCTGCGCCTTCGTCCACTTCTCTAACCCCGGTGACGCTGGCCGCGCCCTCGCCGACCCACAACATGTTATCAACGGCCGGGAGGTACGTATGTCACCTCGTTCGCAGTTTCTTCCTTTTCCCGCATAATGAATGACTGGATCATACGAGTGCCGTTACATATTAGTAGTGAGAATGCTGAGTCGATTTTCGAGTGATATTGCCGCATAATGAATGTCTGGGATTTTTTTTATGGGGATGTGTCGTGCATCAGAACTGATTCTTTATAACCTTTGCTTGTATTCGTTTCAACTTTTGTTGTCTCTTTCTGTAGATATAAGGGATACAAATAAGAAGGTAATTAAGGTTTTGTTTGAGTGGCAACCCAATCAAAGTCAGACAAAATAGGTCATACTTTCCTGTTAGGACAAGGATTTGACCAACAGTTACTCCGCTAATATGCTGCTTATGTTATACTTCTGCATATGAATTCAAAAACATTAGTTCTGTGTGACAAGATTTATATAGTAAATAGAGTAACTATCTGTCGAAGGAAATAATATATAGCCAGCTTATATATTTGGACTGATAGCGAATAGTCATACGAGCGAATGTAATATATAGCATGATAGTTTTAATCTCCTGTTGTACAAAATTTGGCTTTCCATTCATACCTTACTTGGAAATATATCCCATATATGTGGTTTGGTGTGGTCATAGGCTGATAGATTGAAAATGTTTTTTCCTGTCCAGGTGTACATTGCAAGGGCACGACCAACACATTTAGAATTATCGAGTGTGTACCAGTACAAGCCTCTTCACGAGCGGCAAATGCGGTATGGTCCATGGCGTGGATATCGTGTTGGCGACATCGGCAAGACATCCTGGGGTGGTTCGCTAGTGTATGACTCCATCATATTATCATAACATATATCTCGGAGGATGGTGTTCAATCTTGGTGCAGAACGGTAGAAATGCACACTGAGCGCAAGTCTACTGGGTACGGGCCAAGAAAACATTGATACGAGATCTCTGAAAGACCGTACTCTCAGTGTTCATCAAGTGGCGAGCGGTCTGCAAACTTTGGCCAATTGTTTAGCACTCATGTCCTACCGTGGGTCTCTCATGTTACGGAGATGGGCGAAACTTTGTTGGACATACGTCTAATGCTGAATTTACACACTCTCCCTGGGGCTGCGCCGGCCCAGAGCTGGTGTTTGGCTCTATACTTCTTAGGATTTTGCTACTAACCTCTTACCTTGGTTATTTCATGTTTTGAGCTGTTGCTCTCGTGAGTAGTCTGGTAAAAACTGGTTTACTTGTATCCCTAGTTCACCATGAATGCGGTGCCTAATCAGTCACCTCCGAATCTTTATTATTCCACGCTGCTCATTGTGTTCAGTAACTCCGGAGGGGCCCTTGCAATGGAACATGATCGGAGGCAAACCACCTGGCAACTTTGTGTTGAACTGTGCTGTCATAGGGTGCTGATTTCTGGTGCTACCCACCCGTCGAACTTACTGTCAACACTCAACAAGGAAGATTTGTGATAATTGGTTCTCACAAATGGCTGGCATAAAGCACTGATTCTGCTTGATTGGTAATCTCTGCCTTTCTTTCTTCTTTTCCTTTGGACATTGCACATTGTACTCGATGTTCAATAGAGTAGTCACTCATGTGTATTCGTTAAAAAATACTGTTCGGTCTCTGTTTTTCTGCACACTTGATTAGCAGCTGGGACCCGGTCCATATACTGTGTCAAAATGAGAGTTTCCTTAGATGGATGCATCGTAGCCTTGCATTCGTACAGTTGTATTGGATTCTGAATGATGTCAGCTTCATAGTACTCCTGTGAAAATGTCTGTTCACGCAACATCGTGTAATCCGGTCTATGACTATGCCTAATAGTAATGGTAATGCTTGTACTTGTAATACTAATGCGATCGAGCCTCTCCGTCAAATGGCTGAGCCGCAGCTCCCTAGACGTGCACACAAGCACACACCTGTTTTTCTGTATGCCACAGCTGGTGTCCGCAAGCTACCGAGTGCAGATTCGGAGTGGCTTCTGGATAAGGCTTGGAATGTTCTGAAGAATTCATCATTTTCTTGTAGCAGAGACAGAGTTATGATCATCAGTGGCATGGACGAAGCTTATTATGGATGGATAGCTCTTAACCACCACCTGAACATGCTTGGCATATCATCTTCTGAAATGACTTATGGCTCACTTGATTTAGGCGGATCATCATTACAGGTGACTTTGAGACTGAGTAGACCGTTCAGGATAACGCAAGCATTCATCTCAGGATTGGTTCTGTCAATCATGAACTTAGTGCTTATTCTCTTTCCGGTTATGGATTAAATGACGAATTTGACAAATCTGTGACACATCTGGTGAAGATGCCGGGAGGAACAGCTGGTAATGGCAAAGTGCAGGTCAAACATCCTTGTCTACAAACTGGATACAGGGAAGATTATGTTTGTTCCTACTGCCACACTCTCAAACAAGATGGGAGTCCCAGTGCTTCAGGGAAGACAACAGGAAATGAGAAGCAGGGAACGGCAATTGAACTGGCCGGGGTGCCTCAGTGGGACGAATGTCGTGCTCTTGCAAAAGTACAGTCAATCTTTCAGAGTAGTCCAATGCAACTTCTGGAGTTGATTGTAACCTTCAACCTTGTGCTCTTGCTAGTACCCTTGCCCAGCCACATGGGCAGTTCTACGCGATGTCTGGCTTGTATGTGGTTTTCAGTTTTTTAATTTGACTCCTGACGCTAAGAGAGGGCTGGAATTTTGTGAAAACCATGGGATGTCGTGAAGTTTAGCGTTCCACCACAGCCTTATATATAGAGCAGTATTGCTTCAGGGCTCCATGTACATCACTTCTGAGAGAGGGACTGCAGACCAAAGATAACCAGGTGATAGTTGGCTCAGGTAGTATCACTTGGACTCTTTGTGTTGCTTTGCTAGAGGCTGGACAGGCAGTGTCTACACGGATGGGTATCCAAGGATGAGTAAATAGCACTGGCGGTCACACAACTCGTCGCGTATGTGCATTTAAGTCACACATCTGGAAAACGGGATTTTTTGGTCACACAACTGGATTTTTGGTGCAAGCAGGTCACGAACCCCACTTGTCAGTCCGTTTTCCGTTGTAGGTGGGCAGGCGTGTGGCACGTGAGGCTGACGTGGACACGGAAATCTCTGCTCTGCTCTCAGCCGTACGCGATGAAGAAGAGCGCACAACCTCATCTGAACCAGCGCTGCCATAGGATTTCTTCTGTAGGTGCATCGCGGGAGACGACAGAGACGAAGCCACCGAACAGCGGCGTCGAGCGAGCCTCTGATGACTCGGAGCCGGGCGCCGACCTAGGCAACGCTACCATCTGTGTCCCTCCAGGAGCTGTAGAAGCAGGGTGCGTCCGGCTTCGTCGCCGCCGTCGTTCAAACCTTCATCCGGGTCCGACCCTGCCCAACTCGACCGCCGCGCCTCCTCTGCCTGAGCGCCCGAGCGCCCGAGCGCCGGTAGGGCGCCTCCTCTGCTCGCGTCCTCCTCCGTGTTCTTCCCGAGCGCAAAGCCCTCCGTGTTCTTCCCGAGCGCAAAGCGCACGGCGGCGGAGACTAAACCGCCGGCGGACGTGTCGCTGACGGTCGAGATGGTTAAGCCCACGACCAGTACAGAACAAATTCGATTTGTGAGCGATCAAAAAATGTAGGGGGTTTTGTGAAAGATTTCCGTGTCCACGTCAGCCTCACGTGCCACACGCGTGCCCACCTCTTGACCAGCTCCAGATGATGAAAAATTCGGCGGCGACATCAGGATTCAGGAGATTGCACTTAAAAACTTTCGAAACCTCTTGAGATGCCAGCTGAAGCTTCACCACCTGCACCAGCCCAATCAACAACAAGAGAAGAAGATCGAAGGGAGATCACCAAGAACCAGAAGACGATATAACTACGGATGGACCAGTTGCTAGCTCAAATACGGCAACTGAATCCTTCCAGGACCGACGAAGCGACGGAAGATAATACAGTAGTAGGAGGCTGTTGATTATTCTGCCCCGGCCCGATCCTCTGCTGCGCGCACTAAAATGAGCACAGATTTAGCAGCAGAGGACATACGGGCACACGGGTGGAAGGAGCGGACGTTCACTTGCCGTCGGCATCGCCGGCGACCGGTCCGCCGGAGCTACCGTTCTTGTCGGCGCGGGCGACGAGCCCCGCGGCCATGCTGGCGACCGCGGCGACCACGTCCTTGATGATCTTCTCCTTGATCTGGCCGCGACGCGGCGGCGGCTGGCTCCCAGCAGTCGGCGCCCTGGTTCCGCCGGCGGGAGCTTGAGCCTGGCACCCCTTGGTGGACATCGTCGAGCTAGGCGATTCCGGCGGTGCGAGCTGCTAGCTGGGGGCAAGAAGAGGGAGGCAAGGCGTACTGTGTGTGTGTCTGACTGTCTGTGTGGATTCTATTGCAGTAGGGCTGCACTGGATATATAGGCGATGGCCGTGAGCAGAGAGGCGGAGCCGGCCGGCAAAAGCGCAGAGATGGTGGGGCCCAAAGTGCGCTGGCGCGGGTCCCGCTGCTGGGGGCGCTACCCAGGAGCCTGGACGACGGACGTCTCTGTGACATGTGGGTCCGCCAGTATCTGGGCCCACTGTCACTGACTCAAATGAGGTGGGGACGTGTCAGTGACTCAGTGGGATTCGTGGATATCCCGCCGTGGTCGGTCGAGGCCTGGGCCCACCTTTGCCTGCACTTTCCACGTCGGTACGTGTTCGTGCCAACTAGCCGGCAGGCTTGGCTTGGATCGCAAGTTGGTTTCTCGAAGAAATATGGGGCGAAGTACTCGCGTCATTAGCTCGTGAATCGTGACGCTGTCAGTGACGCTAGCAAATCATTTGGAGGATCGCAACCGCCGGCGTGGTGCTTCCTGCGCTTTTGCTTTCTTTGCCACGAAATGCTAGCTCGAGTAGTGGGATGGGCGGCTGATTGGCGCCTCGGATGTTCATACTGCACTATAAGAGAAAGTGTAATAAAATTATGCTAACATGATGTGAGGCTTAAAATAATATTCCTCCTGTCCTATGATTTTTGTACAGATTTTACCCCAAAAGAATTATGGAGCGGGAATGGGTGTACTTTTGCGGTTTTGTTATTCCTCACTCGAGTGAGAATTAAGTTAGGTCTCACTCAGCTCTAATCCCATCAGATTTGCATCGTGATTCGTGAGTTACAATTAAAAAAGTCTCAGTTGCATCGTGATTCGTGAGTTACAATCAGATCACTATATGCTTTGGTCCGTAGTAGATAGTGATTTCTTGTTCCGTTACATGCATGCATGGTGGGTGTGGTGTGCAAAAATTGGCGCTACGAGGTGTGTGCCACCAATTTGCACATGTGTTTTGTTTGTCGATGGACGGGGTAGCCGTCGTGTACCGCCACAGTGACAAACAACAAATGAAAAGTTGTTCTGTTTTGTCGCCTATTTTATATTTTTGTGGCAGCCGAAGCAACCGTAACTTATTTTTCTCCCATTCTTATCGGCCATGCGTACGTTAGAAGAATGTTTGAACAAAAGCAATCGTTGGAGGTATTTTTTGTGTGCATTAGCTTATTATTCTGGGGGAAACTGGAGAAAATTGGAGACAACAACATGGATGGAGAGAAAATCACGGGAAACAAATGAATATTCAGGAGAAAACAAACACAAGAAAAAAGACTTCACCTCTGCAGCGAAATCAACGACATAAAAATCAGGGTCTTCCCTCTCTTGGTCTACGTCTCGTTCGTCCGGCAGCAGCCGAGTTTCGCTGTGGCATGGCGGTTCACCGGATGGGAACGGGAAAGTACTGAAGAGGGGGAAGAGCGAATGCTTGACAGGGAACCGGGGCGGTACCAGATTCCGCGATGGACGGAGGAGGGCGGGGAAAAGGCGGCGTAAGCTTGGAGGCCGGCGGTGCCGCAAGGTGGGCATCGTGGTGTGGGGAGAGTGAAGCATGTAGGGTAGGAGGTGGCCAGGCGTGTTTATTTTCTACTAACAGATACAATTTTGTGCTCGGTATGACGCTGTTCCGTTAGCTGCTTGCTCCAGCATTACTACTTTCTGCTCTCTATACATAATTCAATGGGCAATGGGTGGATGTATATGCATAGCTAGCCCCATGTTAGCCCACTATTTCAAATAAACATATACGACAAAAGTGTTGCACATGACAAAATGCAATGCTATTGTTTATATATTTCTATAAGTTCAATCCATACACTTTGATATTTTAGTGGTTAAAGACGTGAATTAAAAATGATGAAAATCATGCACATCTTACATTTTGGGACAGAGAGGAGAGAATACTTTAGCGTAATAATATTTGCGGAAGCATATACACACCACATGCCTCTGTGAACATAAGAATAAACCAATGTGACGGGAGAAAAAAGTTTAATTACCATGCTATTCTTTTTTCGATAAGTCCTGCAAGCTGTACAATTTACATATTAGCTAGTTTAATTAAGTTTAATAAATTTTTATTCATAAACTAGCGGGGGACTTGTGTACACTAGATGATAATGAAAAAAGATAAGAACGTACCAAATGAAAAAAATATATATATACAAATTACTAGAATCCACAAAACATTTTGCATTGGTAATTATTCTAAACAATGTTGTTTCAGTACCGAGTACAAAGAATGCACAATTTATTAAACTTTAAGTTGCTAGACAATTTGGACCATGTAAAAGTAGTGTCACTAGTTCAAATTATACTCTAGAATGTTTTATAAGTATGCTTCCTTAATCATACACTAGACACTGTTATTGAGATATTTTGTTAGATCATACTCTTTACAGATGCTTACCACAAATAATTATAAATCATATAGATTATGCATTGTAGAAAACATAGTTCTAAAACTAACTTTGTTACAAAATACAAAAGTATTTTTTTATGAATTCACTACAAAAAAATCTATAAACTAATATTTAGTAATATTGATAGTTATGTGGTTAAACTATACGAACAAATGGAAAATTATACTTATAATATTATAACATGCCAAAAATAAGACCCAAAGAAGTATAAAGGTTTAATATAAATTGATATAGATTGTGTTCATTTTGCTTGGCCATCGACCAAAAAGAAGTCGGTGTTGAGGCCAAGGCACGTAGTAGTGCGACGCGCAGTCAGTGCGAGGCC
The DNA here is from genome assembly GCA_947311845.1 of Poa pratensis. Classification (NCBI taxonomy): domain Eukaryota; kingdom Viridiplantae; phylum Streptophyta; class Magnoliopsida; order Poales; family Poaceae; genus Poa; species Poa pratensis. Next base: position 29,059,684 of record CAMZMU010000067.1, read on the forward strand.
GCCAGAGCGAGGTGCGGTGAGGAGCAGCCGCACTGCGCCTGGGTGGAGTTGAGGATGGCGCGAGGTAGTCGATCGCCATTCACAGCTACTACTAGGTTAACAGAAAAGAAGAGTTTGACACCATACTTTAAATATGTCGTAGTGAATCCCGATTCAGGTGCGGCGCGGACTAGCCGAGCGGAGACGCGTAGCCCATGTTTCAATTTTCTTCGATTTGATGTCATTTCTCTGTTATTTAACTGGAATATAGTCGAATCATTCTCTAAAACTAATTCTCCACCGAAGAAAAAACTTAAATTATACTCAGGTGTTTTGAAAAAAGAGGCCCATTCCATATGATCTTGTATGGTGGACACAAGCCTCTTTACACATGCGCACCAAATGCGAAGTTGCGCCAATAACGAATATTTGTGTGCATGTGTATTAGGAACATGCACAAAGCTGTGTGGAGTCAAAGTGGCCGAGTTGTACTATGAGTATTGATTTCATTTTTTTACCTTGTTAACATGACCTGCTGGCAAGAATTTCATGAAACTGTGGCATCATAAATAGTGAATACATTTCTGGTCGTAGCCTTTATCTTTTTCCTTACCACCTTCATGGGCAAGTTCTTCCTACCATCTTTCTCACATGTATTTTTCTTTCTCTTTCTATTTGAGCACCTGACTTTTATGCACGGGCGCAGATACTCTCCGCTTCATATTTTCCTACCTAAATAGTGGTTGGACCTGTCAACTTCGTAGAGTGACCTTCCGCAAATTACCTCCCCATGAGCGGTGAGCAGGAACATATTAAAATTTGGAGTTTGGCATGAGGATGAAAATCCACTTGGAAACGAAATATAATGTATAAATAGACATGGTGGACAAAACTAAATTAAAAAATTCGTCTTAATGGAGTTTGGATGTAGAAACAAACAAATCATGCTTAGTACAAAAAAGGCTAGCAAGAAGGGAATTGGCCACAAAATAAAGCTTGCACCAAAAGGTTCATCAACTACTGATCATAACGATAAGTAATTTAAGAATTTGACAACTCAATTAAAGAGACTTGTGAAATACCTTTAATCTTAACAAACGAACATGCCAATGTAAAATGATGATGTGATCATACCTCATTCAAAAAGTTTATTCACACATCCTAGCGCAGATTGTTTCAATTTCTCCATACCATACTTTATAGACTGTATCCACGAAAATCCACTATAGTTTAGTGATGGTGTGGCCAAGATAACAAAAAATAAAACAAAATGACGATCCAAGTGTAATGAAAAACTGTGGTCTCAAAAACATAAATTAAAGTTCATTAAACGTCAATGGTTAATGGATACTTGGGGTATCCGGGCATCACCAAACTTAAGTTTTTTCACAACAGCGGAAAAGAATATTTAGACTCTTCAAAATAATGTAAAAACTTAAGGTGGACAGCGGAATTTTCTCGATGCTCAAGTGTGAATTTTCGTTATTTTGCGCCTAAACGCAAAAAAGTTCGGCAAAATAAAAGGGTTGAGCAGAGACACCTCTTGGTGGGTGGTTGCTTTCAGGAGGATGTAAGTCAACCACTGCAAACGTCCATTAGTTTAGTGCTAATTTGCGAGAGTCGTTCAATGGAAGTGTTTGGCATCGGCAGCAAGTTATCTCTGGCGTAGACTTGCTTGACTTAGACCAGACACACGAGTTCTCTTGGAGATCGATGATGAGTTTGGAGGCTAGTGACTTCAGAGTTCAGAGCTAAGTCTAGGATGAGCGCTTTTGTTTGTTTTATCCACATTAGCTTCGCATGAAACAACATTTTTCCCCCTTTAGGAATCTTGTGACGACTACCCCTCAAACAAAGGAGAGTAATTACTCAAACAAAGGAGAGTAAAGATTTTCTTGCATCACGCATACAGGATATAGAAAGGGAATATATAACCTTTCCAGGGTGGTAGTACCTACTCATGCATCACGAGGAGGTTTTAGCAAAAAATGGCATAGAACTTGAAGCAGAATCTTATGATCGGCAAACAGATCTCAAACACGAAATGCAAAATATATTGATTTGACAAGGAGGGACCCAAAAGTACATAGTACAAGCACACAAGAAACTAAGCAAAGCAAAGCAAGGACGGGCGGACCAGGCCATAATACTCGCTGATCCGTCAATCCTTTTACACAAACAAAGACGAGCAAACGACACACAACCTGAATATTTAGAATCTTCAAAATAATGTACAAAATTAAGGTGGACAGTGGAATCTTCTTGATGCTCGAGTGTGAATTTCGTTATTTTACAAGTTCAATCAGCGCAAAAAAATCGGCAAACAAAAAAGGTTGAGCAGAGACACCGCATGGTGGCCTGGTGGGTGGTTGCTTTCGGGAGGCAGCAAGTCAACCACTGCAAGCGTCCATTAGTTTAGTGTTTATTTGCGGGAGTCGTTCAATGGAAGTATTTTTCATCGGCAGCAACCAGCAAGTTCTCTTGGACTGGACACGCGAGTTCTCTTGGAGATCGATGATGAGTTTGGAGGCTAGTGACTTCAGGATGAGCGTTTTTTTTTTTTTGAGACTAGCGCTTTTGTTTGTTATATCTACACTTGCTTCGCAAGAAACAATATTTTTTCTTCTTTGGGAATCTTGTGAGGATTGTCCCTCAAACAAAGCATGGTAAAGATTTTCTTGCATCACGCACACATGCAGATGTAGAAAGGGAATAACCTTTTGCAGGGTGTACATCACGCAGAGGTTTAAGCAAAAATGGCATAGAACTTGAAGCAGAATATTATGATCGACAAACAGATCTCAAATACGAAATGCAAAATACATAGTATTGATTTGACAAGAAGGGAACCAGAAGTACATAGTACGAGCACACAAGAACCTAGCAAGCAAAGACGAGCAAAGACGGACCAGGCCATAATACTCGCTGATCCGTCGTCAATCCTTTTACAATTAATAGCGTACACATAAACAACCAAAGACGAGCAAACGACACCCAAACCTGACGACTTACACAATCGACCAGCTTCGGAAGGTGAAAAAACGCAGCGGCAGCATCAGGAGGTAAAGACGATAAACTACGGATGGACCAGTTGCTTGCTCAAATATGGCAACTGAATCCCACCAGGATCGACGACGGGACGAAATACAACACAGTAGTAGCCTAGTAGGAGACTGTTTGATTCTTTCAGCTCCGTCCTCTGCTCTGCGCACTAAAATCAGCACATATTAGCAGTAGAGGACTAGCGAGCGCATCGACAGAGCGGATGCAGGGGAACACTGGATGTTCACTTGCCGTCGGCATCGCCGGCGACCGGGAGGCTGCCGCCGTTCTTGTCGGCACGGGCGACGAGCCCCGTGGCCATGCTGGCGACCACGGCGAGTTAATGGCACCCGCAGTCACGCAACTAGTCACGTATGTGCACTTAAGTCACACTTCTCCAGAACGTGATTTTTTGGTCACACATCTGGACAAGTGGGTGCACGGTGGTCTCTGGGCCCACGTGTCAGACCGTTTTCCGTTGCGGGAGTGCTGACATGGACAAGTAATTTTGCAGAAAACCCCCTGTATTTTTAGATATTTTGCAAAATGGTCCTCCTAATTTTACAAAATGGTCCTTCTAATTTTGTACCATTTTGTAAAATTATATTACTCCAGGGGGTTTTCTGAAAATTTACCGTCCAAAACGGACTGACACGTGGGCCCAGAGACCTGCGTGCACCCACTTGTCCAGATGTGTGACCAAAAATTCACGTTCTGGAGAAGTGTGACTTAAGTGCACATACGTGACGAGTTGCGTGACTGCGGGTGCCATTAACTCGACCACGGCGGCCATGTCCTTGATGATCTTCGCCTTGATCTGGCCGCGCCGCGGCTGCGGATGGCTCCCCGTAGCCGGCGCCCTGCCGCCGCCTCCAGCGCGCTCTCCCGTCACGGGCATCGCCGGAACTTGAGCCTGGTACCCCGTGGTGGCCATTTCGCTAGACGATTCTGGCCGGCGGCCGGGAGAGGAGGGAGGGTGGGTAGGTGTGAGGATTGTATAGAGCCTCCACTTGAGCGTATATATAGAGCCTCCACAGCCGTGAGCAGGCCGGCGAAAGTGCAGACAGTGGGCCCCAAAGTGCGCGCGTGTGCTGCGCGGCACGGCAGCTATTGGCCAGCAGCATGCACGTCTCAGTGACAAGTGGGGCACGCCAGTGTGTGGCCCAGTGTCATTGAGATGGCGTAGCAGGTGGGGACGTGCGAGTGACTCGGTAGGATTCGTGGATAAAACGTGGTCGGTCGATCGTGGGCCTGCTGTGTACTTTCCACGTAGTCAATGGCCCACTTGGTGCCAGCTAGCCGGCTAACTTGGATGGCAAGGTAATACTGGAGTAGCACTCTAGCAGCAGCAACAGCAGCGGCGGGACGTGGTTTCGAGAAGAAAACCGGAGACCCCGTACTTGCCTGATGTTGGCAGTGATGGTAGGTAGCAAGCAAATCAAGGCAAGCAGGTTACAGAAGATCTCAAAGATCGGCGTGTGCCTGTCCGCATGCATGGTGCCAGTCGTTACCTGCATCACTCATGCAGCCTTTTTTTATCCCTAGGGTGAGGCCCCAGAGCCTGTCCCACAGAGCCTGGCCCAACCGAGTACAAACCAAACGTCGTGCGGATTTGAGAGTGCGTAGAAAAGTAGGTGGGGGTTGGTAGAATGGCACGCATTTTGCATGCATGGCGTTTGGTGGCGGCGTTCTGCATGCGGTGTGAGAGAAACATGCAAGATTCCCTGGCACCCTGCCTGCATCGTGTTGTGTGCCGCTTGAATGCGAGACTGCATGCGTGGGAACGACTGAATCGGCCGTTCCTACTTAGCCAAGCCCAGAGATGCTTTAAACATCGTGACATGCAAGATTTCGTGGTTCGTAGATAACCGAACACCGTGTCGCCTAAAAGATTTCATTCTCATGCAGTGTACCTACTTCCATGCAGCCTACCTACTTTTGCTACATGAACCAAACGCACCCCAGTGTGTTATTCTGTATTAGTGGTTCACCACTTTTTACCAAATTCAACGAAATATCGACTACACTCACATTAGTTTGCATTGTAAGAGGTGTTCTCACTCACAGTGCGATTTCGACGACTTTAGGTTCTCGCATTTGGGCGGTAAACTCATAAGTACAACTTTTGTAAAGCCCCCTTTTGTTTCATAGGATGAATTGAGAAAAATCGATATGAAAAAGACAGAGGTAGAGATGGGGATTTTGAATGAGTTTGACGTAACATTTAGTTTTTTTTGAATATTTTTATTATTTGTGCATGTTTCAATTTCTCTGATTTGATATAATATTTTGTTGTTTTGAGTGGAATGTAGTATGATTATTTCTCTGAAACAAACTATTCGCAGGAGAAAAAAAGCTTAAATTATCTATAACCTTTTGAGAAAGAAGCCAATTATGTATGATCTTGTATATATGGTGGAGACAAGCCGCCTTCCACACTGCATCAAAGTTGCATCAGTGTCGAATACTTGCATCTTTGCAAATGAAACATATATGGATACAAACCTCGCCTTATCCTGCTCAGTTGATATTTTTCACCCCTGCAAGGCTGCAATGTGAAAATATCTGCTTCGATAAGCAAAGGAGCTTTTTTTGTTTGCATTGAGGTGAATAAAAAAAGAATCTTCGAGGCTGCTTGCTTCAAGCACCGAATTGTCTTCAAGGTAATGAGGTGGCATTTACAAGAATGAACCTTAAATATCAAAGTCTTGTACTCATGTTAATACACAAATAAACTACTAAATAAGCGCACCATGATGTATCGATGTCTCATGTATACCGGAAGTTTGTGTATCACTATATTCACATGGAACCTACTGAGAGAGGACAAATGGCTCCCGAGCTACATGGAGCTCTTTAAAAAAAAATCGAAAATGAAGATTTGAAGTTTCAAGAAATCGTGAAAGAAATCCTAGATGTAGATAATGGTATGATCTAAAAGTGTGCAAAATGTTAAATCGAAATTCACTGGGAAAAATAACAGATGGGTGGTGATTTGTCTTTTTTGTGCAGCCCAAGATACAATAATTTTTTTGTTTAAATTTTGCATGCTTGTAGATCTTGACACTATCTACATCTGGGAGTTTTTCTTGATTTTTTGAAACTGGTGCTGATTTCGACTTTTTCAGAAACGAGCTCCCTGTAACTCGGAAGCCATTTGTAGTTTCCGGGAACCTACTTCCCTTTCCACTCAAGCCAAGAGTACAGTGGATCAAACAGGTGGTCACGACATAAACTGGGACACCATCCTGCTAAATCCTCAAAAAAGAAAAGCTACTCTCTCCGATCCAAAATAAGTATCGCAGTTTTGAACAGTGGTTAGTTCAAAATTCCGACACTGTATTATTCGAAGGTAGTAGCTACTATAACTAGTAGTAGCACCACTGTGTCCCACAAACACACCATGTATGCCCACATAGTATGTCGTTCAGTTGTAGCTTGTCATTCAATTGTAGCTTGTTTCTCTTCTAAAGCTGTTGTGATTCGCTTGCTTTGAGCCGTCAGCGGGAGCAGCACCGCTCGGTGACACGAGGTTGCTCAGCGCCCTCACCATCTGCAGTTTGACCTGGCCCCTCTTCGCAGGAGGCCTCTTCTCCTTGGAGAAGTTGCTGCTGATGTACTGGTATTCGCACTCCATAGCCCTGTGATCTTGTTTCTTGTCTGCTTCGTTTGTGTTGTGTACTGTATTGTGTGTGGAAGCCAAGTGCTCGCTTGAGGAATGGATGAGAGGATGCTGGATGCAGGAAGGTATTTTATAGGCGCATGAATGTTGCCTGCGTCAGTTGGCCGGTCTATAGGTGCTCCTTATTCGCTTCTATCTGGAATAAAGTGTCAAAATGATACTACCTCCGATCCATAATAAGTGTCGCAGTTTTGCACTAACCCTAGTTCAAAACTGTGACACTTATTTTGGATCGGAGGGAGTAGAAGATTCAGATACTTGCACTTGCGCTTTTCTGCCACCCGAAAGATACATGCATACATGTTGAGATATTTGTGATAATCTGACAAAATTTGGTCGACATGGTAGTGGTATAGACCAGAAGACAGCTTTTCTTACGAAGATATTTACTATCATTTCACGACTGAGAGCCACACATAGCTTTCCTTCTGAAGTTTTTTTTTTTGAAAGACCCAACCCTAGTTGGCATTTCACTAACAGAAGGGGGAAATTTTACAATGATCACCTGAATGTGTAAGTTCACATCAGGATGATCAGGAAAAACCGAGAGAAAATAAGAGAAATAAACTAAAGATCAGTTTGGGAAATCAAGGTGATTCAAACATGAGCTTGCGGAGGGCTTTGGCACCAGCAAAGGCCCAAGCCCCATCTCTTCTGAAGATATTTATATGGAACCTGAGAGCTCACATCTTATTTTACCGGTCAAGACTCAAGACCAAGCTTTTAAATCGAGATCAGTCTTACTAATATATCAGCCGATACGTGGTCCTACAATACAGATGTAACATGTCATTTAAATATCTTTTTCAAACATATCGCCATGCATTTAATATTTTATTTCTTAATTGACTAATTATTAAACCTGGAATCATATAGGAGTACCTGTTAAGCTCAATCATTGACATCGTCCATTTCCTCTAAAGACAAGGCATGGTTTGAACAAAAATAATGAAACAATCTGAATATGTTTGCTTACTACGAGAGTACGAGGTAATTACATATCGGCCGATATATCACCTGATATGCTTTAAAATATGTGGACTGCTGTAGGTCAGATGTCACAACTTGCTGCCACATTTTTTAGCAACCCCAGTTTTACATAACATGCTATTAAAAATACATTGATTAATTCACTATTAATTTTTTGAAAGAATGGCAAGGGGCTGCCTAATTTCACTAAGACGGTAAACGTGACATATACAAGAGTTAGTTATACAAGTGAACGAAATATGAAACCATACATAATTTTCATATGACGAGCCATTATTTATTTATATCATTTGAAACGTTAGAAAAGGTAACCTATTTTTAAAGAATAATAATAGAAAAACTTTATTTCTTTTTTTGTGGGTAGAAAAAACTGTATTGTAAATGAACGAGTGTTAGTTAGGTACTATGGACTACTTTTAACGATAAATGTTTTTGTTTAAATGTTTTTGTTAACTCAGAAGACGTATCAAGACAATACAACTATGAGAGTTACACTTGACATCTGCATTGTTTCTAGAAAAAGAAGCCAATTCCTTCTGAATCTGATATGGTGGACAGAGCACCTGTCTGCACGTGCACGGTGCACCAAAAGCGAAGCTGCATCAATGTCGAATATTTGCGTCTTTGCACAATGAAATGGATATGGATAGCAGTCCCGTGGCTGAAGTTCCAGAATTCGCATACCAAAGTTGCATGCGTCATTGTTCTTTCCATTGGAAACATGCATCTGCCGACCTGCACTCAGTTGATATTTTTTTTATCCCTACAATAATGCAACGTGCAAAAAATATCCTCTTCGACAAATAAAAAGCACCAGATATTATTCAAAAGTTTCAAATTGACCTTTACAAGATCATGTTATATATACTTGTGTTGACAGAAATGGAATTAATTACCGTGATTTTGACGTTTTTGTCATTTTTCTTCTTCTTCCTTGTTTACAACTTGCAAGATGTCAGGGGTTTCTCTCATACGTTGATGTCAAAAGTGAGTCTGATATTTTTTAAAGAGATATCTTATAATTAAGAAATATTATTATTTTATTGCAAATTTGGAATCATATTGATTTATTACTATAATCAAAGGGATATTTACACAATTAAGTGCCCCCTTCTTTTATCGAAGAACCAAGAGCCTACCTAGAAAGAAGAGTCCTTTTAAGTAATTTTTTGTTATTTAGTTAAATATTTGACTCAAATGCCAAAACTCCACCAAAAAAAAAATCTTTCAAACAACCCCTTAATGGAGATTCGTGTTTACTTCGTATGTTCATTTTATTTTAATCCATTTCAAGATCCTAAAATAGATAATTGTAAGATATTTGATTTTGTTTTTTTCGATTCCAACGACCTAAGAGATAAAGATGACCTACTGAGCAAGCACACCCTGCTGCATGTCATGTATAGCCAAAGTTTGCATATATACTAGTACATGGAATGGAACTTCCTTTCGTTTCCATTCAAGCCAAGGTACAGTGCAGTGGATCAAACAGGTTCTCGGTCCGCACATAAACTGAGAGACCATCCTGCGCTAAATCCTCAGGAGAAAGGGAAAAAATCTACTAGTACTAATCCCACTTTTGTCCACACCATCTAGTATTTCGTTCAGTTGTAGCTTGTTTCTCTTCTGAAGCTGTTGCGATTCGCTTGCTTCGAGCCGTCAGCGGCAGCAGCGCCGCTCGAGGATACAAGGTTGCTCAGCGTCCTCGCAATCTGCAACTTGACCTGGCTCCTCTTCGCCGGAGGCCTCTTCTCCTTGGCGAAGCTGTTGCTGCTGTACTCCATCTCCATCTCACCTCCGATCTTCTTCTTGGTCGTTCTCTGCTTCTTTTGTGCTGTCTATTGTGTGCTGAAGCCAAGTGCTCACTGAGGAGTGGATGAGGATGTGATGAGGGTGCAGGAAGGTATTTATAGCCGCGTGAATGGTGCCTGCATCTGTTGGCTCTGGCCGGCCTATACGTGCACCTTATTCGCTCCTATCTGCAGGAATAAAGGGCCAAGGTGATAGAGGATTCAGATACTTGCGCTTGCGCTGTTTTCTCCTATCTGAAAGATACACGTATACATGCTTAGATATTTGTGATACATGCTTGGATATTTGTGATAAAGTGATAAATTTTAGTCGACCACAGTACAGTGAATAAACACAGCTTTCCTTTGGAGATATTATTTATATGGAACTTGAGAGCATACCTCTCAGTTTCACCACTGAGAGGCCAAAAGACAGCTTCCCTTTTGGAGATATTTATGTGGAACCTGAGAGCTCATCTCTCATTCTATACCACTCAGAGGCAAGAAGACTGATAAAATCCGCATGGCCAACTAGCATTTCAGTTGCAGCCCTAACTTTTGGGGAAGAACGAATGAATTTATAAGAGATTTAAGAAAGCAAAACACTAGAAGTGATAAGGACAGTTGACTGTATCTGTCTGGTTCATAAAGTTTCAAGTCGCTATTTACTAATAAATGGGTTTATGTCAGGGAGTGAGACGTTTTAGAGCCCGAGGTACGGTCCATGTAGTTTGTTTTTACAAAAATTTCAAGTTTGCATTTTGAAGATTTAAATTTTTGAGGAAAAAATTCTAGATGTAGATAGTGAGCACAATTTTAATTCGAAATTCGTTAATTTTTTTAGTCTGTGCAAAAATAAAATGAGTGGATCTGGGCGTCGAAAAGTATATAGTTTAAAAACTTGAAATTTCCCAGATTTATCTTTTTTATGTAGCCTAGAACAATATAAAAATTCATTGAAAATTTACACATTGATAGGTCTCGATATTATCTAGATGTGGGATTTTTATCTCGAATTTTTTCAAAACCAAAATGCCGATTTTGATTTTTTGAAATGAGCCTACATGGAGCTCGGGCTTCATTGCACTTTCCGTTCTGTCAGGTCCCTAGCTAGTTGCTTGTTATGGTGTTCCCTACCGAAAAACAATCTTTGTTATGTTATTTTGCAAGCTTAAATCGGTAGCCATTCCTCATAACACCAAAATAGTCATGTTGTCCATTCAGCATGTAGCTAGGGCTAGGCACACACACTGATCAATGCAATGTGACTCACATTCCCAATCTCAACTCCCTTTCATCGGATCTTACTTCAGGATCAGCTATACATAGGATCCAAAAAATCAGAACATTATACACCGGTGTACATTGTTAAGCAAAATTTATGACGCAAATGACTTTCTCTTATATGCCCTGCAACCATCTTCACTAGAAAAAAAAATCCAGTGACAGCAGAAGTTAACACATTGCAACATCAAATAAGCACTTGATCTGAGCGTAGGAAAGCCTTCATGATTTATTACAGAAAATTTACACCTGTCTTATCAGTCTAATGATGAAACAACATGAATTTGTATGTTGAAACTACAAGGAATTAATCAGTGTGAATGTGCACATTGTGCAGATAATTACAAGACAAGTAAAAAAAGAGAGCAATTTGTGCTCCTCCTAGCTAGGAATGATCGGCGTGATCAAATTAATCAGCAAGGATAATACGCCTTCAAGTGCGTTTGGAGGCACGGCGAGTCCTTCCAAGCCCTAGCATGCGTCCTGAGCAGCTCCTTGGCCTTGACCCTGGCCCTCTCGCCGGAGTCCACCTGCAGGACAAGCAGCAGCTTGGCCACCACCCCGACGGCCAGCATCTCCTGAAGCACGGCCGGCGTCGGGGAGTGCCTGGCCACGGCGTGGAGCGCGCGCACGGCGCTCTCGGTGGTGGCCAGCGACACCCTCATGGCCTTCTTGGACACCACGGCCAGCCCGGCCGGATGCGCCACCAGCTCCGCCCGCCCCTCCGCGCACCCGCAGAGGTGGTCGATGGCCACCACCGCCAGCTCGGTAGGGTGCCGGCTGCCCTCGTCGAGGAGCAGCTCCACGAGCACGGTCATGGCGCCGGCCTCCACGGCCTTGACGCGGTTCCTGCCCCACGGGCACAGCCTGCACAGCACGTGCAGCGCCGCCTTCACCGCCTTGGCGGACACCCTGTCGGCCACGACGCGCACCAGCTCCTGCACCACCTCGGCTCTCACCGTCATCAGCCGCGCCGGCTCCATCACCGACACCATCGCCTTCAGCAGCAGGACGGCGTACGTGCGTGACCGGTAGCTCGGCCGCCGGAGCGCGTACACCAGGGTGTCGTCCAGGATGTGGCCGTTTCTCTCGAGGATCCGGAGCAGGCTCTTCTTAGAGGGCTTCAGCGAGTAGATGACGCTCAGGGCATCCTCCTCCGGCGAGCTCGTGGACGTCGTCGGGGAATCATCCAGAGAGAGCAAGTCTTGAGCCGACTTGGAGGACGCGGAGCAGGATGCCGCCTGGTGCTTGACGACGGAGACGAGGAAGTCGATGGCGCCGGGCGTGGCCTCGACGCAGCGCCTGTTGCGGTCGCTCTCGGCGACGAGGGCCTTGATCTCCCTGAGCGCGGCCAGCTCCTGCTGCCGGCCCTCGTCGAGGAGCGCGGCGACGCGGCAGGTGTCGACCGGGGCCCGCGGGGTGGGGAAGCGCTCGACCTCGTGCAGGGCGCACCAGGCCTGGATGAGGCGGCGGAGCGTGTGGTTGGGCGTGGCGTCCCGGTCCTCCGGCGCGAGCCTGCGCCGCGTGACGGGGCAGGTGGCGTGGTGGGCGCCGGCGTCGAAGAGCCAGCGCTCGATGCTGTCGCGGTCGTAGGTGATGCCGGTGGCGAGCGTGACCGGGTCCCGCATGATCTCCAGCGAGATCGGGCACAGGAAGTACGGTGGCACCTCCACCGATGACCCTTCCATTGCTGTCGGATTGTAGAGAAGCTGAGAGCTTTGAGTTTAGAAGCTAAGATCTAAGCTGGAAGAGATTGACGAAGTTGTTGTTGGAGTTGAAGAAATGCGAGAGGAAGCGGATGCTTGTTTTATAGCGGAGTACGAATTAGTGAAGAGGTCCACGCGTGCTACTGGATTAAGTATATTAAAAGTCCAACACTCAGATTAAACGTGCATGTATGGTGGGTTGGTGCGGTCAGCACGAAGCAATGTGCATGCAATTGCTTGGATAAGAGTAAATTGCGTGGAATGACTGCAGTAAAAAGGGTTGGATTGGATTGGATTGACTTGCGCGTCGGCGTTGAGCTAGCTTGCCTCCGCTGACTAGGAGAGGAGAGCCGCTCCCCGTTTTGACTTTCGAATTGATCTCATCCCCTTTGCTTGGTCTTTCATTTTGAAATATTCCGTTTCTGTGGGTTACATACCATGGAATAGTACTCGCTCTCTGGTATGGTGTTTTGACTAGTATGCAGCAAGATGCCCTCGATCGCCGTTCTTCTGGAAATGGGGGAGAGATGGTCGTGGCGACAGATAATGCATGCCATTATTATCTCTTTTTGTTTGTAGTTTTATCTCTTTTATTAAGTAACAACCTTGATTACTAAACTCGTTTTCACATGCATTTCCCCAAAACTTCTCGTATCTCTGCCACAACAAAATGTGGCTGCGATTTTTATTTTTTGATTGTAGCTAGCCACGATTTTTTTAGTTATCAAATTTTATAGCACGCATGCAAGGTATTCCCTCTGTTCCAATTTAATTGACTTGCTATGCACCACATGTCTACATACATCCACATGTGGTGCATAGCAAGTCAATTAAATTGGAACAGAGGGAGTACTACTTAAAATTGTGAGGCGCGGATTCAAATGGGATAACCAAATACCATGTGTTATTGTATACTATATACACCTACCACCGTTTCAATAAATTTAGTCAAAAGCCAAAGCTTAGTAAGTTTGGCCAAACAGAAAAATGTCAACATATATAAGATTAAATAAATAAATTATGACAATATATTTTATAGTGAATATACTGCTATTGCTATTGACTGATATCATAAATGCTCATATTTGTGTCTACAACATCGGTCAATTTTGGAGGATGTGGACTTTTGACTAATTTATGCGTCTTATTCATTGGAATGGAGGGAGTACTCGGTATAGTGCCGCACGATTTTCCTATAGGAAATTTTCTATATGAGCATGCAAAGGATTTTTGTAGGATTTTATCCTATAGGAAATTTTCTACATTTGTCGTTTGATTCATAGGATTGATTCCTATAGGATTTTTTCCCATCGGAATCATTGTACTACATCCCATAGGAATTCTAACATTCACTCCAACCTCTTTTTACAATTCCTTTATTTTTCCTTTGTCATCGAACACAATTGCTCTTCCCAAAGGATTCAACTAGCCATGACATTCCAATCCTATGATTTTCCTATTCCTACACTTTTTCATATCCTGTGAATCAAATGAGCCCTAAACATGCAGGTTATTTTTAATAACATAGCAGATCATAGCGTTTACATGGAAAGGGAAATAAAACCATAAAATGCTCGGATTACGTATATAAACACGATCGAGAGTGGAAGAGAAAATGCCAAGGAGAGCTAGTTTTACGTAACATCATATGTGATCATCTTATATAAGTGCACTTTCTTGTTTTCCCGGTTTCTTTTCCAGCCGCTTGTCCGAAAAAGATGTTTTTATACTATTGTGTATCACCTCTTGACCACCAAAATAGGTGAGGATCGCCTTGTCATGAAATTGAGCAGAAAATGAGCACATATACACAAAAACCATCCCATGACAAGTATTTTACTTCTAAATTTCTAATGTTTGCCATCTCAAGTTGAGCCTTGAGATACTTGTTGTATTCCTCTAGATATTTTATCACCCTTTTCTGCTCCCATCCCATTTGGACAACGAAACTATCCCAAAATTTCCTCAAACTTTGGACGTGTCCGAGAAGTAGAAACGATGACGCATGCTCTTCCTCCATTTTGTTTTATTAGGTTTTTGTTTTCGAAAGACACAGATACATATTGTGCGGTGTCTCGTGAAATACAAGAGGAAATTTGCCTTGGCATCTCCTCCCCGTGGCCGAGCCCTCGGACCCACGCCGCCACCCCACTCCGACGTATTCTCGGCCGGTCTCGCCGCCACCCCGTCCTCGCCGGACTCCGCCGCCGCCGGCCTCCGGGTCTGACACGCTAAGGGCATCCCGTCGCGCTGGCGCCGCTCCCGTCCCGTCCCGTCCCGTCCCGCTCCGGCTCCGCCCGGCGCCGCCGCCCCCCAGCGCTCCCGTTTCGCATCTGGTCGCCCACCGCCGCCGCCCCGCGTCGTGCAGTCGTCTGGTCCCTCCCGTCCGCCCATAACTTTACCAATTAGCTAAAGCCGATTACAAGCCATGCTTACAATATTCCTTTTTATTATTCCAGGGGAATAAACTAGCGCAACCAACACATGAGGAGCTGTTCGCTGTGAATACCTTGCGTTCCTTTGATCTCTGCTGGAGATGGCGGTTGGAGTGACATCCCAGCTGTTCCAAGGAGTGACTGCTACCAACAGATTTAGAGCACAAATAGCTGGCTCGGAGATGCGACGTTCTCTCCTGCCATCCACTTCGTTGCCTTCAGTTGCTTATGTATGGTTCCTTTCAGTCTTGCGAAGCTAAGAACATAATTTGGAGTTGAAGGGTTCATTTATAATAATTTTAGATTGAACTGTCGGCGTGTTCCCTTGCATATACTTTAAATGACATGGCATAACCACTCAAACTCTTCCAAAGCATTAAAGTAGGGTAGGAAGTGGAAAATTTGCACTAAGTGCAAGCCTGATTCCCACAGTAGACATGCTATTTTAATCAGAACCATTTAGGTTGAAATCCATAGCACTAATACGTTAATACCTCCCTGAGTCAGCGACAGTAGTACTGAATGGAGGCAGATACCACACATCTGGATGGCAACATCCTTTCAGAAACTAAAAGTTTATGTACAGATCAATGTGTTAAGAAATGAGAACTAACTGTTGAAAGATTACTAGCTTTTAAGAATTTTCCCATGATGGCGTGAATGGTGTTGGTTGACTAGGCAAGTATGTTCTTTAATATTATACCCGTCATTCCTGAATACATGTCATTTTAGGTGATATGGAGTAAAGCCTTCCATAAATTGCATCATGGATATTTTGCTTAAGGGTCATGTATTTTGGGAGGCATAACATTTCTACTGACTAATATTTAGACAGTACTGGATTGAGTGTACGAGAATGACACTATCGCACCAAAACATTACTTTCATCATATTATTTATTGGTTGCTAGCAATATTATTCAAAGAAAATCAGTTTCAGATGATGTACCTTGGAGACTGAAATCAAAACCTTACATTAGGAACATAGGAGCTATCCTCTTGAATTAAATACTTCAATATGCATGTATTCCACGACTTAAAGTTTATGTTGTTGGCTATGTAGTTCTACTAGGACTATTTATTTCAGTTTTGTTGCCCCATTTGTTCTAAGATAATTGATTCATAATCTATGGTAGGTGATGTGACACTCTTTGTTGCTCCCTCGTAATATATGTTGTATTATATTACTCTAAAATATGTAAATTACTAATTGAGTCAATATTGTAGTCCAGATTACACACTGGTTTTCTCCCTCATTGATATTGTATATCTTAGAGAACACATTTTGTTTGCCTTGCAGGGGCAAGATGCTACAGTGCACAACTTATTCAGGAGGAACTACATGCCCATGCTTTATGTGCCTCGTAGATATCGGGTCTTGAGTGTTAGATCTTTTGCGTTGCCAGTTGCTTTGAAGGAAATTCCTTTGGTCAAGAGCACTTCATTAGTATTGACTAGGTAGCTCTCCTCATGTCACCACTTACTTCTAAAGTTTCAGGAATGCTTAGATTATTCAATTTCTGCCTGTAAAATATACTTTTGCAGAAAAATATTACTTTGTAAATCGGAACATGTAACAACTATTTTGTAGTGTATGCACCACGGGTAGGTTGGTGCCTTGCAGTATCTTTGCGTTTAGAAATTAAGATAATGAAGAATCTATGGTACTGATTGGATGGTTTAACATGCGGTAGCATCTATATAGTGTCTTAAAAAACAATAATTATTAACAGCATATTAATTGCACCAACATGTTAGCCGATATAGTTTGGTTACTTAGTCTTAAATGGAACTTACTTTTATGATTGATGATAGTCTTGCGCGGGCTCCCATAGCCAATTCGATAGACTATTAGCTTTCCTTTTTTTTCCGTCTTGAAGTCATGTTTATACCATTTTATGCAGTGTAAATCTGACCATGCCTGAATTGTCACTTTTTTATAGTTTCCTCTTTTCTTCCTTTTGTTCTGTTGACAGGTCATGTGACGCTTTACTTGCACATCCTGCTACTGCATTTGTGGTACCTGCGATTGGATTAATTCTCTTTGCTCTATGGGGCTTTTTGCCTCTAATGAAGGATATTAGAAACCGTTTTGATGTATGTGCCTGTTCTGTGCAACATTATTTTCTACTTCTATTTATATCGCTAGCTAAAAAACCAGTATTGTGCAATGTATTCTTGCAGCATGGAGGTAACTGGAAAAAGAGCCCTACCTACCTAATTTCTAGTTCCTACCTTCAACCTTTATTCCTTTGGACAGGAGCAACACTTATCTGCAGGTATATACACAGCAGAGAGTAATGATTTTTTTCTTGCAATAGCAATCCTTATCTGTTATGTACTGCAGCCTCAGAAGCTTAGTTCTGTTGCTGAATTTCTTGTGTTATTTGTGCCCTTTGCTCACAAATTGTTGTACAGGGGTTTGGATCCAGTCGTGTTGCCTTCAGCAGCAAGCCAAGCTGTTAAAACACGGCTTTTGACTTTTGTGAGATCATTATCGACTGTCCTGGCTACTGCATATATTCTGACAAGGTGCAAATGATAAATTTTCAATGGAAAGCCCCAGTGCCTAATTGCATGTTATATCTTTATTGATTCAATCGTGCAAGTTGCTTATGGGTAATGACATTAGTGTCTCTGTTTCTTGATGCAAAAGTACTTTTCGAATCTTGGAATTAGGCCATTGACAATCTCTTATTGTAGGTCAACATCAGTTTTATTAACCAGGTTTGCAAGTGGATAATCTTAGACTGGCTAACTAAAATTTTCGAACCCGGTATTAGTTGCATAGCTTGGGCCTTAAGAATTCGTTAAGATTTGGTTGCATTTTAGCTAGTTAAGTTAAGTTTAAATTAAACAATATTTTTGTTGTTGTTTTTGGGGTCTTTCTGTACAAAAGGGAAAACAGCTCAATTCAGATGAACTAAAAGATCAAACCAAAACTATTATGTCACCTTATATCTCCTGGTTCTCACTAAGGCAAAGCAACTCCCTATGTTCACTCTTTTCTCCCTATGTTCACTCTTTTCTCCCTATGTTGATTGCGATTCACTAACTTATTGAAGGTAAACCAGAGATTTGTCTCCCCCCCCCCCCCCCGCCGCCAGCACACACACACCACCGATAATCTATCTCATTTCTGTAAGCTTAACATATGCCTGTTGTAGTTGTTTCAAGTACCTGTACCAGGTGAGATTAATGATTGTTTCAGTGAACTGACTGCCTTGGTAAGGTTTTCCAGTATTTACTTACTGAGTGAGACTGGACCGAAGCTGGAAAAGGCCCTCGCCAAACTATTAAATATCAATAATAATATTTATTCAGGGAGATTATTAGATATATATATTTCTTCATAAAACGGAATCTAAGGGCTATGGATCATGTGCTTGGCTTGAGAGTAGGTACAACTCCACGTGAGGAGTCAGATGGAGTAGCAGAGAGCAAATCGGGGTGGGGACAAAAACCAAAGAAATGCAGTCACCATTATTACCCTTTTATACAAACATACAATATGTTGCCCCTTTCCAAGAAATGGAAACTCCTGCCATTGGTCTGATGTCCCTGGGCTTGTGGTCAACCTGCCATGTCAACTTCCAGTCTAGCTAACACACTTGAATTTATCAGGGGCTAGGGTTGTTTGCACGTCTTTTAATTAAGTTCATGAATTGGGATTTATTTGACTGTCCTGGACAATTTGAAAGAGCAGAATATTCGACAACCGAGATCTCTGTAGTTCTGTACTGCCGTAGAAAGAGGTGCAGCGCAATATTATTGAGATGTTCTGTTTAGTCGATATACCTTTTTGTATTGTCAGTTGGTTTCTTCTGTGTGCAGTTTTTTATCCATTACTTCTACTAACATAATTAATCTTCTCTTAGCTTGATTCAGCAGATACAGAAATTCCTAGTGGATATAAGAACTCCGAATGATACAAGAACTGTAAGCATAATGTCCTATAGCTCAGTGATTACATTTTTGAGTACCTACTGTAGTTCTATCAGCTGGATGTCAGTTTCAGTGATATAACATACTCCCTCCGTCCAAAATATAAGGTGCCCTTAAATTTCGTTGGTCAACGACGTACAATTTTGACCATGATTTGTGTCTATAATATGTCCACAAAATTAGTATAATGATATATGAAATAAAGATTTTTGCAAGACGAATCCAACGATACCATTTATACATTCTCAATCCATATTATTTAGTATATATCATTGGTCAAAGTTGATTGTTAAAGACCAGCACAAACCTTATATTTTGAAACGGAGGGAGTATGATGCATTTCGTTCTGAACGAAAATAGTTAGGGAAATATGATGAATATTGAAGGGAAAGTAGATATAAGATGTGAGTTCGTTGCCTACTTTTGGTTACTTCCTATGGAAAGTGGAACAGATGGGTCGAGGCTGTATAGCAAGTTGTTTAAGAAATCTTTTATCGTGGTTTTCTATCTAGCAATTCTCTGTGGGAGGTTGGAGTCTATGAACATAGAAAAAACTAGGCTCTGATGCTCTTTTTTAAAGTGGAATTTGTGGTTTCATCTCTTAGTGACCATTTTCTTGGTTCGGTTGTATATTTTTTGATGACAAATCAACTGGCTATAACTTTTACTTGATAGCTTAGATTAAACTTTCTTAATATTATTATCCTCAGTGAAAGATTGATACTAAATTCGGAATTTGATCTTATTAGATCTTCTGTTCTGATATTGAGATATTCTTCTGCTAGTTAATTTGCGCTGTACTTATAGCCATAAGTTGTCCTTAGTTTTTACCCATGTTGTAGCATTTACCTATACAAGCCTGTTTTGGACAGATGGGGTTGGATTTTACCATGAGAGCTGTTTATACTGGTATTTGGATTGCTGCTGTTTCGCTCTTTATGGAGTTGCTGGGTTTCAATACCCAGAAGTGGATAACTGCTGGAGGTTTTGGGACAGTATTGCTTACGCTTGCTGGTCGCGAGGTACTGCAATTCTTTTATTGATAGTATTATGTTGTGCTGTAGAACTGATAGCTATAGTGACTCATTGCAGATTTTTACTAACTTCCTCTCAAGTGTTATGATCAATGCCACCCGCCCATTTGTAGTGAATGAATGGATCAATGCAAAGATAGATGGTGTTGAGGTAGCTGGTATGGTCGAGGTACGTATTGGTATGCTTTATTTGAATTTCCTTTAACTATCTATCATTTAGTGCAGACATGCAGTTTTTCTGTCCCATTTATAAACTAAAACAGCAGCAATCTAGCTATGAAGTTATTCTCCTGCAACTCAGATTTTTTTTATGAACTAATATCAGTATATCACTCACACCCTCATACAAGATATTTCTTATGCTTCATTTATCTCTAATTTAACTTCAACTAATGTGATTATCAACACTCTTCCAGAACCAGACCTTTATCTGCACTGATATCAGTCACACCCTCATACAAGATATACTATTGATGCTTCATTTTGTCATCACAATAACTTCAGCGTATTTGTTTTTTCAGCATGTCGGCCTGTGGTCACCAACAATCATTAGAGGTGAGGACAGAGAAGCTATATATATTCCTAATCATAAACTCACAATGTCTATATTGAGGAATAGCACTCGGAGAACTCATCGGCGTATTAAGACTTACCTTGCTATAAGCCACATGGATGCTGGAAAGATTGGTGTAAGAACTTTGAATTAACCCTGCACATTACATATCTTCCTTTAACTTTGTATCGGTCTATTAACTTTTAAATATATTTTAATCACATTTCTCTATTTTTTTTGGTAGATAATCGTCGCGGACATGAGGAAAGTGCTGGCTAAGAATCATCACATAGAACAACAGAAGTTACATAGGAGAGTATTTTTTGAAAAAATTGATCCAAAAACTCAAGCTCTTATGGTAATTTATTGTATTAAGCAATTATATCTTTTGACTTAAATACTAGTCAGAGCTAGTTGTTACGAAGGGCTGTGTGGTATGGCACACCTTGGTAGGCCAGAGCCTTCTTAGCCTGTACATGGCTAGCTTTTGCCTCTTTCCTGTTGGCATTACTTAATTATGCTTGCCTAAGCTGTTTAGAAAGTGACACATATATACTAGTGACTTGGAGTTATTTCACGCCCTTAGAGGACTTGTGCTTGACCTGGATGCTAGTGTCCAGCTGGATACTAGTATCTGATCTTGGCATGCGATAGCAGTACTGAGTTTTGGGGCAGTTGTCAACTTGGCTAGGAACGAATGAACACCCTTAAAAAATTCACATTAAGATTTTTTTATTTTCTATCAGAATTTCTGGAATGTTTTGCATAAAAGATTTCCGTGAAAATCCAGAACAGTGAGAACTGCTTTATTTTATCAAAACTTCAGAATGAAAAAACTTCTGATACATAATTGTCCAGCTTTACAAAGTTCGTTGCTGGTAGTAAGAACTTAATGCCATTTTGTTTTCAACTGGTTTCTCATGTTACCCCATCTATTTTTTACCTTTTTGTGTTCAACTGGTGACAAGATTGTAGGCTTTATTTACATGCATATTTTGTGTATATTCTTAAAATATTGAACCATTTCCGTTCTGTTTTTTGGTAAATGAAAGTGGCAGAGGAGGCCTCCAGAGCGTTTCTATAATAAAAAAACCCAAATATGCATCTATGACGACTTGAACCCAGGTGGCTGGGTTGTACATGCACTCCCCTAACCACCACTTATCATTTCCGTTCTGTTTTCTTAAGTTCGTCACAAATTTTGAACTTCTGTTCTGTTGCCTCAAGTTTACAACTTGTGCCAAATTTTGCATCCTTAAATAACTTCGGTTTGTATCGTTTTGTTGTGTTGTCCTCCAGATTTACATATCCTGCTTTGTGAAGACGTCACATTATGATGAGTTCCTTAATGTCCAGGTAATTTGTTTCTATCTGATGCTAAATATTTTTTTGGTGATGATTGTACATACTCCATGCAACAGAACATCGTACATGTTTAGTGTAGCATACACACATGGTGTTGTGTGCTGAACCGCATAAGTTTGTCAGGATAGCTTGAATCTTTAATAAAATTGCTGCTTGGTTTTATTAGGACCACCTTTACAGGGAATATTGTTGACCCATTGTCGCTATGTCAGAACTACAGTTACAACCAGGGATCCATCTTCTGTTACCAGGATAACCACTAGTGAGCATGAACCTGATTTTCACCAGTTACTGGAGGGAACTGCTTGACAAACCGCCTACAAATCTTGCGTCCAAATTCTGAAACCAAGACTCAGATGGTCCAGTTACTATTCTGATCAGCAGTATAAAAGGCATCTATCTCTATACATCAAAGCGAAGGAGAGATAGACGCCTTTTATACTGCCGGTCAGAATAGTAACTGGAGGAGTATAAAAGGCATCTATCTCTCCTTCTCTTTGATGTATAGAGATACACAAAACATGATCTAATGGTGTGAACCTCCATGCCACTATAATATGTTAATCAAAGACGCCAATGGAAAGGATTTTAAGTTACTTCCCGTTTGGTTTCTTTTGCTATAAATATAAGTGAGCATGTTGTTTTTGTACGGGATAGAAATCAGGAGGACACACACCATGATTATGTCATAATTCTTCCACCCACTTTTGGTAATGGGACCAAATCTTGCTGATTCCGGCAGTTTTCAACCCTTGTTTCATGTTTGGTGCTGACTTGTTGGACTGGGAAGTTGCCATTTGACATAAAGGCAAAACAAATTAGCCTGAGAACGGTAAATTAAGAGACCATCAAGTGCATGGACACACTATATGGACCAAATACCATGTCTTGGGTGTATGAATCCTAAGCCTTGAATTCGCATGTTTACAGGAAATATGTGCATTCCCGCAGGAAATCTGTGCATTCCCTTGACGATGATCCCAAGGAGTCCTAAACATGGTTTTTAAGGCGTCCCGCCTTGGACGCTTAGGCGATAAGGCACCCTGGCAGCGCCTTGCAATTATGCCCGCTTTAGGCGCTTAGGCGCTTAGACGTCAGGGCGGTTGGGGTTCGCCCTAGGACCGCCTTAAAACACATGGTCCTAAACTTATCCTTTTACTGCCTGGCGCATTTATCATTTGTTCAGATTTTTTTCTTGCATGTTTCGGGGAAAAATGCAGAAGAGTCCTTTCTTTTTCTTTATGGATGGTATATAACAGGATAGCTGAATACTTCATCAGGACTTGCATAGCACTAGAAACAGTTGATGTCTATACCTGCGGTACTACAAAATAATTGATTCAATGTTTTGATGTTCCATTGCAACAGGAAACAGTTATGTTGGACTTTCTTAGGATAGTTGGCCACCACAGGGCAAGGCTTGCTACACAAATTCGAACGGTTCAGAAATCATATGGCAATGCAGACATTGATAATATTCCTTTTGGAGAGGATACAGGCCGTCCGCTACTGATCGATACTTCTGCAAGGATCAGCGACGACAAGAAACCTCGACCAGCATCACGCGAAGATCAGAAAGTCAAGACAAGCCTATCAGTAGATGCCAAGTCAACTTCAGCTGCTGCACCTGATGGTTCTAGTTTAAGCAACCCGGAGAAGCAGGAAGAGAAGAAAATGGTACCAGAGGATATTCGGATGAAGAGCAGCAAGAACGATGATGTGAAATCATCAACACCATCTCTGTCAACTCCGTGGGCAGAAAGGACTGATCCTGTCATGTCAGCTTCCAAGCCTGGCAAAAGAAAGGCCCAAGGATCAGAGACTAATCCGAAGAAGGAATCAAGACCTGCCTTCCAAGACAACATTGTTCTTGGTGTAGCTCTTGAGGGCTCCAGGAGGACGCTCCCGATTGACGACGTAATGAACCCTCATATATCGCTATCTGAACCTGAGCAAGACGCTGTCGAGTCTGCTTCATCGTCTAAGAAAGATCAAAGCTATTCACTCCAGGTCAAGAGAAGTCCGGCCAGAGGAATCCTGACCGTTGATCCATGTCATGTCTTTACCAATGATATTTGGCACCAAGCCAACCTTTTCTGTGTGCTTTGGCAAATGCAATCTGTCACGCAGCTCGCTTTTAAGGCGTAAAACGGCACCGATACTTCTTTTGTCCGGGGAATGTAGCAGTTCTAATGTACCATTAGGAATTACTGCCAGGCTTGCTAAGTTGTAAGGGGCCATGTATTATTCTGTACATATGTTACATCTGCTGTAACGATCTAGATATCTAATTCATTTCAGCAGCGTGGTTATCTGCTGATAACTCAACTTCAGTGCTTTATGTCTGCCTCGGACTGTGGAAGGTTGAAATGAAATCTGCTGTACTCCCTTTAAAAATGTAGTATAGGCGCTGTTTAGTTCCGTTATGTGGTTTATGTGATACAAAAAAAAAAAAAAAAAAATCGACAAGATCCAACATTACAGCAGCGTCTTTATCTGCTGATAACTCAACTGCAGTGCTTGATGTCTGGTTCGGACTGCGGAAGGTTGAAATGAAATCTGCTGTGCTCTGTTTAAAGATCTATTATATGCGCTATTTAGTTCCGTTATGTGGTTTATGTTTATGTGATAAAAAAAAGTTCGACAAGATCCAACATTCCAACCTGCATGTTGTCTCCAAAATTCTATTACTGGTTTTTTTTGTAGCATTTTGTTTATCACCTGGATGATAGTATTCAATTTTGTGAACGATTCTAATGTCTTGTTTGAGTCATGACTAGGCTTACTAGTTGCATATTGATAACTCTGTATGTTGAGACAAAAGCAGTAGACTTTCAGTAAAAGAAAACACCTTCAGTGCGACGTCAGCAAAATATGAGGTAGGCTAGCTCGACAGGTATAGTGACCACGGGTGCATTTTACTCTATAATAAATATGTGAAAATATAAATTAAAAACTAACAAATTCAGTACTAGAAATGTGTGTGTCACCGTGCTAGTTCAGAACAGAATCCTTCAAATTCCTATGAGATTCCTTCAAAACAAAGATGTCCTTGATGGTTTCAATTGATATTTTCATTTCACTATCTCTTCCAGACAACGCAACAGAGGTATCTGAAGATCAACGGAACGACCACAGACTTGAGGTTTATATGACATGGAACTTTCTTTCTGGAATACATGCATGATGCACAAGTAACATGGAGCAACTTCCGCTCAAGCAGAGTTACATTCTAGTGGATCAGACAGGTGCACAGTACTTGACGGGCCACCCTGCTAAAATCCTCAAAAGAAAAAAAGCTAGCTAGTAGTAACCCCAACTTTGTCCCACATACCATGCCCATCAAAAATATATTTGTGTTCAGTTCATCAGTTGTAGCTCGTTTCCCTACTGAAGCTGTTGCGAGTGGCTTGCTTCAAGCCGTCAGCAGCTGCAGCTGTGCTCGGACTTGGAGACACGAGGTTGCTCAGGGCCCTCGCTATCTGCAGCTTGACCTGGCCCCTCTTCGCCGGAGGCCTCTTCTCCTTGACGAAGTTGCTGCTGCTGTACTGGTACTCGTACTCCATCGCCTCTGATCTTCTTCTTGCTCCTTCTCTGCTTATTTTGTATTGTGTTGTGTCCTCTTGAAGAAGGGATGAGGACGCAGGAAGGTATTTATAGGGGGATGTTGCCCCCCTGCACCAGTTGGCATGAGCATCTTACATTCTTATTCATTTCTATCTGCAGGAATAAAGTGGATATTCTCTCGGTGTCACATTATTACAAGTGTAAAAGTGATCTGAACTAAATAACCTAGGTATTTGTGGCAGCACAGACTAACAACGAGACTAGGTCGCATAGACCAATGATCAACATCTTTGAACGAGTCAGTCTGATCCTAAAGATATAAAAGTGCATGCATGTTTAAGTTCTAATAGCACACTAAACATCATACCTAAAAACATAAAAGTGTCGCATTATTTTCCTTTGCACTTTCACATCTACAGCGACTCCAACTAGCAGCGAACGGACAAGTGGAGCACGTGCACACTGAATAATTGAGTCGTTACGATTCTAAATGGATATTTGTTCAATGGATTCCAATCGTGCCAATGACCCAAGGTGATAAAAGATTCAGATGCCTGCACTTTTACTTTCTCGGGTCTGAAACCGAAAGATACACGCATACTTGATATTTCTCTTGCACGAAAAGGCGATGAATTTTCATTTGCACAGTCATCACAATAATGCCTTGATCAACCCGCAAGAAAAAAGGCCTTCATTTGTAAGATCTTCACTTTTCCAAAATGAATTAACAACTTCACTGTTCTAGATATTTTGTTGCCAACACCTCCTTTTGAAAGATATTTGCATATGCTTACTCGCAAGAGGTAAATTCTCATTTCATCACTTCTGGGCAAGGTGCAACTGTGGATCTTTTTTTTGTGTGAATGAAGATTATGTTTTTGTTTTAGCAGTGGATCTAGGATTATCTATTCCATAGGTTTGAAGAATATATGTACTAACGGTCGACCGGACCAGCATTAACCAGCCCATGCCAAATTACGGTCCATAAAAAGATCGCGGGAGAATATCCAGTGATTCCAGGCCTTCTATGCTCCATGCTTCCATTTTGAAAAATCAAATTTTGTTGTTTCAAAAAATTCTACAAAAAAGTGTGAATGTTCACATTGAATGTGTCGACAAGCTCCAAAGATTTCAGATCCAAAACAAAAATACACATGCCGTATTTGTCTTTTTTGTTTCTCAATGTGATTGTTTTTTTAAGGCTGTAGACACATTCCATGTAAACATTCACACTTTTTTCAAACTTTTTTGAAACAACAAAATTTGATTTTGTTAAAATGGGAGCATTAGAGCATGGAAAGGGTCGGGATCCCTGGATATTCTCCCAAAGATGGCATAGGATGGAGAATAGTCCCCATCAAACAGTTTTCCTCCGCTGGCTTTTTGTTAAAAAAGCAATACAAGAAAATATAGGGTCTAATTTGAAACCGTGCCATGGTGGGTGGTAGGGCAAGGTTCTATTTGATCATGTCCCTTGAGTTAGATTGGACAGAACATTCTCATTCTTATCCTCTCCCTCTCTCTCCTAAACAGCTCGTTGAGAGTCGCCCGGCCTTCTCCGGCTCCTCTCTCCTGCTTCGCCGGCGGCCTGGCCGCCCGGTCCGCACTGCTTCTGGCTCTTGGCGTCGACGGGCGGCGCCGGAGTTGCATCTCTTCCCCAGGCTGGCTGCGATTCATGGAGGATGGCGGCGGTTGTTGGTGGAGTTGGTGGAGGCAGCATAAATAAGCACGGTTTTTGCAGATCGGTCGGCCGGAGGTGGGGATTGGAAGTCCTTCTTTCTGCTCGCCATGGAGGTGAGATGGAGGATGGATTTCTTCTTCCTCTCGACGGCCGGTGGTTCCTGCAGCAGGGGAGCGTCGGGGCTTCTCTTGGGAGTGCCCTCACGGCGGCGTCGACGCCGTCATTCTTCATGGTCGTAGGGCGACCCCTCCCGCCCAGGCGCTGGCTTCGGTTGCGACCGACCGGCGTAGGTGGATCGGTTCGTCAGGTATGCTTCTCTGTCCTTGCTTCGGCCGTGGCGGCGAGGGGAGAGCTCGGTGGTTGTTGGCGTCCTGGTTTTGTTGTTGGTGGAGGTGGTGGTCTTCCTTGATGTTTCTGCTCCGGCCGGCCGTGGCGGCGAGGGAGTAGTTGTCTGGAGACTGGGTGTTCTTGGTGGCTGGCCTCGTCCATGCGGAGGCGGCGGGAAGATGGGTGGTTTGAGGAAGCGAGTGCTATGGCTGTGTACGTTCATCGAGCTGGGTGTCCGTCGCGTCGCGGCGGCCGGTTTTGCAGTCGACTACAACATGTGGAGGTGCTTTCTTCCCCGGGAATGGCGGTACGGCGGCTCCGGCGGAGACTGAGGTGTTTGGGGCGACGGGGTGGATCCGATTGTGTTTCTTCCAGGTGGTTCGGGGTGTTTAGTGCAATTTGCTGGGTCTCGTTGTAATTTCTGGTTCCTTCTGGACCTGTCTGTAAGTTGTACTGAGCTTCCTTTTATATATATCGGATCCTGTTCAAAAAAAAAAAGATTGGACAGAACATACTCCCTTCTTCCTAATTATAAATTGTTTTAAATATTGCAATGTGGACTACATACGATTAAAATGAGTGAATATACACACTCAAAACATGTCTTGATGGCATAAAAAAAAAACACGTCTTGATACATATGAATCTGTGAAAACAGAGAAAAGATAAATATCGTATATTTGTGAACGGAGGGAGTAGCATACAAATAGCTCATACTGTTGGATACGTTCTCGGGGGAGAGGCACTGGGATCACGTTGCTTCCGTGGTGGCAACAATGACCCGGGCACATGTAGAAGAAGGACAACAATCACGCCAAAAAATTTCAACGAAATTATCATCGACACGTTGGACATTGATGTCTTTGTCCCTGCTAGTGCCGACTCTACCGCGACCCTATGCATATTCATTGCCTTTTT
Organism: Poa pratensis; assembly: GCA_947311845.1. Classification (NCBI taxonomy): domain Eukaryota; kingdom Viridiplantae; phylum Streptophyta; class Magnoliopsida; order Poales; family Poaceae; genus Poa; species Poa pratensis. Next base: position 29,087,981 of record CAMZMU010000067.1, read on the forward strand.
CGACACTGTTGGGGCGACTTGTTTGTGTTATACATTGAAAGAGCTATGCCAGTTCTAATCCATACCACATCTCCTCTCACGTCACTAAAAGCACGTACAATTAATCATATGAAAGCTTAAACCAAAAATCATTTTGGCTCCCGAGTTTCTATGATCCCTATATTTTAAAATTCAAAAATTGTATTTACAAGTTTAAAATATGGTTTTTATGTAGTCAATGATATATCCTACAAACATGCAAAATCATGATGTGAAATTCTTTTTATTATGGACTAAAAATGATAGTAAGAAGTGTATATTTTAGAGATTTAAAAATGTGTATACTCAGATCCTCCTACATTTGTCATTTTTATGTAGCTATGCATATAAGTATATTGAATTGAGATCTTGCACTTCTGATACATTGTTGATAACATGCAGGTTTTTTGAAAATTTGAAAACTTGTAAATACGATTTTCACTTTTAAAATAAACATATCACTAGATCTCGGGAGGTAGAAATCTCTGTTCCGCTTAAAATGTTACGAACCTCGGGATCCTTTGTACTCCGATTCTCTATAGTGAACACAATTTCACGGGCCGTACACATATGATCCAATTTGATCGATGGGCCCGTGTCGCTTTGACTCCCCGACGAGTCCTTTTGTTTTCTGGGATGAAACTGCTCGCACCTTCCTCCCCGGATAAATTGACCTAGGAGAGAATTGCCAGTGTACCACTAGCGAAAACCGAGAGTTCCAAAATACCACAGAATAAACCAAGCTTGCCAAAATAGTACTTTAGGTTTTATCACTGCCGTCAAATGTGTCAACATGTGAAATTCTTGTCAGTTTTTTAAACTGAATTCTTGTCAGCTATTTGTATATACTAAAATTTCCCCCGTTCCCCCGTTCTAAACAGAACGAACTGGCCAAGTGGCCAACACCAGCTTCTCTCCAGCTCAAAAAATTAAAAAAAAACTAGCTTCTCTCCTTCCCAGTTCCCACCCCCGACCTAACCATGGCGGCGCCCTGTACAGCAGCGAGCCCGCGCCGCCGGCGCTCGCCCCTCCTCGCCGCTCTTCCCTCTCCCTCCCTCTAGGTATTCCTCCTTCAGCTGCCGCGTCCGCCCTCCGTCGACGCGTCCTCCCCCGCTCCTGCGCCGGATTCCTGCTCGCAGCTCTCCCCTGAAGCGGCCGGCCTCCCTGCTCGCCCCCGACGCGTCCGGCCTCCCTGCTGGCCCCTACCGTATCCGGCCTCTTTCTCCCTCCCAGCAGCTGCATCAGCGCATCTCGATTCGCCCCCGCAGCAGCAGCCGACCCTGCAAGGGCCGGACGACGGGACGAGCTCCACGACGTGGGCTGCCCTCTGCCAGTCTGCCTGGTCCCTGGTCGTCCTCCACCAAGTGTACAACGACGCGTCGACAGCGCACTGCCGTCCCGGTCATCGACTGTGCAAAGTTAGTCTTCTCCTTTTATTCCCATATTTCGCATGGTCTCTGTAGTATGTTCGTGGGCAACGGTAGCAAATATACAAGTGCTGTCACTATTTTGCTGAAATGCTGTCAAAAGTGTTGCTTAATGCTATCAAAGTGCTGATGTAATCATGTTTAGATGGTGCTGAAATGCTGCTGTGAAAGTGCTGCTGTAATCATATCTATATGTTGCTGAATAGTTGTTGTTAAGATGGGGTGAGAAGAAAAGCCCATAGCTGAATCCAGCTTGTCGCCATATTGATAACCTGCATAACATGAAAATTTGAGTAGTATTTTGGAACCTTTTGTTTTCACTAGTGGTCTAGTGGCTATTCTCTTCCTTCAAAAAAAAAAAAAGACATAGCCGCCGGCCGCCTTCCTTATATGGAGCTCCGCATAGTATCCCAGGTATATCAAAAACTAACTATGCTTGCTCGTGTCGTCCCCCAGTTCCTCACTCCTCAGCCCTCTCCAAAAAAAAAATCCTTTTTTCGAAACAGAGCCCTCACCAAATTATTTGTGGTTGTTAGCACAGGTGAAGACTTTGATCTTATTTTTTTTTCGGTTTTATCATGTGCTAGCAACTTAGTCCACCGTTTTCTTCATGTATTGTATTTTTAGGTATGTTGTAGCATCCACACTAATTTAGGCTTTTCCGTCTTCTGGAAATTCTAGGACAGTTTAATCTGGACTCTGAAGCAATGAGTAACCATGAGGAGGCCAATGCGGAAGCTACATGTGCTGTGAATTCAGACAGACTGAGCAGTCTACCTCCAGAGATGAAGGGCAAAATCCTCTCCCATCTGAATGTCGAAGAAGCGGTGAAGACTAGCATTCTATCAATTACTTGGAGGAATGCATGGGCTACTATGCCAAAAGTATTGCTGTCCGATGAACATTTTGCACAAGCCAAGTTTGTTACGTTGGTCGATATGGTGCTATCTCTCCACATGGGACCTATAGACGAGTTTCAGATTTCATGTAACAAAAGTTACCATGATGTATTCGCTAGGTGGATGCTCTTGCTGTCGAGGAGATCACCAAGTTCAATTGTAATCGGTATGTCCTCAGGGCCAGGGTATAAGATTCCCTCGTCCCTCTTTTCTATCAGCAATCTGAAGCAACTGCACCTGGAGAACTGCATCATCAGCTTGCCCCGGGTATTCCAAGGTTTCAAGAGACTAAGTTACCTCAACCTGCACAGTTTTTCCTCCACAGACAGGGATATCAAAAATCTGATCTGTTTTTGCCCAGTACTGATTGTATTGATATTAACTTCTTTTGAGGGCATTGGCTGTCTAGACATTCAAGCTCCTAAACTTGAATTACTACTTGTCGATGGGGACTTTGAAGACATTCATTTGGACGCCCCTAATCTGGAGCAGGGCATTATCTCTCTTGACAAAACTGAAGAATACCAATCTGTTCCAGTTGCGCATGACACGAAAAGCTATCTTAACCAGTCATTGGGCACCCTAAGTGACATTAAAACACTTGTCATTGGCTGTTGTTTCCTGACGGTGAACTATTCTTAGCCTCAGTATTACTACAGCCTTCTTCTGACTTCTGAGTAATCTATGCTAGCATTTCCTTGTTTTCTTTTCTTGTTGCAGCATCTATCAAATGGGTGCATACTGACAAAGCTCCCTGTTGTGTTTAGGGGTGGATATTGAGCCAACTCGACTCAACTCGTAAATACTCGTTAGTTAACGAGCCAACTCAACTCAACTCGTCAACTAAACGAGCTCCATACCCCAACTTGGCTCGACTCAATAAAAACTCGAGCTGGCTCGTTAAACTCATTAAGCTCGGTAATAAACGTTAATAACATAAGCATGTATAGCGTGCGTAGTCAATATTACAACATAAACTTAAATATTCTAACATTTCTTAACAGATCATTGTCCATAGCTTAAAAACCAACAACATGATAGAACATAACTGCTATATATGGCCTATATGGCTCTAGTGGCTATGCTCCCACGTAGGCATGGCCTAAGTATTCTTATAATCTTAGGCATATTACGAGCTACACGAGTTTAGCTCGACTCATTAATCTCGTTTTCTTAATGAGCTAGAAATGTCAGCTTGGCTCAACTCATATGTGCCCGAGTTGAGCCGAGTTTTCGAGTACTCGTTAAGCTCACGAGTTTCGAGTTTTATTTCCACCCCTAGTTGTGTTGGATCGTCTGGAGAATATTGGTCTTAATATATGCTTTTGCGACCCAAGAGAAGTCTTGACTGCTTTTTCATTGTTTCAGAATGCCCCTAACTTGAAGAAACTTCGGATGTTTGTATGCCTCCAGTGAATCCCTCCAATCGAACATCAAATCCATGTCTTGGGTCTTGGTTGCAGCTAATGAGTTGTGAATTTCTTTTGCAGAGTCACCCTTTGATCAAAGGTTATGAGCGAAAGACCACGTGGGATCAGGACCAGGCGAGCATTCAAGAGCTTACCATGCAAATGGATCACCTTGTAACGGTTAGCGTGAAGAATTTCTTGGGTTTGGATGACGAAGTTGATTTCATGGGAAAGCTACTGAGTTGGGCACCGGCTTTAGAAGAAGCTGAAATAGAGTGGAAGGGCGAAGTTGACTGCGGCATGGTTTTTAAGAAGTTATTGGCTCTGCCAAGGGCGTCTCACAAGGCCAAGCTCATTGTTACATGATAAGCATGCATCTCTATAGAGCATTAGAGTTGTTCCTGCACTTACCTGGTAGAGGCAGTGTGTCATTTTTGTTGAGTACATACTTATGCCTGGTGGGTGTATTCTATGTACTATCAGCAACATACGAAACACTTTCAGCATGAGGTCTTCCAGCCTTCGTAGCGGCATTTCCATATTTACCAACGAGATGTCATGGTTATAGAAAATAACCAAGCACGCCGTGGTTAGGATAAAAATATATCTCCAACCTGCTGCTGCTTCTAATCAACCTGCCGCTCCTAGAAAAGGATAAAAAACCATCCTTGCATCTCCTGAAACTTTCTCATCCATATGCTCCTCTGTGGCCTTCTAGCGCATTTCTTGCATAAATTCGTGAACTGCAAGTATTTTGTAAGTACACAAAACATCTTTGCTACCAGTACATGTTTAATTTCTCCCCCCTTCATTAATAGCTTCCTTAGGTTTTTAATTAGCCGAGAGGCTGCTTCATAGTGTTTTTGTTCGTTAGAGTGCTTGTTGGATTGTACCAAGGAACAGAGAGAAGCTATGTAAATTTTAATGCATACTGTATCACTCTATGATATATCATTAACAGCGGCAAATTGATTCAAGAAACAATTTACACGGGGTAAATATCTAGCAATGAAAAAATGCCAATTAAATTTCTGCAAGCTGTATTTTTCTAGAAGTTTTGATGTGTACCAAAGTATTTTTTTGCGAAACACAATACAAACGCACGCAAGCACACCCCCTATGAGCACCTTTAGAATATTGGGCCGGCAGGTTGAGTCTTGAGATTGACTATGTCACCACAGACACCTCGCTATCGACGGGAACATCGCCTCCCACTGAATATTCCGTCTAAATGAGAATCACGAGTGTCAAGGTGGGGTGGGTACAACCCTCTCATAACCATCCTACCACAAGCAGGTTTGTGTGTACCAAACTCTTATTAATATCTCAAAGTTATTATAACTAGCTAAAAGCCCGTGCGTTGCCACGGGTCAATAAAAAGCCCGTGCATTACAATAATCCCCACTTGTAACTAACAAAATTATTAGAAACCACTAACACTTTCATAAGTTCAAATAATTGTTTGATCAATTGAAAAAAAAATGTGTTGCTCCTTAGCAACGCGGGCATTTAGCTAGTTTTCTTAATGACTCCCAGAGAGAAAGCAAGCAACCGGTCATGGACTCCTTCGTCTCCCCTCACCATCCCCTTCTTATTTAAGCACCCATCATTCTCCTATCATTCCCATTTTCCATTTACCACTGTTGCAAAAAGGGCTGGCTATTTGATTCTCTGATCTTCTTCATCGTCGACGCGGATCAGAGTGTGGTTATGGGCACCGATAGCGGCTCCTCGGTGCAGTTTTGAGGACTTTTTTGCTGTCGATGGCGAGGAAGCTCGGCGTGGAGGGGGTGATCCAGGAGCTCTGCAAGGGGTTTCAGCTGCTCATGGACTCCAGGACCGGCAAGATCACCTTCCAGAGCCTGAAGAGGAACGCGGCCAGGCTGGCCTCGGTGAGCTCCAGGACGAACAGCTTCGGGAGATGATGAGGGAGGGGGACGTAGACGGTGATGGCGTCCTGGATTAGATGGAGTTCTGCGTTCTCATGGTTAGATTGAGCCCTGAGCTGATGGAGGAAGAGTCGCATAGGATGTTTGAATGCTGATGTAGTTTGATACTTGTTACTTCCATACGTAGAATATAGAGATTCTATGACGAGTAGTTTGATACTTGTTACTTGCATACGTAGAATATAGAGATTCTATGACGACATATATCCATAGTGTTTGTTCACTCCTCTCCTGAGTCCTGATGAAGCATAAAAGGTTTGCGCGTCATACTATTGTGGAAGTACCAAAACACAATTTCTGGACAGCATACTTGCAGAGCACAAATAAATTCACCAACAAATACTTGTTATTTGCATACAATAGAATAGAGTGAAAGACATCAATAAATAGATCCAGAGTGTTTATGTATTCCTCTCCTGATGAAACATAAACGCCTGGCTGATCATACTCCCTCCGTTCCAAATTACTTAACTCACATTTATCAAAACATGGATGCATCTAGACACTAAACAAGTACAGATACATCCGTATTTAGACAAATGCAAGTCAACTAATTTGGAACGGAGGGAGTACTATTTATGGAAGTACGGAGTACCAACACACAATGTCTGGACATCACACTTACAAAGCTCATATTTTTTCAAGCTAACGGTTGACCAAAACACCACATTGACAAAAGGCAGACACTTATTACGGAACCCATATAAGCACACAGTGAAAAGGTTTGCAGTACAACAATTGTTTTGGTTTACTCCCCAGGATCAACATATTAAAAGGTGCCATCTCATTCATACATCACCAAAATATTGTATGCCCCATCGAACTTAGATACGTGGCATTTTCCTTTCCTTTTACGAAAGATCTACTGGAGTGCCACAGAGCTCACCGACCTCCTCCTCTAGCAGTCGCATGAGATTTACTCCAGTTCGCCTATAAACCCAAGTGTGTGTTGCTGCATCCCAGTCAAACCTAGCAGGCCCACTGCAGACATATATAGACGGCCCTTTCGGATAAGAATCAACACATAATGAATCAAGATTGAAGAGCTTATGGGTGATGGACAGCTTAACTTAAACAGTTTGATATCTAAGCATACTGAAAATAGGTTAAGTATCAAAATAATAGAATGTAAATAAACACTCTTCTTAAATTTAAAAGGTGCTGATTCAGTAAACTATCCTCGACAATTATCAGTGTCACATAATAGCAAGCCTAGCTTCAAAGTAAGGAATGCATATCATGATAAGATAATAATGTGATCACATTCAGGTACTTAGCGCACACAATCAACTAACCAGAAAATAAGATAACACGGCCTTACCTCACAGGTGAAGATAGCCAGATTTGTCTGTTTGGTGTTTGCTTGTTTACAACATAGGTCCCCAAATCTCCTAGCCTCAATGTTAGAACTTGATTCTTAAAATTCAGGGAAATGAACAAAACAATATCAGTGATCCAATAAACAAAAAGTGAAAAATAGTGAAACTAGCATGATTACATGACATTTCACTATAACTAACCCCGTAATCTATGTCGAAGCCCTCCATCTGCTGAGAATCACCATATTCCTGAAACAGGACACAGAGAACAATGTTAGCCAAAGATAAATGCTGAACTGATATATTTCTTAGCGAAGCTTCCAATGAAGTACTAAGGTACGAAGAGCTTATCCATGAATCCATTACCTCAAGTTTTTCAAGTAAATCATGTATCGTATCATCTGCTAATTTATGGAACTTGTCCTCTGGCATTATCGACCTGTTCCATGAACACAGACGCAATAGCCAGTTATCCAATGTGGCATAACAAAGCATGTATGGATATCTAAGAAAAACAGATTTTGCTGCTCTAAACTTTGCAGTCATTGTTTGGCCCAACTTTTCACATTTCACTATTTGCATGCACATTTACTTGCTCTAGCCAGAGCAGTCGCTTCTAAAAATACCCACTATAGCTAAGCCCTTGCATCTTGTAACGAAAAAATAAGTAATGTCTGATCCTTGGAGATTCTATTTGGGGTTCTCAGCAGAGCAAGACGGCAATGGCCACAAAATCAAAAGACAAATTGTTTAATTAATCTGCCGTCGCCATAAGATTTATGATTTTCCCCATTTTCCAACACGCCAAATTATCCTAGAAAGCAGAAACTATACAGAAAGCAAATACTGAAGACACGGACGTAACAAGGAGCTAAAAGGACGAGAAACAAACTTGCAGTCCACCGCGGATGGGGTGGGCGCATCTCCGGCGGGATGCTGCGCCAGACGCGTCGACGAGAAGGCCCTAGAGGAGAAGAGCCGCAGCGCCAACGGCGATCCACATGACGGCTTCGTCGCGATCCACCTCCGTTGCCTCACAAAAAGAAAAGTTGAGCTACCTCAAAGAAAAGAAAAAAACGCAAGAATTCATATGTATCCAGGCGGGAACCCTGAAAAAGATATCATCAATGTTATTATTAAAACCAATGCTACATCACTACAGGCCTAGCAATTCATTTTACCACATTAATTCATCTTATTCATCAACTTGTCTTCACAGATTACGAGTGAATCTATTTGTTCAGTTTGTAGTTCTTCCCCATCTTACACATCCATTTGCATCATACTGTATTTTGTATCTAAAGCTGGATTAACTATGAACAAATGCCAGCCTTTGTAACCGGCAAACCTATACATTGTTAGGAACTGTTTTTCAGTTTACCAGGTTGCAAGTGGCATAACGTTTCATTTGTTTCCAAGGAAGATTTCCATAATTTTACCAAACCATTATGACTAGATCTGCTCTCAGCCTGCTGCTCCGAGTGAAGAGATTATTTGATTGTCTTTGTTTTATTTTGTATCCGGAAACTATTTAATTTGTTTTTGCAAATCTGCGTTAAGCATGGCTACACTATGACGCCTTACAAGAAAAAATGTATTGTTAGATATGTGGTTCTTCTCATCATTTCCGTTTTACAAATTGAACCATGGTTCGTTTGATTCTTTGTAACTCAGATATGGAGCAATAAGTGCAATCCCCAGCATAAACTTCCGATCTTATAGTTTTATTCCCACTAGTCGAGAGAGAAACGCATACACTTTCTCAACATTGACCTACTTGCATATGGACTTATGGAGTATAACTGCAATTTAGTACATAACAAAATGAATTGTAGCCTCTACCAAGAGCTCAAGACCAATTTCCTACTATTTACCCATTTTCGCAACGCCTTGATGGATGTAATGTTGAGCAGAGTAATCAGTAATACGCAGCAAAAAAATTAGGACAGGTCCAGCTGAGATGAGCTTTCTCAAGGTTGTAATGTCAATGTGTTTTGCTTGTAAAATGCATTAAGCCAATTAGCCAAGCTCTAAAAAAATCATCCTGGAACAACTCTATTTGTACATTTGAAACATAAACTCCTAGCTTAACACATTCTCACCCCATCAACAAGATTCCTCAACTAATACACAGTCAACAGATTTCGAGTTGCAGAGACTGAAATAGCAACTTTCATTTTAAAACCAGATACCTAGTTCAGTCTCAATCACAAAGTTCTAACCTAGGCCTGTCCAAGTGCTAGTAACCAATTCGCATGGTTCATGGCATTGCACATTTCTAGCCAAGAAGAAATTGCATGAACCAGAAACTCAAGAGACTAGTGAAGTATTCATGGATTAACTAGGCCAATTTCTGTTTCTTCTAGTCATTGATTTCCTACAATGTTCTCGCAGCGGTTACAAGTTAGAATCCTAGATTTTGTTTACTCATTTGATAGTTCTAAATCACCATGGCCTAATTATTTGAATTTAAAACTTGAGGAAGCAAACGAACTATTGACATACTCTGGGCAGCTGTCCATGGCGCGGACGGTCTCCAGCTCCTTGGAGACGGGCGTGGTTGGGGAGGGCGCGGGGCGCCCGATGGCGGAGGCGGACCCGTCGAAGTGGTCCTTGGTGATTCCGGTGGAGCCACATTCGTCCCCGCCTCCCGGAGAGGAGGTGAGGGAGCGGAAGAAGGGGGAGATCCTAGAGGCGGCGGTGGCCGGCGGCGAGGGGAGGCGGCGGTGGAGCAGGGTTTTGCGGAGGGCCAACATTTTTCTGGCTCCCTTCTTTGTGATTCACTCTCTCGGTTTCATTGAAGGTGGGTGCTCTCGGGGCAAACCTGGGCTGAGTTACTCAGGCCCAGTTGAGTTAACTTGCAGAAAGCCAACACATTATCCGGCCTGGAGAAAAAACAACTGAGAGTGGATACGATGCAGTCCATGCTTTTGTTTTACTAGGAAAATCTGCCCGTGCGTTGCCACGGGCCAGCTTTTATTGAATATAGTTATTTAATAAAATTAATCTCCATTGTGAAAATAATATTCTTGTGCCATATGTATATGTTATAGGGATTGCAAATTGAAAACATTGCAATCCATTGAACATATATTCATTTATAGACATAATATGTTCTAAATCAGTATGCATTTTAATTGAGTACATTATGTAATAATTCAGAAATACATGGTCTAGTCGTTGGACCTGAATGCAAAATCCGAATAATATGAGGGCTATGCAGCATATCGCAATAAGCATGAGGGTCGAAATAAATATTATACAGCCTTATCTGTAAGCAACAACAAGTGGTAGGAGTAAAACGCAAATGTCCAAATGGATAAGGTCTCCACATCTCCATCTCTCCCGTGAGTTCTGGGCGTCAGTTCTAAATCGGAAAAATCCCAAAATTGAAGCATACGGGAGCAGCGAGGCTGCAGCAGAGGGCGCACGGCGCCGTGTGCAGGTCGCCGGAGATGGGGCCGTGACCACGTCGCTGGCCTGCGTCTCCACCGTAGCCAGCCGCGAGGAGCCGGGACAGGCGCGGCCGCGGGGCTCCCCCGCAACGAGGAGCAGCATGGAGGGTTCCGCTGCCGGTGCCCCGGGCTGGGCCGCCGCCGGCCGTGAAGACCAGGCGACCTCGTCGGGGAATCCGTGCCAGGAGGCCACGGAGACATAGGCGTCGCCGCCTCTAATCTGGAGCGCGCCGTTCGCCGTCATCTCGAGATGGAGCACCGGCTGCCCTCCGGCCGAGGCCGCTGGGAAGAGCGCCGGACGTAGGCCCGCCGGCGGATCGTTGGTAGGCTTCGATGGGAAGCTCGCGTCAATGGGGATGGCCACGATTGGGGAGGGGATTTGTTATTCTTTTTCACAGGGAAAGCGAACAGGTAGTCTCACTTAGCGGTGGCAGCTTGTGTAGTATTGTCCTGAACGCAGGGGCAAAACCGTCTTTTCAGGGTTGGATGGCAAGAAGCCTTACTGACTTTATTAGTAGGTATAGATATACCAGAAAGGACTTATGCTTACAGTAAATTGCATCAGATTACCACTTTTTTACTTCTCATCATTTTTTTTAACAGATACCATATATATTAAACCATCAAAAAGTACATGATTAAATCGATTACAAAAATAATACTAAAATAGACGAGCAAATCTCTGAGATCTTCAACCCTTTCTTCTTCCATGACACAATTTTGTACTTTTTCTGAAGGCCGCCGTAGAACAACGACGAATACACCAAACCACAGACCTGTGAATACCAATGAAGGTTCTCCCCTTTTAATTTTGACCCGCAATGCCAAGGCTTTGTGCACGCACGCAGCCATTAAATTAATCAAGCAACATCGGCAAGAGCACCACCACTGATATTTCATGGAAAAATAACCGAGCAACTTTGTCGACATCGTTGGGAGCCGAGAGAACGAATCACCATTGCCGAGGACGTAGTAGCCGGGATAGAAATTGCGAGGACAATCCTCCTCGCGTCAACCATGAGAAACAATCCAAGATTGATCTGGCGAAGCTAGATCTGAAGAACCATACCTAGACAAACTTAATCTTTCAAAACCACCATTGACGTCGGGAAGGAGATTTCGCCGTCGAACGAAGCGCGCAAGATTGCTTATTGTAGAAGATGTCATCTCCATTGATGAAGACGACGACAACCAAAACCCTAAATTGAAACACTACTCGTATTAAAATACTCCACTCATAGATCGGATTCCCCACCCTCCCGATGCCGGCAAGGCCAGCCGGAGGAGGGGGAACCAATCTACGGTGGAGGAGAAGAAGTGGCGGCGCCTAGGTTCTAAGCGGCGGCGGCGGAAAAGGAGACCTAGTCTCGCTGGTTTTTACTTCTCATCAGGTTGTGCAAGAGTTTATACTTTTCATTAGGTTTGGTAAGTGATACTCCACTTTGCACCCAAGTCCTGTGAATATAAAATTTAGAACAAAATTCGCCTATGGGGAATAAAGAATATAAATATATGTTATGGTTAAGATGAATGGGAAAATATCGCATGCTAATTTTCTGGACATGCATGATTTTTAACCAAAAGTTGTAGGTGTAGCACAATACCCGTTAACAAATAATAAATAGTTCTCACAAAAAATAAAAACACTTAGTTTTCAGTTCCCTTGGAAAACAGATTTTTTCTGATCGATAGACGTTGTTGTGTTGGACAATGACGACGGTGTTTTTTTTTTTGGATGAAACTATCGCTGATATGTTGGACATTGATGTATTTGTCTTTGCTAGTGCTGACTCAGCCGTGACCCTAGCATATTCTTTTTTGAAACGAAGGCAAAAGCTTTGCCTTATTAATTAATTAAGAAGAAGGTGCCCGGTTTATTAGTGGGAGATACCGGGCGAAAACAATACAACAACTCCGACATCACCCGAGAACAACAAGAACACTCTAGAAAGACTAGTCGGCCTCCCATCCTTGCCGGAGAGAAGAGTCCGTAACTGCTATGGGAGGAGCAGCCACGGGACACTCCAACGAAGATGAAGAACAACCCTCCGGGGAGCTGCGGCAACACCAGCATCTCCCCCACCAGCGAAAAGGCAGCGCAACTCCGACTCTGAAGAAGAACAAAGAAGGAGAACCAGGCAAGGTTGACGCCGCTGAAGATCACCGAAAGGACCACCTGTCGCCAGTCATCATACGCCACAGGGGCCCCGCCCACCGCAGTTTCGACTTCACAGCAACAAACAAGCCGAGGCAAACCCACGGACATGTCGGAGAAGAGCCGACTACCTCAACCAGAGCCACGTCTCCGACATCGCTCATCTTTGCCATCGTTACCACAGAAGACTCAACGCGATCACGTCAGCACGTCACCTCAGCACCACTGAACAAGCAACTCCAACACCCTCGCAACCAACAGATGTTGCAAAGACTCCCACCACCTCCCGCAACCACAGGTCCCTCCAGCCGGTCACCACTCCAAGAACGATGCCCCCAAGGGGGAGCATGGCACAGAGCGCCATCATCGCCCGATCCCGGAAGATCTAGGGTTTCCCCGGAGTGGTCCGGGTGAAAGGCGAGTACCACGTCTCGGCGACGTCTTCAAGAAGAGAAACGGCACCCGAATGTGTCGTCGCCGCCTGCCACGACAACAGCCGGAGCAGAGCTTTCGCTCGACGTAGCCAAGTCTTGCACCCGCTCACCATTAGACCGACTAGCCCACCAGCTTCCACACGCCACGATTCCAACAGGAAAACCTCCGCTGCCGAACCAGCTACCCTCGCTCCGCGGCTCACCTCTGCCACAGACTTGCAGGATCCAACCAGGGCCACCGCGCCCCGGCCAGCCTACCTTCCACGATGATCCTCCGAGGCACCCCGGCTCCGACAGATCATGGCCTCCACGCGACCTCCGCGTCGAGGAGCAGCCCGGCCGCCGCATCCCCAGCACCAACGCGTCCCCAGGGCCGGCGCCCCGGCGTGCCTGAGCGTCGTTACCCCGCCATCCCCATGGCCTAGAGCAGCGCACGCCTCCCAATCAGATCTGGGCGCAAGGGCCCGGATCCGCCGCCCTGCAGCTGGCCACCGAGACGGCGGGCCAGCACGGTCCCGGAGCCGCCGCTCCGGCTTGCTTGCGCCGGCGAGCCGCCACGACCGTCCCAGCCGATCCCGGCGTCCGCCCACGCCCCTTCGAGATGGTAGCACACCCCCAACACCTTTTTGGCTGTGGGGAGGCCGCTGCCACCGCGACGCGGAGGCCAGCGGCAGCAGCGGCGAGGAGGTCACAGAGGAGGGAGGGCTGGCGGCGGCGCGGGATTTCGCCCCAGTGTCGCCTGGGTGCGACACGGGGGGGTCGGGGAGGAGTCGGTGGTTGTCTCGATTGCCTCCCAGTGAAATGACCCTAGCATATTCATTGCCATTTGCCGACACTGTCGGTGCGATTTGTTTGTGTTATACGGGAAAAAAGAGCTCTAACAGTTCTAATCCATACCGCATCGCCTCTCCCATCAGGATGCCGTCACTAAAAAACATGTACAATAAGAATAGAAAAACTTAGACTGGAAAATCACTTTGGCTCGCGAGTTCCTATGAGCCCATTATTTTATATTTTAAAAACTATATTTACAAGTTTATAAAAAAATCAGTAAAAAAAAGAATGTAGTCAATGATGCATCCTACAAACATGCAAAATTGTATTATGGGCTAAAATGTTTTTGTTGTATATTTCGGAGGGTATACTCAAAATTTTGTTTTCTGAGGGCTAAAAATGTTTTTTTAATATTTCGGAGGGTATACTCGAATTTTTGTTTTTCTGACTCCCGACGCGTCCTTTTGTTTTCTGAGGGTATCTCCGATCTCCCCACAACTTCTCTTCCGCTGTGTGTGTGTCTCTCTCCGGTAAAAATTGACCTAGCCGCCGGCCTTCCTTCAAAGGAAAAAAAAAAAACCTAGCCGCCGGCCTCACGGCGGCGCCGTCCGGCTTCCTTGTGTGGAGCTCCGCATAGTATCCAAGGTATATTGAAAACTACCTATGCTTGCTCGTGTCGTTCCCCAGTTCCTCACTCCTCGGTCCTCAGCCCTCTCCATTTTGCTTTTCTTTTTTCGAAACGGATCCCTCTCCAAATTATTTGTGATTGTTAGAACAGGTGAAGACTTTGATCCTCATTCCTTTTTGTTTTTTTTCATGAGCTAGCAACTTAGTCGACCATTTTCTTCATGTATTGTATTTTTTTAGAGTATATTGTAGCATCCACGCTAATTTAGGTTTCCGATCTTCTGGAAATTCTAGGACAGTTTAATCTGGTTCTGAAGCAATGAGTAACCATAAAAAGGCCACGGCGGCATGTGATGTGAATTCAGACAGACTGAGCAGTCTACCTCCAGAGATGAAGGGCAAAATCCTCTCCCTTCTGAGTGTTGAAGAAGCGGTTAGGACTAGCATCTTATCAAGTACTTGGAGGAATGCATGGGCTAATATGCCACATGTATTGCTGTCCGATGAACATCTTGCACAAACCAAATTTGTTACGTTGGTCGATATGGTGCTATCTCTCCACATGGGACCTATAGAGAGGTTTCATATTTCAGGCAACAGAAGTTACCATGATGTATTCGCTAGGTGGATGCTCTTGCTGTCGAGGAGATCACCAAGTTCAGTTAAAATCGAGTTGACCTCAGGGCCAGAGTATAGGATTCCCTCCTCCCTCTTTTCTATCAGCGATCTGGAGCGTTTGCAACTTGTGAACTGCAGCATCAGCTTGCCCCGGGTATTCCAAGGTTTCAAGAGCCTAAGTTACCTCAGCCTGGAAAGTTTCTCCTCCACGGACAGGGATATCCAAAATCTGATCTGTTTCTGCCCCGTAATGACTGAATTGAGATTAACTTCTTTCGAGGGCATTAGCTGTCTAAACATTCAAGCTCCTAAACTGGAATATCTACATGTCAATGGGGACTTTGAAGACATTCATTTGGACGCCCCTAATCTGGAGCAGGCCTTTATCTCTCTTGACAAAACTGAAGAATACCAATCTGTTCCAGTTGCGCATGACACGAAAAACTATCTTAACCAGTCATTGGGCAGCCTAAGTGACATTAAAGAACTTGCCATTGGCTCTTATTTCTTGACGGTGAGCTATTGTTAGCCTCAGCATTACTATGGCCTTCTTCTGCCTTCTGACTAATCTGTGTTAGCATTTCCTTGTTGTCTTTTCTCGTTGCAGTATCTATCAAAAGGATGCATACTTACAAAGCTACCTGCTGCGCTAGATTGTCTGGAGTATATTTATCTTACAATGTGCTTTTGGGACCCGAGAGAAGTCTTGACTGCTTGTTCATTGCTTCAGAATGCCCCTAACTTGAAGAATCTTGTGATGTTGGTATGCCTCCAGTGAATCTCTCCAATCAAACATCAAATCCATGTCTTGGGTCTTGGTTGCAGCTAATGAGTTGTGAATTTCTTTTGCAGAGTTACCCTTTGATTGAAGGTTTTGAGCCAATGACCACGTGGGATCAGGATCAGGCGAGCATTCAAGAGCTTACCATGCAAATGGATCACCTTGTAACGGCCAGCGTGAAGGAGTTTTTGGGTTTGGACTACGAAGTTGATTTCGTGGGAAAGCTATTGAGCTGGGCACCGGCTTTAGAAGAAGCGAATATAGAGTGGAAGGGTGAAATAGACTGTGGCATGGTATTTAAGAAGTTATTGGCTCTGCCGAGGGTGTCTCCCAAGGCCAAGCTCATTGTTACATGATGAGCATGCACCTCTATAGAGCATCACAATTGTTCCTGCACTTATCTGGTAGAGGCAGGGTGTCTGTTTTGGTTAGTACTTACTTATGTCTGCTGGGAGTATTCAATGTACTATCATCAGCAAATGAATACTTTCCGCATGTGGTCTTCGTAGCGGCATTTCCTTGTTTTTACTGATGAGATGTCATGGTTATAGAAAAACCAAGCACATCAAGATTAGGATAAAAATATATCTCTAGCCTGCTTATGCATCTTCTAATCAACCTGCTGCTCCTAAAAAAGATTTAAAAATCATCCTACAAAAACCATCTTAATTTATTAACATCTCCTCAAGTGCTTGCATCTCCTGAAACTTTCTCGTCTATATGCTCCTCTGTGGCCTTCTAGCACATTTCGTGCATAAATTTGTGAACTGCAAGTATCTTGTAAGTACACAAAACATCTTTTGCCACCAGTAGATGTTTATTTATTCAGAGATTCCTTGTGTTTTTAATTAGCTGAGAGGCTGCTTCATAGTGATTTTGTTTGTTAGAGTGCTTGTTAGAGTGTATTAGTCTATGATATATCATTAACAGCGTAAAATTGATTTGACAAACAATTTACGGGGGTCTCGTAGTCTTATGCTTTTTAATTAGAATTTAACCACAACATAAATTTTTGGCATGATTATTTGATCAGCAGACATAACTTTTGGGGTTTAGGGGAAAGTTCCCCAATAATGTTTCTTCACCCTGCAATTAAACACTCTATTCTATCTAAAAAAAAGTCTGAATCTCTTGGCACTTTGTGACTTGGCACGATGCTTCCGTTCCACTTTCTCCTGCTGAAACTGAAAGATACACACATACTTGATAGTTTCTCTTGTACTAAAAAGTGACCAACCCAATTTTCATTGACCACAACACCACAGTACAATGCTCTCTTCAGCCTCAGAAAATAAAAACCGATTTCCCTCTAAGATTTTTGCGCGAGCACTTCCTTTTGAAAGATATTTGCATGGAGTCACCATCGAGAGCCCGCCTCTCATTTCCTCACTTTCGGTCAAGGTGCTAGTGTGGATCTATCTAGGATCATACGTTCCATAGATGTTTTGGTCACAAGATCTATAAGGCCCCAAATGGCACAACAGAGTCTTACAAACACATGCTCTACTCCACACAAATATTTCGGTCAGTTCGAGATTATAGCCCAACCAACATAAAACAAAATCAGCGCGACACGAGCAGCCGAAGATTAAGCAGTGTTTGTACCAACTGGTGAGTGACGAGCACTGATCGCCACCATAACCGCTCCTAGAAGCGCTTTGCCCTTCCTCTTCGCTGATGGCACTCAAAACTGCCAGAAAAATAAACATTTGGAGAGACAGTTAGCTGGATGAGAAAGAATGACCTATTTGCTACTCCCTCCGTTCCAAATTAGATGACTTCCATTTGTCCAAATACGGATGTATCTATATTTGTAACATGTCTAGATACATCCGAATGTAGACAAATTGAAGTCATCTAATTTGGAACGGAGGGAGTAGTTTGTTCCTCAAAATCGTGACTCCGGAGTCGAATATCACAGTCAATGTTTAGCTTAGCCACTGGTCCGGAGACCGGAGGGTCCAGATCTGGCGCCCCAAACAAATCCAAAGAATCCTACCAGGTTGTCCCAAGGTACCACCACTTAAGGAAAGCACACAAAACACCAAACCAAGAGGTTTAAAGAAAATATGTACCAATGACCAACCAACCCTACCAGCATATGTGAATGAGCAAATGGCAAAGAAGTTCTGAGCGAGTACACAAGAAGACATCAACTATTTCATCGATTCTAGGGTAAGACCAAAAATCTTCCGCGACACAAGAAAGCAGTCTCGTTAATTTCTTCATGATCATTCCAAATTTGAAATAACTTTTTGCCAAAGTAAAATTTGCTTCCTTACACGATTTTCTCTTTATATAGATATATTTGATGGGGTAATTTCTTATACGTTTATTTTGTATAAGATCCCTTCCTATCGCTAGAAAAGGGTCACTAATCCTGAGACGGTGTTTGTCTTCGAAGAGCTAGTCTATTTCTTATATGCAATCTAATGGATATGGCCTTGCTAAATGATACAAGATCTAGTATACTAGTGCTCATGATTATGGACCTGAATCTTTTAGTATGGAACATTGTCTTTTCCAAGTAAAACCCTATAATATGAAATAATGAAAATGTGATTTTGTTCTCGCGGAATAAGGAGCCCCTGTGCCGTAATGAACGGAAAATAGTAATTTTTGGTTAGGTATTTGATCAAATAGGATCCTCATGTTCTTTTACAACCTACCAACACAATATCTTGTTAGCCTAAGAGGAATGAAAAGAGTTTTCCATGAGACGATAAATGAAAACAATTAGTCCCTCGTGAGGTTTGGGAATAAGTGATTGTCAATGAGCAAAGAACAAATGATTGTCAATTAGCAAGGAATATATTTCATTAGATCCTTGTTATTAGTGCTAACTAGGTATCGTAAGCTAAGGATCCCAGTCGTTAAATCCTTTGATAAACCCGGTTGTTCTCTGTTGAAGAGAAATGGACGTCACTATGAGTCAGACTCGGTAGAATTGGATCCATCCCAAATATCATGAATTATGGTTGTTGATCCTTGTCAACTCTTCATTTTGAGGAACGTGAGAGGTGTTTTAATAGTCATCTCTGAATATTTTATATTTGTCCTTCACTAACCGAGGCTAAAAGCCCAGAAAACAAAATGCCAAAATTGGAATAAGGCTTTATATTATTAGAAATGTTGGAAAAATCATTATTCACTACTATTATTTTTTAAAATTGGTGAATAAAAACCTCTTCAGTTTTTTCCATGAAATTAGGCAAGCAGGAGACCTATTGATTAGAAATATGTACTCGTATTTTTGTACACGATGTGTGAGTGCTTATATACTCGTATGTGTGTAAGTATGATACTATGTGCTGACGTAGTGGGAATCGGACCAGCATTTGCATGCAAACTTCATAAGATGAAAGTATATTTTTAGTCACTCGGACTTCTATAAAGTATAGTTTTGTCCTCAGTTTAGCAAAATATTGTGTTGGTTGCTTACTTATATTTACGATGTCATTCTTAGAGATTTCTAATAGGGAAGTGGGTGTACAACCCCATCACATGTATTCAATTCCTCCCGGCTAACTTAGGTTCCTACTATTTATATGGTTGGTGTCTCCCTTATAGTTTTCTTTACGAAAAAGTGCCAATTGTTTGAAACACGTGGCAGCCCAATCAACACAAAACATATCAATTAGGATGAATGACACAGCAGATGAAAACACATAATTGTTTTCAAAAAATCCAGATTTTAAATTAAAGTTAAATAATTTTGTTGTTTTATTTAAAAATATCAAAAAACACATGTTTTTAAAAAATTACTAACAAATGAGAATTGATTTATAAAAATATGGATTTAACATTAATAAAACCCATTATATCCAGAAATAAGAAACATGAACCGTCCATAAAAGTTCCTTATAAGAAAAATTATCACCAAACTTAAATCTCTTAGTATAATGTTACTGTTCCGTAGCAACGCACTGGCACTTTCCTAATTGAAATAAAAAAAATCGTTCATGGTACCAAAGTCCACAATTTTTCTAGATATTTTGTTTTCATATGCCTTTCAAAATTGAGTGCCTTTTTTTTTGGAATTGTTATGTTTTCTTTAACTAGGAAGGGCGTGTGAAAGTGGGAGAGAGTTTATAGGCTCATTTTTCATATTCTCCAGATCATTTTCTTTCTGCTATTTTCACAGGAATATATTGACTGGTTTTGGGATAAGACCAGGTCCTGTGGGGTTTATGTTGCGGATTTGATCAAGGCAGTAATTAACCATGGAATTTATGCTCTTGAAAGGAAACATAGGTAGCTAGGCCATGTGGACCAGCGAGGAGTTTGTGTATGTTTGAAGCGTCGACGAGCCAATGACCATCGGCAACATCGGCACCAGCTTTGATCCTCCATGCCAATTACAAAATCAGTTATCGTAGCATGCTAATGCTACTAGGACGCTAGCTTGATCACCGGTGTCTCTCTTTCCAGATAGCGCACTAGCGGTGTCTCTTTCTGTTTGTTTTTGTTACCAAGAAAAACTAAACATGTAATCGGCGTGCATCTCTCGTGACTAATATCTTGTCCGAAGAAGATCCAGGCACGTAGCGGATAAGGTCGCGGCCGGCGGCTCATCGTCGGCCAGATGATGACAATCAAGGTGTCCCTCAGCTGCGTGGACACCTCGAGAGCAAAGCATGGAGATACACTGAACCTTAAAACCGGGTACAAGCAGTGAGCCATCACAGTCGCATGCATGGCGCTCTCGATCGTAGGAAACAGTCAAGGTGCAGCACCCGTGCACGTGCTACTCGGTCTACTCCGCGCTATTCTTAAACCCTGAATTATCTTCAGTTCAGATGGCACCCTGAAATTTTTCGATTTTCTACGGGCTCGGATTCGTGCTGGAACTGACCGGTCAGTGGTCTTTGATGCTTCAGAGATGCCCCTGCCGACCATCTCCATTACTTATTCGATGATTCCAGTCGTCTTCCAGCGATTGGCACTCGTGTGGTTAAGGGCACAAATTCCCCGGTTAATTAGTGCCTTCA
This sequence comes from Poa pratensis, assembly GCA_947311845.1. Classification (NCBI taxonomy): domain Eukaryota; kingdom Viridiplantae; phylum Streptophyta; class Magnoliopsida; order Poales; family Poaceae; genus Poa; species Poa pratensis. Next base: position 29,108,837 of record CAMZMU010000067.1, read on the forward strand.
CGGCTTCACGCTAGAAACATCATGGCCCAGAAGTGGTCAATTTATTCCTCCAGATAACATGTGCGGTAAGGCACCAGTGTTAAGTGTTAACATTGCACACATGGTTAGTTTTCGCCTATAAATACATTTCACCTTCTCAAGGCCTCTCCACAAATAAGCAAGCACCATCACCACACACACACCAAAAGAAGAAGATAGAAGGCAAGAAGAGGAGGGCAGCTTCAGTCATGGAGTACTACAGCCAACACAGCGGCATCGGCAACAACTACGGCGCGAAGGAGAAGAGGCCTCCGCTGAAGAGGGGCCAGCTGAAGCGGCAGATCGTGAGGACCATCAGCAACCTCGTCGTGCCGAGGAACTGACGGCACGGACGCGGCAGAGAAGAGGGCCGGCCGCACCAGCTTCGGCAGCTACAACTGAATCTCGAAACAACATCGACTGGCACTAATACGGATGGCGTCTGATCTCTGATGGCTGATGCTAGAGCTAGCGGTACAAGCAACGGTTCTATAGCTACCAGTACCCACTTTCTTTCAGAACTTTCTAGATTTTTAATTAGCTCCTCATAGTGTTTTTGTTCGTTAGAGTGTTTGCTACAGTAGATCTTAGGAAAGAAATGATAGGCTATGTAAATTTTCGTGTGTAGTGTATTACTCTCTGATATATATAAGCATGCTTCAGCTTATGTAAGAAAAACACTGTAGATTCTCAATTCTTCCTGCTGCAGCGAATTGAAGCTTTCTCTGGTCATTGACTCGAATGTCGGGAATGGTGCAAACGTTATGACGTTTTACGACCCAAACGTCATATGGTTCTTGGCCTTTGCCCCTTCAATGCAAACGCTCGGGGGTGTGTGGCATTTGTAAAAGGGTTCATATCTAAAAGATCGTCTTGTGCGAAGTTTGCAAAAGAAAGTCAGAATTTATCTGGGGGTGGCCTATTGTTCCAAAGCTGGCGTCGAGGTGTTTTGGTGAGCCGGCCTGGCGAGTGACATTTGTAAACTTCTGAACTACGTTTGTTTTCCTTTGTTTTCCCCTTCAAGCTTAATTAAATTATTCGCATACCTCCTACGCGTTCTCGGAAAAACGTCAGATTTATCGATCTGACCGTCTAACGCTGATGAGAAGCTTGTGAGGTCTTTAGGGCATCTCCAGCCGTGCCCCCAGGCCACTTTTTCGGTCAAATAACGCCGAATATCGCCGAAATGCTTCCAGTCGTGCCCCTAGGACCTCAAATAGCGCCGTTTAATGCCGTTTTAGCGCCGGCGCACCCAGGCCAAACCCAAGGCGCCAGGTTTGGCCTGGGAGGGCAATTGCATGCAAACAGGTCCACGGTCAGTCTCTCAGCTCCCTCTCTCTCCTCTCTCTCTCTCTTTCCCAATCCCACCACGTGCAACAGTTGCGCTTTCTCTCTCCTTCTCCGCATCGTGCTCTCCCCTCGCCGCCGTGCTCGCCCCTCGCCGTGCCCTCACGCCGCCGCCCCTCCGCCCAGCTCCGCCTCTAGGTGAACCGCCACTTTTTTCTGCATCTCCTCGACCTCGCCGCGCTCGCGCTCGTGGTCGGGGCCGGGGCTTGCGCTCGTGGCCGGGCGGAGCTCGCTCGCGCTGGCGTCACCGCCTGCCTCGCGGCCGGGGCGGAGGGGCTCCTTTGCCCTGTCCATCGTGTCGCGCCGGCGCCGTCCCACGAGTAGCAGGCCGTCACGGAGCCCGTGCCACCGCCCTTCTTGAGCTCGCCGCAGAGGCCACCATCCGCGGCGTTGACCACGTGTGGAGCTCGCCGGCCGTCGCCTCGCTCGCACACAACCGTGGCCTGCAAGCAGCGTGGCTTGAAGCAGCAGCTGCACACGACCATGGCCTGCAAGCAGCAGCTGCGCACGGCCAGCTCGCGCCGGCCACGGGGCCGGGGCCCGCGCCGCTGCCGTCCCTCGCGCCGGCGTCGCTCTGCCTCGTCACGCCTCGTCGGCGGCGGAGAGCAGCGGTGGGAGCGCGAGTCGGCGTAGTCTCAGGCAGTCTCGGCGGCGACTTGGTGGCATGCCCACAGCCAGTTTGTTGTAATGACAAGGACTGTATTGGGGACTTGGGGTTGGGACGGCTGGGAAAATCACACCCCCAGGTTTCTGATTTGCGCCGTTGCAACCTCAGCGGGATGAAAAGTAGCGAAAAATAGCGCCTGGGGGTCTCCAACGACTGGAGATGCCCTTATAGACCACGGGTTGGTTGTTGTTTATGTGCATTGGGGTGGCTCTGTGGGCATCGTTACTCGCTAGCGACAACGTTGTCTTCTTCGACAACCACTTATTATTTTTCAATCTTTGCAAGCAATGTAACTGAAGGTAATTATAGTTTTATTTTAGGCATACTAACCTTAATAGTGTAGTTGTGATCACCAGAGTTTCACCTAGTAAATGAATATGGACTTACAAAAAAGAATGTTGTCTCTGTCCCTGTCCCTGTGGCTGTAAGACAACTCAAAGTACAACATAGCAAGCAAATCGATAAACATATGCATATCCACATACATCAACATTTCAAATTTTGCCTGTTCTTTTGCCTGTTCTTCTTTAGCGCAAAAAACTCGCAGAGTATTTTGGTCGTTTTGCTGTCGTTTGGTTTGTAATTCTCGCCTGTAAGTGGGTTGCAGACGTTGGCGGTTGTGTGCGTTCTGGCGGAATATTGTAGCTTGGTTTCGTTAATGAAATCGGGGACTCCCCTATTATTCTAAAAAAAATCAACATTTCAAATAGGATTATGATATTTTCTACAAGCGCCCCTCATTGGATATCACTGCCACAAAGATAATAGGTTGTGTGCAATGGTACAAAATCTCGAACTCAGGCAGCAATTTATGATTCACACTTTATCTGGGAGAAACTAGAGAGCATGGTTGATCTTGAAATTGCTAACTCCACGACTAGTTCAAGTGCTACATGAAATGAAAATATCAGTTAGATCAACATAAGGTAAAAGCATAGCATGTTGTACTGTTCTTGTTAGAAATAAAACCTGTTTCAAAGGAAACTTGGGTTGTTCGTAGTTTTGGTGACACCAACGCTCCAAAGACTGATAATGCTTTTGATCTTGCACTTTGAACCTAAAGTGCAGAGGAAATGAACAATCAATAGAATTTAAGCGTCTCGGAGTTACATAACAACTTTCTTATTCATGGCACCAAAGTTTATAGTGTGTTGTGGCACCTCTGTGCCTTGCGCTGAGCAAATATGTTATTCTTCAGCGTTTCGAATATGAATGTGAAACTGTGTGTTTACTAGATAGAAAGTTCAGAGGCCATACTAATTTGAGAAAAAATATCTCAAACCTGAGAAAAAAGATCTGAAACCTGAGTACAGCTACTATGCAGCAATATTTGTTGCCTTGATACTTCATTTTGAAGTTCGAACTATCCACGGGTATGGCATAGACTATTCTGGCTTGGGCAAATTGATCACTCAACTACTCAAGCACATAAGAACTTGGTTTTATTGGCTTACTGATTCATCATAACTAGTGCTCCATTATTTTGTTGCTTTTAAGCCATCATTCACCATCAATTATCCTTTATTTCACCATAATGGCAAAAGATAACAGGTTTTTATATTACACTTACCTGCTTGTTACTGTCAACACCACTAGAAGACTTTGCAGTAGTTGCATCTGGCTCACTGCTACCATCTCCTTAACAAAAACAAGGATTTGAAGGTGAGCAAGGGAAATTAGTTGACACATTCGAACACTAAAAAAAAGTAGAGATAGTGCTTGTGCTAATACCTGGGGTAGCTTCTGACCCTCGGTACCTTAGTTTTGGTTTAGTGCTATCTTGTGCATAGACATCACTGGAGTTTGATTCTTCTTGCAAGCGCCACTTTAACAAAAAAAAATGCGGGTTTGATTCTGAAACATGATAAAGAAAAACAGCTCAGCTTGTGCACATGGATGATGGAACTATCAGTCTAAGGTATTCAGAAAAGACATAGATTAGACTTCATGAGAAAACAAGGATGATTGGCATACCAGCTCTGTGTCCTTGATAAAGATTGTTAACTCAAATAGTAAAGAGTATACAGAAGTGGATTACCTGATGGTTGGAATTCTGTCGAATAATCCACTTGCAGCTTAGTGGCTGCAGATTCCTCCTTATGATCAAACAGTGTACTCGACACACGTGATGCACCCATCGAGTGACGAGCACTTGCCAGATCAAGCCAACCCTAGAAAATAAAGAACATTGTTCATATTTACTTGTGAACTGCGACAGTACCACAATAGGCAAACAGTTTCTCCAGTAAGTCTTACGAAAGCACACACACATACAGTTGCTTAAAAATTGTCGGAAGTAAATGTAACAGCTCAGATCAAGATTAGTTTCACGGCACTACACAGTCGCAGGTACCAAATAAAACAAAAATAAATCATCTGAGCAAACAAGCTTCTGCCCAGCCACTAATTCTTGTCAGGTATTTATTTGACTCTGAAAGATAGCAATTTAGATAAAAACATTGTTCGCCGCCTGATACATACTAGTATAGTACGTACTTCTGTAACAATCACTTCATTTGGAGTCAAACTGCTCACGAATCAAGGGAAACTCCCAGATACCACAAAACCCAGAGCAGAGACTATGAATACCAGGCAGCGGATTGATAGATTAGTGAACAGAGGGCGACAGCCGGCGTGATCTACCTGGCGAAGAACGGAGGAAAGCGAGTCCATCAGGAGGAGGTAGCCATCCGCCGAGACCATGAACCGCAGGATCTCTTCGTCGTCGCCCACATGTTCTTCTTCCGCCGCCGCGTTGTTGGTCTGTTCCACTCGAGGGTCGGGTCCTATGTGCTGCAGCACCTCCTCTGCCGCTGCCGCCATCAACCCGAACCTGACATGCCCAAACGCCAGAAGTTGTGAAGGCCAGTGGCCGAAGACTGGGACGGGGATGGAGACAGCAGGAACGCGATGTCCTGGCGAGGATGAACGGGAACGGCGATTGCGGCGACGCGCTTGAAAGGCGGGGGGCGTGGCCGCCGGTGCGGCGAGTAGCAACTAGGGCGTCGGGAACCTGGGATGGTGGCGCGGGACGCACCCACTCTGTCGCAGCTGGGGCATGAACAGAGCATGGAACAACAGGCAGTCAGGTACAGAAATCTCTGCTTGAAGTGTAGAAGTCTAACCATACTATTGAAAAAGGAACAGAATCTTTCTGGCTTTTCCCAGAAAAAAGGGAAACGAAATGGAAATACGGAACGAAAACAGAATTTTGCAGAACGGCAATCGAAACGGAAATTTTTATATGGAAACGGAAAGGGAACGGAACAGCTTATTCCGGCGGAATGACCACGGTGTTTCCGGTAATACGGAACTTTCCGTTTTGCTATGTGGTGTTTCCAAATCCAGTAGGACCAGTAATTCCAGTGAAAACATTTAGGCACACTATATTATATAATCATCATGATATCTCGTTATATTTTATTTTCTTTTAAAAACATGACAAGTTTGTTAGTTTTATTGAGTTTTCTTGCATTATTCAAGGGGTCTATTTATTCTGGCAAACATCCGCTTTCTATTCCGTGTTCGCACCGTATTCGGTTCATATCTGTTTTCGACAATATTTGTTTCCGTATTTGTTTTCGGGATTATGTATTTGTTTTCACTTCCGTAAAAAAATATGAAAACAAATGTGACACCACTCAGTTTCGCCCGTATCCGCTCCGTTTTCATCCGAGCACTGCAGTTGCCTGTACGACAGCAGAAAAAAGTTTCACATCTGTGATGCTCTTCTTTTACATTCAAGCAGTAATAGGAAACACACAAATAATTCACCATGTAAATGTCTAGAAGCAGTGCAACTGGGGACATGAGTAGAAAGAAGCACAGGACAAGACATTGAATTCGACTGGGAAGAGAATGCTAAGATTCAAATTGCTCAAATTATTTGCACTTGAGCATAGTTCCTCAAGGCTCCAGACAAATTGCTCCTTGTGTTTATGATATATAGAAGAGCAGATTGTTAGCTTGTAAATCTGGCAAAAAACGAAAATGATGACCTTATAACTATTTGGAATACATAAAAAGAGAAAAGAGAAGTAAAATTTCAGCACAACCACGTTGTGAGCTTGTAAAACACTCATGCAGCTATGATGAGACCTGACAGACAATACCTGGATGAACATACAGTAGCATTTGTCCCAAGTACAGCCTGAATATGAGCAAACTAGTTTATCTCACATCAATCTCCAGCGATCTTACACTACAGCTACAGGTTACCTACCATTAAGCCTACCATTAATCTACATTATTACATTACATCACATCACTGTCAGGAAGCGCTATGTGCCCCTGGACACTGTCACTACCAGAGGTCCGCACTCCATCGTATGGGTCATCTTGAGTCCCTTCACCACCTCCTGCATGCTCGGCCTCTTCCAGGGCTCCTCGGCGGTGCAGTCCAGGGCAATGTTGAGCACGCGCACCATCTGCTCCAGCCACACGCCTGAGACTGGCAGGCAAGGATCAAACAGCTCGTCCCCTTGCCGCGTGCCTTCATCCATCGTACCCAGCCAACAAGGTTTCCGCCTCCTTCCATATCTTCTTGCCCTGTGGGTGGCCGTCCTGTGAGCAGCTCCAGCATGACGACACCGAAGCTGTACACATCGCCTTTCGTGCTGGACTTCATTGTCATGCCGTACTCCGGGGGATGTATCCAAATGTACCGGCAATGTCGGTGCTGACATGGGTCTCACATGCGCTGATTATCCTTGCGAGGCCAAAGTCGGAGACCCTCGGCTCGAAATTCTTGTCCAGCAGAATGTTGCTTGATTTCATGTCCCGGTGGATGATATGGGGCACAAATCCTTCATGGAGGAAAGCGAGCCCAAGGGCAGAACCGAGGCAGATCTTGAGACGGTCTGGCCATCCAAGTGCTTCAACTGCATCTGCTCGGTTCCTTAGCCATGTCTCAAGGCTCCCATTCTCCATGTACTCGTAGATCAGGAACCGCTCGTCGCCACAAACACAGTAGCCAAGTAGGGGAACAAGGTTCGGATGCTTCACCTTTCCAATGGTTTCCATCTCAGCTAGGAATTCACGATCACCTTGGAACTGATGGCCACCATGAAGCCTCTTGATCGCAACTCTACGGCCTTCAGGGAGTGCTGCCCTGTAGACAGTGCCGAAGCCACCATCGCCTACGATGTGCTCTTTACTGAAATTCTTTGTGGCTTTCAGTATATCCTCTGTGGTGACCCTCAGCAATGAATGCTGAAATGTTGCGAGATTGATACTCAGAGGTTCCCGTACTTCTTTCCTAGGAGTTCATCGCATGAGGTTGGCTCAATGGTAGCATTGGCCTTACTGGCAGATACAAAAACCATGATCTGCTCCTCAATGGTTTCTTTCTCAGATAAACTACCAGAAGAACTAACACGATGATGACAGCAAGTGAAAGGGCACAGATGATCACTAATCTTCGAGCTCGATGAGATGGATGAGCCCCCTTACGATCAATGCCATTAGTGGAACAAACACCTCGAGCTGCACAATCTGCTGAGCTGTACGTGCTGATGTGGTTACCAGAGAAATTGGCATATGTGAGGCCATATATATTGCAGATACCACAAGGGATGGAACCATTGAAATCATTGCTTGAGAGGTCAAGATAGTTCAAAAAGCTGAGATCAGAGAGTGCCGGGGGTAAGCTTCCAGTGAGGCTATTGTTGTGGATGTCAAGAGAAGACAGTTGTGTGCAGTTCGAGATAGACTCATCTAGGGTCCCTGAGAAATGGTTACTGCTTGAATTGAAGAACAGCAGTGAGCTCGAGGATTCTCTGTCCATGGGACAAGAAAACAGAATTTTTCCAGAGAGATTGTTGTTACTGACATCCAGACGGTTTAGGTATTTGTTGCACAGCAAAGACTCAGGTAGATTTCCAGTAAGCACATTACTGGACATGTCTATCATTGAAATTTTTGGAAGAATTTGGCCTATCTCAGCAGGAATGGTGCCATCTAGGTGGTTATTTGATAGCATAAGGCCTTGGAGTTGTGCCAATGGTGCAGACCAAGGAAGCATCTGTCCGACTAATCCATTGAAAGACAGATTAATGGTTGTAAGATTTGTCAACTGACCAAGCTCTGCAGGAATGGTGCCATTCAGTAAATTGCCTTGCAGATTTAGCACCCTCAGCATATAACAATTTTTTATTGCAGTCGGAATCTGACCAGTCAATCGGTTGTATGACAGATCAAGAAGGCCGTTATGCTGAACAAACTCCGAGTCAGGGTGAACCTCATTCTCAAATCCCACACAGATCTCAGCAGGAACAACACCAGAGAGCTGGTTATAAGACAAAATCAAGCTATTGAGCATTGTCAAATTAGATATGGCCCTCGGGATGTCCCCAGAAAGATTATTAGAGCTCAGGTCCAGCGTGGCAAGGTTTCGGCAGTTGAAGAGCTCTATCGGTATGTTCCCAGATAATCCATTGCCATGTAGCGACAGAATTGTCAGATTTCGTAGAGAGCCGACGGACAGGGGGATGGGTCCTTCCAAATAGTTATTGTCTATCTGCAACATCTGCAAGCTGGACAGACTACCAATGTTGTGGGGGATCTGGCCTGTAATCTGATTATTGCTGAGAGATATCTGCAAAAGGGTTGATGACTCCCACAGCGACTCAGACAGCATTCCCGTGAAGTTGTTTAGGGACAACTCCAGAGTAACCAAAGGTAGCTCAGCCAGGTACCCTGGTATCTCACCATGGAGATGGTTACCTAGCAAATTCAGCTCTGTGAGATCTGTGCATCCTTTAAAAGCTTCCTCGATACTCCCAGTAAGATTGTTATCATGCAGTATGAGTGAGTGCAGGGAGTTTGCTTGACATATCTTGGCAGGAATAGAACCTGAGAGAAGGTTGGATTCTGCAGAGAAACTAATCAGATGCTGCAATGGCAGCAATGGCAAAGGTCCAGTGAAACAGTTTTGAGCCAGCGATATTGATCTTGCATTTGCCCAGTTCATTATACAATGTGGAATATGGCCTGATAGTTTGTTCCCTTCCACGGAAAAGGTCATAACAGCTTCCAATTCTGCGAGTTCTTCAGGGATAGAGCCAGTAAAGGAATTGAACGACAGATTAATGACAGTAAGCTTCTTGCAGTTACTTAGCTCTTTCGGTATACTCCCCTTGAGGCCTGCACTCTTTGCAATCAACTGTGTTAGATTGCCAAGCTGACCGATAGGTGGTGGGAGTTCAGCGTTGAAGTTATTCTCTGATATGTCAAGTTCCTTCAGGCTTACAAGACCACTGATGGACCAAGGAATGGCACCTGTGAACTTGCACACAGGCAGTTGAAGTACTTGAAGCCACTTCAGGTTACCAACCTCTTCAGGGATGCTTCCGGTGAAAGCATTTTGTCCCAAAATTAGCAGTTGTAGATTTTCCAGTTGACCAATTTCCCTAGGTATTGGTCCAACAAAATTGTTTGATGACAGATCGAGTGTCAAAAGGTTCACCAACGAGCTGATTCCAGAAAATATTAATCCACTGAGGTTATTCTGGCTTAGATCAAGACGCAAGAGCTGAGACAGATTACGAAAAGATGCTGGCATCGACCCATTCAGTGCGTTCATGTGAAGGTCCAGGAACTCAAGGTTCGGCAGATTTCCCAGCTCTGTAGGAAGGCCACCAGAGATGGAATTCATAGATATAGACAGCTTAGTCAGGTGCTGCAGCTGACCAATTGCAGGGCTCAGTTGTCCATCAAATAGGTTTTTCCCGAGCAACATTTCTTTCAGCATCTTCAAACTATATAAAGAGGCAGGCAGGGGCCCAGTAAGCTGGTTATTGCTCAAATCTAGGTACTGAAGCTGCTGCAAATTCCCCAAGTCATCTGGAAGCTCACCCGTAAACCCGCATCCACTGAAGTTGAGCCCAACAAGTGACTCGAATGCCCCGATGCATGAGGGAAATGGGACATAGAGTGGCACGGAGGACAAGTCTATGACCACAACATTATGCCCCGAACAAGTTATACCTGACCAGCTGCATGGGGGAATTTCTAAATCAAACCAGCTGCGAAGGAAGCCTTTTTCTTCAGCGATTGAGTGCCGCAGAGTGAGCAAAGTACTTATATCACTTGATTCAGACAAGACGGGGCTGGGGATGAAGAACAGAAGAAGAATGAAAAGGCAGAAACTTTGAGACCCCATTGCTATTATGTTCTTGTGAATTGTGTAAATTTCAATCTGCACGATGAGATTAAACATGTCAGTAGCTTCCCAAAGAACCACATAACATAAATATGCTAAAAGTTCATTCTGTTCACTATATAATGGCTGAAAAATGAGATATTCTAGGCGATGCGGACGAAAAGAAAATTCAACTTTTCCTTGGATTATGAGAAAAGACAATTGAAGTAATAGTCAGGGTTTCATTTGCTTGGACCAGACTAGATGTTCAAGTCTTCAAGCCAAATGGTATATGCTATAGAAAAGATTCGAGGTTTGACTATGGAGATGTTCAAAACTTAACTATGCTTCCAACAGGGCAGAAGGAGGAAGAACCAGTAATAACTATCAATCATCCCTAATATAGTTCTCTGATTTCAGAATTTGAAAGATCATAATTTAACTCTACCAAGATGAGCTTGTCAGTCAACATACATTGGGAATGACAGACGATACAATTTCTGGATGTGTTTAGCGCACACAGAAACAGTAACTTTATGTTCATACCTTGCGAGCTATAGTCTTCTGAGTAGAATGTAGATGACCAGGAACCAAAGCTTCTGTGCATACTCATTACTCGGTAGTCGGTACATCTCCTGCAATAAGTTAATAGCGTGTCAGTATAGAAATTGCAAAGGTTTAACAATACTTGGAGGTAAAGATCAATCAAGAACATGCATACAACTCAAGAAGTGACTAAAATGATACCTTCTCAACCATGGCGCTCTCTATCTTGGGTCTTTGCTGCTGGAAAGTAACGACAGTAATGCAGCAACGAAACTGAAATGAGTCAAAAGTAGTAGGCTCCCCTCAGAAATACACCCTGAACTCCTGAAAAAAAAAAAAGGCAGCAGTCAACTTCATGTAATTCTCAGCTCAAGGTATAAGAATGAGTGCACAAGGAAGCCCATCCTACTTCAATCAACATTGCCAAAAAAAAAAGTTGAAGAACCATGAGTTACAAATATTGTCACTTAGAAGCTAAGAGACTCAGGACAATGCCGGTAGTCAAAGGAACAACACACTGTCAGAACAGACCCAGGAAATGCAAAGGAGAAAGCAGTAACAGCAGCAGAAGTTGCTTACATCCATCACAAAATTCACAAGTTACTCCATTGTTTTCTTTGAATACAAAAGGCTAATGCCACACGCTTCGAGTGTAGCTTTACATAAAATCAGATGACACAAAACTAACCATGCAGAATCATAAATGCAGGCAGGCTCTCAGGGAGGAGGCCACCTCCTGCACAGGAAGTAAGGGAAAAGCAACGGACCCCAGGGCACAAGAAAGCCTACTCCCACACACTACCCTTCCCCCACAAGATTCAGCGAGCGGCGCATATACACAATCGGAACAGAGCACCGGTGGTGCCTACACCGCTGCGGATTAAATGACCAACAACCACGTCAAATCATGGGAACGAGTCATGCCGCCCATCACAAGAATCTACGACGCCTCTGTCCTCCAGGCTCTCTGATCTTGGTTCTTCAACCAGGGAGCCAGCAGCCAGGAACAGGGATTGGACTGGACCAATCCTAAATCCATGACGGTAATTGCTGCCAAGGATACAGACTTCAGGGGGCTTACCGGCTTAGTGAAAAAAAGAGTCGCTCGAGTGGGGTTTCTCGCCCAATCTTACTGCCAATCTTATCAAAATGTGAAGAACTAGTAGAGTATATCAAGAATGTTTGCACCATTGATCCTATCCAACGACTAGGCGTGCACCAAATAGAGAAACTGGGGATGTTCTTATTCCTCCCTGGGAACTGGGCCATCATTTGGGAGTGATTTGTTTTATGGGGCCGTGTGGAGACTGACCAACCGAGTACGACTATACCAGTATATTAAATAAATTTCGACTGCATTCAAGTGTGCGCACAACTTGAGATAACGAACTATAACTGATTTTTTAGGAGAAAAGGATAACTAAAATATTGGGAGCAAGCACCAGGAACAGATAAAAACCCTGTAAAAAAATCAGAAATAGAAGGAAATAAACGCTACTCGCAGCTGGAATTAATTGGAAGACCATAAATAACTGCACCAAATGCAAGTCCGGCTACGTTAATCTCCTCCCCTTCTGAAGCTGCAGCCTCGGATTCGAGATTCTCATCCTAAAACCCCAGCGGCAGGAAACCACTCCCTAAATGCAGCAGTGAATCGCCCCTGCGCCGCACAAAAATCGGAATGCGGCTAGTGCACTGGAGGCGAGGGCGATGGTTGATTAACTCACCGGCTGGTAGTCGCGGGTTCGCGGCCGGCTGGCGAGACGACGAGGACGACGGCGCGAGCACGCGCGCGCCCCAAGTTCGTTCGGCCGCTGCTGGAACTGGGACCGGCGGGGCGGGCGGACGGAGACGTACGGGGCCTGGCCGTTCGCGCTCCTGCGGGGACTGGGCAAGGAAGGGGCGTGAGAAGGGGCCGCGAGAGGGAGAGCAGACAAACGACGCGGAGACCGAGGACGATCAAGAGCCGAGAGCCCGAGACGACGTACGTACGGGCGTACTACGCACCTGGTGGTCTCCCGCAACCGCAATGTCGGCGCGCTGGCTCACCGGCGGCGGCGGCGCGCGCGGACGGCGCCGTGCTCCTGCGGGTCCGGGAGGGAGGGCGCGCACAAGAGAGGCGTGCGCGTTGAGCGGCGGCAGGCAGGCAGCGAGTGTGGAGGAGAGGGAGCACCCTAGTCACGCAGCGGAGCGGTGTGGGGAGGGAGGACCACTGGACGAGGCCGTTTTTGGCAGGGAGAAAAGCCAAAGGTGACGTGTGTTCTTCTGCTGTCTCTCTCCTCGCCTCCTCTCCCGTCCCGTCGCCTGTTCTGTTGGCTTTTGCGACTTGAGTTAGGATGACTCCGAGGAAACCCGTTTGATCCGTGTTTCATCTGTTTGGGTCGGCAAACGGACGTACGTCCGGCTTAGTTCCGCCCTTTTCTGGCTACTGCGCTCAACAGGGCCGACACATTGAGTCCGCCATGGCTAGGGTTTTAAGGGTTTTGGAGTATTTTGATCAATTTCACAAATTCGATCACATTTAAACAATCAAATAAAGTGGGCATTTCGCGTCCCCCGGCGTGGGCATTTCGCCAAACAGGTTGTGGCCGTGGACGACAACAGGAGGGGCAGTTGCACGCGCGGTCGCAGTCTGCGACGCCGGCGAGTGTCCGGCCAAGGGTGTAGCAGGCGCGTTGAGATTAGGGTAGGTACCTCGAGGGTGGCGGCGAGCGCGGATTCCCCTACCTCATGTGAAACCCGCGGCGGAATGGTTCCCGGCAGGTACCCGTACGCAGGCGAGGGTGTCGTCGCGGAAGTTCTCGACCGTGGCGGTCGGGCCGCCGAGCCATTGGAGCTGGCCGCCACAATCGCGGCCGCTCCCGCGGGCAGTACCATTCCAATCAGGAGGAGGGCAGCGGTCGCGGCCCTGGACACGAGGTCAAATTCGTCATCCTGGCCCTTCTACTCGGCGGCGGCTTTCTTGGCGGCGGCGAGCCAGTCCTCCTTCAACCTCCTCCTCCGGGTGCCCCGCTTCTGGGTCTCTTTGGCCCTCTGCTCTGGCGTGAGCTCCTTCTTTGCCTTCTTTGGAGCTTCGGACGCGAAATCGAGTTCGCCCTGCTTCTCGGCGGCCAGCAAAGCGGACTTGGCGGCGGCGGCTGGGTCGGTCATGGCTAGGCCAGAAGCTCGAGTGGGTTTGGGAGAGCGAAGACCGGGACTGTGTATTTTGCCTCTGATGGGCGGGCTAGGGGAGGACTAGAGAAGGACACAATTGCGCTCCACGCGCGTCCGCGGCCGACACAAATCTGGCCCAAATTTGGGCCACGAATGGGTCGCGGCGGACAGGAGAACAGACGCGCGGTTCGTTTGCGTCGCCCCGTTGGGTCGTGTTTTTGGCTCCCGCGGACAAGGACGGACGCGCGCGGACTCGATGCGTCGCCCCGTTGGAGTCATCCTTATGCTATGATGAGCAGTGACGGAATGGATGATCATCGGGTCTAGACCGAAAATTTGGTTTTTTTTTTTAATTCGGACTCCCAGATTTGAAGACCGAATTTAACTGTATCTGGAATTTTGGTATTCTTTTGGCCAAGTGTACACAAGCTCCGAAATAAGACGGGGTTAAGTAAAAAAACTGCCAACATTTCCACATCGTTGTAGGAGTACTGGCCTTTTGATGCCGTTGTCGATGTTGCAGCCCTTGTCGGCGAGTCTTTTTTCAAACACTACAAAGCACCTCGTGGAGGTTCAACCCCAAATCACCAACCACCGGCAGCAGGTACGGTGGCGGGCTTGCGGCGCATCAACATAAGGTGGCGGCCTGCGGCGCAGCGACGGGAAGGGGTGGCCTAGAAAGCAAGTGGGGTGGAGGCGCAACCCGAGAAGCAACTATAGGCTGCAGAATGTGAAGCGTGACTAGGCTTAGAGCTTCGGGGTGAAAAGGGAAATCGGGGAGGGATAATGAGAACTAACGGAAACGAAATGCTAGATTGGATCTCCTCTGGGAAAAAATCAGGCCGAGTCGTGACATGATCGGGCACATCAAATCGGGTTGTATAGACTATGCCCGACTCAAAATCACCCTTTTTGTCCATTCAGGTCGTACTCGGACCTGGATTTTGAGCACCGGGTTTCTCCAGCCCTGAGCCAGCTCGGAAAATGCCTAGGTCTGGTATGGACTAACAAAACAGTGCCCTGCTAGAGTTGGCAAGTGTTTTTTTTTTCTCTCAAAAGAAACGAACATTTTTATGTAGGCTGAAGAATAAGCATAGTGTTCATTTGTGGGTGTCACGCTGCAAAAGCTTTAATAAATCATGCATTCCCAAAAGAAAATCACCTGTACAAAGTTTATGGCCCGAATTTTGCTTTCCACAAAAACGGACACCGGAGAGACGAGCGTGGAAGGCACAACCCACTTTCGTCGCGTGAGTCAAATGCAGCCATGCAGGTCTGCAGGATCACGAGCAGTGACGGAATGGATGATCATCGGGTCTAGACCGAAAATTTGGTATTTGTTTTTTTAATTCGGACTCCCAGATTTGAAGACCGAATTTAACTGTATCTGGAATTTTGGTATTCTTTTGGCCAAGTGTACACAAGCTCCGAAATAAGACGGGGTTAAGTAAAAAAACTGCCAACATTTCCACGTCGTTGTAGGAGTACTGGCCTTTTGATGCCGTTGTCGATGTTGCAGCCCTCGTCGACGAGTCTTTTTTCAAACACTACAAAGCACCTCGTGGAGGTTCAACCCCAAATCACCAACCACCGGCAGCAGGTACGGTGGCGGGCTTGCGGCGCAGCAACATAAGGTGGCGGCCTGCGGCGCAGCGACAGGAAGGGGTGGCCTAGAAAGCAAGTGGGGCAGAGGCGCAACCCAAGAAGCAACTATAGGCGGCAGAATGCGAGGCGTGATTAGGCTTAGAGCGTCGGGTGAAAAGGGAAATCGGGGAGGGATAATGAGAACTAACCGTGACATGATCGGGCACATCAAATGGGGTTGTATAGACTATGCCCGACTCAAAATCACCCTTTTTGTCCATTCAGGTCGTACTCGGACCTGGATTTTGAGCACCGGGTTTCTCCAGCCCTGAGCCAACTCGGAAAATGCCTAGGTCTGGTATGGACTAACAAAACAGTGCCCTGCTAGAGTTGACAAGTGTTTTTTTTTCTCTCAAAAGAAACGAACATTTTTATGTAGGCTGAAGAATAAGCATAGTGTTCATTTGTGGGTGTCACGCTGCAAAAGCTTTAATAAATCATGCATTCCCAAAAGAAAATCACCTGTACAAAGTTTATGGCCCGAATTTTGCTTTCCACAAAAACGGACACCGGAGAGACGAGCGTGAAAGGCACAACCCACTTTCGTCGCGTGAGTCAAATGCTGGTCTGCAGGATCACGAGCAGTGGGCTTGGCAGGTCGCGGAGCATTGCCGAAACCTCTCCCGTTTTGGAATCCGTATCAGTACTATTATCACGATTGGTCCACATCTCACTCGGTACACTAGAGCGCAGTGGCTGATCTCCTCTTCGGCATCTCATGATGGCACGGACGAGCTGACACTTCTTTTTGAACGGGCAAAGCAACCTTTTGTTTGTTTGACTCGACTGCCAAATGGCGCCATGATTGTTCGTTCGTTCCGTTGCTCCTAAGAGTGTCAAGCGGCCGTCCCGCGAGGCCCGCAAAACACAATTTTAGTTCAAAACGAGCTAATTTTGTGGAAAAAATTATAACTAACCAACCGATCGTTGACTAGGAAGCGGGCCGGATCGGGCGCCGCTATGAAACCTGAGTTGCTCCCCTTCAACGCGATGATTAGCGCGCGACGACGGAACACAAGAGATGACGAGACGCTACATATATTACTCTGCTTGAGCTCCATCTGTTTCACCTCATGCCTGTTAGATTAGTACTCCGACCCGTATACGTACAAACTTTGTAAACACCACATTTGGGGGTTTTTCCCAACTATATAACACGTAGCCTGCTGAAATATTATTGAAATATTAGCATCTAATATTAGCATCTAATATTTCCAGATAAATCCCTAAAGGCCCATTTTGTCACGACTCACATCGTCACGACGCGCTCGCGCGCTGCGGTTTGCGGGAATCTCGCGCGCCGCGAGTTGAAGCAGATGAACGGTCAACTGAAACGTTTGTCTTAATGGAAAATGAATATGCACTGAAACATTTGTCTTAAGTGCTCTTAAGTACGGGAGTTTTCAGAATTCATTGCGCTTAATGGAGAATGAATTTGATCTGAAATGTTTGGTCTTAAGTGCTCTTAAGTACAGCCGTTTCCAGTCTCTTAATTCTCTCCTTAATTGCGTTCGTTTCTGTTGGTTTTCCTCCTGCGTGTGTGGCTATCTGAGAGAGGTCGCTCCTCTCCAGAAAACACACGAGAAAGATCGCATCTGCTTGCGCCACCACCATAGTTCCACCTACTGTTGCTGCCATCGCTGATCCCATCCCGTCCCCGCGTACACGGCTGACGGGAGAGCAGGCCTCCGAAACTCCGCCTCTCTAGATCCTGTACGGGAGAGGGGCGATTAGATTTTCGGGGAGCGTCTCTACGCGACTGCTCGCTCAAGTCCGTCTGCTTCATCTACATCTGCATCAACTACGTCCGCGTCGTCTTCTTCATCACCATGGCCACCGACGCCGACAAGGAGAAGGCTGCCGCTGACAAGAGGATCGCCGACGAAGCCACCGCCTCCGCTGCTGCTGCGGCCAACTGGCCTACTGGAGGGTATAACATGTTTATCCCTCTCATGATTATTTCCATGTCTGCAGTACTAGGGATATGCGTAGAAGTTTCTATTATCTGTCTAATACATAGTTTTATCATCAAGTTTCAGTATGTCATTAGCACTACTTTTGTCATGTTCATGATTTATTATTGGATTAATTTAATCGAACAATTGCCTATATTCTCAGCAATCCAAAAACCTATTATGTGAGGCAATTTTCGATCCAAGGTTTTGCTGCTGCACTGAAACCAGCCCCGTTTACGGGGGCATATTTTAAGCGTTGGCAAACCAAAACCACTTTATGGCTCACTGCGATGAACGTGTTCTGGGTCGCCGGTGTTACTCCCACTGGAACGATTGCTCCTGAACAGGAGAAGGCGTTCAGGGAAGCCACCGTCGTCTTTGTTGGAGCCGTTCTGAGCGTGATCGGAGATAAGTTGGTTGATGCATATTTACATGTGCGGGTTGCCAAGGACCTATGGGAGGCGCTCGAATCTAAATTCGGCGCAACCGATGCTGAAAGCGAGATGTACACTATAGAGCAGTTCCACGATTACAAGATGGTTGAAAACCGTTCTGTGTTGGAACAAGCTCATGAGATATAGTGTATCGCTAAGGAGCTTGAGCTTCTCAAGTGTGTGCTACCGGGCAAATTTGTCGCGGGATGCATAATCGCTAAGCTGCCTAATTCCTGGAGGAACTTCGCTACTACTCTGAAACACCAGAGGCGTGAATTCTCAGTTGAGGATGTCATCGGCCATCTGAGTGTCGAGAAGAATTCGAGAGCAAAGGACTCGCACGGAAAAGGGACCGAGGGAGCTTCTATCGCCAATTTTGTACAGAAGAATTCCAACTTCCACAAGCCCAAGGGGAAACATGGAGTCCAACAGAATACCGACTTCAATAAGAAGGGCAAGAAGCCCTTCAATAAGGATAAGAAGAAAGGAGTTGCTTCACATGTGGTTCAGAGGAACATTGGGCTCCCAAGTGCCCAAAGAAGTTCAAGAAACCAGGACAGGACTCCAAGTCTGTCAACATGATTGTGAGCAACAATGAGAATGGTGCATCTGGGTACGGTAATTTGTTTACTGTATTTTCTGTTTGTCAGTCTAATGATTGGTGGATTGACACAGGTGCAAATATTCATGTATGTTCAGGCATCTCATTGTTTTCTTCTTATCAGGTCACAGGGAACGGATCCGTAATGATGGGGAATGGCGCAAGTGCTTCTGTTCTTGGTGTTGGCACGGTCGATCTAAAGTTTACTTCGGGAAGGATCGTGCAGTTCAAGAACGTGCAGCATGTCCCCGCCATCAAGAAGAATCTCTTTAGTGGCTCCCTTCTATGTAGAGAAGGGTTTAAGTTGGTATTTGAGTCTAATAAAGTAGTTGTTATGAAATATGGACTATTTGTTGGAAAATGTTATGAATGTGGAGGCTGTTCCGCTTTTCCCTCGCTGATTTTTGTAATAAAGTCGTGAACAATATTCATTCGAATGTTAATGAAACAGAAGTTTGGCATTCACGTCTTTGTCACATTGGTTTCGATTGTATGACGCGGCTAGTAAAATCGAATTTAATCCCGAGTTTCACTTTAGCCAAAGGTTCTAAGTGTCATTCGTGTGTGCAAGCAAAGCAACCTCGCAAGCCCCATAAGGCTGCGGAGGAAAGACACTTGGCACCGTTAGAACTTGTACATTCTGATCTTTGTGAGATGAATGGTGTGTTGACTAAAGGTGGAAAAAGATATTTCATGACACTGATAGATGATTCCACTAGATATTGCTATGTATATTTGTTAAGCACCAAAGATGAGGCTCTACACTATTTTAAAATCTATAAGGCAGAAGTTGAGAATCAACTTGAAAAGAAAATTAAGCGGTTCCGGTCAGATCGTGGTGGAGAGTACTTCTCTAATGAGTTTGATTCTTTCTGTGCGGAACATGGTATTATTCATGAAAGGACGCCTCCCTATTCGCCCCAGTCAAATGAGGTTGCCGAACGGAAAAACCGTACTCTAACAGATTTGGTTAACGCCATGTTAGATACATCGGATTTATCCAAGGCATGGTGGGGGGAGGCTATATTGACATCATGTCATGTCCTGAATAAAGTTCCGACAAAAGACAATGAGATTACTCCCTATGAGCAATGGGAGAAGAGAAGAACGACACTCTCATACTTACATACTTGGGGCTGTTTGGCGAAAGTCAACGTGCCGATCCCCAAAAAGCGTAAGCTTGGACCAAAGACCGTGGACTGTGTTAATTTGGGCTATGCTAAGAATAGCGTCGGTTATAGATTTCTAGTAGTGAAATCTGAAGTACCTGACGTGAAGGTCGGTACAATTCTGGAGTCTAAAGATGCTACATTCTTTGAGGATATTTTTCCTATGAGAGATATGCCAAGCACTTCTAGACAGGAATCTGATGAGACTCCTGAACCTGCCATTCCTATGGAATATTATGAACAAACACATCACGAAAATCCTGAGAAGGATGACGAGGAAACCCTTGGTAGGGGCAAGAGACAGAAGACTGCAAAGTCCTTTGGTGATGATTTCCTTGTGTACCTTGTGGATGATACTCCCACTTCTATTTCAGAGGCTTATGCGTCTCCGGATGCTGATTACTGGAAAGAAGCGGTCCGTAGCGAGATGGACTCCATCATGGCTAACGAAACATGGGAAATTACTGAACGTCCCTATGGTTGTAAACCGTTGGGATGTAAGAGCATCTCTAGCAGTACCCGCAAAACGCGCAAACCCGCAAAATAACCGTCGGATGCGGATTCGAATCCTTAAAAATGCAAAGAGCAGAACCCTCAAAACTCCCTGACCTGCAAAAGATTTTGAGGGGCCCCGTGAATCCGGCCCTCGAAACCGTGAAATCTAGGTTTTCCTCACCGGCCCACAGACTGATCCGCATCCTCTTCTATCGTTGGCGCGAAGGAAGATTCAGCCCCGAACCACCGCCGCCGCCGCCACCGCCACCGCTTTCTCTTCCCCCACTCCGGCCATCATGCGCCATGAGCTCCTCCGATCCATACGTGGTGACCGTCCCGGTCGGGACGACGCCATCGACAGATCCAGCTGGCCGGGCAGAGCTCGGCACCGCCGCCGCCGCCGCTGCTCCTCCATTGGCGCAGACGAAGCGGAGAAGGCTGGGGACCGCAGGCGCGGCCCAAATCTTACTTGCGGCTACCGGCGCCGCCGCCGCTGCCGCTGCTACTCCCGCCGCTGCCGCTGCCGCGGGCGCCGCCGCGGCTCCGAAGAAGAGGACGCCCGTGCGGAAGGTCAGGGCCAGCGCCGCCGCTGCTGTAGACGAACCTACGCCCGCGAATGTCTCCGGGACCGAAAGGTATTAACAAACCACCCTCCGCCGCCTATTTGTGAAATTATGCTTGCTACTACCGAAATTGTTCTTCCAAATTGCATCACGCAAACTTTCATGGACGCCCTTGGGTCGGTTCAGATCAACAACTCTCCGCTCGGCAATTTCGGCTACAACGAGGCCGACGGTGGCGTCGATGGTGGTGCGGGCGAAGAAGGCAACGAGGTCGAGGAGGTGGAGGGGACAACACTTTCCCGGAGAGGTACGAATTACACCGTTTTGGAGGACCAAACATTGATCCATGCTTGGGAGAGTATTTCTCTCGATGCAACTCACGGCAATGATCAAACCAAGGATCGGTATTGGCAAAGAGTGGAGGACAAGTTCTTCCAACTCATGCCACGCAATGGCCGAACGGTGCCTCGGAACTTTCGATCACTACAAGGCCGTTGGGAAACGATCAAAACAACATGTTCCCGGTGGAGTGGATGTTTGCAACAAGTGATTAATGCTCCTCCGAGTGGTACCGTAGAGGGTGATTGGGTGAGTGAAATAACCATTGCTATTGTTCACCGTTGGTATATGTAACCATTGCTATTGTTCACCATTGGTACATGTAACCATTGTAGGAGCGCATTGCAAGAGAGAGGTTCATGGGCATGCCCGCATCCAAGAAGAAGCCATTTGTCCTTGATCATTGTTGGAAAATTCTCCAACATAGCGAGAAATGGAAGTTGAGGGACCAAGAGCCAAAAAAGGGGGAAATACGTGTTGAGGATGACTCCGATGATGATCAAGGTGGGAGGAACAAGAACAAGCCCGAAGGCAACAAGAAAGCCAAGGAAAGAGTGGCGAAGCAACTTGAGGCACAAAGCTTGAGAGAGAAGCTTGACGAAATGGTGAAATCCAATGAGACCATGGTGGCCAAGACATTGGAGGCAAAGCACCAACTGGCCGAGAAGAAAGCTCAAGAGAAGAAAGAAAAGTGGGAAGTGCTTCGTGAAGAAGGGAAGCGAAAGACCGAGATTCAGGCCAAAAGATCCTCGGCGGAGGAGAACAAGTCCGTGGCCAAGCTCTTGGCCGAAGAGAACAAGATCATGATGATGAACCGAAGTGAAATGGATGAAGTCACCTTGGAGTGGCATGACATCGCAAGGAAGGAGATATTGCATCGAAGGAAACAAGCGATGCTAAAAGCTAGCGGTGGTGGAGGTCTCGGCGGTGGTGGAGGTGATGGTGGAGGTGCCGGCGGTGGTGGAGGTGCTAGCACGGTGTAGGGCCTTTCAATGATGCCCATGGTGTTTTGGAAGCAATTTTTTGGTCACACGGATGGAAAACTATGTTAATTGCCGTCTTTAGATTCAAGGAACTTTATTATTTGCTATATTAATGTCGAATTTGTAAGCAATTTGGCATACTACGACATTCATGCCTAATTCATGTTTTGCATATGCAGTTTCTGAACGCGGCGCGGCGGAGCAGAAACCGCAACGCAGAACCGCAAAACAGAATATTCTGTTTTGCGGTTCTGCTTTGCGGTTTCTGCTCCGCCGCGCCGCGTTTCGGGCAAAAAAACGCGAGTTGCGCGACCTGCAATAGTGTTTTGCGGGTTCGCGTTTTGCGGGTTCTGCTAGAGATGCTCTAAGTGGGTGTTTAAGAAGAAGCTTAGGCCCGATGGTACAATTGACAATTACAAGGCTAGGCTTGTGGCCAAGGGTTATTCCCAGAAAGAAGAGGAAGATTTCTTCGATACTTATTCACCTGTAGCCAGACTGACCACCATACGAGTATTACTCTCTTTGGCGGCCTCGCATGGTCTTCTCGTCCACCAAATGGATGTTAAGACGGCTTTCCTGAACGGAGAGCTAGACGAGGAAATCTACATGCAACAGCCAGATGGCTTTGTATTAGATGGTCAGGAAGGAAAAGTGTGTAAGTTACTGAAATCTTTATATGGCCTGAAACAAGCACCTAAGCAATGGCATGAGAAGTTCAATACAACTTTAACCTCTGTTGGTTTTGTTGTTAATGAAGCTGACAAATGCGTATACTATCGTCATGGTGGGGGCGAAGGAGTTATACTGTGCTTGTATGTTGATGACATACTGATATTTGGGACCATCCTCAAAGTGATTGAGGAGGTTAAGTCATTTTTATCTCAGAACTTTGAGATGAAAGACCTTGGTGTGGCTGATGTTATTTTGAATATCAAGCTACTGAGAGATAATGAAGGTGGGATTACACTGTTGCAATCCCACTATGTTGAGAAGATTTTGAGTCGCTTTGGATATTTAGACTGCAAAATTTTTCCAACACCATATGATCCTAGTGTGCAGATTCGAAAGTTCACAGGCACAGCTAAGGACCAACTGAGATACTCTCAAATAATTGGTTCACTCATGTACCTAGCTAGCGCTACAAGGCCTGACATCATGTTTGTTGTGTGCAAACTGAGCCGGTTTGTTTCCAATTCGGGTGATGTGCATTGGCATGCTGTCGAAAGAATTATGCGCTACCTAAAAGGTACTGTGAACTATGGACTGCACTATTCTGGAAGCCCGTCAGTGCTTGAAGGATATTGTGACGCGAATTGGATCTCTGATGCTGATGAGATGAAAGCCACAACGGGTTATGTTTTTACCTTTGGAGGTGGTGCTGTTTCCTGAAAGTCTTGCAAGCAAACGATTCTGACTAGATCGACAATGGAAGCAGAATTAACAGCATTGGACACATCTGGTGTCGAAGCAGGATGGCTTTTAGATCTGTTGATGGACTTGCATGTGGTTGAAAAGTCAGTTCCGGCTATCCTTATGAACTGTGACAATCAGACAGTGATAACCAAGGTCAAGAGTTCAAAGGACAACATGCAATCCAACAAACATATAAGAATGAGATTAAAAGCTGTCAGACATTTAAGAAACTCCGGAGTGATAGCGTTGGATTATATCCAGTCGGCTAAGAATCTGGCGGATCCCTTTACTAAAGGGCTATCACGTGTTGTGATAGAAAATGCATCGAGGGAGATGGGGATGAAACCCACTTGAGTTGCCATGGTAGTAACCCAACCTATGTGATCGGAGATCCCGTGAAGTAGGACCTGGGAAAACAAGCTAGTGGTTAACTGAGGAGAGTACTTCTACTAACCCACTCCGTTGGAGATGCACTACTCTCGGTAACTGTATGGCAGGTTGACACTTGTCTTAATGTGTTCCAAGGTTTTGTATAAGCAAGATGCTATCCTACAGAGCAATCTTTGGAGGAACACACATATATGAGCCTGACTGCTGGTCACAGTCTATGAGATTGGGTTGATCTCTAGTAAGTTCATGAATTGGCCAGGAGTGTGACTAATATGCTCCACCCGAGGGGTCAGCCTTCGGCAGCCTAGTACTGGTAAGACTTTTAGCGAAACTACTTTACGCCAAATTGACAATTCAAGGCATAGTCCATTGTCAGTTGTGAAGGAGTGTAGCTATTTGTTCTAGGTGGATGTTCAACCTTAACGGGTCTCCACTGAAAATACTGGTATATCAAAACAGTGTTTGGAATAGATAACAACATCATGGGTCTTTGGGATCTGGTGGGGGATTGCTGAAATATTGTTAAAATATTAGCATCTAATATTTCCAGATAAATCCCTAAAGGCCCATTTTGTCACGACTCACTTCGTCACGACGCGCTCGCGTGCTGCGGTTTGCGAGAATCTCGCGCGCCGCGAGTTGAAGCAGATGAACGGTCAACTGAAACGTTTGCCTTAATGGAAAATGAATATGCACTGAAACATTTGTCTTAAGTGCTCTTAAGTACGGGAGTTTTCAGAATTCATTGCACTTAATGGAGAATGAATTTGAGCTGAAATGTTTTGTCTTAAGTGCTCTTATGTACAGCCGTTTCCAGTCTCTTAATTCTCTCCTTAATTGCGTGTGTTTCCGTTGGTCTTCCTCCTGCGTGTGTGGCTATATGAGAGAGGTCGCTCCTCTCCAGAAAACACACGAGAAAGATCGCATGTGCTTGCGCCGCCACCATAGTTCCACCTACTGTTGCTGCCATCACTGATCCCATCCCGTCCACCGCGTACACGGCTGACGGGAGAGCAGGCCTCCGAAACTCCGCCTCTCTAGATCCTGTACGGGAGAGGGGCGATTAGGTTTTTGGGGAGCGTCTCTACGCGACTGTTCGCTCAAGTCCGTCTGCTTCATCTACATCTGCATCAACTACGTCCGCGTCGTCTTCTTCATCACCATGGCCACCGACGCCGACAAGGAGAAGGCTGCCGCTGACAAGAGGATCGCCGACGAAGCCACCGCCTCCGCTGTTGCTGCGGCCAACTGGCCTACTGGAGGGTATAACATGTTTATCCCTCTCATGATTATTCCCATGTCTGCAGTACTAGGGATATGCGTAGATGTTTCTACTATCTGTCTAGTACATAGTTTTATCATCAAGTTTCAGTATGTCATTAGCACTACTTTTGTCATGTTCATGATTTATTATTGGATTAATTTAATCGAACAATTGCCTATATTCTCAGCATAGCCGATGCCTCCAACGAGGCCATCGTCCCGCATAGGGTTTTAATATGGTATCAGAGCGCTTCTCTTCGTGACCTAGCTCAGTGGCGGACCTTG
This sequence comes from Poa pratensis, assembly GCA_947311845.1. Lineage (NCBI taxonomy): Eukaryota > Viridiplantae > Streptophyta > Magnoliopsida > Poales > Poaceae > Poa > Poa pratensis. Next base: position 29,134,242 of record CAMZMU010000067.1, read on the forward strand.
ACCATGATTATAGGAGGGGCCAAAACATATCAGAGGTTAGTTGAGGGCCAATTTGAATTATTTTGTATTTTCTATGGTCAAAAAATGTAAATATTAGGTAGTATTGTGCAAATTTTAATTAAGTTGGGGGCCATGGCCCCTTTTGGCCTCCACTAAGGTCCGCCACTGACCTAGCTGCCGACAACAAGATCGCCGCCGCCGCCGCCACAACCTAAAACCACAACCAAATCTTGCTGCCGCCGCCTTGTAGCCGCTGCCGCCGTCATACAATCAAAACCCAAAACCCAAAACCATATCCTGCCGCCGCCTTGTAGCCGCCGCCGCCATACAAAACAACCACGAAAACCTAAAGATCCAAACCCCTTGCCGCCACCACCATGAGCTCGTCATCCACGACATCCTCGATGGCCACCGCCTGGGTTCCCCCCACCCCCCCCCCCCCCCCCCGACGCAACAACTGACCAGAGGGAACTTCCTCCTGTGGAAGGCCCTCGTGCTCCCGGCGTTTCGAGGAGCGAACGTCATGGGCCTGCTTGATGGTTCTGACCGTCCGCCGCCCAAGATGCTGGAGATTGAAGACTCAGAGAAGAAGAAGACAACCAAGGAGAACCCCGCCTATCTTGCTTGGATCTCGCGGGATCAACAGGTGCTTCATTTTTTGCTGAATTCCTTGTCACATGATATCCTTTCCCATGTCCTCGGGATGGATTCCACTGCCGAGGCTTGGACTGCTATCACATGTATGTTCTCGACTGCATCCCGGACGAAGGTGCAACACCTCCATTCGGCCCTCAATGACACCAAGAAAGAAAACCTGACGGCACACCAATACTTCACCAAGATGAAGGGTTTTGCATCTGAACTAGCTGCTGCCGGTAAACCGCTTGAGGATGATGAACTCATTGGGTATCTTCTCCATGGTCTAGATGGATCCTATAATGCTCTTGTCACCGCCGTTGACAGCAACCTAGCTACAACCCTAGATGATCTGTTTGGTTTACTTTCATCATATGATATGCGTAATGATAGCACAGATGATCCCACTGCACCGTTTGTTTCCTCGGCTAATGCAGCTGCCCGAGGTCATGATGATCGCTCCCATAGCCGTGGAGATGGAGGAGGCCGTGACCGTCATGATGATGGTCGAGATTGGCGTGATCGCCGAGATGATGGACGACGGGACAACCGTGGTGATGGGCGCCGTGATAGGCGTAGAGATGACCGTGACCGTGGTGGTGACCGTGGTGACCGCCACGGCTCAGACCGTCGCCGTGATGATGGACAAGGCAGGAACCGCCAGTACCGTGGCCGTGCTCCCACACCATATGTGGATATTACCTGTCAGATATGCAAAATTCATGGCCACCCTGCTAGTGACTGTTGGCGGCGCTATCAGGATGATTCTGATGATGAGAGTGACCGTGGTGACAAAGGTGAAAAAGGTGCTCATGTTGCGTCCTATGGAGTTGATACAAATTGGTATCATGATACGGGTGCTACAGATCACGTCACTGGGGAATTGAACAAGCTCTCCACACATGACAAGTACAAGGGACGTGACTCCGTTCGCACTGCTGATGGTAACGGTATGCACATTAGCCATATTGGTCATTCTTATTTGCACACCCCACATAGCTCCTTTCATCTTTAAAATATTCTACATGTCCCTAATGCATCGAAAAATCTGCTTTCTGTTCATAAGCTTGCTCTTGATAATAATGTTTTTCTTGGGTTTCACCCTTTCTTCTTTTTGATAAAGGACCAAGTCACACAAAGAACTCTGTTTAAGGGTCCCTGTCATGGTGGCCTTTACCCTTGGTGTCTGTCTCTGATGTGTCATCCAAGCATGCCTTCATTACAATAAAGCCGTCGTCTTCTACGTGGCATCGGCGCTTAGGTCATCCCTCTTCATTTGTGGTTCAACAGATTCTTAGGAAAAACAATCTCTCCCATTCCCTGAAATAAATCCATATGTATGTGATGCATGTCAACTAGCTAAGAGTTATCAATTGCCATATCCTGTCTCCACTAGTGTTTCCACTGTTCCTTTGGAGCAGGTTTTCTCTGATGTATGGGGTCCTGCACCTCTTTCTGTTGGCAAACATGCATACTATGTAAGCTTCATCAATGATTTTAGTAAATTCACCTGGATCTATTTGCTCAAAAAGCGTTCTGATGTTTATCAAGTTTTTCTCAATTTCCAACAGTTGGTTGAGCGTTGAGCGCAAGTTTGATAGAAAGATTATTACTATGCAAACTGATTGTGGGGGGGGGGGGGGGGAGTATGAGAAATTAAATGGGTTCTTTCAAAAAGTTGGCATCACACATCATGTATCCTGTCCACATGCTCATCAACAAAATGGTTCTGCTAAACGAAAACACCGACACATTGTTGAAGTTGGTTTTGCTTGCTAATGCCTCCATGCCTCTCAAGTTTTGGGATGAATCTTTTCTCACAGCCACTTTTCTCATAAATTTGCTTCCTAGCAAAGTAATCAATTCTGAAACTCCTACAGAGCGTCTCCTTCACGTCAAACCGAATTATGATGCTTTACGCACTTTTGGCTGTGCTTGTTGGCCTAACCTTCGTCCCTACAATAAAAGAAAGCTTGCTTTTCGCTCTAAACGGTGTGTGTTCCTAGGGTATAGCCCTCTTCACAAAGGTGTAAAATGCCTAGATGTTTCTACAGGACGTGTTTATATATCACTGGATGTTGTTTTTTATGAGAACATTTTTCCTTTTGCCGCATTACATCCGAATGTTGGTGCTCGTCTTCAACGTGAAATTTTGCTTCTTCCATCATCTACAAATAACTCTCATGTGGGTTTACAAAATAATGATGACCATATGTCCCGTATTGTGCCTGTTACTAACATGTGTCAGGACAATACAGCAAGTGCTGAAAATTTCAGTGAAAACGGTGATCAAAATGCTCCAGAAAATGATGCTCCAAGTGATTTGGGAAGTGAAAAAACAGACAGCACCGATCCCGATGTTGATTGGCCTAAACATTCCCCTGACCAAGCTGATCCCGATGCAGATTCTTCCGCTGCTGCTTCGCCTGCAGGATCAGATCCCGAGGCTATCTCCACGCCGCGCCGTGCACGCACGGGCCCTGCGTCTGCTGCGCCTGCCCCGAGGACGACATGCACGCCACGCCAACGTCGTCGCATGCACCTGACGCCAGTCCGCCTGGATCTTTTGTGGCTGAGTCCCCGGTTGACTCACCGCTCGGATCCACTGCGGAAGATGCTCCTGATGAAGATTCCGATGCTGATCCCGAGGCGGATTCCTCCAGTTTGTCTCCTGGATCGTCTACACCAAGCTCTCCTGAGGTTCAACCTGTGGCTCCAGAAATTCCAGGGGTTCGCACTCGTTTGCAAAAAGGTATAAAACAGCCCAATTTTTTTAAAGATGGCACTATTAGATATGGTAGAAGGTTTGGTCTTCTCTCTTCTACAGGTGAGCCGAGTACATTGGTGGAGGCACTTGAGGAGAACAATTGGTGCTCTGCGATGGAGGAAGACTACAATGCACTCATTGACAACAAGACTTGGCACATTGTTCCTCCTAACTCAAATAAAAACTTAATTGATTGCAAATGGGTATACCGTATAAAGAGGAGAGCAGATGGTACTATTGAAAGATACAAAGCAAGGTTAGTGGCAAACGGGTTTTAAGCAAAGGTACGGTATTGACTATGAAGATACTTTCAGTCCCATTGTCAAAATAGCAACTATCAGAACTGTTTTGTCTCTCTGTTTCTCGTGGATGGAGTCTAAGGCAGCTAGATGTCAAGAATGCGTTTCTTCATGATGTTTTTGAAGAGGAGGTATACATGAAACAACCCCCAGGTTTGAAAATCCCCACGCTCTGCATTATATTTGCAAACTTGACAAGGCTCTCTATGGATTAAAGCAAGCCCCTCGAGCATGGTACTCCAGGTTAAGTTCAAAATTATGTGCACTTGGTTTTGTTCCCTCTAATGTAGATACATCATTATTTCTCTACAACAAGTCAGATGTTACAGTATTTGTTCTAATTTATGTTGATGATATCATAGTTACTAGCTCATCAGATTGTGCTATCTCTGCCTTACTTCAAGATTTGACTTGTGAGTTTGCTATCAAGGATTTAGGAGAGCTGCACTTCTTTTTAGGCATTGAGGTAACAAAGATAAATAATGGCTTGCTGTTGACACAAGAAAAATATGCCACAAATTTACTTGATAAGGTCGGTATGCGTGGTTGTAAACCAGTGCCTACTCCTCTTTCTTCTTCCGAGCAGTTGTCTCTCACTGATGGTACACCCCTTGGTCCTGATGACAGTACACAGTATAGGAGCATAGTTGGAGCATTGCAGTATTTGACTCTTACACATCCAGATTTGTCCTTTTCTGTTAACAAAGTTTGCCAGTTTTTACATGCTCCGACTACAATACATTGGACTGCAGTAAAAACGCATACTTCGATATGTTAATGATACTTTGAATATTGGTACCGCATTCACCAAGTCATCATCCACACTTCTTAGTGCTTTTTCAGATGCTGACTGGGCAGGATGTCCAAATGATCGACACTCTACAAGTGGGTTTGCAATATTTGTTGGCCCTAATTTAGTATCATGGTGTGCAAGGAAACAGCCTACTGTCTGTAGGTCCAGTACTGAGGCAGAATACAAAGCATTAGCAAATGCTACGACCGGATTGATATGGGTTGAAGCTCTTCTCAATGAACTTGGTGTTAAGTTAACAACAAAACCGTGTCTATGGTGTGACAATATTGGTGCTACCTATCTTTTTGCAAATCCAGTTTTTCATGTTCGCACTTAGCATATAGAGATTGATTTTCACTTTGTACGGGAAAGAGTGGCAAGTAATCAATTGGATATCAAGTTTATCTCCAGCAAGGACCAAGTTGCAGATACCAAGGCTCTTCCGGTTTGAAACTTAAATGAGTTTAAGCGTGCAAGGTTTAGATTAAGGGGGCTGTTAGATGATGTAATATGTGTATCGTATAGGGTACATAGTAGTACTCCGACCCGTATACGTACAACCTTTGTAAACACCACGTTGGGGTTTTTTCCCAACTATATAACACGTAGCCGATGCCTCCAACGAGGCCATCGTTCCCCCATAGGATTTCAATAATGCCGTCTCCTACATACACTTTTAATCGGCACCGCTGCCGGCATTTTTCGTTTGGCTTTCAGAAACACCGTGTTTAACCTGCCTACAGCAACTAATGCTGCATAGCACTACCAGTAATTGAGGCGAGTGGCCAATTGAACGGTTCGGAACTTGAGCTGTTGGATGGCCCGCCGGATCGGCTGCAACACACAGCATTTGGTTACTGGACAAGAGGCAGCAGCAGAGGCTTTCATCTCATCTCTATCTGGTGGGGTCTCTGAAAGGAAAGCTGCGGCGCGCAGGCGGGCTTGCGGTGCAGCTGCAGGCGGAAACAAGGGAAAAAGAAGATGGATAAAATGGCTCTGTGCATGCTGTGAGTGTGAGGGTGACTGCGCCCTTCCGGCAACGACGATCACGGGAAAGGGACAGAGGCCCGGGGGAGGTCGGTGGAATCGTGGATGGAATCGAATCTGCTGCGCTCCGCCCGTTGGTGTCAGCGTGACCGTGCCCTGAAAAGAAGCATTTTGAGCGAAAATCTATTTTGGGTTGTACAACTAGATGCTCCTGTCATGAAAAATCATATTTCACAATGTGAAAAAAATTGAAAAAAATCAAAGGTACATATAGACATTTTATGTAGACACACATTTTTGTCAAAAAAGACATTTTTTGTGTGCTATGTAAAAAGACAAATAAGATGTCTAGTACAAACTTATTTTTGATCACTGAAATTGTCTTTTTTATACAGAGCACAAAGAATATTATCGTGAAACTTTTTGTGCCAACATAAAATGTTCGGAGGTACACCCGAAATTTATTTTAGATTTTTTTCCTATTTAAAATATTTTTAAAAATACACTCTCCTAATAAGACTAGATGCTACTATGAGCCAAAACACCTTGTAGCCACGGCTCTCATCGTATAGCATATACCAGGCGCCGAATACAGGCGTTTTTTTTTTGTTTTCTATTTTCCTACCATTGCTTTGTGCATAAACAAAAAAAAAATCGTGGAGGAACAAGCACAGCAGAATATTTTATCAATGCCTAGAACCAGCTCATTTGTGGTGACAATATATACACTGTAACAGGCAACCACCATGCCCTCTTCTCTATCAGAGATGATATTACTTCCCAACAATGCATGCTGATCTTTCAGACTTTCACAGATTGTTCATTCGGTACGTTTCCCTCTAAAACGCATTTACATCACAAGGGGACAACTAATAAACAGCCATATAACCTTGCATTTTTCTCTTTTCAAGTGATAATGGAGAGAAGCAGAAACCTATACACCTACAAAGTGGTAATGAAAGGAAAAAGGGAACTCGATTGTTCAAAACTTGAAGCCATCAAGTGTTGTCTCAATAGCAACCCACACCAGTGGTGAAGATAGTAAAGGATGGGCTTATAATTATCAATCCAATTGTATTTCTTGCAACTGTTCATGCTCCCCATTCATATCATTCTTGATTGTATAAACCTTTGGCAGCTCGCTGTCCTTCTTGGCATATCTGCCATCAGCTTGTGGTTTCCTTTGGGTGATTCCACTGCCCATTCACTTTCCAGATTTTGTGTTCCTCCCTGTTTCTCATCATCCATGTTGGGTGTTTCTTCCCTCTGATCATGAGTGTCCGTAGGCTTGTCATCTGTGAAGTCACCAGCATTGTTCTGTTTTCCCTGAGAAGAACAGGTGCTAATAGGTCAGTATATAACCTGGTAAAAGTGTAGGTACAGCCTGGGTTGCAAGGAATGGAGGATTTGCTCGGAATTTAAGTCTAACCAAGAATTTTCACATTGCTTCCATTTGAAAATATTATACTAGCTGAGATGATAAAAGTTTATATTTGTACTAGACACTAGATAGTACTTAGCAGATTAGCTTTTTATCTCAAGCACAGGAAGTATCTACATTGTTAAGTTGCAAACTAAAATAGTTACTGGATTGGCAAGCTGAGTCCCTTTCAACTGGCAAAAGTGGTGTGGCCAAATGTCTTGTCTATTGGTCAGAATAAGTTACCTTGCTCTTATCACGCCAACTCAGTGAAAATGGTCCAAGTAAGTTTATTCTTTTAGGCTGGATCTCCTGTGATGAATCATCTTGGACAGATGCTCTACAGGGGAATAAAAAAGCCCAGAAAATATCAACATTGGAACACCATAACAGTAAATTATTTAACTCTAAAGAAAGGAAATAATTAGCTCAAATTCATTATCACAGTTGTACACTATGCTAGTCTGGTGGTGGGAATCAAACTTTTATATCAGAGCTGCCATAACTGCACATTATGAGCCTTAAATAGTTTGAAGTTCATAACTTCAGATAGTAGAAAAATAAGATCTGTAAATCAATATTGACATGTTTCCAGGTTTAAGTAGCCGGCCGACTGGTACTAGGTACTACAAACATGTGAAGATGCAAGACTATGATACCTTGGAGAAGGCAAAGGGGAAAATGCTTTCTGCTGGCTAGATTGGTATTGCAGTGTGGCCTCCAACATTGTTTCTGCCATTACAGCTCTGTTCTCCATTTGGGCAAATAATGCCATAGATTCCTCGTACTTCTCCTGCACAAGTGTCGTGATCCTGATGAGTGTATAATATAGTAACGAGGAATATGGTAAGCATAGAGCTGAAATGTGACTGAGCCATAATGGCCAATTTTCCTGTGAGATTCCGGAGTAGATATGTACCAAAATCAAATACAGGGATTCAACTCATGGTATAGCAAATCTACTAGCTATAACTATTTCCCAACAGGCAAAGGTTTTGATCAGGCATGAAAGAAGAAAATCTTTTTAACTATTTAGACACATTTTCTCTAAAATGACAAGTGTTATGCTACTTGCCACTTTACCAAAGCTGAAGTTCTTCAAAAAAAATCAGCAGACTAGAGTTAATGACAAAATCAATTAGAACCACACAAACTTGGTAATCAAATTAGTTAACTCGGCATAAAAGTACCGGCAGCCTAGTATACTCCCTCCGTTCGCCTTTAGTCTACATTATAGAAAAATTCAGACAAATTAGGCTGCATTTATTAGTACTACTTTTGCACACCCCACCATGCATTATAATTATGGTCTCACAAGAAACAAAGCATCTCATTGGTCAAATCCATCTTAGTTAATGCAATCCCTGCATGGGAAAAGCAAATCGAGGTGGGACCCACTCAGGATGTAGACTAATTCCGAACAAATTTTGGAGCTAGAACGTAGACTAAATCCGAACGGAGGGGGTATTTGGTAAGGGTTCCAACCAAGTTAGTTGTAGAAACTGGCCAGCTTTTCTCTAATAGCCTGGTATATTTGATAAGGGTACTGATCAAGTTTCTTAGACATCTTCTAAGTGTTATTGTAAATTTTTGGTGTTCCTTTTTGTTAAATTTTTTGTCAAAATCTCTAATAACATAATAGGTCCATATTAATTACTAGACGCTGATGCTACATTAAACAGGAGTTGGGATCCCAGTTAATTCTTATGGAAATAGGTGATGCCTAAGAAAACCAGAGATGGTCTGTGCAGATAATAGATCAAGTTGGCTAATTAACCTGCAGCACATTAGCAGTGTATCTCTGAGCAGCAGCATCCTGCTCAGCAGAGATGCGTGCTTCTTCTGCAAATTTCAGTTCCTGTTCCACACGCATCAGTACCTTCAATATGATTCCTTGTTAGTGAATATGTCATAGTAGAAACTAGAAAGATACAATTGGTGAAGCTATACCGACTGAAGGCTGTACCTGAAACATCGCTTGCTCCTGTTCCTGCTTGTCTGATAGGGTCTGCTTTAATTCAGATAATTCATGTTCAAACTGCTCAGCCTAAGACAGAGACATGGTTATTTGCACGATTATTTTTCTTCCAAGAAAAACAGATGTAGCTCCTCAGATAAACTATGATAGACTGGCAGGGGTTATAATTTGGTGGATGGTTATTACTCCCTCCGTCTACAAAAGGATGTCTCAACCTAGCCCAACTTTGCATGTATGTACACACTAAAACATGTCTAGATACATACAAATTTGGGGTAGGTTGAGACTTGAGACATCCTTTTGTGAACGGAGGGAGTACAAAACTAAGAGCCCATACTATAGAAGTCTTGCAGAATTTCTAGTTTGGTGAAATGGTTATTTAGATACAAAAGGTGCATGTATTTTAAAAATTAGAAAATAGAATACAAGCTTATCATACAGAACTAGGAATAAGCTATTTCTGTGGCATAGCTGCATAGGCAACAATTTGGAGCTTTAAAGTTAAATATTACTGTGCAGTCTGACTGTTGACATAATGATAAGTATATCTAGCTATACCTTTGCGCTTAATTGCCGTCTATTATCTTGCTTAACCATTTCCATCAATGCTGTCTCTAGTTCATCAGCTCTGAATAGCGAAAGAAACAAAAATCAATAAAAAATAGCACTTACACTGAGCAGAAAATCTTTGTGGAAAAGAAACAAGCAATATAAAGGCATGTTGCATTTCACAATTTCAATGAACCAAGAATTATAGGTAGCAGTCACAGCAGTCAATAATTTACTCTTATTACATCTAAAATTCTAAATACTTGTAATCAATTCATATGTGCTTGTTAAAGTATATGTGGATTGTCCAACCTTCTCCATCAGTTTGGACTTTTTGGTTCTACTGGTTGGTGCATGAAACTTAATGTGGTACCACAGCAGAGGTCTTGGGTTCAAGTTTCGGCTTTCGCAATTTAAGTAAAAAATTGTTTGCCCTCTTTCTGTCCAGTTCAAGGCTCTGGACACTCTTCATCTCTTGCCATTAGGTATGTTGTAAACTGGTGATATGTGTTAAAGAGCCACGCCGCTACTATGTGGGAATGACGGTCAAGGAATGTCACCGAAGCGTACACACATATAGCTGAAAAATATTCCACTCTGCAAACTTATCCAGAGACAACCCTTCAATTGTGTGCAGATGACCTTGTGAGACATAACAATTAACTGTAGCAAGTGGAGTGTGGCCCATATGTGGCCCAGGCCCATTAAGGGGCTGACCTAGAAGAGACACGGGACAGGAGAGGAGAAGACTATGCAACACTTCGTTCCCTTCTCCCAGCCGCCAGAGACATCAGGGGGAGAGGAGGTGAGCTCCGAACTACATGGTATCAGAGCTCGGCGTCGGTTCTGCGCTGGGGGGAAGGAAGGCAGCTGGAGGCGGGTGCTGCTGTGTTGCCGCTGTGCACGGGAGGTAGCTGGTGGCGGCTGGGGCTGCTGCTGCCGGAGGAGAGGAGAGAAGGAGCTGGGACTGCTACTGCCGGAGGAGAGAAGGAGCTGGAGCTCGGGCTGCAGCTGCTGTGCGTGCGCGCGCGAGTAGGAGGGCGGCTGCGGAAGGAGCCAGAAGGAGATCGAGAAGGGCAGGCTGCTGCGAGCTGCTGTGTGGAGAGCGGCTGCGAGCTGTGCGTGCTGCTGTGGAGGAGTTGCTGCTGGTGTGAAGGCTGCTGTTCTCTGTGCTGTTCTCTGGTCACTCGAAAAGGTAGGGGTGGATACCGAGAGCAGCCGGACACCCGCCAGACTGTCCGGCCGAAACATTGATCGGCGAAGATGGCTGACGAGAAGACACTAGCTTTGGCCGTGGAGCAGCTCACTAAGTTCCTTACCTCTAAGGAGGATGGCTCGAACTCTGGGGCTGTGGTCTCTCGACAGGAAGTTGTTCAGAAAATTGACCTATCTCCTACTGACATCAAACTAGAGGGGGTTACCAACTATCTGAGTTGGTCTCGGAGGGCGATGCTAGCTGTGGAGCAGAAAGACCTTGATGGGCACTTGGTGGGGACTGTTACAGATCCAGGAGACAAGACTAGTGCAGAGGGAAAGAAGTGGAAGTCTCTCAACTCCTTGCTTATTGGGTGGTTGTTGAACTCGGTGGCGCCTTCCATTGGTCGCTCTGTGGAGGGATTACCCACAGCTGCTGAGATATGGAAGACTCTGTCCACTCAGTACTCCGGCAAGGGCAATGTCATGCTTATTGCTCAGATTGATGCGAAGATTCAGCATCTACGCCAAGGTGACATGTCAGTGATGGCATACGTGGCAGCTCTGCAGGCTTTGTGGGCAGATCAGGATAATTGTGATCCTCTCGAACTCTATGATGCAGCCTGCATCGAGTCAGGACACAAGTGGATGGCGCGCAGGCGCGTGTTGAAACTTCTAAATGGGCTCAACCAGTCCTTTGATGGCAGGAAGGCATCCCTACTGCACCACACTTCTCTGCCTACCATTGATGATGCTATTGCAGCAATGGCACAAGAGGAGGTGCGGCTATCTCTTGAACAAGCTGACAAAAAGGATGTGCCGACTCCGACGTTTGCCATTACTGAGCGCAGGGAGTGGAGAGAGACTAGGGACTGTTTCATTTGTGGGGAGACAGGTCACGTGAAGTTTGACTGCCCAATTCGTGGCAGGGGCAGAGGATATAACAGAGGGGGAAGTGGTAGGACTTTCTTCCGAGGTAGGGGTGGATACTCGGGAAACTTCAGGGGGCAGACTACTCGTGGCAGAGGTGGATACTCAGGAAGCTCCGGGGGTCAGAGGGCACACATGGTAGTTGAAGGGGAAAATGTGCAATCCAAGGGCGAAGGAGTAGATGATGCTGCCTATGGAGACTTTGCTCACTGGGCCTCCACTGATGAAGGTAATCCTGAACAGGCATCTCTTGCTACTAATGACAATGATGTCGAATGGGTTCTTGACTCTGGTGCATCTAAGCACGTTGCGGGTAAACTCTGTGTGTTTGAATCTTACACTAAGCATCCTCCTACTCACAAGGGCACAATTCAGACTGCCGATGGTACAAAACAGCCTGTTGTTGGTATTGGCACAGTAAAGTGCACTTCGAGCATCTCGCTATCCTCTGTTTTGCATGTGCCAGCGTTTCCTGTTAACTTGGTTTCTTTGAGTGCTCTAATTGATGAAATAGACTGTAGTGTGACTCTTGACAAGTTTGGTTGCTTAATTCAGGAGCGGCAGACGAGGCAGATGGTTGGGACTGGCATCAGGCGTAGAGGACTCTGGTATGTGGACCAGGGGGTGCAGCCAGACGTGGTGTGTGCTGCAACCATGGAGGACAAGGAGAAGCAGGCAATGATCCATCACTGTAGGATGGGACATGTCTCTTTTGACAAGATGAGTAGGATATTTCCGGATGTTATGTGTGGCATAGGCAAGGGAAAGTTGTTTTGTGATGCTTGCGAATATGCTAAACACACAGAACCTCATATGTAAGTAAGGGGCTTAGGAGCATATCTCCTTTTATGCTCATCCATTCTGATGTATGGACCTGCCCAGTGGTGTCAGTGAATGGAATGAAGTACTTTGTTACCTTTATTGATTGTTATTCTCGTATGACTTGGATTTACTTGATGCGTCACAAGGATGAGGTGTTTGGCTGTTTTCAGAACTTCCATGCATATGTGAAGAATCAGTTTCACGTTCAGGTACAGGTGATCAGGTCGGACAATGGCACGGAGTATGTGAACTCCACCTTTGGGGCCTTCTTGTCTGACCAAGGTATTCTTCATCAAACATCTTGTCCAGATACCCCTCCCCAAAACGGTGTTGCCGAGCGAAAGAATCGCCATGTCTTGGAAGTAGCTCGCTCTCTCATGTACACGATGAATGTCCCCAAGTTTTTGTGGAGTGAAGCAGTCATGACAGCCACATACTTGATCAACCGGACTTCTTCAAGGATACTAGGTATGAAATCCCCATGTGAGTTGTTGTTTGGCGAAAATAAGTTTCTTGTCCCTCCAAAGTTATTTGGCAGTACCTGTTTTGTTCGGGATCATAGACCATCCATTGGGAAGCTGGACCCACGGGCAGTGAAATGTGTGTTCATGGGATATTCCTCAAGTCAAAAGGGGTATAAGTGTTGGAGTCCCTCTGCGAAACGCATGTTTGTAAGTATGGATGTCACCTTCAGGGAGTCTGAGCCATTCTATGGTGAACCAACTGATCTTAGTCTGTTGTTTGCCGAGCTTGACCATCTACACTCTGTGAAAGATGGTCATGAGGGGGAGAAGGCTGTGTCCCATGCTCAGCGTGATTCTGTGCGCACTAACATTGATGATGATGTGCAGGTTCAGGTTCAGGTACAGCCAGTAGTGGGTACAATTCAGATTGGTTCTCTTCAGGTTCCTGTTCGAGATCGTTGGTTGCAGAATCCCTTAGTTTATTCTCGACGGCAGCCACAAGTGCAGGGGGAGCAGCCAGATCGGTGGTTGAAAAATCCCCTGGTTTATTCTCGACGACAGCCACAAGTGCAGGGGGAGCAGCCACATGTCAGGGGAGCAGCAAGGCAGTGATGCAAGTCCTTCTGACACATCGGAACTGGAGCTGCAGCAAGGCAGTGATGCAAGCCCTTCTGACACATCGGAACTGGAGCTACCGATTGCATTGCGAAAGGGGACACGTGCAGCGGCAAGGAAGGCCCTGCGAACCGTGTTTGATGACCATGACATTGGCAATTTTGTGTCTTATGAGGCCTTGTCTCCCTCCTACAAAGCATTTGTTGCCTCTCTACAAGCTGTGTCAATCCCAAATGACTACAAGGCTGCAAAGCAAGATCCAAAGTGGCGTGCAGCGATGATAGAGGAGTTGGAAGCACTGAAGAAAAACAAAACGTGGGTACTAACCACATTGCCGGTCGGAAAGAAAGCAGTGAGTTGTAAGTGGATCTATACAGTGAAGCAGAATCCAGAAGGAAGGTGGAACGGTATAAGGCAAGATTGGTCGCTAGAGGGTATAGTCAAACTTATGGAATTGACTATGATGAGACGTTTGCTCCAGTGGCAAAGATGAACACAGTAAGAATATTGGTTTCTTGTGCTGCTAACTTTGGGTGGAAACTTCACCAATTAGATGTCAAGAATGCTTTCTTGCACGGTGACCTACAGGAAGAAGTGTACATGGAGATACCACCAGGATTTGGTACCTCAGAGACAACGGGGAGGGTATGCAGGTTGAAGAAATCCTTGTATGGGCTGAAACAATCGCCGAGAGCATGGTTTGATAGGTTCAAGCGTGCTGTTTGCGGTATGGGGTATGGTCAATGTAATGGTGACCACACGGTGTTCTACAGACACTCAGATAGCAAGATCACTATTCTTGCAGTTTATGTGGATGACATTATCATCACTGGAGATGATCAGGAGGAAATAAAGAGACTGAAGGGGTGTCTGAGCAAGGAGTTTGAAGTGAAGGATTTGGGCAACCTAAAATACTTCCTTGGCATAGAAGTGGCCCGGACAGAGAAGGGAATCTCTCTATGCCAACGGAAATACACCTTGGATCTCTTGAGTGACATGGGCATGATGGGATGTCGTGCAGCCCACACCCCAATTGAACCAAATCATAAAGTGACTGCTCAATCAGGTGAACTAGTGAACAAGGAAGAGTATCAAAAATTGGTTGGAAGGTTATTATACTTGTGTCACACCAGGCCTGACATTTCCTATGCCGTGGGTGTGGTGAGCAGATACATGCATGAACCAAGGAGTGGGCATCTTGATATAGTCCACGGAATCCTGAGGTACTTGAAGGGAACTCCAGGAAAGGGGTTATGGTTCGCAAAGAGCGGACATCTTGAGGTGGATGGTTATAGTGATTCTGATTGGGCCGGTTGTCAAGATGATAGAAGATCAACGTCAGGCTACTGTGTCTTTGTGGGAGGAAACTTGGTGTCATGGAGAAGCAAGAAACAAACAGTTGTGTCTAGATCAACAGCAGAAGCTGAGTATAGAGCTTTATCTCAAGGGCTGAGTGAGATGCTCTGGGTGAAACACCTTCTGAGCGAGTTGAAACTTCTGAGGAAGGGACCCTTGAGAGTGTGGTGTGACAATCAGTCAGCTATAAGTATTGCAAATAACCCAGTTCAACATGATAGAACAAAACATGTGGAAATTGATCGCTTCTTCATTAAGGAGAAAATTGATGCTGGGATCATCAGCCTTACTCATGTCAGCTCTGGGCAGCAGGTTGCAGATTGCTTGACCAAGGGATTAGGAACAAAGGATTGTAACTTGGCATGCGACAAGATGGGGATGATAGATATTTATCACCCATCTTGAGGGGGAGTGTTGAAGTGTGGCCCATATGTGGCCCAGGCCCATTAAGGGGCTGACCTAGAAGAGACACGGGACAGGAGAGGAGAAGACTATGCAACACTTCGTTCCCTTCTCCCAGCCGCCAGAGACATCAGGGGAGAGGAGGTGAGCTCCGAACTACACATATATAGGTATATTTCATTGTTAAGACACTTCTAAGACTATTTTGGATGTCTTCGTGTTCAAGAAAAAAGTTTGGTTTGGTGGTTATGACATGTTTGTGTAGATACAATCAAATGCTATAATCAACCAAATCTTGCAACAGTAGGCAGCCAATAAGAATGAAAATAACCATAAATAGTCAGATTCCAGCTTGCTTGTAGCTAAAACAAGGTTGACGAAGTTTCAACTGGTTGTGTTGTGCGATTCCTGTTGTTTACCAGTTTCAGAACATGTTACTACAGAAAGATGGACCCCCAACATCATTAAGAAACCAGTAATATTTACTTGAACAATTGCAAATATCTTAAAAGCGGAGTGATCATATCAGATTGTTCCTTCCAGCAACCTAGAACAAACTACAATCATGAAATGTGGAAACTGGATTGGACATGGCTAAGAAGGATTGTTTCAGCAACATGCGATAAAATGCAATCATGAACGTGTAGAAAATATACCTGAGAACAGCTGATCTTCTCTCCTCTAGCAATCGGCATAACTCAAACTTCAGCCAGGTGACCTGCAATAATACAACTAACACAAATTAGCAAATTACAGCAACCATGTGAGTTGTTGTGCTACTACTAAAGGTAGAAAATAAATGATGGGGTCATAGGTTGGAACTACTTGAGTACAGTAGTAAAGCTTGGATTATTTGATTGAGATGGCTACCTGGTCCTTCGGATCCGGCAACGAATCAATCTCAGAACTGACTGTCAGGCCACCATACATATCATCCATGTCTCCAGAATCACCCTCTTGGTTAATATCCCCATCTGCGAAATCACTCATTTGGTCTGCTGAATCATTTATTGATACCAGCGGTTCAGGCTCACGTTTGAAATTATAGAGCTTTGATGCAAGACTGCTGTCCTTGCAGACACCTAGACCTTTCGCCCTTTCTTCCATTGAAGATAAAACAGATGGCCGGTGTTTGTTCCTCAGATCTTGCAATCCTGTTTCATTTACAGACTGATATCCCATGCGAGCTGTCAGGACAAGCTGGCTGCTGTCAAAAGTCGAACCAGCTAAAGACTGCAAAAGGGTAACTGCATCACCAGCATCTTTTGTAGTCACAAGTGCAGGGCCTGCAATTAGCGCAACAACTCAAGCATCAGTCTCAATCCAGTTCATGAGATGGACTTTTTGGTGTATCTATGAAATATTATCATGTTCTTTTTTGGAAAGGACGACAAATCAAAAGTGTGTTTGGTACCGTAAAACTCCAGTAGTGCAAGGGCTGTCCGGAACAGCATCACACGATTCCCATCGAACAGAAGCACATCCCATACACGGAGGACTGAAATGTTCAAGTAGTACATAGCAATATAAATGTGTGTCATTTTTTAACACAGGGCAAATGCATGAGACTTTTACACCAGACAGTGCTTTATGTACAGGTGACCAACAATAAACATAACTGGTTATCAGAAACCAAAAAATCCATGGTTCCTATGTACCCCATAGCCATCAATTGTGATGCGAAAGACATGATTATGGTCGTTTTCACACTTTTTAGGGAGAGCCCAGGGCTCACTTTAACTAACCCCTCCCTGATCACATGAATCTGCGCCATCAACTTTAAATCTATCACATACATGTTGCAATAAATATAATAGTTTCATCAGATTAGTGTTCACTATGAGTGATGAGGGCTTGGACTTAATCAGAAGACGTCAATGAGCTGTGTTCGTCATAGAGTTAGGTAAGTTAGACTACTAGAAAATGTGCTTTTTCAAGCAGTAACTGTTGAAAAAACATAGGTTAACACTAACCACTCTCCCAGGGAAGCACATTGGTGAAAATGGATAAGAACCACGGTCCAGTAACCCATGCAACTTCAAGGCCGAGGTAGTCCAGGTGATTTGCTGCATTGAAAAGCATGTAAAGATATGAAGTTTTGAATTTTTGCAGTCATTAACTAGATGAGTCTCGCTGCACCAATAATGTATTATAATTGTAATAAGTTGCTAACCTAATTTCGGGAATTTCTCATGGACTAGCTCCTCTAAAACAAGCTGATCCACCTGAATGGATACCAAACATTAATTTTACATAAGCAGTTATCGAGATGGAGTTTCAAGGACTGGCATATGCAAGCTTTGCAAAGATAAAAGTACCTGTGACTCAATCATTTCTTCAGAAAAGTACCCATCAAAGTAGTCATCAATAATTCCTACCAATGTCCTGTTATACCATCAAGAGATTTAATATACTATTAAATTGAGCTATCTTGAGATCTTAGGGTTTGAAACCTAAACCCAGATAACAGTAGAGCAAGTGGTCATGTTGGGCATACCAAAATGCGTTTTCTTCTGGCATCAATAGAAGTAAGAGTCCAGCAAAGAAGTTCATCGCCTACAGTATTATTCAACAGAGAAATCGTTGCTATGAGAAAATTTGAAAATGTCCAAGCGTATACATTTGTTCACTAGAATTTTGATTGAGAAAGACTTCTACAGTCACATGCATTATTTATTGGAAGCATTGAGTAGTAAGTTTTGGGTTCAGTAGTGGGGTGTGCGACTTGGAATACAACAACTTTACTTCAAATGTTTTTCAGAAGCTCGAGAGAAACAGATAACCAGCACCATAAAGAAAATAATGTGGGGTGGCATTACTGGATACACTTACCTGACAATAACCAACTGTTGGATTGTGCCTAGCATAAGCCAGAAGCAAGCGTCTCAAGGCGTTTCTTCCATCCTCATCTAACGCAGGATGACCTGGAAAAGTTCTAGGCAAGTCCTATAAGAGACTAGATGTGTCAGATTGGATTCTATTAGCATAGCCAGATGTAAATTATTAACGAAAAGGATAGCACTTTTTCATTACAATGAAGACGAAAGTTTACCTTCTCTATTTGCCCTTTACACTTTTCAGAGGAAATTGCTGAGAATACATCAGGTTTTTCATCGACGCCTTCTGAGGTTGAAGAATCTGAACGTCTGTTATCTTCTAGTTCACCTTCGGAAGCAAGCAGACAATGATAGTACCCTTTTACTCTGCGAGCTTCAACACCAACAAAAGCTTGCCACAGCTGTCATCACAAAAGCAATGGGCTGCTGAATGAGCCGAGTAAATCTATAAAATTAGAGACAAAATATAAAAAAAGCTATAGGAAACAGGCCGTACCTCTCCTCTCAAAGCCATTGGCACTCCACCATGGACAAGACACTCCAACTGTTCCTTCAAAGAGTAAGTTTCTTCTTGGCTCATGTTGCCAATTTCAGCATTCACACTATCACCTGAATGCACTTCTTGGCTAGGGTCGACCTTATCTGCATCATAGAACTCATCGTCCGAGTCCCCTGACACCTTGGCCTCTTCAACTGTCACAAGATGGGTGGATTCCTCCAACTGCAACCTGACAGCAGACGAATGCTTCTTCTCAACACGCAGACCCATCATCTGCTCGATGTCGCCCAGGGATGACCGAATTGGCTTCCACGATTCAATCTTATGCGCACTCTTCTGATGCAACAGTTCAGAACTTCCAGCCCCAACATTCTCCTCGACAGAAACTACAGCTTCAGCTTCGTCCACAGACGGTGAAACCTGTCCAGATGATTCGGTACGCCTCTCCAGAAAACTCTTCCATCTATCAGATCTCTCCTCTTCCTCCTCCTGCAAGAATGTGTGCAGCTCGTCAAGACCAGACAAATGCAGAAAATAATTGGGGGGCGTGTGTACTATAGATACTACCTTGTAGATGCCTGCATACTCCTTGTAACGCTGCAAGTGTTGGGGCCGCACCGCGAAGCCATAGGCATCCCTGGTTCAATCACACAACATCAGGAAGGAGATACTGGCACTGTTTACTAAGAAATTTGTACATAAAAGTCCAAAGCTCTATAAACTTCGCTAAACAATAATCATCATACATACGTCAAATATGGCGCTGTCGCAATTCAATTGCAGAATCATGCGCTTGGAACAGTCCTAAACTTATCGCGACACTTCCACGGAATCCCAGATCTTACCGAAGAGGCAAACATCACTAAACCCCGCAATTCACCAAATGCTCCCAACCAATCTATCGGCCGCGCAAAACCTCTGCCTCCGACGATACGGGGAGGGGATCTAAATACCCACCCGGTGGGCAGCCACTCGGCAACACTCAAAACAGTCCTCAGTCTAAGCATTACACCCAATTCCGCGCGGCATTACCACAAAATTCAGCAAAAGGACATCCTCCCGACGCGGCGCAGCGCGCGGCGCCGAATCGAGATCCCCGGCAGACGAAGCGTGTGGAATTTCGAAGCCCGGGAGGCGGAAATCTGGCAACGGGACAGAGTGGAAGGGACTACGAATGCGCGAGATCCTCCGTTTAGCGCCCAAGTGGACGCCGAAATTCGGGCGATGCGAGTTTGGGCGTCAAAACAAAACAAAACGCGCCCCCCGAAAATCCCGAGGAGGGTGACGGCGGAGACAACCACGTACGCTAGCGGGGGAGGGAGGGAGGGGGAGCGGGGAACGAACCGCTTGTGCTCGAAGGCGATGAAGGGGAGGCTCTTGGGCTTCATCTCCTCGGCTCCTCCTCGCACTGCGGCGGCGGCGGCGGCGGCGCGGGAGTGCAGTGGAGTGGAGGCGCAGTGGCGGTGGCGGTGATCTGGTTCCCGAGACGAGATGTGACTGGAGTAAGAAACGGTGGGGACTGGACTGGGGAACGACCGGCCAGCCTCGTGGTTGGCGCCGCGCCTTGTTTCTCGCTTGCCTTTCTGTTGCCTTCCCTGACGAGACGACACGGGGAAACGGAGGTTGGCTACTGGACCGTGACTTTGACTTGTGTCCGCCGCGACGCCCAGGCCGAGGCCGACTCCTCCGTGCACGGGCTCGTCTTGTCCGGCCACCCAATCCGGTGGTTCTTTTTTTCTTACAGACAACGGCGGGGTTGAATTCTTGGTTTGACACCGCCGCACCCTTCTTTAAACGGCTCCATTGACTATGTGAAGCTGCCGACTTGATAAGTCTTTTTCTATAGTGGGATGGAATTACGCCAAGTGGTTGGCTAAATGCTTGAATCACATAATGGTTTATTTAGATTTTCTTCTCAAGAATTACACAAACCGAAAAATCCTATTGTGACAAGCCGTGTTCTTGATGAAGCTTTTGATGAATTAGACCTTTCTACACTTGGTAATACTTGATGCATGCTTTGTGCCTAGCTAAAAGGCGTTAAAGAAAAGTGTTTATGGGAAGCAATCCATTATTTTTATTTCTGCAATTTTTCTTTTATTGAGTCAAGGAGGGTGTTTACTTCTGTAGCAACTCCTTTATATCTTTACTTTTTCGCATTGTTGTGCCAAGAGTAGCCTCTAATGATAAGATGATGCTAAATTTTGATTACTGCGTAGGAACAGATTTTTGCTGTTCACCGTATTAATTCTCTAAAATCACCAGAATGTGAATTAAATCTGCAAATTTTTGTGCGTAATCCTTATATATGTGTGCATCTTTTGTTAGTTCAAAGTTTTTCGATCTGAGCATCTTAAGTGTCTCGAAAAAATTCGTTTTTGCGGGCTGTTCTGTTTTAGACAGATTATGTCTTTTATTTTGCATTCTCTCTTTTACTAGTGTTGAGTGGAATTCTTTTTTGGGTGGAAGAGCTTCACATAACATCAGTGGCAGTAGCTAATGTTTAAAGTAACAGTCATATTGCGTCCTTACAGAACATGTGAGTTTTTGATTGTGCACTAACCCTCTAATAAGATTTACTTTGAGATTGGTGTGACGGAAGTTTTCAAGGGTCAAGAGGGAAGAGTGATATAATAGGATGGAGAAGAGTGAAGAGCTCAAACTTGGGGAGGCTCCCATGGATCTCCCCAGCATATTTCAAGAAGACTCAAGCGTCTAAGCTTGGGGATGCCTTGGGCATCCCCTTCTTCATCGTCAAAATTATCGGGTCATCTCAAGTGAAACTATATTTTTATTTTTTCACATCATATGTGCTGTTCTTGGAGCGTCTGTGTGCTTTTATTTTCAGTATGTTATTTTTATTTTGTGATCAACTTGATTGGATCCTATCATTCTTGATTGGGAGAGAGACACGCTCCGCTTTTTCATGAGAATACTCCTATTCTTCGCTTATATTTATTGAGTATTCATATCTAGCGTTGTTCAGTTTTTAGCTCTTGTTTTCATGTATCTCTTCTCAGAACTATTAGTTCTTTTAAAGAAAGTACTCTCTTACTTCACGTATACTTGTTTGGAGAGTTATTGAAATAAATTGATTGGTATTTGGTTGGAACAGAAAATGTTGCATGTGGTAAATGGTATAATGGAAAAGACTTGCATACTCTTGTAGATCACTAATTTGGATAATTTGATACTTGTCAATTGTTTTGATTTAACAAGTAGATCATGATTAAACTTTTGCATCATGTAAGTTAAACCCATTAGTGAAGAACTACCGTAAAGCTTGTTGAAATTTGGTTTGCATGAGTGGTATCTCTAAGGTCTAGATATTTTCTAATAAAAGGGTTTGGTTAACCAGGAATATGGTGTGAAGTCTTATAATGCTTGCAATATGATTGGTCATATAAAACTTGGTGTACCGGTTGATATTCTTGTTTGCTTACATAATCTTGCTAGACTAAACTCTGTACTGAGAGGGAATGCTTCTCGTGCATCCAAATCCTTGAGCCAAAATCCATGCCATTTGTGTCCACCATAACTACCTATATGTGGTATTTCCTTGCCACTCTAAGTAAATTTTTCATGTGCTACCTTTAAACTATTCAAAATTGTTACTACTCGTTTTTGTGTCAATGTTTACCAGCTCATGAGGAAGTAGTGGGTTATTCTTTATTCAACTTGTCAAACAGACTTTACCACCAGACTAGCGGCATATACATCCGCTTATCTATTAATTTTGCAAAAAGAGCTGGCAACGGGATGCCCAGTACCAATTAATTACAACTTAACCGCTTAATTCTCTTCACATTTTATCAACTGAATACTCAGTGAAACAGCTGCATGTGTAAACAAAAGAGAAAGAGGGATGATCTGCCTTGCTGGTAGAAATAACGTCCTTCATGGGAGCCGCTGACAATTAACAAACACCTCTCAAAACTTATATTTTTACTCTCTATATGATTTCAAAAACTAAAAAGCTCTAGCACATGATTTAATCACTTCTTCCCTCTGCGAAGGCCTTTCTTTTAATTTTATGTTGAGTCAGTTTTCCTATTTCTTTCTATCTTCCACAAGCAAACACTAGTGTCAACTTTGGTACAACATTTGTTAGATGCTACATATTGGACTTATTATATTGCTTTGTGTTGACAATATCCATGTGATAAATATGTTGAAAGTTGAACCAAATGCTGAAACTTAAATCTTCCTTTGTGTTGGTTAAATACTTTTTGTTAGAATCTATTGTTTTATGAGTTAACACTTATGTGAACATGTGGATGCATTGTCTCCAAAGTACTATTCATGAAAAGTTTAGCTTGTGTGATTCAGTTGTTTACTTATTATCTATTTGGTAGCAAACTATAGACCATTGACTTGGATCACTTCATTCATTTACATGTGCCTTACAATACTATTTGATCAAGATTATGATGGTAGCATGTCACTACAAAAATTATATTGTTTTATCGTTTACCTACTCGAGGACGAGTAGGAACTAAGCTTGGGGATGCTGATACGTCTCAAACGTATCTATAATTTTTGATGTTCCATGTTGATATTATACCAATTGTTACATGTTTTGCATCCACTTCATATCACTTTTATACATTTTTTGGGACGAACCTATTAACAAGATGCCACAGTGCCAGTTCCTGTTTTCTGCTGTTTTTGTATTCCAGAAAAGCTATTCTGGAAATATTCTCGGAATTGGACGAAAATTTACGGAGGTCCCTATTTCACCGAGACACACACGGAGTTCAAAGGGGATGGAGAAGAGACACCAGGTGGCCACACGCACCCTCGGCGCGGCCAGGGGTGGGGCCGCGCCCTAGGGTGGTGTGGGCCCCTTGGGTGCCCTCAGCCGCCGCCCTTTCGCCTACTTATTCCCGCCGACGCAAAAAACCTAAATACCCGAGTCATATTCCACGAAAAGTTCCAGAGGCGCCGCCGTCGTCAACCCTAGCTCGGGAGGGTCCAGAACCTCTTCTCGGCACCCGGCGGAGAGGGGAATCATCACCGGAGGGCTCTACATCGCCATGCCTGCCTCCGGAGTGATGCGTGAGTAGTTCATCCTTGGACTACGGGTCCATAGCAGTAGCTAGATGGTTGTCTCTCCAATTTATGCCATCATGTTTAGATCTTGTGAGCTGCCTAACATGATCAGGATCATCTTATTGTAATGCTACATGTTGTGTTTGCTGGGATCCGATAAATATTGAATACTATGATCAAGTTGATTATTAATCTATGATACATGTTATTTATGATCTTGCATGTTTTCCGTTACTAGTAGATACTTTGGTCAAGTAGATGCTTGTAACTCCAAGAGGGAGTATTTATGCTAGATAGTGGGTTCAGTCTCCAGTAATCTGGGTGAGTGACAGCAACGCCTAAGGTTGTGGATGTGCTGTTGCTACTAGGGGTAACATAAAAATGCTATGTCCACGGTCATATGTACTTGTTTACTTTACGCACATTGCTTAATGCGATTATCCGTTGCTGCAACTTAATACCAACGGGGAACACGGAAGTCAACCTGAAGGTGGATTATTAGTCATAGATGTGGTTGGACAACGGTCTATGTATTTTGTCGCAATGCCCAATTAAATATCATGGTAGTCACCTTGTTATATATATGCATTGTCATGCGCTCAATATTTTATCAATTGCCCAGCTGTAATTTGTTTACCCAACATGTCATTTATCTTTATGGAGAGACACCACTAGTGAACTGTGGACCCCGGTCCATTCTTTTACACTGATAAAACCACCAACTGCAATCATTGCTCTCTTTTATTTTCTACAATTAAACACTGTTTCCACACCATACATTTAACCATTTGTTTTCAGCAAGCCGGGGAGATTGACAACCTTCCTGTTTCGTTGGGACAAAACAGTTTGATTGTGTTGTGTGCAGGCTCCACGTTAGCGCTGGATTCCCTGGTGTTGCGCCGTGCCATATTCCGCCACTGACAACCTTCTGAAGTGCTACTACTCCTCCTGGATTCGACAATCTTGGTTTCATACTGAGGGAAACTTGCTGCTGCACTGCTTCATACCTTCCTCTTGGGGTCTCCCAACGAACGTGTGTTTCACGTCATCAAGCAGTGTACTACTTTGAATTTGATTTAATTTGTATGTTAGTTTTCAAATTTATATTAGAAATCATAATATTTTTAAAAACATCGACAACATGAGCCACATCTTGTTCTTGGGCTTGATGAACTAGTAGGCCCCATTCAGTAAAGAATAAATGGATGTTGTAGTGAGGGTTACTCCACCAACAAAAGCTCATGGGCCAGATGAATTCAACAACCTATTTCATGAAAATGTTGGGTTTTTGTAAAAAATGAATTTTTTCGCCTAGGTCTAGGCTAGCCTTTGTTCCCTCTCTTTTTTGCTTTGCTTAGTTGGCTAACCTATGTGCCTAGCATGTCTTAATCTTTCTTTTCTTTGGCTAAGTTGGTCGCTGCAACATGTAATAACCATGTGCATCTCCCTAGCTTTATTAATTTAAACTCGGTATTTTATGCCTTTTATTTAATTTTTTCCATCATGGGCACCTAAAGTTGGATAATATAAATGTTTCTTATATTACTTTGGTACCGAGAAGGTACTGTAAGTTGATGTAAATGATTTTTGTCCCATTTCTCTCACTAATGTTTGTTTGATTTTTTTTGACAAAAATGCTTGCCAATCGTCTTCAACATAGGATTTGAGTTACATTCAGTTTGGCAGTCCCCAGATCAGACATTCAGACCGCAGGTTGCAATTGGCATGGCAGGTTTCCTAGTTAGGCAGCACCGTGCTGCAACGCGCACCATTCCTCTGGTTTTCCAAGCTACCCAAATACGAATTCGACAGATATATGCAGAGAAAAGGCCTGAACATGGAGGTGTACATACGTGTGACTGTGTGAGCATGGCAATTCGCAATGTTACAACGTGTAGATGCTCTGGATGCATGTTGTGAAGGTTTTCACTTCTCCTCCAGCCCCGCCGCGCCTCCGCCGCCTTCGTCCTGGTCGTCGAAGTAGTCCTCCCTGACGTTGCCGGCGAGCATGAGGCACGCGAGCCAGAAGAGCGAGGCGTCGAGGTTGAGGAACGCCGCGCCGCCGAGCAGCCCGGTCTTGGCCGTCGGGCAGGCGTAGCCGAGGTCGCGGTGCACGTTCTGTACGTGGTGCACCGCCTCCGTCGCCGTCGCCCACACCGTCATCGCCACCCCTGCCACCGTGACGCCTCTACAAAAGAGATAAGAGAAACTGCGTGTAAGTGCACATCATATGGACAACCATGGGCATGCGCGCGGTTCTTGATGGATTAGTTACATGGCGAGGTGGAAGAAGACGTGGAGCAGGGTGTAGTCGAAGAGCGCCTTCCTCGGGATGGATTTGCCTTTGTAGGGGAAGAATATGGAAACGGCGCCGACCCCGGCGCAGCACGCGGCGGCGAGCGCCGAGAGGGCTCCCAGAGCCACCGTCGGGTCCGGCGGGAACCGGCAGACGACCACGCCCGCGCCTCTGATCGGCGTCCCGTACGGCGGCTGCCGACAAAAAAAAATGACATTTCGTCTCATGCACGTGTTGGACGTACGCATCGTGATGTCGTGGCCATGGAGCTAATGAATCACGTACCTTCTTGAGCTCGGCGACGATGGCGAGGACGAAGGAGAGCACGCCGAAGAACGCGGTGGCCGCGCCGAACTGCGTGCTCTGCCTCAGAGCCATGGCATCGATCGATTTCTTCCTACTTGTTGATTTGTTAATCCTATCTTGCCAGCCCGTCCCAATTGGAGTACCTGAGAATCAAATTACGCTGCTGAGACATGCATCATCTGGAGGCCACATTAGCGGTCACCCGAATTTGTGTCTCTGGGATGCCATTGCCACAGCCAATTGGTTTGCAAACCAAGATTAAACTAGCAATGTGCATCGTTGCTGTTGCGGATGTCATGCAGAAGGGGATGTTCGTGTAAAGATATGGATGTGAAACAGCATATATCGATCAATTGTAAAATCGAGATGATAGCTTGCCCCCTTTACCTGTGGGAGGTGTCCAATTGAGCGGGGAAAACTGCTGGGCACCAAGGCCAAACGATAAATAGGCAACGTCGCCGAGGTTGCTGCTTGTGGTATTGCAGAAATGGTTAAGACTCCTGTTCCGAGAAAAAGAAAAGTGCAATTTTGCTGCTTGAACACGTTCTTGCGAATTTGGGCGAAAAAACTAAAAATTCCGTCGCCGGGACTTGAACCCGGGTCTCTCGGGTGAGAGCCGAGTATCCTAACCACCTAGACTACGACGGATTGTGATAATTTGGTAAACTAACTGATATTAAGACGATCCTCTCAGATTCAAGCACTCTGTTTTCATTTAAGGAGAATACGCTTAAGACAGGACAGCGCCACAACTTGATTGAATCATCATCCAATCCGGTACCATCAAACTCTCAAGCTGGACCCTCATATCCCATTCTCATTACGTCTCCAAAACCAGTACTCCAATTAATTTCCTCAAGTCCGATCCGTGAAATTGATAGTGCAGCTAGTGTTCCCTTAGCACAAACCTACGACGAGCTCAAGAGTAGGGTTGAAAATGATAAGGAAATTTTTCGGCTGTTTCCGTAGAAAAAGGAAATGAAGAGCAGAAAATGGAAAAGAAAACGGCATTTCACGGAAACAAAACGGAAGCAGCATATTCAAAATCGAAAATGACAAAGGAAACGATATAGCAGTTTCCGACGGAAACGGAAACGGAAAATTCCGGAATATAAATACGGAAACTTTCCGCACGACCAGTACATGCTGCATTCGAGCGACCGGCCTAGGTGCAAACTGAGGTCTCCATTAGTTAATACTCAACCCTAATTAATCTAGCTACGTTCATTGCTGCTCAAGCATACATTGTTATAAGACTATATTTTGTTAGCAAACTAAGTGTGTTAGTGTCTATATGAAACTATTTTTTAATGATTTTTGTGCATGTTGAAGTGTTAAACTATGTGTGTGGTACTTCACGTTTGGTTGAGATTCTGAACAATTCTTTTCTTGTTAGCTACTTATATTTATACTTTGGGAGTATGCACCAACATACTATACCGCTATTGTGTTCTGACAAATATCCGTCTTCGTACCGTATCCGTTCCATATTCATTTCCGGTGATTTTCGATTCCGTATTCGTTTCCGGGTTTTCGATTTCATTTCCTATTCCGGCAAGGCGAAAGGAAACGAAAACGATAATTCATGTTTCCTTCCGTTTCCGTTCCATTTTCAACCGTCAAGAGGATGTGCAACCGTATTTGCAACGCTAGCTCAACGACATCGATCATGTCATGCGTAATACTCACATAGGCAAATTACAGTATATGGCACCCACCGGCACTCGCTGTACACTCACAGGCTCACAGCTGGGCAGGGCATGGCAGATTCGGGTGGACGGCATTCACGGCACGGCCAGAGGTGCAGCACGCTCAACTCCCTGACACGCTCACATCTAGGCAGGGCAGGGCAGAAGCAGACTCGCGTGGACGGCACGGCCACTGGTGCGCCACGCTCAGGTCCCTGAAAAAACAAAGGAAGAAGAAGAAGAGAGCTAGCGGCCAAGCTCGCTCGCCCGCGCATGCAACGCAACGGCTATAATTGGCACCTCCCCCTCTCCGCAACACGCGCCATATTTCTCTTCTCCTCCCGTCTCCTCCCTTCCAAATTCGCATTGTGCAAATTAAGCTACAGCCAACGGTGGTGCCTCTAGGCGCGGTGCGCGCGTCCTGTCACCGGTGCACGCAACGCGATGGCGTCGTC
Organism: Poa pratensis; assembly: GCA_947311845.1. Taxonomy (NCBI): domain Eukaryota; kingdom Viridiplantae; phylum Streptophyta; class Magnoliopsida; order Poales; family Poaceae; genus Poa; species Poa pratensis. The sequence continues at coordinate 29,162,587 of CAMZMU010000067.1, forward strand.
GTCGGCGGGGTACGTGGACGTGCCGCTCGGCAACGAGCCGGAGCCGCCGCATACGCCGCAGCAGCAGCCGGCGACCACGGGGCCGGTGATGAGGAAGCAGCCGTCGCGGCTGGCTTCGGGGATGAAGCGGCTGGCGTCGCGGGTGACGTCCATCCGGGTGCCGGACTCCGTCATGGGCGGCCTCAAGCGCTCGCACTCCAGCGCGCAGCCGGCGCTGCGGGGCCTCCGGTTCCTCGACAAGGCGGCTGCCGGCAAGGACGGGTGGAAGTCCGTCGAGAAGCGCTTCGACGACATGAGCGCCGACGACGGCCGCCTCCACCAGGAGAACTTCGCCAAATGCATCGGTACGTACGGCCGATGGATCGAGCGAGCGAACGAACGGCTCTCTCCCTCGTTGCCTCCTGCTTCCGCAATCTTTTGATGTTCTGGTAGTGGTAGCTTGACGATACGGTAAAGCATCTCCTGCATGTCGGTGGTCTTCTTTTTATCTTTCTTTCTGATGGAGCAGGTTGCAGATGGTGTTTGAAACGATCATTAAATGGTGTCAAATACTCAAATCAACGTACTGTTCGTCAGATACAATATATTTTCTGATTTAACCAGCCACGTTTTGGTTGCTAATCGTTTGCCTGAACAATGGAGAAAGCTCTCCTTTTCCGGTCCCAAATAAAGGCATTCGTGCGTACCATGAGATCAAGATGAACCATTCTGTTCATGCAACATATCTAGGAATCTAAGAGGGTAATCTTTGACTAAAAAGAAATCTGCATACGCTCCTTAGTTTCTTTCATACAGCAAGAACAACAAACTAAAGAACACAAATCAGCTGCAGCCTGCAGTCTGTAGAACTGACATCAGGATATCAATGTATCTCTATGAAACTGGCTCTTAGAATGCAAGAACTGAACATCTAAGCCCAGAACGGTTCTGCTTCTTACAGGCATGGCGGATTCCAAGGAATTTGCAAGCGAGGTGTTCGTGGCGATGGCGAGGAGAAGGAAGATTGACCCAGACCAAGGACTGACGAAAGAACAGCTCAAGGAATTCTGGGAGGAGATGTCCGACAATAACTTCGACGCACGGCTACGCATATTCTTTGACATGTAAAGATCTACCTTCCTTCTCTTCAGTGGCAAAACCTTACGGCTGGCCTCTTGATGAGATTGTTTTTTCAATCAGGTGTGACAAGAACGGTGATGGAAAGCTCACAGAAGATGAGGTCAAAGAGGTCAGTAGCCTACCTCCACAAAGCTTCTAAAAAATTCTGAAGTCTGAATCTGTCCTTCTCCACAAAGCTTCTAAATTCTTCCATGTACAGATTATTGTGCTGAGCGCCTCAGCAAACAAGCTTGCCAAATTGAAGAAACATGCCGCGACCTACGCCTCGCTGATCATGGAAGAGCTGGACCCTGATGGTCGCGGTTACATTGAGGTACCAAGAAATGAATTATTTTTCCTCTTTCCGATGCAGCAACAGCATACACAAATATATATATTCTCAGGTCGTGTCCTCGTGCAGATTTGGCAGCTGGAGAAGCTACTCCGTGGGATGGTGATGGCCGAGGGGACACAAGATCAGATGGACCAGGCATCAACAAGCCTTGCGAAAACAATGGTTCCTTCCAGTCACCGGAGCCCAATGCAGAGGCATATGACCAAGACTGTAGACTTCATCCATGAGAACTGGAAGAGGATATGGGTCATCACCCTGTGGGTTATCGTCAACCTTGGCCTCTTCATATTCAAGTTTGTGCAATACAGGAGGCGGGCAGCCTTCGACGTGATGGGCTACTGTGTCTGCATCGCAAAGGGTGCCGCTGAGACAACCAAGCTGAACATGGCCCTTATACTGCTCCCGGTGTGCCGAAACACGCTGACAGCTCTCCGATCAACTGCCCTTAGCAATGTCGTACCATTTGACGATAACATAAACTTCCACAAGGTACATATGATGCAGGCCTCCGTGCCATTTCTAGGACTGCAGTCTGTGAGAATGGAATCATCATCTTCCTCCATCTGCATCGTACCATCTGACCCCTTCTAACGATCACAACTTATCCAGGTTATTGCACTGGCAATTGCAATTGGAGCGGGTACTCATACGCTTGCTCACCTGACCTGCGACTTCCCAAGATTGATCTCATGCCCAATCGACAAGTTCGAGGAGAAGCTGGGACCCTTCTTCAACTATGTTCAACCAACATGGGGATCTCTGCTTGCAAGCACTCCAGGGTGGACTGGCATCCTCCTGATCCTCATAATGTCATTCTCCTTCACACTGGCAACGCACTCCTTCAGGAGGAGCGTCGTGAAGCTGCCGTCGCCGCTGCACCACCTGGCTGGCTTCAATGCCTTCTGGTATGCCCACCACCTGCTGGTGTTTGCATATATCCTCCTGGTGATGCACTCCTACTTCATATTCCTCACCAAGCAGTGGTACAAGAGAACGGTATTGTTCCTACATCTATTTGGCAATAGTAGTTATTCTTGTGAAATGCTAATGTTTGTGCACAAAAACTGAAATTGCAATTTTCGATGTGTTTCCCAGGGATGGATGTACTTGGCAGTTCCTGTTCTCTTCTATGCCTCCGAGAGAGCTACCAGAAGAATCCGTGAGAAGAATTATGGAGTGAGTGTCATCAAGGTAAGCTATAGATTATACATGAACACCACATATAAGTTTCTTCAGTATAAATTGGAAACTGCAAGTGCCACAAGAGAATTGCTCATTAATGATCCAAAATGTGTCATGCAGGCAGCAATTTACCCTGGAAATGTGCTATCTCTTTACATGAAGAAGCCACCAAGTTTCAAATACAAAAGTGGGATGTACCTCTTCGTAAAATGCCCAGATGTCTCGCCTTTTGAATGGTACTGTCTCATCATCCTCAATTTCTAACTCACGGATTTCCAAAGGCTTTGGCTTCAAAATTTCTTGAATGCTTACAGGCATCCCTTCTCTATCACTTCTGCACCTGGTGACGACTATTTGAGTGTACATATCAGAACATTAGGTGACTGGACATCAGAACTAAGGAACGTATTCGGGAAGGTCAGTAGAAAAAGAGAGAAGCGACGGAAGATGAAATAGAATTTGCACAAGCTTAACAGGAGGTTAAACTGTATTTGTATTAGTTAACTGATAAATTTTATAATAATGCATTCAGGCCTGTGAAGCAGAAGTCAGTTCTAAGAAGGCCACACTTTCAAGACTTGAAACCACAGTGATAGCAGAAGGTCGGGCAGAGGATACTACTAGGTAAATATGCGTTAAATTTTTAAGGAATACTTGAGAATATATATATTGTATTAACCTTAGTTACTTGGATTTCTTCATTTAGGTTTCCAAAGATCTTTATAGATGGACCTTTTGGTGCACCAGCTCAAAATTACAAGAAATACGACATTCTTTACTTATCGGGCTTGGAATTGGTGCAACTCCTTTCATCAGCATACTGAAGGATCTCCTGTACAACCTAAAGTCCAGTCAAGTAAACTTCTCCAACTGTGACTGAAAGTTCTATCCCATACATGTTTACAAATGTAGGATTAATACAACGAGTTGGATTCAACAGGAGATGCAATGTATGAATGACGAGGAGTTAGGCTGCACCTTTAAGAGCAATGGGCCAAGCCGAGCTTACTTCTACTGGGTTACAAGGGAACAGGGCTCCTTTGAATGGTTCAAAGGTGTCATGAATGAAGTTGCTGAAAGCGATCGCGATGTACTACTCAACCCTAACTGCTTCAGTAAAGAGAAAATTCCCACATATTCTCTGCTTGTTTATAAAAGAAAGTAACTTAATGTCTTGATGTACAGGATGCAATAGAGATGCACAACTACCTGACCAGTGTCTACGAGGAAGGCGATGCAAGGTCAGCTCTGATTGCCATGGTTCAATCACTCCAGCACGCAAAAAATGGCATGGATATCGTATCTGGCAGCAAGGTATTCCCCTTCTCACTGCCACAATTACTTGCAAACAAATTCAGATATGTCATGGTTGCTTGGTTTTCTGACCACTATTTTCGCAGATCCGGACACATTTCGCTAGGCCAAACTGGAGAAAGGTGTACTCTGATTTGGCCAATACCCACAAGAACGCTCGTATAGGTGAGTTACGTTTGATAAAGATTCAAGTGCTGGATCATGCTTTACATCATTTTACAGCACAAAGATACTAAGATGCTGCATAAAATCCGCAGGTGTTTTCTACTGTGGATCTCCAACGCTTACAAAAACACTCAAGGACCTTGCAGTAGAGTTCAGCCACACAACGACGACACGGTTCCATTTCCACAAGGAGAACTTCTAAGGTCAGGCCAGCAAGAAATTCAGTAGCATCCTAGCATCGGGTAGCAGTTCTAGCTCTACAAGTGCCATCGGGAGCTGCGGCGTATATTGGTGTACAAAGTGCAAGGAGTTAAGAGTATGTGGCATTAGTTAGTGCTGCTGCCGTGCATAGATAGGAGGAGGAAATTCATGTATTCTTTTTGTCTCGTCAGTGCTTCTTAGAATAAATTCAGAACTTGAACAGGCAACTGGCTCGGCTCAAAATTGATTGGATTAATTTTGAAGATGGCTCAAAATTAAAGTGATTCGTTTACTCATTTGTCTGAAACACGTTAACAAAATCAGTTGTAATTTGTGAACCAAGTAAGACGATGTTAAATCAAACTGCTTGAACGACGCTCTGTATCTTTTGCTCGATACATCTACACCCCTAGCAACAGGAAACTTGCACTTTGCATTGCACATACTCCTACATACTGTACTAGGTAAGTAGGTATACACACATAGGAGGAATCCCTGGCTGGCGTCGGTAATTCTGTGCGCCGAGAGGCGCGAGCCCTAACGTGGAGTAGCCGTAGCGGAGTGGAGAGGGCAGGATCAGGATGGGTAGTAAGAAGAGAAGAAGTTCCGGTCCAAGCATCCGCAGTGGAGAGAGAGCGAGGGAGGAGGGTTTGGTGGCTGACCTCTGCTGCTGTGGCGGCGGCGACGGGAAGCGACCAGCACCAACGCCGGGAAGCGCCGCCCACCGGTGGGGGCTTCTGCTTTCCCATTTCAGCCTGGCCCAAATAACGGCAGGCCTTGGAACCAAGACGATGGAAAGGACAGCCCACCTTTACATGTGAAGACCCCTCGAGATTTTTTTTGTTGTGAAACACAGTGCAACGTAGGCGCTCATATACACGCGCACACACTCACCCCTATGAACGCATGCACGCACACTCTACCTCTATGAGCACCTCCGAGAGACTGAGCCGGCGGTTCGAGGCTTGAGAATTGAGATGCTCAAAAAAATAAAATAATGCGAAGACCCCTTGAACAATTTGAACTGCCCGAGAACCATTTTAGACTTTTAGTCCTGCATTTTTGTTTTTTAATCACCAAAAGCATACTTTGCATTGGGACAATATTTTACAAGAATATTCTACTGCTACGTTAATCTGAGGATGTACATTATAAACACGAGTACCACACTATACATGAGTCACTACAACAAAACAGGCACGTAGAGACGCCATCCATGTGCCGCTTTTATTTTCGTCTCTATTTTAACAAAAAACAAGTTATAAAGACGTTGTTTGAGACGCTGTACATACCGTCTCATTTCCACCATCCATATTGAAAACGAAATGAAAAGGAAGTCCCCAAAAGCCCACAACCCACGACACTTCTCCCATCCCTCGCATGACTTAGGAAAAAAACCTACCGCCTGTACCTCAAAAAAAAAAAAACCTACCGCCGCCTCCTAAGTCCTAACCCACGCGTGCAAAACCTAGCATCGCGGGCTTCGCCGCTTCGCCGCCAATAGATCCCATCGTGCACGTGGTGTTCCTCTCCGGTCGACACTCCTGCTACCGTCTCCAAGACCAATCCCTTCCGCCCTAATCCTCTTACCTCCGGGAGCGCCGCTTCATCGCCCCGAGTAAGCGATAGGTATTGCAGGATTAAACACCATTGTTGGTCTTCATCTGATCCCAGACGGTGAGAAACCTTCATTGGCTTCCTCATCATTCCCGTATGAGATCTAAATATTTTATTACGCACTTGCGTTGCGATTCAGTGGTCCGGTTCCTCCTCTGTCCGTTGGTTTTTACTTTATTCAGCGAATATGTGAAATTTGTGTTTATATTCTGTTCGTGCAATCTGCAAATCAGGGATCCCAATATCGAGAGTTTGGCCTTCATTACGTCAGCGACCATGCCTAAACGCCACTGCATCGCCGACCATGGATGGACAAGACTTTGCGGCTGGTACATCCCGAAACCTGCTGCTGTCCTCTTTGGCTATTTAGGTATTTCAATTTCTCCCTTTCCCTTTTCCAATTTCACGCCAATCTCCCAATCACTTAAAAAAAAAATCTAGGGTATGAGCTCGGTGACACCTTCGTGCGCTGCCTGCTGTTGGCAGCTCCACTACCATGGCAACTCTCTCCTTGGTCGGATGCCATGGGGTTCGACTCAACTACAGTCCTCAACTAGTTTCACCGCCAAAAGCAGGTGACCGTCCACATTACCCAAATTAAATTATATGACATCCGCGTGATCTCCTAGATGTTTACAAGTACTATTTTACTTCTCCTGCGATGGTGTGCAAACTTTGTTTGAACTTCAGTTTTTCTATGGGTTGATTAACTTCTGTGATTTGACCACTACGTAAATCTGTTACACTTCTAATAATCCATAAATATTACCACTTCCATGCTTATTTTTTGACTAGGTGTCCCTGTAATTTAGTGCCCCCGGACTACAATACTCCTACCAGTTTATCAATGCAGACCTAGATGATTTTTGTTTGATGTCAATGCCTTGGAAACAGTGCCTAATTGGGAGAGTAGCTGTTTACCATAGGAACTGGAGCGAATTTGCAGCAAAATCATTCCTGGTCCAGAACACAAGTAAGATTACCAAGTCGTCAACTTCATCTTATCCAATAAATTTTGTTTATCACCTAAGCTTTATTTGCAGTTCTACTCATTGGTTCTTATGCAGTTTCTTAGCTAATGTAGACGAGCAGTGAATCTTCAGGACTCGTTCCAGTTACCAGGAATAGAAAGCCAGGACTTCTGAAAAAATGCTCATAAAATAATCAGAATATATGTTTGAGGATGGTGAGCTCTTCCTCATATTGTTGTTTACTATTTTACTCTCAACTTTCGTTATGTGAAGTTTGCATTTTAATTTTTTCCAGGGAACTTATTTCCGGTTGACTAACATGTTTGTTAAATGAAACGTGTACGCAGGTTGACGGATATAAATGGCATCTGCAAATACATCGGACATGGAGAGGATACTGGAAGGCTGCATCTTAAAATCTGTTAGATAGTTCACAATAGTTAAGAGATAATAACCTGAAAATGTATGTAAATTTGTATGATTGTTTCCAAGTGTCGTTAACTTCATTTTCTCTATAGTAATCTCATTGCTATTCCTCTGGGCCAAAACCGACTTTGTTTCTGACCCGATGTACATACAAATATACAATGTAATTTTGTATATGAAAATGATTCATCGGTCGAACATATTTTAGCTTATAATACGCGCTGAACAGCTGAACCATGATCACAGATTGATCGGACAAAAAGTATTTATATAATAAAAGAAAACTGACCTGATGTCACTGGCTTGGTAATAGAAAATTCAGCGTTCATAGGGACGGTAATAATGCCATGATAGTCCATATACCAAAGCGTCTCTAAGCTTGTAGAGATGCAATATGAGGCGTCTCCTATTTTTGTAGACACGCATGACAAAGCGTCCTTACAATCTTTGTGACGGTGCACTGGAAGACGCTCGAGAGACGTTTTGCATAAGCGGCTCTATAATGGCATAGAGATGAAATAAAGCGCCTCCAACCATTAGATTGAGCATCTCTATGTGCCTATTTTGTTGTAGTGAGTATACATTGGCATCCCGGCCTTACCGTGGCGTCCAACCTTGTCCTGAGATATGTGCATCGACTTGGCGGAGCTACATGTAAGATGTGGGGTCAACTGACCCCACAGCTTTTCTGTAAAACCCCTTTACTTTATAGATATTTTTGTCTTGGTCCCTAGTATCTAAGTAGTCTCACCCCACGGATTTTGCCGCTGGTTTTGCCACTGGACTTCTAGACATTGCAAAAACCCATTATAATTACACCCATTTATAGTTTGCAAGTTCCGCCTACTTTGCAAAATATAACATATGCTTAGACTTTATTCGAGACGATTTCAACTGAGGCACTTCTAGTTGACATCTGTGTCCATGGTAATTAACATCCATTGTATTTTTAATTGTTCATGGTGCTTCATAGATGTAGAGAGTCGTTAGGGATGACCGGGTTCCGACAGAGGAGCACGGATCTGAGGCTACTACATCTGAGCGCATCTGTGGGGAAGGAGGAGGTATCGATGGTTGGCAATGCTTACCCAAGGGGAGGACGATGCGACACCTCGAGGATGGATGTAGCCTATAGAGGATGCTAGCGGCGGTCGGTGCACGGCGGGGATGTCGGACCTAGAGCCTTCGTTGCATCACCTACTTCCACCCGCCGCCAAAGCTTTCACCGTCATATCGGCCACCTCCATGCCTGGTCACCGCCCCTTTTTCGCCGTCACCGCGCCCTCTCCAGCACCACTCCACATCCTTGCCTCCCACGGCCTTCTCCTTTGTTTAGCCAGGGAATCGGCTTCTCACTTGTGTAATCTATAACCGGTGTATTTTTCATGCATATAGCCAAGATAAAAGTAAGAGTGAGTTTTGGCCTTTACCTAGAGAGTTAACAGATTTGAGTCCTTCACCGCTCATACATATACAATGAGTTAACAAACGTAATGGCAGTGTTTCTGGCTGCTCTAGTCAGCTTACACACATACAAGTGAAGGAAACATCTATATAGCGTCACAAGATTAATTAAGAACAAGTAGGATAAAAATATATAATTGCCCACACGCTGAAATATAGAATTTGAAATTAACCGGCTCGTCATCAGCAATCTTGAGTACAGGGATCGATCATAACGTGTAGTTGACGTCGATGAAGGTGAGGATCTGGTGGACGGCACCGACTATGTCCTCCGCCGTGAATCTTGGCTCGCCGGCGATCTATAAGAATTGGTAATTCCATCCATTGGTCATTTCTTACACACGCATGCCTGGTCGATGATCTGCGTTTAATCTGTAGATACATGGGTGCACGAACACGGCACGTACCTTGACGTTGAAGGAGTAGAGGACGGTCTGTTCGATGGTGGTGATGTTGGTGTGGAGGATGGACATATGCATCTCCTCCAGCACGGCGATGGTCTTGATCAGCTGCTCGGGCCGGCGGCGAGACAGGACCTTGATCACCGCGTCCTCACCCAGAACGCGCACCTCGATGTCCGCCAAGCTCGACTTGTTCTCGGCCACCTCCTCCCTGAGCCCGCCGTCGCACGTGTCCAGGTCGACCATCACCTTGCCAGCGGCTCCGCCGTCAGTGATCGCCGCCGCAGGGAACGGGAGGCTCGGGGAGACGTAGAACGGCGAAGCCTCGTGTCCTTGCGGTGGTGGCTCGTGCATGGATGTCGGCGGAAGCGTCCCGGCGGACCCGTCGGCGACCGGCCGTGGTGTGTCGCCGTACAGCCGCCGCCGCTTCTGTGACTCGAGGCACTGGATCAACTGCTCTAGCTCTCGTATGAACTCTATGGCGCCACCTATGATGGAAGCTTGGTCTCCCTGCACATCAAATGCAAGTATGTGTGTGTCACGATGTGTTACGAGAGTATCGTTTTGTACCTCGACCTACACATACACATAGTTCGTTTTAAAAAGAAAATTAAATGAAAATTTAAAGTTTCAAAAGTTCTGAAACAAATCCGAGCTGTAGATAGTGGTATGAATCTACAAATGTGTAAATTTTCAATTTTCAATTTGTTATATTGTAATCCCTCCGTATCAAAATATAAGACTTTGTACGTACTTTTTACACACATGTATCTAGACATGTTTTAGTACAAGGTTCATGTGAATCTTACACTAAAACATGTCTAGATACATGTGTGTAAAAAGTAGGTACAAAGTCTTATATTTTGATACGGAGTGAGTAGGATGGGAAAAATGACAAATGGGTGGATCTCGTGGTGAACAGTACACAGTTTAAAAACTTGAAAATTTTGCCAATTTTTTGTGTAGCCTAGAATAATAGAAATTTTGGATTCAAAATTTGTACACTCGTATCTCGAGTTCTCGACATTGTCTACATGTAATATTTAGTTTCTATTTTTGAATTTTGAAAAAAAAAACAGGCTATGTGTAGATCATATTGCTATCTACGGCTGGGATTTTTTCCAGAAATTTTTGAAACCTAAAAATGCTTATTTTAATTTTTTTTTTAAACAAGCTATGTGTAGCTCGGGCTACAAAACGCCACTCTCATATGTAGGGCATGCATATATATTGGACAGTGCGTCCCTATATATTGTGTGGATTATGTGTAGTTGGTGTATTAATTAGAGATCAAATAGATACCCTTTGGACGTAGGATCCTGGCATGAGGGAGCGGAGGACCCTGAGGTAATCGTTCATCTGCCGGCGCCGGTTGCGCTCGACGGCGATGTGCGTCATCCGCTGGCTCTCCACCTCCTCGCTCGTCTTGGTCGACCGAGGCCGCTTGCGCCGCCCGCTCTTCGCCACCTGCTCCCCGCCAGCCTTCTGGCCGCCCCCTCCGGCCCTGCCGCCGCCATCAGACTGCTGCACCAGCGTCGTGCTCTCCGAGACGCCACCGCCGTGGTCGTGCGGGAGGCCTCCTGATCCGTCAGCCGTGTTGCTGCCGCCGTCCTGCTCTGCGGCGTGGTGGACACTCCCGCCTCCGCGGGGATCAGGGTCGTCCGCGGCGGAGAGCTCGTGGGACTGGAACCTGAAGAAGAAGCTGTCCTCATCGTCGTCCTCACGGGCGTCTTCGTGGTGATCGGCGCACGGCTGGGTGAGCGCGAGCCTGGGGCCGAAGTCGGCGAACTGTAGCACGTCGGAGAAGCTGAGCTTGTCGAGGGACGCCTGGCCGTGCGGGCCTCCCGGAGGCGCCGGCGGTGGCGGCGTCTGGCCCAGCATGTAGTCGACCATCTCTGCTCCCCCACCCGCGCCGCCGCCGCCGACCAGCTCCCCCGGCGCTCCCCCGTCCAGGTGAGCAAAGCTATCCAGCTGGTGGTGGCTTCCCTGCTGCGAGCACACATCGCAAACATCAAAGCTTGATCAATCACACGACTAAACATTGGAAAGAGGCTGAAATATAGTCCCATGCATGCATGCACTTACCTGTTTTTCCATGATCACAGGGAGCACGTCGACGGCGATCTAGCTTTGGCGAACTCACGACGGACGCATGCATGCAGCTGGCCCTCGATCACGCGCCTTCCACCATGCATGCAGCATGCAAGCACGGTGTGGTTTGAGTCGGGAGAAGAGAAGAACGGGTAGAGGAGACGGAGGAAGCTAGAAGGTAACGATCGGTGGATTAAATTTGTGGGTGTTTGGGCAGTGGAGAGGAGCCTCTCGATCGGAAGCATTAATTGGAAAGGAGGAAGATGAATTCACCGCGCCACCTCCGGAGGATGGAACGGGAGGGAGGCTCCGGCCGGCCGGTGAGTTATTTTTCTCACATGCGACACGCTCCGTGCCTCTGCTTTTTCTTCTTTGCTTCTCCATCTTCTCCTCTACTTTTTGTTATCTTTTTCTCGGATCGACATGTGACGATGCATGACAGGCCCAGGCCCAGCCCAGCCCAGGGGGCTTGCGCTGCGCTAGGGCAGGCTGATGGCCCCGGGTGATCGCAAGTGATAATTCAGCACATATCTCTTTTACTCCTCCGTTCCAATTTAATTGATTTCATATCCACCAAATGTGAATGTATCTAGACATGTTACAAGTATAGATACATTCACATGTGGTGTCTAGCAACTCAATTAAATTGGAACGGAGGGAGTATTTTATGGAAATTCAGCACATAAAACAAAAAAACGAAGAAGGATAACGAAAACAAAAAAACAGCCCAAAATGGGCTGGTACATGTCAGAGGTTGGTCGAAACAACATGTGAAGATGCATGACAGTCCCAGTTCAGTTGGCTTGAATTGCGCTACACTAGGGCAGCTGGCCCCGGGTTATCTTATGTTGTAATTTAACACATACTAGCAGAACTGTTTGTAGTTCTTGGTGGTGAAAGACGGTCTAAATTTTGGTATGGTTAAATAAAAATATATATCGTATTTATTTAGGGTCATGGGAGGGAGGGGGGGGGGGGGGGGGGGCAATGCCCCCTCCCCCATACATACACGGTAAAATATAAGACTCATTTAACTTAAATCTAATTGGAATATTCAAGGACCCGTTTTTGCCATTTAGCTTGTAATTTATCTCTCCATGTTCTATGATCTTTATAGACCATATGAGCTGTTTTACATGATTATGATCAACTTTATGTATGTTAATGGTGGATCCTTGTTTATGAGATGAATATTCTACGCATTTCTTGTAATGGTTGGTTGTGAGATATTTATACTTGCATATTGTACCTCCGTTCTAGATTATAGATCTGGCCAATTTAGAGGCTAGAAATAGAAGAGGGTATGATGCACATTAGTTGGAGTGAAATGAGCATTGTTACTAGCCTAGTGGAAGAAACGGGTAAGTCACTTATGCATGCTGATATTTTTCTCGAATTGCCTAAGGATTAAAATGGGATAAGTATAGCTTACTCGCCATGGATATACTGATTCTGAACTTCATGTCACTTTATGTTAAAGGAATACTCCATGATGTGTACTTAAATTCTTGGCATGACATGGATTCACATGTTTAGGGTGGAGTATTATCCCGCACTCACGTGAATGTGGAGTGTATGTATTTTTAATTGTGGTACCTATATAGATATTATCAATTTTAATCAATTATAAATGTATGCATGTTTGAATAGATCATTACTCATATCTATGTTTTGTTTTACAAGCCACAATGTTTATGCGAGATAGATCAAGTTAACCCGTGAACCTCGTTCTAGTTTACTCCATTAGAAAACTCATTTACTCTTATACATACACTTTTATTTGTTGCCTTATTTTAATCTGACAACACAAAAAATATTTATGTTGTTATCTCGTTGATCTTAGTATCTCATATTACCTTTGTAATGGACAATTACGTCAATGCCATTGGAGGAACATATTAGTAGTAGATAGAGAAAAGATGTTCACATATCCTCCTATTTGTTCGATAAACCTTGAGTCACCCACTTAAGAAGAAAACTAGAGTTTTGCAACAACATATCCTTCACCAATCTCCCGTCGGTGGTGGCTACCGCTGCTCACTTTGAGGGGGTCAGCCGAAGCACGTTGGTGCCCCGCATCATGTCTCCTCTAGATTTTGGTCCTGCTCTGACCTCCTCTCCCCGATTAAGCATGCAAATGACGATCTCAAGTTGTATGAAAAAATACCGGGGAGGTAAATTTTAATGAACTTATCAAATATAGTCTTATGCAACTTGTGTTTCATGTTGATGACATTCAACTCATAATTCACAAGACGAGTTTATAGAGGATTCATTGTCTTTGAATGATTGTCATGATGGCTTTCTCAAAAATCATTATTTTGTTAATATTGCACAAATGCTAGCTCAATGAGAAGGAGATAGAAACATGGAGAGGAACCAAGGTGGATGAAGACTCTGCGGAATAAAGTGGTTGGACCGCATAGGTCATGTCATAATACTTTCTGGAGAAATCCATATACCATGTGAATCTCGGCTAGCGATACTTCTGAATGTCTTGGGAGCTATTTATGTGTTGGATGTATGCCCAAAAGACAATGTTTTTATACATCTGATTCATTAATTATGATTCATGTTTCTATGCTATAATTGTTATGGCTCCTGAATGTGAGATTCAGAGGAAAGCTCATACACACATGTGGTAAACATGAACATGTAACACGTACCCCAGTCTTATATATAGACTATTTTGTTGAATGCAAGATGACTGTGCTTTCCTGGTCATGGACACTGTTTATGTCAGCATCAACAAAAGGCATATTGTTGGTGGAACAATATGGCTGGGTAGACCCAAGTTGTTGATATACTAAGAGAATCCATTATAGAGTCTTTCGTCCTTAGTAACATATCACAGAAAGGTTATTTTATGACATGTCCTTAGACCATGAGGTTATTAGGGTTGTGTATACATGAAGTGTTGCTTTGGTACTATCGATCATCACGGCCTTAATTGGATGATCAAAACGGTAGCTACTGGGTGACACGGAGGGTGTTCATATATCTTAATGTTTCAAGATGGGAAATTACTACTCCGTTAAAAGAGAGAAACTTCCTGGGCCCACTCGGTATGAGAGATATCCAATATGTTTTGCTGACAATGCACGATGAAGTTTCATCGTGTGGGATATCGTAATACGGGAACGAGTAAAAGGAAACTTGCGGCTAACGAGATAGACTAAGATATGGTGAGTCAAGTTTGACTCATAGGAATTATCAATGGATCTACATCTCGGGCGAAGTTCGGTATCGTGAGTAATGAGATTGATATATTATAAGCAACATGTTCAATAGAGTATTCTTTGTATAACAGTAGTGGTCATTCAGGACGTCCTTGGTCTCTCTGATCTAGATCGGTGATTGGGTAAGTACATCTGATCACAGCTACTCGTTATCGAACCTGTAGGGTCACACACTTAAACTAAGACTAGTTACTTTGTTTTATGGTTGGTCTGGAACATCGAGAGAGTATCACTAGAATAAGTATTTTCTGCGTGATGGATGTATTATATATATCAGATAGATTAAATATGCACACATTAGATGTCTCAGGGTGATAGGATTGTTTCCATTACTATCAGATTTATTCCGAGGGTTTATATAAGCGATAAATATTTATCCGAAGTATTTTGTATGCGGACACTAGGTGTCCCGGATTATAGAAATATGTTTCTATGATAAGTAATTAATTCTGGGAATTTTTCTGTAAAAAGAAATATTCTATTACGAATTAATTAGACAAAATATAAATAAAAGAATATTCGGAAAATATTAATAAAGAAATAATAAATATGAGCCCACCATGAGGGGCTGCCGAGTGGGCCCTAGGGGCCCACCAGGCAGCCGCGCCCCCATGTGGGGCGGGTGGGTCAAACCGTGGGGAGGGGGGACTCCCCACTCACCTGAAACCCTAATGGGCCATGGGCCCATGTGGGGGGAGGGGGGAACCTGAGTTGGAAGAGGACTCCTCCCCTAGGTCGGTTCGACCAAGGGAAGTCCTCCCCTTGGTGCGGCCGGTGGTGGGGAGGGCTTGCCCCTCCCCAAGCCTCCCTACCCCTTGGTCTCTATATAAACCACAGCCCTCCTCTTTTGAAGACGCACAAGTTGAGACAAGTTTCTCTCTAAGTCTAGATCTTGTCTAAAAGGTTTTTTTTTAACACCTGTCTAAAAGGATTGAGGGAACTTCTCTAGTTTAGAGGGATCATCTCTAATTAGACTAGATCTAATCTCTCTCTCTCTCTCACCTTCTCATGTGTTGAGATCTCCACCTTCATATACACAGTAGTGATTCAAACTTGGACGATGAAGCTCTGTTGAATTAGTCCTGCGAACGTGTGCGAACTCTCGGGGGGTTAGTCGTTGGAACACCAACCGTTGACCCTTACTCTGCTGGATATAGAATGTTGAGCTAAGGAGGAGTCAGCAACATTCTCTCCACTAGGTTTGGTCGAGAGAATCTTCTACAGACTTCATCGACAACGTCATCGACACTTCTTCCGCTTCAACGGTGTTGGTAACGTATCCTGTCTAGATCTTTGGATCTTTGTATTCGCATGTATCTTCATAGTAGATCTTGGTAGTTGTGTGACATGTTAGATGGAAATTTTAATTTACCGTACAATCAACCCTACAGCTTGTTCATGCTTATTTATGCACTATTTATACTTCATTAAAGTTTGTAGTTGGATTTGGAAATTTAAATTATAGTTTTAAACTGTTGTTGTTATTCAATGTCGAAATGTGAGAATTTTCATTTGTAATGATACAAAACTAGAGTTGAATTATAGTCTATATGCATATCCATAGACCATGGATGCAACAGAATAGACATGCATAGATAATGCAGTTTTATGGGATCCAAAAAATAAGTTGCATCTATACCATCTAAAGTAGTTTCAGAGGAGGATGAATTTTTAGAGGGTCCGCTATAGTTTCTCTTAGTCCTTACCCCAAAATGAAATTTTCTATACAAGAGCCAAAGGACCTTACACCAATCACCATCGCCGTCCCCGTCATCGTCGTCATCATCATCATCATCATCATCATCATCATCATCATCAGACAAACGGGATTATGTTGCATGGATGATGATATGACAAAAAAAAAAAAACTCGACGAAAAAGGCGTCGCGCACCTGATCGCAATCTGCGATACAGAATTAGCATGTTGCTGTCACGCAGTAGCCCGCTCCTAAAAAATACAGACATAATGAAAATATCGCAAGCTAAATATGTTGCCTTAATTTCCCGAACTACAAGACTGCAGCTCGTTCAAAAGTAGTAAAGAATAGTTTGATGGAAAGTATTTGGCCAGAACAATCATGTTTGGTACTCCCTTTATCTATGTATACATAGCCACTATGTCATTTTTTTTTCCTGATATCAGTAATGCAAACAAAGTAAGAGAGGCGTGGTTAATTTACTTGGAAAACCCATCGTGTTCCGACCTGATTAAACATGTTGTGTGGAGCGTCTCTTTCTTTTGGATGCAGGCAACAATCACATTAATATGCACCTTTATACGAAAAAGAAACAAAATCAATTCTTCTCAGGAAGAGTTAGTGGCCTTGTATTTGTGGATTTTTATTTCCATTTGTAATGGACTCATATACAAAGTAAGAGGGAGTATCATTTCTTTTTCCTTTGAAGAAAGGCTATTGGAAAAAGAAAACAAACTTAGTCTGGGTTGCTCTGAAGTCTGAACATGACTGTTAGTGCTATAGAATTAAGCACATCCTGTTGACTCCACTCTTGCAACTGAGAAGAATGGGCAGAATCTCAAGTGCCAATTGGCATCTGAATGCATGAGCATGACCAACCAAAAGCTATCCAGCTGATGAGTGCTGACTTCTGATCTGCTCCGCGCGATCGTCGCAAACATCGGATCATCCGCGCAGGTTCTCGATAGAACACACCCCACGTGGGGCGTGGATGGAGCCAAACTAATTAAGCTCGTTTTGTTAACCCGGAGAACTCAGCTGCCATGCATTCACGGATCATGCCTTGGCGCATGCACAATGGAGGATGAGACGAAGGAGGAAGAAGGCCGTACGAGTGGACGACCGCTCACCAGCTGAGGAAGAGAGCTCTTCGGCCGGCCTGTGTAATGAGTTAATTTCCTCACGTGCGCCGGGCTCCCCGCCTCTGTTTTTCCCTTTCTTCTTCGCTAGTCCCTCTCTCGTAGCTAGTTTTATGATGGGGCGACATGTGACGACGCATGGGTTGCCGCCGCCGCCGCCGTGCCCGTGATTGTTCTCCCGAACGTTGAAGAGACCTGATGATGACCACCACGACACATATAAAAATACCCAAGCGGTGAATCAATGAAGTTTTCGGAAAGCTCTATGAATGTTTCACTCGAGTCTCAAAACACGATTCTTGTAGAGAAGTTCCATTTTGTACTCCCTAGTTTGCCTTTATGACAACAATTACCTCATCAATTTATTCCGTTTATCTCATTTAGTGAAACTTGTGTCATATTTTACCTATTTTATTAACATTTGGAAGCTTAGGACATGGGGGTCGCACTCATAAGGTTGATGTCGTTGTTTATACTGAATACTACTATCTCCGTTCTTCCTAGGAAGACACTTTTTTTTTCTCAAAAGTCAGTCATTGTTAATTTTGATTAACGCTATAAAGAGCTATTGAAAATTATAGAACTATATAAATATTACATGAAATACATTTTATTATGGATTTAATGGTCTTGATTTGACCTTATACATATTAATAGTTTTTTCTACAAACTTAGTCAATCTTTACATTGTTTGATTTTGACCAAAATTTACATGGCTTGTTTTAAGAAACGGAGAGAGTAATACCGATATCATTACACTAGCTAACTCTAGATCACGAATCCATGCAAAGGGTGTCGCAAAAAAAAAACATACACGGTTTGATTGGCAATGCTTTCCTATGGGCCCGTGTGCGAAGCTCGTACTCTTTTGTGCCTTGCGTACTCTTCTGCGCCTTGCGCTTGGTTATTCAGGCTCTTCTCCGATTGGTATCGTTTGGATTTCTTTTTCAAAATAAGGATGACCCCTAACCCCAAAATTGGTAGATGCATATAATCATATATTATTGGTTAATCAACAATGTCATGTAAAGCCAGACATCAATACCGAGCAAGTCGGCCAAGAAAAGAAAAAAAGAGGGCTTATCCTTCGCAACAGTAACTCCATAATCCTACCACATAATTTATGACTAGTGAAGTAACAAAAGAAAGTACACAAATCATAGATAAAACATTCAAAAAGGATTCATTGCAAGTGCGCCAATAATGATGGGTCCAACCAAAAGTCGATCTCAATATTTTCATCGTCAAATCCAAATTTGATCCACCCCCTCCACACGTGCGCCATTGCCTTATAACGATCATGTGTAATTCCACCAGAGTGCAGACATACTTATTGTAGAAACCATCATTGGCATCAACCTCGCTACCAACTAGCAACTTCTTGTTAGACGGATCCAAGTGAGAATAATCCATCACATGTCGCTATAGAGAATAACAAAATCAGGTCGAGGCCCTCCCCTCCCACCCCCCACCCCCCACCCACCCACACACACACACCCAATTTGGTCGATGTCGCACCTTCGTCAAAACCACCGATGGTAGAGGGTGAGAGCAGATTCGGCCACCGCTGCAGCCATCATCTTCGGGACTGGTTGCCCCAGCATTCCCCACCACTGCCACATCAGCTGGATCAAGTGTTGACGCAATGCCACAACGCCTCCATCGTGTTGTGGCCAGCCCTGTGTCGACCTATAATCACCACGTACATGAACTCTCCCCGTGGAGGCCAACTAACAAGATCCACTATCAAAGCCTTTCTGACCCAATGCCCCTGCCAGATCGCCCATCCAATGAGTGACCTATGTGTCGCCATAGGATGCACTTGTACCATCGGCACTACTGTCGTGGCCGCCATCCGAGGGCTTGAGTGCTTGACACATGGCATTCTTTTTTTTTGCTTCCCCGTATCAACGACACCAATGTGCAGAGACTTGTGATTATTCGTGATTTTTGTTAGCACTGGTGTTTAGTCACTAACTAGCGCTAAACCCGATAGTGTAGAGGTTTACGCGCCAGTTACTCACAAGATAGTGGTTCATAAGTTGGTTTCCATTTTTTGCTGAAATGTGGTTTTCATGAGATACTTTCTCGACGGAAATGTCACTAAGAAGCATCCTCTCCATGAGTGTCTGCTTTCTACTTCCACTTAGTCGGTGTCACCGCAAACCGTTGAACCTTCGCCCACCCGAAATGGAGACGATCACGGCTCAACTCTCAGATTAGGAAGGGAAATTTTGTGGAAACCAAACACATTCTCAGCAAAACCAAACAACTTCGCCCACAGCCTGGGAAGCTTTAAGACCGGAGGTTTACGTGCGATGCTCATTGCATATGTCACAATAAAGAACCACCTTACTTGCTTCTTTGACGTGCCCCTTGAGTATACTCCCTCCGTTCCAAATTAATTGACATACATTTGTCTAGAAAGGGATGTATCTAGACACTAAATAAGTATAGATAAATCCATTTTTGGACAAATCCAAGTCAACTAATTTGGAACGGAGGGAGTAGTAAACAAACTTGCATGATTTACATTTTGCTCATTGGCTCTCGCAGCCTCGTTTTGTGGTGTCACCGTGCACGTCATCATGCAACAATACCAAATGTGAAGTTTTATTTACATGTGGTCTCCCCACTTTTCAATGGATTCTCCTGCGCTTTTTTTTACCTAATTCACATGTACAATTTCCTTCACCCTGTTTCAGATTTGATCAGACGAATGAAATAACCTATTTACCCTTGGAGATCCGTCGGTTGAATTAAGAACATATAATCCAGGGGTAAATTTAATTTCGTTTGGTGTAATTGGTGCAGGATTTTAAGTGGGCACCTTCTCATTTTCTAACCTGGGTCAACATTAGCATCCGGGGCACTTTGTTCATGCCAAGTGTTCTTCTCTCCAAATTTCCTTGTGGTCGACTCGGCCAAAAAGGGCATGTCCATCATTTTGGTCCTTTTTTTCAATTCTCTTATAAGAAACACGATGAGATGTGAATGAGACACCTCACATGATTCTTGTCTGCTCCCACCACTTGGAAAAAGGTGTTTATTGGTTCCTCTAATTTGAAATGCTGTTGACCATCGTCTAAGTTTTTTCTTTTCAAGAAACTGAGACGGGAGCACTGCATTAATTCTCACTGACAAATTTGCAGAATGAAATACATTATGTTCGTTTGATTATTTTTGCGAAGATAAACAAAGAACCAAGAATTCGTGTAGTAGTTAGTACTTAACTGCAACAACCGTACTAAGCATTTTACAAACGAATTCACAACTAATACCATTTTTCTGCAGAAATTTTTGGGCCAAACATTACTACTTGTCTACTTAGCAGTAGCTCGGTTTGTAATCATAGTGAAAAATTAATAAAGTTATCTGTATTGGTGCTTGGGATTAACGGCCGACAAGGAATCAGGCAGCCTTCCATGGGAGGGGAGGGACAGTCAAAGCGACTCCCTTCAATCTTCCTCTGCAATTCAACGCACGCATAGGCTTTTGCCTGAAGGTTCCAAAGAGGCACAGATGATACAAGATACACTTATTTTAATTAGCCTGCCACTAACTCTCCTGATTGCTCTAAAATAAGAGAAGTACTGCCAAGCCGTTATGCTAATCTATTTGCACTTTCTACTATATACTAGATTGGAATCCTATTATATAATTTGGTTTTTTTTTACCGCATTGCCGCTTCTTGTCACTTTTAATTTGACTCAACAGATACAATGATGCATCTTAAGAGGTTTAAGTAACGTATGATGCATTTTGTGACATGTTTAGGTGGTTTGTAATATGTTTAGTCGGCTTGGGTTTTCTTATGTCTAAGTTGATAGCGCTAGCCTTCGCATCTAGTCTTGATACACCTTTACGCAAATCTTCACATAGAGCACAAATATATCGGACCACTTTGCACCGATTTTTTTTTTAAATCAAGACAAAAGAATCAAATTCACTAATTAAAAATAAGAAAAGTTCCTAGTTAATTTGATAAGAACCGTGTGAATTCCGAGATTACAAATAGGCCCAAAGCCAACATGGCTACCCAAGGAAACTCACACGCCGCAAGAAGAAAAAAATGCCGAGGCTGCCCATAAACATCATAGTTGTCACCCATCACCTCCAATCTTTACCATAGACAACCATAAACAGCATCATCCTCACGAAAAGCTGCATCATTTTGGTGCAGAGGGAAGGGGTTCAACCTCCTTTTCGAAAAAAAAAATAAGGCTCGCCTCCGCCC
This sequence comes from Poa pratensis, assembly GCA_947311845.1. Classification (NCBI taxonomy): domain Eukaryota; kingdom Viridiplantae; phylum Streptophyta; class Magnoliopsida; order Poales; family Poaceae; genus Poa; species Poa pratensis. The sequence continues at coordinate 29,184,184 of CAMZMU010000067.1, forward strand.
GAACAGTGAACTGCAGAAAACAATAAGAGACAACTCCGATTTTGCTAACGACCTTCACGGAAGAAATATGCAGGGCTTGTGACGACGACAAACACTCCCACAACTAGCAATTACTCGGCGTTATTGCTGAGTGACCGGCAGTTTGCCGAGTATAATATATCGGTCACTGGGCACCATCACATGTATGCCGAGCGTCATGTAACTACACTCGACAAATAGAAGGCACTCGGCAAAGAAGCTCATTTGCTGAGTGTTTTCTAGATGCGCGACTTGGCATACAAAACATTCGGGAAAGGGCTCACGTAGTCGAGTGCCTCACTGGGCAAAAGTGGTTGATAGGATGTACCCTCTCCGCTTCGGTGTTCACCTTCTTTGAACAATGCAAACCAGCTGAATTCTTTTTTCCCGAATTGAAGGGTAGTAACAAGAACTCATGGCCAAATTTATATAATGATAAAGAAACCACATTGCAAGTCAATTAAACACACGGCTAGTGACGTAAGGCATCCACAATGTGCTCCAAGAGGGATCCTAAGAGGAGATATATAGGACTTAGGACTTGTCGTGTGCATCGCAGAAGCATATTAGCTCCTAATTAACTCCTAAGCATAAAAACATGCCACAAGCTTAGGACCCAGCTCTTTGATTCCCCTTGACCGATCTCCTGGCCGTCTCTGGTGCTGCATGCACTCCTGGCAGTTGAAAATTAACAGTTTGGAAGGAGGGTAGTTTGTGTTCGTCCTTTACATCGGTGATGATTCCAAGTTCGCACATTGTATAGACAAGAGAGAAGTATGCAGCTAAGCTCTCGCTCATTGGGCGTTTCAAATGCCCCTTTGCGTTTCTTTGTCGGGCTACGTTTCTAGGGCAATTAGTGCTGCCTTAATTTATTCTTGACCATACTCATTTGCGGGTTTAGATGGTCAAGACTCAAAAGGGTAATTGCAGATTAGCTGCATTTGGGCTCTAAGGAAAAGGAATACACTGGCTTGTGGTTGCACTTGCAGAGGGGTCAGCGAAGTTTGCACTCTAGTCTAGTACCGGCTAATGGTTGAGGGTTTTGCTTGGGTGGCCCTTATCTAAAAAGGTTCTTGAATCTTAGGCCAAAGGTTATATAGGTATGGGGGAATCAGTGGCGGCGCCAGCAGGGGGTCGAGCCTGGTCGGCCGACCCCCCTCACTTTTGGCGAAAAAAATTAGATAGGAGAGAACCGTCCGTGCTCTCGTCCGTGCTCTGCTTGGGCGAAGAAAAAATAATAATCGACGAAACGATGCTCGTCTCGACCCCGTGACCCGTCTCGACCCTGTGCTCTCTCTCCCCCCTGCTCTCTCGATCTCGCCGCGCCCCACCGTCGCCGACCCTCTGTAACGTCCCAAATCTGTAACCCTGCTTTATTAGTCGAAAATGTGGGCCAACAAAAATTTTCTGTTACTTTATGTGTGCTTGCTTATGTTGCTTGCTTGAGTTGTGTTTGTTTGAAATAAAAATTTAAAGAAAAGAAAAGAAACAAAATAAAAACTCCCACATAAAATCATGTGACACAAGTCACACAAATTTCCTCTTATAAAGAAAATCAAATTTTGTTTTCAAAACAAATTCAGAGGGGTGACATGTGATCACTCTCTCTTGTTCTCATATTCTTTTCCCTCTCTAAAAATATTTCTAAAATTCCTAAATTCAAATTCCAATTCTTTCTTGAACTTTCCCAAACACAAAATGTGCTATGTTGCACATCTCCAAAATTTCTAGCACCATACCAAAAATCCCTACTTTGCTTGTGTGAATCAGTGTGGAATTAAATTCAAGAAAATTGGATTTAATTTTCGTTGAGGCAATTCGTCGAGCACGTGGTGAACACTGCCCGTGTTCATCCTCTTCTCCACGAAACCGAGATCAAATCGGTCGATTTGATCGATCCCTGCAAGGTTTGCTTGCTCTACACTCCCTCCCTCACTCCCCTCAGTCGATCAAGCAAGTGGGAAGCGTGGAAATTGGTTGTGTGGGCTCGTGGTCGCCGCTGGACGCACGCCGCCGTGCGGTGCACGGTGTCGACGACAGAACCGTGCGTGCGAGCCGCTCCCTGGCCCAGCCCTGCCCCCGTCCACTCCCTCACCTCTCACCGCACGCGCCTGGAAGGACAAGACCGAACCCTGATGCCCTGAGACGCCGTGCTCAGTCGCCGTGTCGCCGCTCGCCGAGCTCTGGCCGCGCGTGGACGCCGACCCCATTCCTCACCTCCACGCCACCCCAGCCCGCGTGGCTCGCCGCAGACACGCCCCTGCCACCCAGCAACATCAGGGACACATCCCCGTCGACCCTCGTGGCCTGCAGACGCCGCATCGATCCATCCTCTCCACGGACGCGCCATGGCCACCGTGCCGTGTCGAGCTCGCTCTCGCAGCGGAGCGTGCACCCCTCTCCCCCTACGCCCTAGCTAGGCACCCTAGGGTCGTCGCCGTGCAGCACCGCCCCCACTGGCGTGCTATCCCCCTCCCTAGACCACTCCTGCGCCCCGTCCACCGCACGCCGTGGTTCGGCTATAAAAAGCCACCGCACCCGTGCCTCCACACCTCACCACCGCTCACTCCAGCACCCCTCCCTCACTCTCCACCCCTCAGCGCCCCGCTAGGAGAGCGGTGACGCTGCCCCGCAAGCCCAGGCCGCCTTGAGCGTCCTCGATTGCCCGCCGGAGTTGAGGAAGAAGCCGTGCACGGACAGGTCGTGCCCCTCTTCCCCTCTCCCCTCTCTGGCCCATCCTAGCCTCACCATTACCCCCGCACTTACCCGCCGCCGTTTCCCCGTGTTTGGAGCACAGACGCGGAGCAGAAGGAGCACCGGAGTTGCAGCACGGCCGCGGAGGTGGAGTTGCTCGCCGTCGCCGCCAGAAGCTTCCCCAGCAAGCACACCTCATCCCAGAGGCTTCCCCACGATCCCCGCCGTCGATCCACCTCTTTCCGCAACCTCCCGAGCCCTAGGTGAGTTTCCCCGTGCTTCTCGCCGTCGCCGGAGCCGCGGCGCCGCCCGCCTGAGGTCGTCGATGACCGCGAGCTCCAGGCGCCGTTCGATTAGAAATCGACGGTAGCGTACCGGTTCGCGTAATCAGTCGCTGACTGTGGACCCCACCCGTCAGCGTTTTAAATTTAAAACGCGCGCGCGAGCGTTCCTTGAGTCGCCGACGGGGACCCCACCCGTCAGGGTTTTCACCTTTATCCAGTTTTTCGAATTTGAATTCTTTTCTGAAGTTCAGTACTGGACTCGGTTTAGAAATTCAATAACTTTAGTTCTAGAAATCCAAATAAATCAAACTCAACTGTTCTGGAAAGTCTATGAAATTCTTTAACTCACCAAAGTGGTCTCACTCCATTTAATTAAATAATAAAAATGCATTATTAAAAATGCTCCAGAAGGTTTAAAACACTAAACCATTTGTTTCTGGAGTTATATTAATCCAAATGACTTGAAACCAATTTTGGTAGCTTTGTATTAGGATCCTTTAGCTCCCCAAATTTTGGTAGAATTAATTGAGTAGTATAAAATCCTTAGTATTTGGTTGAACTTCAGTGCACCTTTCTGCACTAAACCAATTAGTGTGAATTGTTGGTAGATCCAATTAATCTCAAACCAACTTTGTTAGATCACTTGTAGCCAAGGTTAGTTGCCCCTAAAAGGATTTAATTTTTGGAGCAACCTAAATTGTTTGGTAGCTAAAACTTGATTAAAAACCTTCTGAACTAAAACAGATGTGTAGGGAATTTGGTAACTCCAAATGACCCCAATCCAATTGGGTGATCTTCTACACATCAGTAGCTATCCATAGAATTTTAGTTTGAATTTTTGTGACAAACATAGATTAAATGGTGAATTAATTAGTGTACAACTAGTTTCTGCCTAAGTTTGAAATTAATTAAATCAAATTTAATTCAATCAATTTGAAACCACCTTGTGTTGCTTGATGTGTGCAGTAGCTATGTGTAGCAATTGTGATGTTGTGATGATGCTTGAGTTAGTATAGTAATTGTTTGTATCGCTTGTTTGACGTTAGACGAAAACGCTGCCGGAGTCTTCGAGGAAGGGGAGTACTTTGATCAGCAGGAACAAGACCCCGAGAACTTTGCTGAGCAAGGCAAGCTACTCCACTGAGCTTGCAATTATATACCTCTATTTTAGCCTCAAGAGTTGTTCAAAAGAAAACAATGAATTTTGGAACAAACCCCTTTTTACAAACTACCGGAAAACTATTTTGCCACCTTATATAGAAGTATAAGGTAGTTATTTAAAACTATAGGATGGGAAAAACAATGTTTTCTCGAAACTCTTTTGAAAATACTTGGATAGACCTGCCGGAAGGTCGGTGCTCAGTTGAAGAAGGTTGGTGTTGTTTTTGAGAAAAATGCACATTGTGTCCTAGTACCATGACGACCAACCATTATCCTGTGCGACCACACTTACCCACATATGGGCAAGGGCGTAGTCATATAATTTGCTCGTGTTAGTACTGGATGCCTCAACAACGAGGATAACCTCGTTCCATGAGGGGATGGTCTGAGGACCTACCCCCTGACCTGGGTCCTCTTCAATGTTGGTCTACCGGAAGCCGGTATGGACGTATTTGGAGGAAGAGGATTGAAGGGCTCCCTTGGGTCCGCCGGGCAGAACTACGAGTCCCACACTTAGTTTCTGAGGATTTGAGTGTCGATGGAAAGTGTCGTAGCGGCAGGGTCCTATACTAGCATGAGCAAAGGACAGGCTATGGCCGGGAACTCAACTTCGCATACCTCTGGTATGGCGGGACGTGGCTGACACGATGAGTGACCGGATGGGTGTGGGAAAAGCGTACTACCTCTGCAGAGGGTAAAACTATTCGAATAGCCGAGTCCTCGGATACGGACAGTTGGAAGGCTGTCCTAAGACCATGTGCAAAGTTTTGATAAAAGTGTTGAGTTTGGAAAGGAAGATGGTTTTGGAAAGGGCTATTTTCCCACCGGTACCAATGAGTTGGTACGGGGTGGTGATGGGTTTGAAACTGTGGACAGAGTGTGGCTGGATACCGGAGGAGTTTCCGGAGAAACAGCTAAAGTGGTGTTTTTCTTAAAATGATAATCTTCTTTCTCCCCCCCCCCTTTCAGAAAAGATTTTTGAGAGTTTTTCAAATAAAAGTTTTTAAAATAATAAAAGCTAGTGCTTCCTCAAGTTGGGGTAGTTTGCGAGTACAATCCAATGTACTCATATTGGTTTCGTCCCTGGCTATTGTCTTAGCCAGATTTCGAGGAACTCTGCGTTGAAGAGGAGTTTGGCGACGTCTATGCGAACTAAGATCTTCATAAGTCAGCTGCCTGTCGGGTGTTGTCGAGTTGGTTTAGCCCTACTACCGTAGCTTCCGCTGAATAAAGATGGTTTGGCCCTCGAAGGCACCTATGTATAATTAGGCCTGTATGGCCAGGTTTGTAAGACTTTAAACTCGGTGTTGTATGGATGTAAACTTTGATATTCAGTTCGGATTATGTGCAACGACAGACTGATCACGGGATCGTTGTGTTAAGCATAATCGGGTATTTCGGACGGTTAGTCCGGGGTCCCCACAGAGCTGGTATCAGAGCCATCCTGACTTTAGGAGACTTTAGTTAGCATGGGCGTTAGTCAAGAGTTACAAAAGTTAATTTCTAAAACAAGGAAGTGAAGTATTTTCGAAAATTTCTTATCTCCCCAACCCCCCCCCCTATTTATTTAAAACCCTACACTCATTAAGAGTAATCTTTTCTTGAACCCTTAAAATTTTGCACACTTGTTACCCATTAAGTTTACATTTGATACTCATGTCACTTAACTAACTTAAAATTTTGCCTAAACTTGTAGATGGCACCCAACGTGTCCGAGTTCGTCCAAGTGAGGAAGGACGGCCTGCTGATGTTCGAGCAGGACCTGTACGAGTTGAGCCAGATTTTGGGACGCCCTGTTCCAGAGTTTGAGGGAACTCAGGTCGATTCCCTCGGTAATGGGAACCTGTCCTGGCTCATCAAGTCGTCCGTCCGAGGCAGGATTCAGCCACCCCGTTCCAAGGACTTGGTCTACTCCACGATGGACACTACTTGGGTTGACGGTCTGACCCGAGTTATGCAGAGGCTACTAGCCCGCCTTTGTGAGGAGCACAAGGACGAGCTGGTGGGCACTCGTTCCAGTACTTCGGAAGGCGTGACGACGATGGAAACCCCACCTACCCCGCGCAGCACACTCTCTTCGGCGAGTACATCACCGACATGGAGGTGCTACTTCACGACACCCAGGAGAACCTGCGCGATGCTAGACTCAAGGTTCACTTCCAGCGTAGCTCCCTCGACGATGCCCGAGACCGTGAGACCCAGCTGAAGTGGGAGAATGATAATCTCCGCCTGAAGCTGGCCCGTCAGAGGAGGTCTATCGTCAGGCTCCGCAAGACGGTAGCAGAGCAGAACGAGATGATAGACGAGATGGAGCAGCAGGCGAACGAGATGGAGGAGGAGGGCGAGGATCTCCGCAAGGAGAACAGTGCCTTCATCAGTGATGATGAGGACTACCTTGAGGAGATGGATTACGAGGAGGAGGACGACGAGGAGGAGTTAGTTGACGAGGAGGAGGAGCCGTCTGAGCCAGTTCTCGAGGAGGAGGATCCCGAGGAGCCACCCTACGACTCAGACGTTGAGGTCGTCGAGCCTGGGGTTCCACCTCAGTAGTTGAGCGACGAGAGCACTACCTTAGGACTGTGTCGACCCCCCCCTATGCGAGTAGAGTGTGTGTGATGGTTCCTAGTGAAATCATGTAGTATGTACATTAGGTGTAGTAGGATGTTGTAAGCTTGATGTGTGAACTCCTTGATGTGATGATTGTGTTGAATAAATGTGATGGTCTTGTTTGACTAGTGTTTCATCAACCACCCCCTTTGTGACTTCATCGTTAGCCAAAGCCTCTTTGCCTTGCCTCTTATATCGTATCTATTCCAGGATGACGAACACTCGCCACAACCAGCACGCGGCACCACCACCACCGCCAGAACCCACCGCTGCTCAACTGCTTGCGATCATCATGGAGGATCGCCAAGCTGCCCGGGAAGAGCGTCAAGCTCATCTCGCCGCCCTGCAGCAACTTGCCGCTGCCCACGCCAACCAGAACCACAATGGTGGCAATGGAAATGGCGACGAGGGTGGAAATCAACGCTCTACCCTGAGTGACTTCCAGAAGACCACACCGCCCACCTATTCCAAGGGACTTCACCCCCTGGAAGCAGATGACTGGATCCGCACTATTGAGAACGACCTGGAAGTTGCCTCGGTGGGAGAGAATGAGAAGGTCCTGTATGCTACCCACTACCTTGCTGGACCCGCAAGAGCTTGGTGGGAGACTACCAAGACCCTCCAGCACGCAGGTCATGTCATTACCTGGGAGGAGTTCAAGGACAAATTCCGCAAGAAGTTCATCTCTAGCGGTCTTATCGAGAGGAAGAAGGATGAGTTCCGTAAGCTAAGGCAGGCAGGCAGAGATGTGGTTGGTTACCTGGATGAGTTTACCGATCTTGCTCGGTATGCTCCTGAAGATACCGACACGGAGAAGAAGAAGATGGAGCGTTTTCTGAATGGACTCCATGATGAGATGCAATGTGCCTTGGTTGTCCAGGACTTCCGTGATCTGGAGTCACTTGTGGACAAGGCCATTCAGCTGGAGACCAAGCGCAAGTCCATGTTTGAAGGCCGCAAGAGGAGGATGAATATTCAGGAAGGTTCCAGCAGTCAGAAACCCCGCACCTTCCAGCCAGCACCCAAGCCAGTTTATCGACCACCCCCAGCTCCACGTCCCAACTATCCCAACCGTCCCAACAGCAACAACAATGTCCCCCGCCCAAACATCAACAACAACTACCGCCCCAATGGCAACAATCGTCCCGGAGGAAACACCAACACTTTTACCCCTACTGCCAGCGTTGTCTGCTTTGAATGCGGCAACAAGGGTCATTACTCCCGAGACTGCCCCAATCCCAAGAGGAATGCTCCACGCCCCAATGCCCCTGCACCTAATCCTGGACAAGGCCGAAATGGGAATGGAAATGGCAAGAATGCTGCACCCCGTGGCAATGCGGCTGTTGCAAGAGGCCGTCTGAACCACATCAACACTGAAGAAGCCCAGGAAGCGCCAGATGTTGTGCTGGGTACGTTCCTTGTCAACTCAGTACCTGCACTGTCCTGTTTGATTCTGGTGCTACCCATTCCTTTGTTACCAAGGAGTTTGTTGTTAAGGGAGGTCTAGTCGGGAACCTCTTGTCCAAACCCCTGCTCATACAAACCCCAGAGTTCCTAGTAGAGACCAAGCTGTTTTGTCCGACGTCTCTCTTGAGATCAAAGGAGAAAACTTTCCAGCCGATCTAATCATTCTAGGAACCCAGGGCATAGATGTCATTCTGGGTATGAATTGGTTAGCAAAGTATCATGGTCGTATCGACTGTGCCAGAAGAGCAGTATCTTTCACCACAGACCAAGGAATTGAAGTGGAGTATGCGTCACAAGCCAATCAATCCCAACCCTGTTGCCATGAAGGCATAGCCCGACCAACTCTAGATGAGATCCGTGTGGTCCATCTGTTTAAGGATGTTTTTCCGGAGGAATTGCCTGGTATGCCACCAGACCGGGATATTGAGTTCGTGATTGAACTTATTCCTGGAACATCCCCTATATCCCAGAGGCCCTACCGGATGAATCCAGAAGAACTGGTGGAATTGAAGAAGCAGTTAGCTGATCAGCTCAGTAAAGGTCTGATTCGCCCAAGCGCATCACCTTGGGGATCACCTATCATCTTCGTGGACAAAAGAGACGGTACCACACGCCTGTGTGTGGATTATCGCAAGCTCAATGATGTAACCATCAAGAACAAGTATCCCCTGCCCAAGATCGAGGATCTGTTCGATCAATGAACGGAGCCCGAGTCTTTTCTAAGATCGATCTTCGGACAGGTTATCACCAGTTGAAGATTCGAGAGTCTGACATTCCCAAAACCGCCTTCACCACCAGATACGGATTGTTTGAATACACCGTTATGTCCTTTGGTTTGACCAATGCCCCTGCTTATTTCATGAATCTCATGAATAAGATCTTCATGGAGTACCTCGACAAATTCGTGGTTGTCTTCATTGATGATATCCTTATCTACTCCAAGACTGAAGAAGAGCATGCTGAACATCTGCGTTTGGTTTTGGAGACCCTCAGAGAACCAACTGTATGCCAAACTTAGCAAGTGTGAATTTTGGCTAAGTGAAGTGGCATTCCTCGGACATGTTGTGTCTGCAGGAGGAATCTCTGTTGACCCCGAGAAAATCAAAGCCATTCTAGACTGGAAATCACCCACCAGTGTGACGGAAATCCGAAGTTTTCTCGGACTAGCAGGTTATTACCGCAAGTTCGTTGAAGGATTTTCCAGTATAGCCAAACCCATGACCCAGTTGTTGAAGAAAGATAAGAAGTTTGAATGGACCCAGAAGTGTGAAGATAGTTTCCAAGAACTGAAGAAGAGATTGACTTCAGCCCCAATCCTAATCATGCCAGACGTCACCAAGAGTTTCGACGTGTATTGTGATGCTTCACGTCTCGGACTTGGTTGCGTTCTGATGCAAGAAGGGAGAGTTGTGTCGTATCTGTCTCGACAATTGCGACCGCATGAAGGGAATTACCCAACCCATGACCTGGAGTTAGCAGCTGTGGTTTTTGCTTTAAAAAAATGGCGACCCTATCTTGTGGGTCATCGCTGCGAGGTCTATACAGATCACAAAAGCTTGAAGTACATTTTCACTCAGAAGGAGTTGAATCTGAGGCAGAGAAGGTGGATGGAATTGATTAAGGACTATGATGTCGGAATTCATTACCATCCCGGAAAAGCCAATGTGGTAGCCGATGCCCTAAGCCGGAAGCCATGCACCCTGAATACCCTAATCCAAGCAGAGCAGCCAACCTTATTTAAGGAGTTCGAAGATTTCGGACTTGAATTGGTTAGCTATGGATATCTTGCCAACCTGGAGTTAGCCCCAACCCTGTTGGACCAAATCAAAGAAGCCCAGAAGGGTCATGAGAGTATTGAAGGTATTAAGAAAAAGGTACCCCTTGATAAAGCACCTGGTTTTGCCATAGATGCTGAAGGAGTTCTGAGATTCAAAGGACGCCTATGTGTGCCCGATGATAAGGAACTTAAAGGTCTAATCCTGAAAGAAGCCCACAATACCCCATACTCGATCCACCCCGGAGGAACCAAGATGTACCAAGATCTTCGTGAGAAGTTTTGGTGGCATGGAATGAAGCGGGAAATTGGATCTTTCGTGGCCAAGTGTGATAATTGTCAGCGAGTCAAAGCAGAGCATCAGCGCCCTGCCGGATTGCTCCAACCCCTCAAGACCCCGAGTGGAAATGGGATGAAATTGGAATGGATTTTATCACCGGACTTCCTAGGTCAAACCGAGGCCATGACTCAATTTGGGTCATCGTTGATCGGCTGACCAAAGTTGCCCATTTTATCCCCGTCAAGACCACATACACCGGGGCCCAGTTAGCAGATTTATATATGTCCCGGATAGTAAGCCTACACGGAGTTCCCCAGAGAATTGTATCTGACAGAGGCACGCAGTTTACCTCACGGTTCTGGAAGCTCTTCATGAAGCCCTCGGAACACACTTATCTTTCAGCACAGCCTATCACCCCCAGACTGGAGGACAGACCGAGCGAGTAAACCAGATTCTGGAAGATATGCTTCGTGCATGTGTCCTAGCCTATGGCTCTAAATGGGAAGATTGTCTTCCATTTGCAGAGTTTTCCTATAACAATAGTTATCAGTCCAGTCTGCAAATGGCCCCATTTGAAGCACTTTACGGCAAGAAGTGTCGTACACCCTTGAACTGGTCCGAGACCGGAGAAGGAAAAGTGTTTGGACCAGATACCCTCCGAGAAGCCGAGGAGCAAGTCCAACTTATCCGTGAACGTCTCAAAACAGCCCAATCCCGTCAGAAAAGTTATGCTGATTCCAAGCGTCGTGACGTCACTTTCAACCTGGAGATTTTGTCTATCTTCGGGTGACACCACTCAAAGGGATGCAACGTTTCCATGTCAAAGGAAAGTTGGCACCCAGATATATTGGACCTTTCAAGATTCTTGCCCGTCGCGGAGAGGTAGCCTATCAGTTAGAGTTACCCCCAGAACTATCGGAATTTCATGATGTCTTCCACATTTCCCTGCTCCGGAAGTGTCTTGAAGTTCCTGACCAGCCTGACGTTTTCAAGAACATTGACCACCAATCCATCGACCTGAACCATGATCTGACCTACCGCGAGAGACCATTCAAAATTCTCGACGAAGATATTCGTCTCACCCGGAGGAACAAGATCAAGTTTTACAAAGTCCAGTGGACTAATCACTCTGAAGAGGAAACCACCTGGGAACGTGAAGACTACCTTAGAAGCGAATTTCCCCACCTCTTTAGCACCTAAGCCTAGCAAATCTCGGGACGAGATTTATCCTAAGGGGGGAAGGATCTGTAACGTCCCAAATCTGTAACCCAGTTTTATTAGTCGAAAATGTGGGCCAACAAAAATTTTCTGTTACTTTATGTGTGCTTGCTTATGTTGCTTGCTTGAGTTGTGTTTGTTTGAAATAAAAATTTAAAGAAAAGAAAAGAAACAAAATAAAAACTCCCACATAAAATCATGTGACACAAGTCACACAAATTTCCTCTTATAAAGAAAATCAAATTTTGTTTTCAAAACAAATTCAGAGGGGTGACATGTGATCACTCTCTCTTGTTCTCATATTCTTTTCCCTCTCTAAAAATATTTCTAAAATTCCTAAATTCAAATTCCAATTCTTTCTTGAACTTTCCCAAACACAAAATGTGCTATGTTGCACATATCCAAAATTTCTAGCACCATACCAAAAATCCCTACTTTGCTTGTGTGAATCAGTGTGGAATTAAATTCAAGAAAATTGATTTAATTTTCGTTGAGGCAATTCGTCGAGCACGTGGTGAACACTGCCCGTGTTCATCCTCTTCTCCACGAAACCGAGATCAAATCGGTCGATTTGATCGATCCCTGCAAGGTTTGCTTGCTCTACACTCCCTCCCTCACTCCCCTCAGTCGATCAAGCAAGTGGGAAGCGTGGAAATTGGTTGTGTGGGCTCGTGGTCGCCGCGGACGCACGCCGCCGTGCGGTGCACGGTGTCGACGACAGAACCGTGCGTGCGAGCCGCTCCCTGGCCCAGCCCTGCCCCCGTCCACTCCCTCACCTCTCACCGCACGCGCCTGGAAGGACAAGACCGAACCCTGATGCCCTGAGACGCCGTGCTCCAGTCGCCGTGTCGCCGCTCGCCGAGCTCTGGCCGCGCGTGGACGCCGACCCCATTCCTCACCTCCACGCCACCCCAGCCCGCGTGGCTCGCCGCAGACACGCCCCTGCCACCCAGCAACATCAGGGACACATCCCCGTCGACCCTCGTGGCCTGCAGACGCCGCATCGATCCATCCTCTCCACGGACGCGCCATGGCCACCGTGCCGTGTCAAGCTCGCTCTCGCAGCGGAGCGTGCACCCCTCTCCCCCTACGCCCTAGCTAGGCACCCTAGGGTCGTCGCCGTGCAGCACCGCCCCCACTGGCGTGCTATCCCCCTCCCTAGACCACTCCTGCGCCCCGTCCACCGCACGCCGTGGTTCGGCTATAAAAAGCCACCGCACCCGTGCCTCCACACCTCACCACCGCTCACTCCAGCACCCCTCCCTCACTCTCCACCCCTCAGCGCCCGCTAGGAGAGCGGTGACGCTGTCCCGCAAGCCCAGGCCGCCTTGAGCGTCCTCGATTGCCCGCCGGAGTTGAGGAAGAAGCCGTGCACGGACAGGTCGTGCCCCTCTTCCCCTCTCCCCTCTCTGGCCCATCCTAGCCTCACCATTACCCCCGCACTTACCCGCCGCCGTTTCCCCGTGTTTGGAGCACAGACGCGGAGCAGAAGGAGCACCGGAGTTGCAGCACGGCCGCGGAGGTGGAGTTGCTCGCCGTCGCCGCCAGAAGCTTCCCCAGCAAGCACACCTCATCCCAGAGGCTTCCCCACGATCCCCGCCGTCGATCCACCTCTTTCCGCAACCTCCCGAGCCCTAGGTGAGTTTCCCCGTGCTTCTCGCCGTCGCCGGAGCCGCGGCGCCGCCCGCCTGAGGTCGTCGATGACCGCGAGCTCCAGGCGCCGTTCGATTAGAAATCGACGGTAGCGTACCGGTTCGCGTAATCAGTCACTGACCAGTGGACCCCACTCGTCAGTGTTTTAAATTTAAACGCGCGCGCGAATCGTTTTCCTTGAGTCGCTGACTGGTGGACCCCACCCGTCAGGGTTTTCACCTTTATCCAGTTTTTCGAATTTGAATTCTTTTCTGAAGTTCAGTACTGGACTCGGTTTAGAAATTCAATAACTTTAGTTCTAGAAGTCCAAATAAATCAAACTCAACTGTTCTGGAAAGTCTATGAAATTCTTTAACTCACCAAAGTGGTCTCACTCCATTTAATTAAATAATAAAAATGCATTATTAAAAATGCTCCAGAAGGTTTAAAACACTAAACCATTTGTTTCTGGAGTTATATTAATCCAAATGACTTGAAACCAATTTTGGTAGCTTTGTATTAGGATCCTTTAGCTCCCCAAATTTTGGTAGAATTAATTGAGTAGTATAAAATCCTTAGTATTTGGTTGAACTTCAGTGCACCTTCTGCACTAAAACAATTAGTGTGAATTGTTGGTAGATCCAATTAATCTAAAACCAATTTTGTTAGATCACTCAACCAAGGTTAGTTACCCCTAAAAGGATTTAATTTTTGGAGCAACCAAATTGTTTGGTAGCTAAAACTTGTTTAAAAACCTTCTGAACTAAAACAGATGTGTAGGGAATTTGGTAACTCCAAATGACCCCAATCCAATTGGGTGATCTTCTACACATCAGTAGCTATCCATAGAATTTTAGTTTGAATTTTTGTGACAAACATAGATTAAATGGTGAATTAATTAGTGTACAACTAGTTTCTGCCTAAGTTTGAAATTAATTAAATCAAATTTAATTCAATCAATTTGAAACCACCTTGTGTTGCTTGATGTGTGCAGTAGCTATGTGTAGCAATTGTGATGTTGTGATGATGCTTGAGTTAGTATAGTAATTGTTTGCATTGCTTGTTTGACGTTAGACGAAAACGCTGCCGGAGTCTTCGAGGAAGGGGAGTACTTTGATCAGCAGGAACAAGACCCGAGAACTTTGTGAGCAAGGCAAGCTACTCCACTGAGCTTGCAATTATATACCTCTATTTTAGCCTCAAGAGTTGTTCAAAAGAAAACAATGAATTTTGGAACAAACCCCTTTTTACAAACTACCGGAAAACTATTTTGCCACCTTATATAGAAGTATAAGGTAGTTATTTAAAACTATAGGATGGGAAAAACAATGTTTTCTCGAAACACTTTTGAAAATACTTGGATAGACCTGCCGGAAGGTCGGTGCTCAGTTGAAGAAGGTTGGTGTTGTTTTTGAGAAAAATGCACATTGTGTCCTAGTACCATGACGACCAACCATTATCCTGTGCGACCACACTTACCCACATATGGGCAAGGGCGTAGTCATATAATTTGCTCGTGTTAGTACTGGATGCCTCAACAACGAGGATAACCTCGTTCCATGAGGGGATGGTCTGAGGACCTACCCCCTGACCTGGGTCCTCTTCAATGTTGGTCTACCGGAAGCCGGTATGGACGTATTTGGAGGAAGAGGATTGAAGGGCTCCCTTGGGTCCGCCGGGCAGAACTACGAGTCCTCACACTTAGTTTCTGAGGATTTGAGTGTCGATGGAAAGTGTCGTAGCGGCAGGGTCCTATACTAGCATGAGCAAAGGACAGGCTATGGCCGGGAACTCAACTTCGCATACCTCTGGTATGGCGGGACGTGGCTGACACGATGAGTGACCGGATGGGTGTGGGAAAAGCGTACTACCTCTGCAGAGGGTAAAACTATTCGAATAGCCGAGTCCTCGGATACGGACAGTTGGAAGGCTGTCCTAAGACCATGTGCAAAGTTTTGATAAAAGTGTTGAGTTTGGAAAGGAAGATGGTTTTGGAAAGGGCTATTTTCCCACCGGTACCAATGAGTTGGTACGGGGTGGTGATGGGTTTGAAACTGTGGACAGAGTGTGGCTGGATACCGGAGGAGTTTCCGGAGAAACAGCTAAAGTGGTGTTTTTCTTAAAATGATAATCTTCTTTCTCCCCCCCCCCCTTTTCAGAAAAGATTTTGAGAGTTTTTCAAATAAAAGTTTTTAAAATAATAAAAGCTAGTGCTTCCTCAAGTTGGGGTAGTTTGCGAGTACAATCCAATGTACTCATATTGGTTTCGTCCCTGGCTATTGTCTTAGCCAGATTTCGAGGAACTCTGCGTTGAAGAGGAGTTTGGCGACGTCTATGCGAACTAAGATCTTCATAAGTCAGCTGCCTGTCGGGTGTTGTCGAGTTGGTTTAGCCCTACTACCGTAGCTTCCGCTGAATAAAGATGATTTGGCCCTTGAAGGCACCTATGTATAATTAGGCCTGTATGGCCAGGTTTGTAAGACTTTGAACTCGGTATTGTATGGATGTAAACTTTGATATTCAGTTCGGATTATGTGCAACGACAGACTGATCACGGGATCGTTGTGTTAAGCATAATCGGGTATTTCGGACGGTTAGTCCGGGGTCCCCACACCCTCGCCCTCGCCGCGCCCTCGCCGTCCCTCGCCGCGCCCCGCCCTCGCCAGCACTCGCCTGACCCTCCCCCGACCCGTCCGTGCTCGCCGCGCCGCAAATCCCCGCCCGGCCAGCCCCCGCCGGCCACCGCCCCGCCCCGCCCCGACCTGCCCCTCCGGGCCTCCGGCCACCGCCACGCCCTGCCCGCCGCGAAGCCCCGACGCCCCGCCGCCAGTCCCCGCCCAGCGCAGCTGCGCCTTGTCTCTGCTTTGGGCGGCCGGCCCTGCTCCGGCGCACCTGCTCCGATGGACTCCGACGACGAGGCCTACTGGCTCCAGTTCGAGGAGGAAGAAGCCGCAGCAGCCATGGCTCTAGCTCGGGAAGAAAACGAGGTCTCCAGAAATCTCAAGAGGACACGCCATGAGCAGGTTAATTTCTCCTTTCGATTTGAGGTTTTATATTTGATGTCTACTTGTATAGTGATTAGTGAGTAATAGTGTGCAGGAGATTGCTCAAAGATTGATTTTGATTTCAATATTGTAGGACACTCAACAAGCAAATGAACATGGATGATAACATTTTGGCAAGGGATTATTCAAGGAGCTCACGCAGGATGGTTACCAACTACCATCATTACAAGGTACAACTCTTTAATGAGGTGCTTGATAGAAACATAAGTGAGATGAATCATAGATTTTCTGAAACCTCTACACGCCTATTGTTGTGCACTGCATGCCTTGATCCTAGAGACTCATTTAGCAGTTTTGATAATGATATGCTAGTTGAGCTTGCAACTATGTACTCTGCTGATTTCACTGCACATGATTGTTGTCTCTTGGTTGACGAACTGGACATATATGCTGATGTGATGAAGAGAAGTCCTGAATTCATAGCTTGTGATAGTTTGAGTGGTCTTGCTCTCAAGTTGGTTCAGAAGAAATACCATTTGACATTTTCATTGGTCTATCGTCTTATTACACTTGTGTTGACATTACCTGTGGCAACAACACAAGTTGAGAGAGTTTTCTCGGCCATGCATATTATAAAGACAGATCTTCGAAACAAGATAGGGGATGATTGGCTCAATAATTTGATGATTTGCTATGTTGAGAAAGAGATATTTACAAAAATTGATGACAAGAAGATTATGCTGCGTTTCCATTCCTACAATGATCGTAGAGGACATCTTCCTCGACACTTTCGCCTTGCCAACATGGATTCAACTTAATGGTACTATCTTCTTATCAAAATGTAGCACTATTTTGTATGTACTTTTGTTGTTCTTTGTAGTCAGTTCGTACTTGTGCTTCCGTACAATTGTGGATTACATGTGTTGTCCAAAAAAAAAATCGCCGGTGGCACACTTTTTACTGTTCGCCCCCCCTCGGCTCAATTCCTGGCTCCGCCACTGGGGGAAATATATACGAACCTACAAAAAAAATCATACTTGAAGATTAAAGTACATATACACACTTGCATACGAGGTTTAACAGTACTCATCCAATATATTTCTATTTATACAAGGCCACTATCTCTTTCCAGAAACAAATGATCAGATTTATAACTCGTAATATGGTGCTTATTAATGCTAATATCCCTCCGTTTTTAATACAAGACCACTAGGCAAGATATATTTCTGTTTATACAAGTCCACTATCTCTTTCCAAGAACAATTGATTAGATTTCTAACTCGTAATATGTTGCTTATTAATGCTAATATTGTCCTTTTTCCACATCGATTGCTATAGGAGTTTCATCCTCAACCTATGTGTGCTCAAACAACTGGATCACGGAACTCTCTACGAAATACAACCATGGAGAAATAAGCGCCACATGTAACAAGATTAATTAGCATGAAACAAGTAGGGATGGCACCCGCAGGGTATGGGTAAGGGTGGAGCCACCCCATACCCATACTCGTCCACCCCGAACTTACCCGTCACCCGTACCCATACCCGTCAACTGGTACAACTTTTTCCATACCCCTCACCCGACATGGTAAAAGGGTACCCGCGGGTAAAAATAGTTGCGTTTAAAACACATCAAATTGAACGGAATATTCATACAAAACAACACATAAATCATCCAGAAGAGATCTATTTATTGTTTTGCTCTATTGTAAATTGAGACGTGATCATGTGAATAAAATATATATTATATACGATATTAGGGATAGCTAATCTATGGGTGGCGAGGGGTACACTCATCAAATCCCATAGTTAAGGACCTAGGGTTGAGATTATGGAGAGAGAACGTGGTAGTACTGGTAGTTTCGTCGGCTGACAAGCAGAGGCAAAGATTTACCCAGGTTCAGGCCCCTCGGGTGGAGGTAAAGACCCTACTTCCTGCTTGTCTGTTATTGATCGCGGGAGATTATGAGGTTACAAGGTGGCTCCGGCGAGATGACGATTGATGTCTACGCACGCTTCTATTCCTGTAGACAGTGTTGGGCCTCCAAGAGCAGAGGTTTGTAGAACAGCAGCAAGTTTCACTTAAGTGAATCACCCAAGGTTTATCGAACTCAGGGAGATAGAGGTCAAAGATATCCCTCTCAAGCAACCCTGCAATTAAGATACAAGAAGTCTCTTGTGTCCCCAACACACCTAATACACTTGTCAGATGTATAGGTGCACTAGTTCGGCGAAGAGATAGTGAAATACAAGTAATATGGATGATTATAAGTAGTAACTGCAATCTGAAATAAAGATGGCAGCACGCAAACATGTAGCAGAACTTGATGTAAACGGCGTTTCAATGCTTAGAAACAAGGCCTAGGGATCATACTTTCACTAGTGGACACTCTCAACAATGATCTCATAACTGAATAAGTAAAAGCTACTCTTAAACACTCTCTTGTTGGATAACAAACACCATTCATTGTGTAGGGCTACAAAAGCACACCTCAAGCCGGAGTAAACAAGCGCCACAACGTCATAAAGGAGTCACACACGGTGCACACACTGTCACCTTTACACCGTGGAGAGTACCGGAGTTCATATTAAAGTAACCTCTGGAGTACATAATAGATAAAGAGTAACATCTACATATTCAACTAGATTAGCACAACTGAACACAAGTAAATACTACTCGGGATTATTCTCCTTCTTGATGAAGCAAGAGTACTATGCGTAGGGCTGCAAAAGCACACCTCAAAGTCTGAGTAAACAAACACCACAATTCCCAAGAATAAGCCATGATAAATGTCTAAATTATTCATAGAGTCACACAAGTACCCACACTGTCACCTTGATACCGTGTTGTCACAATGACTCCAGAAACTAGACAAAATCACTTGAGTAGCATAAACATTATTAATGTATTCGGCGATACTAGCAATACACATGATCACATAAAGATCACACCATGGGAGAGAGAGATGAACCACATAGCTACCGGTAGAGCCCTCAGCCTCGGGGGAGAACTACTCCCTCCTCATCATGGGAGTCAGCAGCGGCGATGAAGATGGCGGTGGAGTCGATGGAGATGACTCCGGGGGCAATTCCCCGTCCCGGCGGCGTGCCGGAACAGAGATTCTGTCCCCCGAAACTTGTCGTCGATGGCGGCGGCGCTGCGGAACTCTTCGTGGAAATTGGCTTGGTGTTTTAGGGTTTTCGCGTCTGAGGCAATATATAGGCGAAGGGGCGATGTCGGCGGACCTCCGAGGGGCCCAAACCACCAGGCGGCGCGGCGGGCCCACCTGCCGCGCCGGCCTGTGGTTTGGCCTCCTCCTGGCTCGTCTTCGTCTCTCCTTCGGACTCCGTGTACGTGTTGGAAAAATAGGGACGTGGCCTTTTGTTTCGTGCAATTCCGATAATATTTCCAGAAGTACTTTTCTGAAACCAAAAACAGCAGAAAACAGGGAACTGGCACTGTGGCATCTTGTTAATAGGTTAGTCCCAGAAAATGCATAAAAGTGATATAAAGTGTATATAAAACATGTAGCAAATGGTATAATATAAGCATGGAACAACAGAAATTATGGATACGTTGGAGACGTATCAAGCATCCCCAAGCTTAGTTCTACTCGTCCTCGAGTAGGTAAAACGATAACAACAAATAATTTCTGAGGAGACATGCTTTCACACAATCTTGATCATAATATTGTAAGACATGTAAGCTGTGATCAAATCATTCAAGGCAAATGTATATAGTTGATATCAAAAGACAAAGCAAGAGTCAAACAAGCTAAAAGTTTTCATGAACTATTGCTTCAAAGACATGAAACCGTACAAGGTTCATTAAAGATGATTTAAGTATCCAACATAGGAGTTCTATCCTTCAAACCAAGCATCAAGTAAATTTTCATAACATAGAAGGATTCAGCCAAGTAAACATAAACATGAACGTCATGAATCAACTGTTTCGAAGTCTACTCAACCGGTGAGCGCAAGCATTTGGTATTGGCACCATGATGTTATGGCAAAGAGAACATTAATGGGGGTTTGGAAGGCCAAAGGAAGAAAGTCTCACAAAGCTATAAGTGATCATTAGACAAGAGGAAGTCTTATGATCGAAGCTATGTAAGGAGTAGTGATTGCCATGCAACGGATGCACATAGAGCTATATGTGTATGAAAGCTCTCTAATGGAACTAGTGGGGGTGCATCCAACTTGGTTGCTCATGAAGACCTAGAGCACTTTTGAGGAGGCTCATCATTGGAATATACAACCCAAATTCTATAGTGTAAATTCCCCACATAGTTATACAAGTAGAACATGAAAACTCTCTCACATGGAGTATAGGTGCTAAACATGAGCAGAAATGATGACTATGAATAATGCAGGTGCCATAACATGAGCACAAGTGTGAACAAAGGATAGTAATGTTGCCCCCTTTTTCTTTATTCTTCTTTTTTTTCTTTTTTCTATTTTTTTCTTTTTCTGTTTCTCTTTTCGATGGCTCAATGGCTCTTTTCACATTCAGGGGCAACATCCTAATACAACAACACACTTTTTGGTACAAATAACTCATAATAAACTAGACATGATGTATGAAACTGAATGCCTCTGCCAGTGTAGCAGGATATGCAATGATCTAGCGTAACATGGGTAAACCACACATCAGCTGTATAGAATCATGCAAAGCAATATGTATGTGATGAATGACAACAAGTCATGTAATGTAAGATGGATGTTGCATGGCAATATATCTCGGAACAGCTATGGAAATGCTGTGGTAGGTAGGTATGGTGGCTGTTTTGAGGAAGATGTATGGGCTTATGTGTAGGAGAACAAGAGGAAGTTCTCCCACGGGGTTGGATGTACTGGCGAAGTATGCACAACTCTCAATGTGAGCAGAAGGCAATGCACAGCACCGAAGAGGCTAGCAAAATATGGATGGTGGAAGTGCCAAAAACCGTAGCTTAACATTAGTCAAAAAGAACTCACAAGCTTATTGCAAACAACTAGCAGGTTCAACATTAAGAGCATGATTAAAATTCACTCCAAGAAGGGCCGTTCACGGCGGTACAAGTACCCTGTTAGATCCCTCGACCTTCAGCACAACTTAGTTACTACGATGAACTTTCAGACATGGAAAGCTATCAAATCCAACTACACCTTCAACAATTTTAGTATAGTTTGTAGTACGGTACAAGCTCAAAGACAACAATCCACTAATGTTTTTAACTTAATTAACCAGCAAGCTTTACCATCTAATACCTCAAAACATTTGCAAAGAATCAAGTTATCAAAGTTTCAATGATCTACAAGACTATGCAAGTTTTTCATCATACCACTACCACATGTAGCATTTTCTTTTTCCAAGCAAACACCAATCAACTTATTTAAACATAAACTCTCCAAATGATAATATAATGCAGCAAGAGAGTGTTTATAAACACGTGCTAACAGCTCGAAGAGATGCATGAAAAACAGGAGCTAAAAGCACTGTAGTAGCTAGTTAAGAATACTCAACAAATATAAGTGAAGAACATGAGTATTCACATGAAAAAGCGGAGCGTGTCTCTCTCCCACACAAGGATTGCTAGGATCCGAATTTATTCAAACAAAACAAAAATAAAAGCACACGGACGCTCCAAGTAAAGCGCATAAGATGTGAAAGAATTAAAATATAGTTTCACTAGAGATGACCTGATAAGTTGTTGATGAAGAAGGGGATGCCGTGGGCATCCCCAAGCTTAGACGCTTGAGTCTTCTTGAATATGGCTGGGGATGAACCACGGGGGCATCCCCAAGCTTAGGCTTTTCACTCTTCTTGATCATATAATATCATCCTTCTCTCTTGATCTTTGAAAACTTTCTTCACACCAAACTCGACATAGTTCTCATTAGAGGGTTAGTGCATAATCAAAAATTCTCATATTCTGTGATGATACAATCAATCCCAAAGCTTCTGGACATTAGCTACAGCCACCAATGCTTTGTGGAGCAAAGAAATCCACTTAAAACATCGTAAAAGAGTGAATGCAAAACAAAAGGCAGAATATGTCAAAAACAGAACAGTCCGTGAAGACGAATTTTTTGAGGCAGTTAAGTTGCTCAGATGGAACAGGTCCAGTTTAATGAAAGTTGCGCACATATCTGAGGAAGATGCGTGATTTTTTACAGAATTTTTCGATTTTTCTCCAGGGAGAAAAGCTCAAATTCGTGACAGCTAAAAATCTGTTTCTGCGCAGAAATCCAAATCTTGCATCAACTTTCAATAAAAGACTTTACTTGGCACAACAATGCAATAAAATAAAGATACAAAGGAGTTGCTACAGAAGTAACAAGCACCTTGACTCAAAAAAGAAAAGAAAAAATAACAGAAAATAAAAACAATGGGTTGTCTCCCATAAGCGCTTTTCTTTAAAGCCTTTTAGCTAGGCATAGTGATTTTTATGATGCCCACATAAAGATGAGAGTTGAAACATAAAAGAGAGCATCAAGAAGCATATATAAAACATGTTTAAATCTAACACTCTTTCTATGCATAGGAGTCTTGTAAGAAAACAAGTCAATGAAGAACAAAGTGACTAGCATAGAAATGCAAAACAAGTGTAACTTCAAAAATTTCAACATAAAGAGAGAAGACTTAATATTATTGTGATATATGAAATCGTGTCTCCCTCTCTCATAAGAACTTTCAGTAGGTCTTAAAGTACCTAGCAAATAAAAGCAAATCAAGAGAAAGCTCAAAACTTTCATCATAAAGAGAGGTGGTTTAGTAACATAAAGATTTCTATAACCATACTTTCCTCTCTCAAAATAATTTTCAGCGGCATCATGAATAAACTCAACAATATAGCTATCACATAAAGCATTCTTATCATGATCCACATGCATAAAAGTATCATTACTCTCCACATAAGCATGAACATTATCATTCGTAATAGTGAGAGTAAAAGTATCACATCCATCATTGTAATCATCATAAATAGGAGGCATAGAATAATCAAAATGATTTTTATCCTCAATAGTAGATGGACTGAGAATATCATATTCATCATTGTAAACATCATATATAGGAGGCATATCATAATCAACATAAACTATATCCTCAATAGTAGGTGGACTGAAAATATCACAATGATTATAATCATCATATATTGGAGGCAAAGTATTATCAAAACAAATTTTCTCCTCCAAAACCGGGGAACTAAAAAGATCATTTTCATCAAAACCGACCTCCCCAAGCTTAAATTCTTCCATAGCATTAGCAATAATGGTGTTCAAAGCATTTATAGTAATAACATTGCTACCATCATGCAAATAATTTTCCATAGGTTTTTTAATTTTCTCTTCAAAAGCATCATGTCCTAATTCAAGATAAATTTCATAAAGCTCTCTAATTTTGTTGTTGTTTTCCATTAGGCCTAACTGGTGAAATAAAAACAAGAAACAAAAAGATATAATTGCAGAATCTAAAGGAAATACCTTCGAGCACTCACACGTCAGCAACCGTGCTAGAAAATAGCTAAGTAGCTGGAGGATGTGAGTACCTTTTAACTTACCTCCCCGGCAACGGCGCCAGAAAATATGTTGCTGGCGCTAAGTTGACGAGGGAATATATTGCGGTGTTGCTTCTATCTCCCCGGCAACGGCGCCAGAAAATAGCTTGATGTCTACGCACGATTCTATTCTTGTAGACAGTGTTGGGCCTCCAAGAGCAGAGGTTTGTAGAACAGCAGCAAGTTTCCCTTAAGTGAATCACCCAAGGTTTATCGAACTCAGGGAGGTAGAGGTCAAAGATATTCCTCTCAAGCAACCCTGCAATTAAGATACAAGAAGTCTCTTGTGTCCCCAACACACCCAATACACTTGTCAGATGTATAGGCGCACTAGTTCGGCGAAGAGATAGTGAAATACAAGTGATAGGGATGATTATAAGTAGTAACTGCAATCTGAAATAAAGATGGCAGCAAGCAAACATGTAGCAGAACTTGTTGTAAACGGTGTTTCAATGCTTAGAAACAAGGCCTAGGGATCATACTTTCACTAGTGGACACTCTCAACAATGATCTCATAACTGAATAAGTAAAAACTACTCTTAAACACTCTCTTATTGGATAACAAACACCATTCATTGTGTAGGGCTGCAAAAGCACACCTCAAGCCGGAGTAAACAAGCGCCACAACGTCATAAAGGAGTCACACACGGTGCACACACTGTCACCTTTACACCGTGGAGAGTACCGGAGTTCATATTAAAGTAACCTATAGAGTGCATAATAGATAAAGAGTAACATCTACATATTCAACTAGATTAGCACAACTGAACACAAGTAAATACTACTCGGGATTATTCTCCTTCTTGATGAAGCAAGAGTACTATGCGTAGGGCTGCAAAAGCATACCTCAAAGTCTGAGTAAACAAACACCACAATTCCCAAGAATAAGCCATGATAAATGTCTAAATTATTCATAGAGTCACACAAGTACCCACACTGTCACCTTGATACCGTGTAGTCACAATGACTCCAGAAACTAGACAAAATCACTTGAGTAGCATAAACATTATTAATGTATTCAGCGATACTAGCAATACACATGATCACATAAAGATCACACCATGGGAGAGAGAGATGAACCACATAGCTACCGGTAGAGCCCTCAGCCTCGGGGGAGAACTAATCCCTCCTCATCATGGGAGTCAGCAGCGGCGATGAAGATGACGGTGGAGTCGATGGAGATGACTCCGGGGGCAATTCCCCGTCCCGGCGGCGTGCCGAAACAGAGACTTCTGTCCCCTGAAACTTGTCGTCGATGGCGGCGGCGCTGCGGAACTCTTCGTGGAAATTGGCTTGGTTCTTTAGGGTTTACGCCTCGGGGGGAATAAATAGGCGAAGGGGCGACGTCGGTGGAGCCCCGAGGGGCCCAAACCATAGGCTGGCGCGGCCCCACCTTCTGCCGCGCCGCCATGTGGTTTGGCCGCCTCCTGGCTCCTCTTCGTCTCTCCTTCGGACTTCGTGAACGTGTTGGAAAAATAGGGACGTGGCCTTTTGTTTCGTGCAATTCCGATAATATTTCCAGAAGTACTTTTCTGAAACCAAAAACAGCAGAAAACAGGGAACTGGCACTGTGGCATCTTGTTAATAGGTTAGTCCCAGAAAATGCATAAAAGTGATATGAAGTGTATATAAAACATGTAGCAAATGGTATAATATAAGCATGGAACAACAGAAATTATGGATACGTTGGAGACGTATCACTGGGCCGCAACCTCAAGGAATCCACGCGTTGATCGGGCTTTTCCGGACTACAGGTTCCATTCGAGACTTCATCACCAAGAAGCTTGTGGATGGAGCCAACGCAACAATGGCATATATCCGAAGTCAACGTCCAAATATGCAGCTACGTCCACCCGTGCCTGGATCGTCTTTGTCCCAGTCGCATCTTGATGATACAGTCAATCATGCGAGGGTGTTGGTTGAGTGCTATCATGCTCAACTTATGGGCCATATTCTTCCAGCAAAGGACGAACCGGAAGATTAAGGTTTTTCCGTATAGGGGGCAGCCCCCGAGTGTAAATTTTGCCACTTAGTACATATTTGTTCACTTGTATGTATGCAGCCCCCGAGTGTATCGAGTGGGGTTTATGAAAAACATTTTGTATAGAACATGCATTCTTCAGCCCTCGAGTGCTCGAGTGAGGCTGTGAATTTTTACGATATTTGAAGTTTCAACTCATGTTATTGAGCAACTTTTTGGTTTATGTATGATTTTGTGCGATCCAGCCCCCGAGTATTCGAGTGCACTTGGGTATTATGTTTGAAGGAGCGAGAGCCCACGTTTTGAAGTAGCGCAGCCCCCGAGTCGATCGGGTGAGGCTAAGGTTGTGCGAGTAGTAAACAGGGAGGAATATAAGTAATTTATCGACTATATTCCAGTTATGAATGTTAGGCCGCAGGCCGCCTCATTAAAAACCTTCCAGTCCCCTTAGGTACCCTGGTAAGGAAAAGAGCGCGTCTGAAACCTGCAGCCATCCGACATATGTGTCTATTACATTATGCGACTGAGCAATCTAAGCGTAGAAACGGCGCAGCTGCGCAACGTTCCAAGGGTTATGCGAGAGTTCGCCTGTCTTCGCGTGCTTCAGTCTGTATGCTCCACCACCAATGACCTCGGTGATTATGAAGGGTCCTTCCCATGGAGAAGCAAGTTTATGCACCTTCTTTTGCTTCAGTCGAAGTACCAAGTCGCCCACCTCGAAGGACCTGGTACGCAGTCGACGGCTGTGATAGTTGCGTAGATCTTGCTGGTAGACAGCTGCGCGTGCTAGCGCCGTGTTGTGTGCTTCTTCGAGCAAGTCGACTGCATTTTCGAGTGCTTCATCTGCGTCGTCTTTATTGTATGCTTCGACCCTTGGTGCGTTGAACCTTACGTCTGATGGCAGGATTGCCTCTGCGCCGTAGACCATGAAGAATGGAGTGAATTGCGTTGAGGCGTTGGGTGTTGTGCGTAGGCTCCATAGCACAGACGGGAGCTCTTCTACCCAAGCACCCGCGGCCCTTTTGAGTGGCACCAGGAGGCGTTTCTTGATTCCGCTTGTCACAAGTCCATTGGCCTTTTCGACTTGGTCATTGGATTGCGGGTGCGCCACAGATGCATAATTGAGCGTGATATTTTGCTCTTTGAAGAAGGATTGGAATTCCTCAGCCGTGAAGTTTGTACCGTTGTCAGTGATGATGCTACTTGGCACACCAAAGCGGTATATGATGGATTTTATGAAATTGACTGCTGTAGTGGCAGTCGAATTTGTGATAGGTACTGCTTCAATCCACTTGGTGAACTTGTCGACCGCCACCAGAAGGTGAGTATGCCCTCCATGGGAGGATTTTTTGAGTGACCCAACCATATCAAGCCCCCACTGGGCGAAGGGACAGGCCAATGGTATTGTCTTCAACGCCGATGCGGGTGCGTGTGGCTTTGTGGCGAATTTTTGGCAGCCGATGCACCTTTTGACTATGTCCTCCACGTCTTTGAGTGTTGTGGGCCAGTAGAAGCCTGCGCGAAAGGCTTTGGCTACGAGTGATCGACTGCTGGCATGATGCCCGCAGGCACCTGCATGAATATCACGAAGGATGGCTTGGCCATCTTCAAATGCTATGCAACGTTGAAACATACCTGATATACTGCGTTTGTATAGTTCCCCGTTGATGACAGTGTATACTTTAGATCGTCGAGTGACGCGTCTTGACTCTGTTATGTCTTCGGGTACCTCGCCGCGGAGTATGTATGCGAGGAAAGGTTGAGTCCAAGTTGGCTCAATGAGGAGTACCTCGACTGGCGGGTCCTCTGTGCTAGGTGCCTTGCTCCTGGCTGGTGCGGCTGATGTAGGAGATGCTCGCTTCTTTTTGATGGATCTGTGCTCGATGCGCTCGAAGAAGACACCAGGTGGAACCGGTGCCTTAGTCGCGCCAATGTTGGCTAACTTATCTGCTTCTTCATTGCTTTCACGCCCTATATGCCGCAACTCGCAGCCTTCGAAACTGCCCTCCATGACGTTGTATAGGTCACGGTAAGCAATCATGTTATCTGCGATTGCATCACAGGCTTTCATTGTTTGCTGTACCACAAGGTTCGAGTCACTGTAAATCATCAGTCGACTGAGTGCTGCTACTCGACCCGCCAACTTTTGCACGTCATGGAGCTTTGAAGGTCTTTGCATCGTTAAGATGGCCTGTATTTTCTCCGGGTCTGCCTCGATTCCTCGAGCTGAGACTAGATACCCGAAGAGTTGCCCAGCTGGCATGCCGAATGTGCACTTCTTCGGGTTGAGCTTGATGTGGAAGCGTTTGAGGTTTGCGAATGTCTCTCGCAAGTCATCGAGTAGTGTGTTTTCCTCTCTTGTAGTGATGACGATGTCATCTACATAGACCTGGACGTTTCGCCCAATTTGCTTCTTGAGGCAATCTTGCATCATGCGCTGGTAGGTTGCGCCTGCGTTCTTGAGCCCGAAAGGCATTGTGGTGTAGCAGTAGACCCCGAGTGGGGTTATGAACGCCGTTTTCTCTTCATCCTCTTCCTTCATCCTTATCTGGTGGTAACCCGAGTAAGCATCCAGGAAGGACAAGCGAGCGCACCCGGCGGTGGAGTCGACGATCTGGTCGATTCGAGGTAGTGGAAAGTGATCCTTTGGACAACATTTATTGAGTGCTGTGAAATCTACGCACATCCGAAGGATATCTGTGTGCTTCTTCTCACGAGTACGGGGTTGGCCACCCATTGTGATTTCTTGATCTCTCTGATGAATCCTGCTGCGAGTAGCCTGTCGACTTCGGCTTCGACTGCAGTTCTTTTTGGGCCGGATATGCGGCGCATTGTTTGCTTGACTGGTTTAGCATCTGGAAATAATTGGAGAGAGTGCTCGGCGAATTCCCTGGGAATACCTGGCATGTCGGCTGGACACCATGCAAATATATCCCAGTTCTCACGGAGGAATTCGACGAGCGCGCTTTCCTATGCGATAGGCAGACTCGACGAGACATTGACTGTCTTGGTCGGGTCAGTCGGGTGCACCTGATGCGATCTTGTGTCATTGGTGGCATTGAATGCTCTGTCGACTGCCACCTTTTTGTGTTCTGGCATAAGTGTTCGATCGTTGGAGACCGCTAGATCAGCGAGTGTTGCTTCCATGCCAAACATCTCAGAGATTTTGCTGAATTCTCGGTCACAAGAATCAGACTTTTGGAAGTTCCCTTGACTGTGATTACTCCTTTTGGTCCAGGCATTTTCAGCTGGAGGTATGCGTAGTGTGGCACCGCCATGAATCGAGCGAACGTCGGGCGTCCAAGTATAGCATGGTATTGTGACTTCCAGTCGACAACTTCGAACTCAATCGATTCTGTCCTGAAGTGGTTCTTGTCCCCGAACGTTACGTCGAGTTGTATGGTGCCTTCTGGGCTTATTGCTTTGCCTGGGACGATACCGTGAAAGGTATTTGAAGACCTTGGCAGGTTTTCGACTGACCTGTTCATTTTGCGGAGCGTATCTGCGAAGATGATGTTTATGCCGCTGCCACCATCCATGAACACCTTGGACATGGCGTAGCCTCCAATTTGTGCGTCGAGTACCAGAGCAGAGTGCCCTGGACGAACAACCGATGGAGGGTGGTCCTCTCTGCTGAAGCTTATTGTGGTTTCAGAGTCCTTCAAGAATTCAGTTACAGCGGGAGGTGACATGACCGCCATGTTTACTTGTCGAGTGCGAAGTTTTTGCTCCCTGTTGGAAGGTCGACCTTTCTGTATCATGTACATCTGCCCTTGGGGCGGAGGGTACTGTGGTTCGTCCCCGAGGTATGTGCTGTATGGCACCCGCGAGATTTCCGCCTGCAGCAGGCTGTGGTGGTGGAGGTGGTGCCATCAGAACAGGCACATTGTTTGGCTGAGGCACGGGTGCAGGTGCTTGTGTGGCTGCTGCCTTTCTGATATTTACGTAATCAGTCGCCATTTGGTCGAACTCCCTGCAGTTTCTCATCGAGTGATTGGAGCGCAGTTTTCCGTCGTCCCCCTTGTACAGGTGGAATCTGCAATCAGCATCCATCTTTTCTTCGAATGATCGCTCGGATTGTGCTCCGGATCTTGACTTGCGCCAGTCCTTCCTCTTGTAGCTATCACTGCGTTGGCCGCGGTCTCGACTGTCCCGACGATCATCTCGACTGTCCCGTCGATCATCTCGACTGTCCGCCGATCTTCTGACTGCCGGTCGCTTCTGTCCTGGTCATTGTGGGGTGTGGAGAACCCAGCCGCCATGAATTCGGGTCTGTCATCGTCGTAGTGACGTTTTGAACGTTTGCGCCTTCGGTCATCTCTGTACGAGTCTCTGCGGCTTCGACTGCCGCTTTCATGATTGTCACGGGGTGAGGACCCGCGTGTGGTGCGCGCCATGTCTTCTCCGTCTGCCCACTCAGTCGCGGTCATCAAGAGGTTAGCCACAGAGGTTGGCTTTTTGCGACCAAGTGCTTCTTTGAGGTCCCGCCTGGCGAGTCCCATTATGAAAGCATCCATGGCCATATCTTCTGAAATTACTCCGACTGAGTTGCGTATCTCAGTCCATCGTCTGATGTATGACCTCAGCGTTTCGTCTGAACGTTGCACGCAGGCTCGCAGTTCCTCGAACGTTTTTGGGCGCTCACATAGAGGCTCGAAGTTTTTGATGAAGTCATCGCGGAAGTGATCCCACGAGTCGTACTTTGATGGAGGTAGGGCCTTGAGCCAGTCGCGGGCTGTGCCTTCGAGCATGAGTCGTATGTATTGCATGGCCGTGGTGTTTGTACCTCGCTGGCACGCGACAGCCAGCCTGTAGTCTTCCAGCCACCCAGAAGGTTCCTGTCGACCCGTGTACTTGGGCTGTTCAGATGTGAGTTTGAACCCTTTGGGCATCCGTGTCTCGCGGACGCGTCGAGTGAAGCACAGAGCTCCATGTGGCTCAGGCTCTCGATCAGAGTATGAGTCGCTACTGTAAGATCTGCGTGATCTGCTCCTGGACCTGCGCCTGCGCGAGCCGCTTCTTTCCTTCGAGTGGTGGCGGTGACCACTGTGATTATGCTCTTCCCGACGTGCGTCGACTAGGGCACGGTCTCGACTCCCACCTGGAGTTCTTGGAGTTTGGCGTATGGCCTTCGCCGCTAAGGCGAGTGATTTGATCTGCTGGCGATGCAGTTTTGCATTGGGGTCATCAGCTGGAGGCTTGATTGCCTCTAGGTATGCTGCAGCGGTGAAGAGGGCACCCGCAGCTGTTTTGGGTACTGGCACTCCCTCTTCGTCGTATGTCATGAAAGAGTTGCCTAAGTTGCGGGTGAGTGCCGCCCTTTCGTCTGGCGAGAGGTGTGACAACCTTGATCTGGGTCTTGTGTCTGCTCGCCCGGTGGAGCTCAGGGAGAGCTGTCTTCTTCGCGCACTCGACAAGCTAGCTTGCTTTTTGCGTTCTTCGAGTGTTGCTCTGACCTGCCGCAGTCGAAGTGATTCCTGCCAGTTGAAGTACTGGAAGGTCAACATCTCCTCTTGTGTTGCGTCTGCTGGCATCATTGTGCACTCCTTGATGACTTTATCTGCTTTTGCTGCCATCTCAGCAGTGATTGTGAGAGTTGTGACTCCGTCCGGCATAGTAACTGTGCACGGGAATTCTGTAGGCCTGCGGCTGGCCGCAGCATCTGATGATTCTGCGGCGATGGCGACGTAGACCTGCTGGGGTATCACCCGAGGGTATGTATGTATGTTTTCGAGTCCCGTCATGGACTCGACATCGTCATCAAGGCTCATGTCGGAGTCGATATGCCCGTCGAGTGGTCCGTCTGGACGGATCTCGCTGTCGATGCCTTCATCGCCTATGCTCATCTCGGCGTCGACGAAGTTGTTATGAATCTCAGAGTCGAGGTTGTTGTTGTTGGTGCAGATCTCGGAGTCGACGTGGTTGTCGATATGAGTTTCGAGTTCGTCGAAGTCGCTGAAGGAGATCCCGCAGTCGAAACTATCCTCGAGTGAGAGATCGAGCTCGGGATCGTTTGTGCGGTATGCTGATTCGGCCTCCTCCCCTGGAGTTCTTCGATGAGCTCGCGCATCTCTCGTGTGGACATGGTTGTTGCAGACGAGCAAGCTTGGAGGATCGACGATGGTATGGACGTAGTTGAGGGATCCGCAGTCGAAGGAACCGCAACCGATGGAGCCTCGGGTGCGGAAGTCGCGAGTTGGCGTGGATCCGTCAAGTCCTGCACACCAAGCTTGTTGACGAAAAAATTGAACGAACCAACGGTTAAACCCAAACCTGACTCGAGATCGGAGAAGGCCTCCTGGAATCC
The DNA here is from genome assembly GCA_947311845.1 of Poa pratensis. Classification (NCBI taxonomy): domain Eukaryota; kingdom Viridiplantae; phylum Streptophyta; class Magnoliopsida; order Poales; family Poaceae; genus Poa; species Poa pratensis. The sequence goes on from CAMZMU010000067.1 coordinate 29,216,153, forward strand.
TGGCGAGTGTGGCTCGAAATCCATCAGAGGATCCGATGCGCTTTTTGCGGGTGAAGCTGGCGTGTTGCCGTTTGTCGAGTGAGCCGGCGAGTTGCCGTGTGCCGCCTGAGTCGGCGAGTTCTGGTTTGTTGATGCAGCCGGCGAGTTGCCGTTTGTAGATCCGATCGGCGAGTCGCCGTTTTTCGATGGAACCGAAGAAACCGTGAGTCCAGCACTATTCTTTCCCACAGACGGCGCCAATTGACGAGGGGTACACTCATCAAATCCCATGGTTAAGGACCTAGGGTTGAGATTATGGGGAGAGAACGTGGTAGTACTGGTAGTTTCGTCGGCTGACAAGCAGAGGCAAAGATTTACCCAGGTTCAGGCCCCTCGGGTGGAGGTAAAGACCCTACTTCCTGCTTGTCTGTTATTGATCGCGGAGATTATGAGGTTACAAGGTGGCTCCGGCGAGATGACGATCTCGCTAGAGCTTTGGTGGTTTGAGTATGGCTTGTCCCCAGATCGGCACCCCTCCCAGCCCTTAAATAGGCTGGGTCTCAGGAGTTTGTAACCGACCTAGTTTACACATAAGGAAAGTACAAACCGACTATGTCTATGTCTAAACTTGGAGGGTACTCCATCTTGTTGGGTCTCCTGTCTTGGGCTTCAAGTTGTCTCTTCGCTATTGGGCCTTTAGTCGTCACGTGCACCAGGTACCCTCACGGTAGGGTACCCGAGATATATACCCTTGTCAATGGGTCTAGTACGACAGTCACCGGGTGGTCCATTATCGGCGGAGGGTGAAGCAAGCAATCCTTGCCTACGTTTCGTAACATAACATGCCCGTGAATTACGATCGTGGCATAATGCATAAACCCGGAAATTCAACCTCACTTGTCAAAATATTAGAGTGTACATGGGTAAGCGGGTATGGGTTATACGGTCTCAACCCGTACCCTCTCTACCCGATGGTATGATATTTTCCTATTTACATACCCGTGGCTAATTTTTCATCTCACACCCTTACCCTAATAGGGTTTTTACCCGCAGGGTACATAGGTAATGGGTACCCATTGCATCCTTAGAAACAAGAGAGGTTTTCCAAACAATTAATCATCCTATTTATTATTCGGCTTTGTTTTCTTGGTATCTGAAAAATGAGATCAAGATGATGTGAATCGAGCTAAGGCCGAAAGTCGAAAATGGAGTTGGCCCCTCCTTGGGTAAAGGGCCATGTTTTTTTTTTGTGTTGATGATGTTGAAGTTAGGAACTACGAGCTCAGAGAAAGAATTAACGATTTCCATGAGATCCTCCTTAATGGTATTCCAGCGGGTGCCGAAGAAGGTGACCGAGAAGTCATCGGGGCCCCCAAGCCTTGTATAGAGGCTTGTCCGCAAGCAAGTTCATGATTTCCAGCTCGGAGAAGGGCAAGCTCGTCAAGATCCACTAAAAGAGGATAATTGAAGCACATGCATGAACTCCCTTTACAAACGATTTTCTTTCTGAAAGAACTAGCTGGGTGGCCCGCGCAATTGCGCGGCTAGAAATGCGCTCTGCTCATAAATCGTAAAAAATCATGAGCAATCTACAAATTTCCATGATAATCGAACAAAAAAACTTTTTCATCCACGACAGATGTAAAGCAACAAACATAGCAAAACACGTCTCTAAAATTAAAGATTTGTACATCATAACACAAAAAACAACACATGCTTATCAGACCGATCTTATAATTCCAGATCGAAACACACATGTACGTATGCAACTCCCTATCAATTTTAATATTTACACGTGCGTATACAACTTCATCTATCAATCAATTAGACATATACGGTGTGGCCCGCGCATTTGCGCGGCTAGATTTATTTAAAAAAATCATTTGGTAGAGTTTTCTTCATCACTTTACAAAAAATATAGTGTCTCATGAGTGCCGTGGTGAAATGTTTTTCAGTTTGAAAACTTTAGGTACATTAACACATACATGTCATTCAGACTATAAAAGTATCATACTATCTACATGTAGTTGCCAAAGACCTTTATTGGTTCACGATGACCAAATGTATCTACCTTTTCTCCTCTAATGATGTCTATTTTGGCAAAACAAAATATCTGCTATTTTTGCACCTATTATAAAAATTGAACAACTTATTACATTTGTATATAATTGTGAGCTTTTCCTCAACCCATTTGTCAACTACACATGATTCAAAATTGGTAACAGAACACCTAGTTTGACTAAACCTGCAAAAGGCCCAATAAAAAATTTGGCCAAAAGATAACGTGAGTACTCTGATTCTTAAGAATTAAGTAAGGAGATGTAATTTATATTATATGAATCAACACACTTCATTCTTTTGGTGTAAAAAACCATTGTAGGTATCAGATTAATTCTGCAATGACAGTTCTGCAAGAGAACAATGAATAATTGTCTAACTCTTTATAACCAATGTGTTCGGTACACAAAGTGGACGATTATTTGGATCTTAAAAGTGATACAGTATGTGCTAATTACAAATGTTGTCTCGCCTTCTGTAATATTCTAGAGATACTAATTAATATTCCCATGAACCAAACAAACATTGTCTAAGCCGTGGGATCTTGGCATGAGCAAAAAAATCGTGTTTTTCTCCCGCAACTGAATGAAATAAATGGTCTTAGATTTATTTTTCTCTGTCAATTATTTCTGGTCTTATGCAGCTAAATCATTACTGACCTAACCATAAGAAATTATAGACAATCCAAAAGTTTAGCCTAGCTAATCTAGAGAGGATAATGACTTTGAGTGAAGATAATCTGTGTGGAAAACAATACATGTTACATAATATACCATTCCTGTGAACCTGAAGATCATATATTTATCTATGATAGTGTCTTCTACCTTTATGAGCAAGATAAATAGCAGCTTCATGAGATGGCCGAACCCTGGAAATTGCATCCAAGTGAAGCATCAACATAATCTGGATCAATCAGCCATTCCATGTGCGTGGGTGTCACCTTCTGCGAGCATGATCCGACGGTTAGATGGTCTACCAAAATCCTTGTAGATGTCATATTAATTTTGCATTGGCAGTTCTGCAAGAGAGCAATGAAGAGGTGTGACTCTTTACAATCAATGTGTTGTCCACACAAAGTAGACTGTTACTTGAATCTCAAAAATGAAACAATACGTCTGTGCTGATTACCAATGTTGTGCCACCTTCTGTAATGTTCTTGAGATAATATTCCTATAAACCTGACAAAACATTCTCTCACCTGCAAGATCTTAAAAAAAAACTGATCAAATATGCTAAATATATGAAGAGCTAGCAAGTGCCCATTGATATTACCAGAAGCTCACGGTAGTATTTTTTGTTCCTTTTATTTGTTGAACGACTCTGCGTGGCTTTGACCGTCGCCGTCAGTGTCGTGCCTCCTAATTGCGGAGTGATATGGACCCTCCTATAAGAGAACACATATTCTGTTGGAAAAAATGTAGTGTCTCGCGGAGGCTGTTGCAGCTGTCCAACCATGCTACAAAAAGGTGTCGCCCCCAGCACAGGGATGGCGATCATGGAGGAGCATGAGGTTATGTCAATGCTCCACATACATGCAGCTTGCAGTGTTCGATCATATCACGAAGGAGCAGCATTCGTGAGACACTATATTTTTTTAAGCACCGTATGTCTCTTCTTTTCGCTTCATATGTCAAGTTGTATCTTGGTTTCCTATTCGACCTGCGCATTTGTGCCTAGATTTACTATGCAATTATATTAATTTATTTGTTTGCACGGTGACTAATTGATGTTTGATCTTATTTAACTCTACATTAGCATTAATGTATCAGTTAGAGAAAAAATAAGACAAACTTTTTCTTTTGAAAGAAAAACTAAGACAAAATTTTATTTGTTTTTGTGTGTGTGAAAAATAGTAAACGAATTTCTCCAACTCAATCACTAAGCTATTGTTCATTTTTACATGTCCATGTTAGTTTCCAGCTTACATATATTTCTATAGAACATAAAAGCTCATTTGCAACAAAAAGCTCATTAACGATTGTGTGTTCATAGTTTGTCTACCAATATTTCTCCATATACTTAATTATCAGTGTAATTTAGACATGAGAAAAGAGATTTATTACCTCGCTTTGATGTTTCCTCGTGCATTGTGCACTTCAATTAAAGGTGTAGCACAGTATATGTCGGATGAAGATTAACTGATCCACTAATAAACATACTGTAGCATGAAGATCCGCAACATCCATATATACTGAGTCCAATCATTAATGGCAACAAATTCGGACTGGACAACAAAAAAGACTATGCATACATGCGACGGTGGTGCAGCTTGTAGCATCAATTAGCGTGAGAACGGCACTTCCATCTTGTGAGGCCAATCGCCATGACGCATAGAAACACAGTTAAACCTGTCTTACGAACTGAACTTCTGTAGCAAGCATGCTACTTATGATTTATTTCTAAGAAATAAGTGTTCTAACTAATCATTAAATTTATATGAAGGCAGTTTTTTGTTAAAAAAATTGCATGTTGGAAGGGAAAGATCGAATCCACTTGAAGATTGCAGCTCTTACCTGAAAGTTGGAGCTATCACTCAAAGTTGCTGGCGTGCCTTTGATCCGCTGACCTCCTGCTGCTTTGTTCTGCGATGTTGTTGACGTGCCTTCGATTTGCCGATGCGACTTGTATTGATTGATTTTCGATGTGCTGGTGTTCAGGGTTGTGTTTCGATTTGCTGGTGTCCAGGTCTTTTAGTCCTGTGGTCACGTACGGGGCTAATATTAACCAAGCGATATGAATGATGGCCTTAGCATTCACTACTCCAGGAAATAATTTTATGTGAGTGCATTGATTTAAAGATTTTGGAAAGCCCATTATTTTTCCTATATCCTAGACTGATGTTATACTTAACATATTTGGAACAAAATTAATAATTCAATTTTTTGTTCCAACCTGTGTGGCCAAGCACCTCCCTAGCTTATTGTGGCCTGAAAAACCAATTTAAAGAATAAATCCAGTTAATCATACTGTCAATGCACCGAATAAAATACTTGCTTGTAAGCTCACATTTATCTAAAATCTGAACTAAAGATATACTTCCAATCAACGTTGCTTCATACTTATTTGTCACAAAACTAATACGTAGTATGTCCATGGCTGACACTTCAATCTTTTATGTACAGTTCAAAAGAAGAAGAAAAAAAATACCGCGATCCTTTTCTTCATGGTCCAAATATTGCCTCATGATCACTCCGCAATAATAACTGTGTGGAGCTTTGTCCTGAGCCTCGATACCTGCTGCTCGTATGTGTATACATTTGTCAAATTAATTTCATACGATGGAAATAAAGACAAAAGATCTGAACAACACAAGGTAGAACGTGAAAGATAAATACGTTGAAGTTTCAATCCATCAAAAAATTATACAACGAATTCAAACATCTTGAGCACCACTACCTTTAATTAATAGAGCCCTGGAACAGACGCCTTCGTTGCGTCCGCCCGCTACCCAAGCAAGCAGCTGATCACTCGTGCCTTTGTAGCCTGTATACATTGCCATGTCCATTGCTCCATGCCGATGGCCTACTCTCTAAATCTCTGATGCCTGCCCCAAGTCCAGCAGCAGAGAGACTCGCGTGGGCATACCAGAGATTGTCTCATCCATCATCTTCAGTCACCAATGATATGCATGACCTATGCACAACAAAAGTCACAATCAAGCAAACCAATTTGGCCCAGGCAGTTCAATCCAAAATCCTCATGTATGCTGCCGCTTCCGCCGCAATCAATCAGTTTTAGTTGCGCCTCATATATACGTACATGCATGCAGGCCTGAAAATTGATCGATGGATTGAGCAATCCTTTCTGCTTGCATGCATGTCCGCATGTAGCATTGCAAGAGATGGATCGATCAAGTAGTACATGCATGGCCTGACGCATACGTACAGGCGTACAGCTTTGAGCCAGGCTTTCCACACGCAGCCGCCGGCCGTATTCCGATGTTTCTCATCCATCATCGTCGTCTCGTCTAGTTGAGATCGGGAAACCGAGAGATCGTAGCGCTCCGCCTCGTTGATAAAGCATTGCGGCGAGATATTAGGTCACGTAGGGATAGAATTCCAGATTTTTTATTTCCCATCAAATAAGAGTTTGCTTCTATCACGTTTGACTTTCCGATCGGGACAACTTAGGTTTTTTTTTTCACGGACTTCAATCTGAACCGTTTCTTATTTGTTGTCTAATCTGAGCCATTGGTTGTCCTGTGTTTTAATTATATAATAGATTAATTGTGATGTTTTTTTAGATTTATTGTGATGCTTATAAATAAGCTCATAGTCAGGCTTCGGTGGTCATGTTCGGAAAGCAATATATTGATTCCATGACAGAAAATGGTCCTCAAGACATGAACTCTAACGACAGAAATACTACTATTATGATTGCCAATCACACCAAGGCGGAAAGCTAATATTCCGATTCCAGGACAGTGACGACAGAAATAGCTTGCATCTCTTCCCCTGTCTAAAAAAGCATGTTGTTCAACAATGTAAGCATCACGCTTACCAAAGCCGGAATAGCCGTGCATAGCCACTTATAGTTATATATGATGCATCTTTCCAGGAACTGCCAGCATCTCCACAACGGGGAAATCATAGTGCAAAATCAGCCAGCAAAGCCTAGGTGAGGGTGCTGGTGAGAGAGTGACTCGCACCATTTCTAAGAACCAATGAGACCGTCGCCATTTGCCAATTTGCCTACTGGTAGACTGCACCAAGGAGCGGAACCTTCGGGCCAGCACACTCCCTCTCGGTGGCATCCTAGATCAGCATGCCAGCCAGTGGCAAAAAATTGTATGCAATGCACCAGCACTAAAACATCCGCAAAGCGATAGGGGAAAACACACACGAGACAAAAACGGGCACGCGAAAGCTACAGCAAGAAGGTTTAGTTTCGATTTTTCAGGTGCGTGGTGGAAAGCAACAAACATCACGGCCCCAAGCTTTGTGGGGGGAACAAGAATGGAAAGTAGTAATAACACTGCTAGTAGTAACTGTCTAGCTCGGAACACGCGTAGAACAAGCTGAGAAAGAACTTTCTTTCTTCTACTAAAGGCCAATTATGATGCACTACGGGCATAAGAAGGTCAGCGACGCCATTCTGACCGCTGCATGGCTCGGTAGCCGCCGCTCGGTGCTCCTCGCACCAGACAGCACCAACCAGAGGCGCCTTGGTCAGGTGCCGGAGCACATGTCCGCGAGGCTGGCCCACAGCTGCTCTTCGTCGTCGACGACATCGAAACCAAGCTGCTGCTGTGGCTGCCTATTGGCTGTCAGCGGCGTTGCCCACCACCACCACTTGCTGTCGTCAAACACCATGCTACCGCCGCTAGTTTCCCTGCACTGGCTCTGGCCGTCATAGCAGTTGCCGCCGCCACTGAGGTCGTTATACGAGCTGTGCTCATAGCTTATGTCAGAGGCCTCCATCTCCAGGTCGGTGGCCGCGTCGCCCTCCGTCTCGGCGTTCCTCGCGAAACGGCCCTGCACCCTCGGCCTGCTGTCTGCCAGCGTCTTCCTGCATGCGTACTGGAAGGCAACAAAAAGATGGTGATAATTTGGGCTAGGCGTGAGGACGGAATGCATTTGGAAGGTTGTGTTGGAAGGAGAGGGATCAATACATACAGTGATCTTCTTGTGGAAGTTCCTCTGCTGGCGCTTGCTGCGGTACCTCTCAATCCTCTCCTTCCGTTCTTCAGCGCTGTAACGCCCCACCTTCTCTGAAAATGGTTCTCCCACTTCCTGGCTGCAGTTGTCGCCTGGAAATCGCGGCGCCGTCGGCGGTGGCAGCAGAACATTGTTCCCCTGTTTTGCATCAACACATGTGGAAAATGGTTAGCAGTTGTTCAGTTGTATGAACTGCTGTGACAACCTGAGGATTGTTGCATTACCTGCAGGTCACCGGTGCTGAGGACACGCCGCATGGTACCGGAGCTGCTGAATTCCAACAAGTCACCACAGGATGAGGAAGGGGAGGAAGAAACAGGGGGGAAGGGCAACTGGAATGCCGAAGGAGACGGGCAAGAGAAGGCAGCATTACTGTTGAGGAGTTCAGGAAATTGCACATGGAGAGGGAAGGAGGGTGAGCTGGTGCTCCTGTTCATAAAGTAGTAAGGGAGGGAAGAGTTGTAGGGAGGTGGTGCTGAAGCAGCAACGCCAGGCGGAGAAAACAAACCACCATTGTCGTGGAAGAAGCCGTTGCCGCGAGGAATTTCAGTTGGAGCTGTGTGCAAATCACTGGAGAAGTTCACTGCGTTGTGCATGGAGAGGTCACTATAGGTGGGCACGGACGAGGAAGAAGGGTTGAACATGGCTCTTGGGTATGAATCCCTTTGATCGATGTGCTTGGCGCTAAGTGCAGGTGAAGGGGTTTGGTATAAAAAGAGGCCATCTGATGTGCATAGTGTATACTACTATGCACCAAAGTTAGTAGGGCGGCTAGGCCACTACTTTTAACGAGGGAGAGAATTCCTAATTGATAAACCAGCTCAGTATGGTCACTACAGGCCACAGTGAAACTTGTAATGGAAGAATATCATACTGATGAGCTATTGAGCTGTGTGACGAGGCAAATAGGTCCTACAAAGTTGGGCCCCTTTCCCTCCAGCAAAGCCATTGGAAATCAGATTCTTTACCTTTAAAGGAAAAGAAGTTCAAAATCTTCCTTCATTTGGTAGAAGATAAAAAGTATGCTGAACACAAGAGTTCGGGAGATGAACAGGTGTAAGACTCGCTAGTAAGGAATATGCTCCAATCAGTTTTGAATGAATTAATAAACACGAGGAGATTGATGCCGTTGACCCTTCTGCATAAGACATCAAGAACACACAAAAATTGCAGCGGACCGGTCATATTTACATATGCATGGACCTTTCACGAGTACGTAGTACATACAGTACACATCGATAGTTTGGATAAATATAACCACATTACAACCAAACTTTAAGAAGCTCCTGATTTTTTTGAATAACCTACTATATATCATAATACAAGAAAAAACATTAGAGACATGAATGGCCTTTCTTTCCAAGGATATGGAAACTATCTTCTCTTTTCCAGTTCTGAATTGTTTTTTTCTTATTTGGCAAGGAAGCTATTTACAAATGCAATGAGACCAGTGGCTAGAAGTGGAGTAGAAAAGGCAAATGTATAACTCACATCTATAACTGTAAACGAAATCAACTTAAGACAACAGGACTAGTAACTAGCATAAGGAGCAGGAACAGAATGGTGTAGAAGATAAAACAAACTGTAGCTGGATAACTGATGTGATGCTAGCTAGGATGAAACTCAATCCCTACTTTCCCAACTTCAAGAGCTTTAATCATTAGCCTCGAGAGTCTAGAAATTGCCAGGTGCACCTTATCTTCGATTATACACATTGAGTTCCCAGCTCTGTAGCAACTAGCAAGCATAAAAGCAACCCATGACAAATTAAAGATGGTGCTTGTATTAGATAACCTGTTAGTACTTCATAAGAACATTTGCAGGACTGTTCCATAGGAAAGATGCATGCCATTTTCAAGTATGCATAGAGATATCCATGTTTTGAGTTTGACTACCAAATAGTAGGTAATGAGAACCCACTGCTTCGGCAAACAGAAAAGCTTTGAGGAAGCCTGTGAACTGACTAGGACTGCACAGTTTCATCATAAAGCAAACTATGCATAAAACTGAAAACAGTGAGTACATCATGGATAGAATAGGCCTAGTCATATCTGATAATTGACACTTCACAGCCCATTTTTTTGTTTTCTAAAAAATGCTAAAATGTTTAGACATAAAGAATGGACAAGGTAGCATTATTAACTTTACATGATGTGCCGTCTAAAACGATGATACGAAACATACCTGATCAAGTCCATCCGAGGAAAGTTTCTGACACCTCCCTCTCATGATTCAACCAAACCAACACTCATTTATCTTTCATGCAAAGGAAATAGCAAAGCCCTTGAACTTATGCTAAACTATTAATAGGATAAAGCATGCAATATAACAAACAACTGTAGTCAACAGCACCACAACCTTCTGGAAAAAAAAGGAAAGAGAAGAAAGTAGTACAACTTTAGATTTACAAGTAACTTAGCCTTCTTTATGATTTTATCGATGTTAATAGATCGTAACATATGCAGATCAACTTTGAATGTGGAAATGAACCACACACAATGAAGTCAACACACATTTTTGTCTGGCAATTTGCCATTCTATTGACACCATGCATTGAAGAAAGACATTGCCATATGGGAGGAGACATGCTTCTCCAATATTGCATAAGCTGGAAAGACAGAAACACCACCACGGAATAAGTAGGGATCGCCAAATTGACCTCAGTGTAGAAATTAGAAGACAATGATAGTTAAATTCTTCCAGTAATAGGACAGTAGTATTTTGAACAAATCTGACATCATATTTTCCACTAAATTTAGTTCGGGCAGTAAGGTCCATGCAGAAGTAAATTAAATATACAAACCAAACTTGAGTCAAGTGACGCAGGGTCCATTCACATTTAAGGCCTAAGAAAAAACATAGATAGCACAAGTCAGCTGACAGCTAGAAGAAACAGATAGCTGATTATACAACCATTCTCATCTACGACCAGGCTTCGAGCCACCATAGTGCTTATGCATCCCAGGACCCATGCATGAGAAGAGTGATGGTTTCTTTGGCTTCGCGCCAAACAGAAAAGTTCTAAGGGGGACCCCAGCTTTTGTTGACAGGGCTCGGAAGTTCTGTTGAGCTCGGTTGCTTCTTGCTATAGATAGCTCAAGATTCTCCCGGAGCTTCAAAAGCACCCTTCCAACCTCCACTTGTAGACCTCTTACATGGTCGAGCCCAGCTTCTAACTCTTTAGCTACTTTGTTATTCTCTTGTTTCATATTAAGCACCTCTCCTTGGAATTTTGCAGCTTGCAAAAGGGTGAAGTGTTCATCGTCACTTTTATCCAGAATTGTGATCCTTGATATATCCTCCTGTATGCTACACAGCGAGGAGAACCTGTTCTCTACCTCTCCTTTTAATAGCACATTCTTTTCCATCCAAACTTGAAGATCTGTATTCAAATCCCGAAATTTCTTTTCTAAAACAGCTGACTCCAGCTTTGCTACCTGATGATTAGTAGGAACTAGCGGGGTGGCCCGCGCATTTGCGCGGCTAGAATACGTATTTGATGTTATATCTTAATATCACATTTTTAGAAAAAAATATCCGATAGCTACAAATATAATCCTTAAATATTTAAGTATTTGTCAAGGAGTAAATTAATTTTAGGTTTCAATATGTTTTATTTTTTTCTTGCATTTTTCTTTTTAAGCTCACGTAAATTCCTGGCTTATAGTTTTATTTAACTTACTTTTATTATGTCATTGTGTCCAACAATATATTTTGCCAATTCCTGTCTCATTTAATTTTCACCTTCCTCCTCTTTGCTTTACCATTGACAGTTTATAATTAAATTTTATTTTATGTAAATCACATGTAGCCCATTTGCTGTGGTGACGTATATTTTCAGTTCATCTTTTTACCCAGATTATTTAGAGCAGTGTTGTTATTTGTTTTCAATTTTTCATACAATTATCTGTATTTAATCTATCCATTATTTCCTTACTCCGTACATATTTCAGGGCATGTACATCACGGTCCACACTCAGGATCTAATCAACACTACATCATTTTCCAGTATAAGAAGGTAAAGCATTAAAGTAAAATCCCCTTTCTCTTCTCTACCAGAAGTCCAGGACTGTGCGGCTGAGCCCAATCCAATGACCGACCCATCCCCTTTCTCCAATGTATTTCAGGCCATGCTCTTGGTGGCGTTTCTTGAGCAAGTGGCGATTTCGTGCTGTGGCCGTGGTCATGGCGTTGGCCGCCGGCGAGGCTGAATCTCGCCGTTCCTGATAAGGAAAGGTAGAGTGCGATGGCCGGCCTGATCAGTGCGGACTGCAATGCGCAAGACCTGGCGTGGACCTGGACATGTTCGACAACGGCGAATGCAGCAGCTGCGGTCCGCATTCAGCAGTCAAGGTGTGTGCTTCACTACTCCAGTCCCCCGTGCACGGCCGCTTCCATTTCTATTTTCTCCCCAAATTTTAATTAGCTCTTGTGTTGTTTAGCTTGTAGCAGAAGCAGCCAGTGGAAAATTCATCATCCTATCTCCATCTGAAATCTAAATTATATCCCAGAAGATAAATTAATATTTGTTGCAATCTCAAGGCAATCTCTACGATTGATAGATTTGAAAGAAGAGATAAATCTCCATGCGAGAGAGATTAGTTGTTTGACTGTTGTTTTTGGAGGTCTGTAGGTTGAGAGAGATGAGGGGAGTGGAGAAGAATTGGGGTCCATGTAGTCAATGATATATATTAAGCCTGCAAAATCTCAGTACGAAATACTTCATACTCTTGGGTCTGGGCTACATAAAAATGACAAAAGTATTAAACTCCAATTTTTTTTCAGATTTCGTAATTTTTATATATTCCCAAACACGAAACAATTTTGCATTGATATCTTGACAATTTTAATATGCTTTATTGACTCTCTTTACTTTCACTTTAATGGAGTGTGTTTACCATCTTCTGGTAAACTTACTAACTTCTTGTACACTATATTGTTGCTGCCTTCAAAAGATTTTTACAAATAGTTCTTCACTGTAGGTCGTTGTTAAAAAATTAGAAAGTTGTGGATTCGTCTACCTTCAACTTTGCCACGGACGACGTCCATGCTTTTCCCTCCGCTCATGCTGTGGGCGTCCTCAACGATCATGGCGCAAACGCGGCCGAAGATGGCGCACACGACGATGCTCAGGTTCTTTCGACTTCCTCGCCAACTTGGATGCTAAAACCTTCACTGTATGAAATCCAAAACAAACACTCTTGCAAGGTCAGTGCTTTTTTAATTTGATGTCTCTGATTATCAACTTTTAGAAATTCCAAGTATTCTCCATGTAGCGACCGAATTATTTTCTCTCAGATGAAAATATATCATACAATTTTAAAGATGTTTTGGGCCTAACAGGAGAGAAAACATTAAGCTGGCATGAAACATATTGTACATCGCCTTGACGTCTTTGTTTCTCTGCTTCACAACGATCCTCTTAAAGGTCAGGTTTCTCTGTCTTCTCAACTTAGAAAAAAAAAAGTAAAGTACTTACCTATAGTTCAAATTCTGTAGGCAGCATCCCCCGACGCCGCGCACTGTTCCAACAATGCCGTTGTGTTCCTTTTGCTCTTCAGTAGTGAAGGTTATAATATGGTGGTTGCCATATCTACCTGAGCTTTAAAACAGCTATATATAATTATATAAATTTAAGTATTCACCCAATCAAGCCACGCCAAAGTGAAAAAAAGCAACAAACTTTAGACGTAGTTTTTCACAGTTAGGAATATTTAGCTACATCAGCAAGCAAAATCACCACTATTCTGTTAAAAAATGATTAAAAGCAGATGAAAAATCACAGTACTGCAAGATTGTTACAAACAGATTTAGAGCACGCATGTTCGTTGTATAATCTTGTACAAAATTTTACATTTACAGAAATTTAGCAAAATTTAAGCTTATTAAGCACTTTAAGTAACACTAATTCAGAATTCTGTCTTTTTTTCTAAGATGGAGTTGCTCTTTACAGATTCATAAAAAAGATCTGTTAGAATATCATGGATTTTGTAGACCCCAATAGATGTTTTACTTTCTTCAATTGCTGCAACTCTTATTGCATCGGTCAAATCATGAATATGGTGGCATACTCGGCAGAAAAGAAGATACCTAGGTTTGTACAAAAAAAAAAGTAATATCATACCTGAGAGATATACCTGAGAGATAATGTGAACTACTACTCTTCTAGAAAGCACCTCTATGCTTGAAAAGTTGAAGCCATGCTTTGGAATGTCTTCTTTATATTGGATCTCCTTAGTCACTGCATGTGTTGGCTGAAGAAGAGAGCAGGGTCATGTTTGACTTGCTTTGATGAATTGAGGATCTCTAAGAACATTATCTGTAGATTACGGATTGGACCTCCAATGTATGATGAAAAAAAATCAGAATCCAGCTAATGATTCAATGATAACGCGACGGCTCGCCAAATCTAATGTGATTTTTTGTTACTTTATCTATACCATTTATTCAAGTACACATCTAAAATTAATTCCCAAAGATTTTAGCCAAAGCTGGCATATGGAAAGAAACCACCCTTGCAACCAATACTTAGGTGACATAATTTTTCTTTCCTTATTGTATCGTGTAGGAAACAAAACAGGGTGAAGTATTCATAGATTGGAGAAATATAATGGCAGTTGAGTAAAACTATAGGCACTGAGACTTTCTGAGAATATTATGAGATTATATCTCAGGTTTTGTTACTCATATTTTTTTTGAAGAGAAATATACAACTATAGTATGATATTCCTAAAGAACACACTTAGATTCTCATTTGTAGATGAACCATGTGTCGACTTGTTCATGTTGTGTCTAGAGTGGGCGGAGTGCTGGGTTTTCTTGATGCAAGGCATACAATGTGATTTCAGTCCATGCAGTCACATTTTTCTGATACACTTGCTTGCAGATACATCATATTGGTATCGATGTGTCTACTTTTGTACCATAGTGAAATCCATGCAAATTAGGTATGTTATTTCCGTCATACCATTTGTCTTATTCTTCACAATAAACCACCACTTCAATAGTTCGGCTACCGACCATTGATTTATGTATAACTCCAACTTCTAGCTACATATATGCTTGTATCTAAACAATTCATGTTGGTACATTTGTAACTTGCCGAACTGACATTGCTCTTCTGTCGCTACATATTGCACACAATCTATCAGAAATCAAATCATCCCTAACGGTCAAAACAGAAGATTTTTAAAAATATTGGAAATTATTATGCACAGCTTATAAAATAGTGTACCAAGTCAGTTAGACACCACACATGTTTTAAAGAGATAATCATTTTGAGAATGCTATTTGTTTGTCAAATTATGCACTTCATCTGCTTTTTTATTAAACAAATCTATAAAATACCCCACTTTGGTACTTTCTCATGTGTATATGATAGCTGAGTACCAACAAACCATCTTACTGTTTAATTACAGATGTATGAAAATTGAACTACTGTTTTGAGAAAACCGAAAATTATGCAAGAAGTAAACGCTACCTGACATTTGCCCAAAAGATTATACTGAAAATTTATGATCGTGTATTTCACAAACCATTATCCAAGAGGATATGCCCCCTGCAAAAATAAAAACCAAATCAAAAAAGATCTAAACAAAGGCCATATCGTTTTACATGAACCGAGGTTGTAAGCTTCATTACGACCATTAGAAAATTTGGTGGCATCAGAAGTGAGGATTTCAAAGTAATATTCATTAAATTACACTTAATGAACTTACGGAATAGAACGGTCGCACCAATATTGTCTTTAATCGTGAGAAACAAATAATAATCATTCGCCTTTATTTTATAAATTCGCTTGCATAAGGATACCCTGCAAAAAGGAAAACGAAAAATATCATTTGGAATTCTTCTCACGAACGGAGCACCATAAGATCACCACTCGTATCACCCGATTGAAATTGATACAGCTTATTACCTAAAAATAAATCTTTCATCATGCATCCAAATAATCTGGACTACCAATTCATGAGCTCGTATAGTTACAACGTAATGGTTGGCTTGCTGCACGCTTATATGCTGCACTGAACTCGACATCACACATGGTCATCGTCGTTTTAGTCCAATCCAGCTCGGCAATTCAGATACCACGTGACTAAGTTACGGCCACACAGATTCTGATCGCAGGCGTGGTCTAGGCTTTGCGTCGAGACCTGGCTGCTGCCGGATGTGGCGGAGCAAGATCGCCGGCCGCCGGCCGTCTGGTCTGGCTTCCTTGATTGCCTAGGAGAGCAATCACACCTGATGCATGGCATGCGCCGTGTAGAGGTCCTGCGATCACAAACAACGATTATGATGCGCTGTGGTGCTACGGTTTCAACAGAAAAGACAAAGAAATCCATCAAGGCCGCACAACAACAGCTAAAAGTGTCAATCAGGCGACGTCTTTGGCGACCATGCTCGGATGCCTAGACCGCGCTCTCACAGCTGCGCTGCCATCTTCAGCATGGAATATGACCACCGTTATGAACGCCGGCTACATGGATCAATCTGATTGTCATCCTGGCCTGCAGAAAATAACGCATGTTGGATCTGGAGCTCCGTATGGACGGCTTCAGGCCCTGATTTTTGACAGGATATATCTGCTGCTTCTCATGTGCGCCATCGAGCATGGTCTTCCCGCTCTCCATCTTCCTAGAACCTCATAGCGGCACTTCAATTCAGCTTCGTTGGAGCCAAATCGATCAGGGATGCTAGTCGCCATCTTCATTGCTGCCGTGTTGATCGGAGCACAGCAGCACCAATCACGGCTTATATGGGGCTAAGAGATACGTGTGTTCTTAGGTAGAGATTTTGTTTGCTGGAGTTGGTATCGTACACGGTGCATACTCATATTTTTGTGTGTCGCACGTGCCTGTGCGGTCCCTAGCATATTAAATCTCAGCCATTGGGATCTTATGACTTTAGATTGATAAATCTTAACCGTTGGTTATCCTGTGTTTTAAGTATATAATAGATACCATCTGCAACCCCCTGTGCCTGTGCATCAGTCAATTTAACCATCTCGGCTTTTAGCCTGTCAAATGCTGTTTGGAAATGCCGTATTTGATGGTACGATGTGCTAAACCTCAACCAGAAATCCATGTTCTGCTCCAACACCTTGTCGATCTCTGCTCTAAATTTTTCCTCCCCAACTGAATATGCAAGTGGTTCTTCAACTTGACATTGCTTAATGTATTCATCTATCTCTTTGTCTTCAGTTGTAGGAGTGGTGCTTATTTTAGACGTTTCTTCAGACTTCTCCATGCTCTCAGGAACGGGAGCATTCATCTTACGCAAAGAACTTAGCATTCTCCGAAGAGAGTGAATCTCCTCGTCTTTCGTTGTATTGGCACTCCTCAGTTCATTCAGCTCTGACATTGCATCAATATGATACTTCTGATTTTTCTTTTCGATTTCAGAAAGTTGTTGCTCTGTATCTTTGTAGCTCTGAAGGACAGATGTGTAATCTTCTGTTAAAATATTATCCTCGCCTTCAGATCCATTTGGAACAAGACGTTCGCGAACCACAGGATCCTCTGAGCCCTTTTTGGATGAATCCCCAACACGCTCAGGATCATGTAATGTTTCTACGAAATCAGCAAGTTCGCTGCAGGCTTCAGTCATTTCTTTCGAAATATTTGCTGTACCATTCTGTATGGACCTACCAATTTGTTGGACAATTTGCAGCACCCCTTCAAGTTGCTTCAATCTGTCTGCTAACTTACTGGAATCCGCAACCAAAGCAGACTTTTCTTCCTCCAAGGCATGCAGGCGCTTGTGAAAGTCATCTATCTCAGACTTCATTCTATCGATCTGAGCATTCTGCGAAGTAGAAGCAAGCTCCAGGTTGATTACCTTCTCCACAAGCCGATCAACCTTTTCCGCTATTTCCGCCACAGATGCCTCTGGGTGCAATTCAATTAGTTCTTTAACTTTTTGACATATTTCCTGCAGATCAAGCTTAACCTCATTCTGAACAGAAACATCACCATCCACAGGCGGCAGTACTTGGGTAAGTCCTGTGTCAAGGTGATCAGGCCCTTCGTTTTGAGTCTGAGGTTGCCCACACTCATCCTTAAGTGTTTTCAGTTTCTCCTTCACCTCGTTCAATCTTTGAAATTCAGTCCTCGCCTCTTCAGACGATCTCTTTTGCTGGTCCTGCAAGTTAACCAATGTCTGCTCACAAGACAAAATGGCTCGTGCAGCCATCAGTGCCCGGGCTTCGTTGTCTTCAATGTCTGAGCCAGTGCTAAAAGTATCTTGCAAGGAGCAAACTTCATCCTGCAACTCAGCCACGTGCCTCTCAATGTCTAGATACTTGCCCAGCGCGCTGTCATAGGAGGTCTTCAAGAACTCCTTCTCGGTCTGCAGCACCAGGATCTGCTTCTGCAGCTTGTCAATCTCTTCCATCGCCTTGTCCTTGTTCATGTGGGAGGCGACTCTCCGGTGCGTCTGGGTCCTCTTGGGAACCGGGCTGGATCCCCGGCTTGTGACCCGTGAGCCCATGGGCAAGCCTTCCAGCGCAGGGAACTTGTAGTTGATGAGATCGATGCTGGTGATCGCCTTAGGGAGCCCTTCGCCATCGCCCTCTTGCATGGCGAACTGGACATGGTCCGGAAACACGGTGGCGATGGTGTGGTTGGCCTTGTGCAGCTCGCTGGATATCCTGTCGTACCGGTCGGCCAGCGCCTGGTAGGACCTGAACATCTCCTCGACGTTGGTGATGAGCTCCGGCCGGCTCCTGAAGTAGAGCTCCGCCTTCTTGCCGAAGGAGTCGGCGTCCGCCCCGATGAGCTTGATCATGAGCTTCACCCTGTCCTCCATCTCTGCACGCGCGAGGCAGCAGATGGGCCATTGTCACAGTTACGATCAATTCACAAGAGAGCGATGCGATGCAATGCGCGGTTGGCTACTAGACCAGGTAGAGGAGAGGGTGAATGGATGAATGGCGTGCGGTGCGGCGCGTACCGTGGAGGGTGGCGTCGAGCCACTTGGACTGGCTGGTGCGGATGTGGGACGCCCACCACCAGGAGTAGGCGTTGCTCGCCGCGCGCTGCAGCATGGCCGGACGGGGTCACGCCGCACCGCGGCCGTCCCTCTCGCTACCCCCTCCTCCTTCTCCACGTCGTCGGCCGCGCGTCCTCGGTGCCGTGGGAGCGTGTGCTGCTGCGCCGCGACGGGAGGGTGACGGCGATAACGCGATGCGGTGTGTGGTGCGCAGGTGCAGCGGGGGTCGTAGCCGCCGGAAGCCGGAGGAGGAGAGGAGAGGGGAGGTGGGTCGGTGGTGGGGAATGGCATGGCGAAATAGGACAAGGGGGAGGGGTTGGTTTCGTGCGGTTGCCGCGGGGGTGGGCGGGCGCGAGCGAGCGACGCGCGCGGCCGGTGGTGAGAGCGGATGGCAGCGCGGGAGTAGCGGGGGTGGGTTTTCCGCCATTCGGGCGCTGCGAGGTCGGCGGCTGTGGTGGGGAGGAAAGGCTGGCGGCCGCCGGTTTGCTCCGCCGTGGCGTGGCGCGGCGCGTGCGGCGGGCAGGACAGAGCGGTAAGGGCTAAAGCCTCAGCGGCCCAGAGCCCAGAGCAGCCAATTAGGCCCATTGTTTTCTGGCCCAAAAGCAGATACAGGCGCGCCTCCGCTTGTTGTTGATGTTTCTACGTACCTGCAGTGCAGCTATGGCGAATTTGCTTACGACTTTAGTTTTTTTTGTGAAAAGGACCCTGGTATTAAAAGAAACATCGAACCGTACAAAACATTTCAACAAAAACGAAAATTATAATGAGATCCTTGAGATGCCCTTCGTCTTCAACCTCCAGACCGTGTCGACGGCGCGCCGCCGCTGCCGCTCCTCCCTGAGTCGGCCTGACGTTTTTGGTTGCGGACGGGAAGTCGCCGAACGGGTCAAGAAGACCGCATCCGTCCCGGTGCCGAAGAAGAAGGATGAACCGCCGATGAAGCTCCACGACAATCCGGAGAACGTCACCGCCAGAAAAAGCCCTTGAGAAACACACCACTCCCACAAGCTTCTCGACGTCACCGCCGAGATGGGGTTGAAGACGGGGAGACCTTATTGAAAGAGACGCCGTCGCCGCCATCAGAACGACGCCCCAACAAACCTTGACAAAAATACCAGAAAACGGAGCCCTCCCGTCGACGAGGGCCGAGATCCACCACGCCTCCAAGGCCCGAAGGCCGCAGAGGCGGGGAGATCAACGGCGGCGCCGACGAGAGGCTGACCTAATCACCGCCTGGGAGCTGGGAGCTGCGCCTCGTACGTACGTAACGCCTTCGACGGGACGCTATGGCGAAGAACGTGAGAAATATTACTGAGCTGAAGATACAATATACTGGCAAGATAGCTCGTATTTGAAATCAGACATAACATGGTGACGATGTTCATAGTCTATTCTTCTTTAACTGCGCAAGCAGAGTCTCACATGCAACCACACAATACAGGATCTAACCAATGTATTATTAAGCTTTTTTTTCTCATGAGGAAACTAGTTTTCATAAAATATACATAAAAATAGAAAGGGTTGACCAGGGAGTACAAAAAATTCTCATGTTTATTGCTGTTCTTTTCCATGACATCCAACCATCCAGTGTAACTCGATCGGTTTGGAGTTTGAACAGTGGTGTGTCCTTGTGTGTTGGTGTACTAGAGGCAGTTCACAGTTTTGCAATGAGTGTTCACAATTCAAAATTTGAATTAATACCCCTGCAATTAAAAATACCCAATGTTTATGTGAAAACTGCATCTTGATTATCTTGTGTCATTCCTCAAAAATAAAATATCTTGCGCATGGGAATATCGTACATCTGCTAGTTAGTTGTAAAGATGATATGCACACCTCCCGCCTCTGTGTTACGGTTTCAGAACAAAGATTCGCAGCAATCTAACTAGTAGAGTCCGCTGCGTGTCCTGAATTTTTCAAGAAAAAAACTAGTATACTGAAACTAGAATGGAGAAGGATACATAAATTGAGAACAAACCTTTTGTGGGAGAATTACTATCCGGATTTCAGAGAATCTTTTCTACTTCAGAATTTTATACCCTACTACTCATCAGAGAATTATACCGGGCCAACACAAAATGTTAACCCGGGTTGCTAATGTTGCACATAACCAACAAACAAGATTAGAAAGTAAGGTTGATGTCTTTCGTTGGACTAGAACTTGAAACGGCATAGCTAAACTCAATTGCTCAATTCATAGCAACAAACACCAGTATTGGTCAGAATAAGAACACAACCATTACAACACATACGTCACTGCATAATTGTTCAAGCAGGGTCTGAATCTTCAGAACCGCGAGGTCAAAAGTAATGTCACGATAACATATCAAGTTTAGCTAGCAACACAAGAGCAGCATAGTTTTTCTCAACATATATCTCTAGTAAAAAAGTTAAGAATTCTCATATTGCCGGTTCGAGGCCGCGACACTTTTGAAGAGGAGAAATTTAAGGCAACAGTCAGGAGACCTGCTCTGGTCTTTCCCTACTACTATACGTCGAAATCCAGATATCATGGCACGGGGCGAATCAAATAATTTGTACTAAACTTTTATACTTCTCTAGATTTTAATTTTAGCATGTACAATATTATGAGTATAATTTTCTATTTATCCGCATAGTTTAATCGCATAAATAAAAATATTACAAAATATTAGGTTGTGGTTTTTTGTAATGAATATTTTGTAACAAAATTTCTTTATAAATTTTTTTCTTACAATGAATAATCTACTCATCTGACCCGTAATAAGTGTCGTGAGCTAGAGAAGTATTTTTTACAATCCTAATATTTTGTCCATGACACTTAAATAGGACCGGAGGTAGTATATGATTTATAGTTATTTATGGTAAGGATGTGTAAAAATACTATTTAACAACTATTTCAATAGCGGTTTCTAGCATATGATTATGTATGCATATTTATAGAAACTTATAGACTATAAATTTAGCCACTGACACTACTTTTTTGTGCTCCAGTTTTTCTAGCAATTCGAAGTTAAGAAAGTGTTCATGCTCTAGACTTGGTATTGAAAAATATTGGTTAGGGTAATCACCAACAAAAATAAAACAGTTTGTATTCTAATATGTTTGCATATTTGGATTTTATTATTTGATGATATGTTCTTATGCAACCTGCTTGTTATCATCTGGTGTACACAAGTCCTACGGCAGTTTATGAAACAAAAATGTGTTGCATGACATTAAACTTAAAATGTAGCTACGTAGATTTCTGAAAAGACCTGCAAGAGTTCTATCAGAAATCGGAAAGAGCAGAGCAAGCTAAATAAAATTGTTGTGCCAGTCACAGTGGTTTATTCTTACATCCGAAGAGACTCGTGTTGTGTACTTGCTTCAACAAATTAATCATGTTATTATGTTAATATACTCACTCCATCCCAAAATATAACACGAGCATGATTTTTCACCACCAATAATTCATGTCTTTAACTACTACTAATATCGAAATGTATGGATTGAGCTTATATAAATCATCTTGCCTTTTGTCTTGTTGGATACTTTTCATTTGTATATACTATTTTAAAAATATCATAAGTGAAATCATAGTTAAAATTGTGCAATATTGACCATAATTAATGCTTTAATTTTTTCCAACGATTATTAAGAGTTTTGGGGTGTAACAGATAATAGCATATTTATTATTATATATATAGTTTTACATTTGGGCAGAAAGTGCTAATGTAGCTCGAGCTACATGTATCTCGTTTGTTCAAAATTTAAAATCGGTAATTTTTTTAGTGTCAAAAAATTCGAATGAAAAATTCTGCATGTAGATAATGTTGAGATCTATCAGTGTGCTTTTAATCAAAAAGTCGTATTATTCTTGGCTACACAAAAAAGATAAAGCTGGCAAAATTTCAAATTTATGAAATTGTGTACTATTCGTCACACATATCCACCCATTTGTCATTTTTGTGCAGCCTAAAATACAATGAATTTCGAGTTGAAATTTCTACAATTGTACTCCCTCCGTTTCAACTTAATTGACTTGTTATGCATCACATGTGGATGTATCTATACATGTAACATGTCTAGATACGTCCACGTTTGGTGTATAGCAAGTCAATTAAATTCGAACGGAGGGAATAGATCATATTACTATCCACATCTGTGTTTTTTTGCGGAACTTTTGGAAAATTAAAAATGCAACTTTTGGATTTTTGAAAAAACAAGCTACATCTATCTCGGGCTACAGAACACCACTATCTACATTTTGGGCCCTTCTCTGCTCGGGGCCCTGGGCGGCCACCCTTCTTTCCCAGCCTATGTGTTGGCCCTGCCTCGGATGTACATGACGGGGTCTTCGGGGATGTTCCTCTCCCTCCTGATGCCCAACTGGGTAGCCACCATGTTTCTCAGGTGGAACACGAACCTTGCCCGAAACCGAATGAGACAGGGTTGGTGACTTGGGGCGTTTTTGGCTGCTCACGGCGACCCCGTGCAGCCTCTGGAGACCCGTTTTCGGCCTGTTTGGTTGCCTGGGCTGCACCGATTTTCTGCACAGCGCGAACCTTAAAGTAGGCTCAGGCCAGGCCTAGGGGGAACGCTCGATTCGGCCGTTTCCACTGAGCCACCCTCACGTAGGCAAAAAATCGAGCCATCGTGCACGCGCTGGGAAGGGGCGGGAGACGTCGCGTCCCTTCGAGAACACGCGCCAATAAATCCCCGCACCGCCCACCTTCCCACTCACTCCACTCACTCTTCTCCTCTCTCCTCTCTTCCTCGGCGGTTCCCCTGCCGCCGGCACGTCCACAGCTCCGCCGCCTGCATCTTCGCTGGGAGAGGAAGATCTGCTTCGACCGACCATCCCTGCTTCTTCGCCGACCGGCTAGATCTGCGTCGGCAACGACGGCCGCGGTGCTCATCGTCTTCGTCGACCGCTTCATCCATGGCGGTAATGATTTTCTCTACCCCTTACGAGCTTGTTTGTAGCGTAGATCTGTAGTTCGTGGTAGATTTATGGGCGTAGGTTGACATGCACAGTAGATCTAGGTCGTTTAGGGTTTTGATCTGCAAAGTTCTGCATGTGTTCGGAAGTATTCTTGCTATGGGCCGATGATGAACACTAGCAGTTGTCTCTTAGGGATGTGTGGCACCGTTCCAAAAACAACGTAAACTCGATGTCTGCATTGTCTTTGGTACGGTGCTCCCACCCCTAGGAACTCTTCTAGATTATGCTAACTGAGGCCATGAACAGATCTGCTACATGAACTTATTGACGTTACCTTTGTTGACACGGGCCGATGATTAAAGCCCATGATAGTTGCAAGGAGACTGCCTATAGAACCAAGTGGTCAATGCAGAGACTATGATTGTATTATCACTTAGTTCTTGTAGGCACTCTTTTTGCCCACTTATGGCTTTGATGTATGAGGCTCGATTTTTACTTGTGTGCATTCGAGAGGTGTCTTTTAGTATCTATTGCGCTTTGCAGAAAATCGAACTATTTGTGTAGCATAGTAGGTACTAAGAGATCATCTTTTGAGTGCTCAATTTTAACTTGTGCCAATGATGAACGGTGATAGCACTTGTGGCACTGTCAACACAAGGCAGCCACCAAAATTAAGAACCTTGCACAAGTACTTGTGTCTTTTACTTGATTTTGTTGGTTGTCATGTGGTGCTTGTTTGATAACCTGACTGAGGCTTACTTGCTCTGCATTTTACTTGTAGGCCTATGATTTTAATGTGACACACTTTATAATGCAAGAGGTATCTCCACTGTACCTTGAGTGATGTACAAGTAGAATTTTTGTGCACAACTCTTGGTACCATGGAGACATTTCTTGGCACCACATCTTGTGCTCATGTTTATGAGGCTGATTTCTGTGTTCTAGTTTCATTTTCTACTTTTCACCAAGCCGATGATTACAATGTGGCATGACATATGTGCACGGAGGTGACTTGTTGGCTTGTCTTGTTGTTCATATTTTGACACAAGTTGGCGATTTGTTTTGCAGTCATCGAAGGACAAGAATGTTGTTGAGGACAATGGTTTCAGTGCTTCGAAGAGGAGGAAGGTCCCCGTCGGCCACTTCCACGAGGAGGTGTCTCCTACCCACTTCTGCAAGGTGATCCGGGCACCTGGCTTGGACTTGCTGCCCATTCCTCCAGCGTTCCGTCATCATCTAGGAGAGATCCCTAAAGAGATCGTCCTCAAGACGAACACTGGCTGCAACTGGTTGGTCACCGTCGTCGACCATAATGGAGCTGCAGCGATTGACAACGGCTGGGCACCATTTGCCATGTGCCACGACATCCAAATCGGGGAACTCATCACCTTCAAGATGCTCAACCCAAAAGTGTACAGGGTTACCATCTTCAACACCGATGGCGTCGAGATCGTGAAGAAGTGTGATGAACACCCCATGAACCTGCATCTTGTACTTGCCACCCCGAAGTCCTGAACTCTGTCTTTACCTGCTGCATCTATGATCCTATGACTGTTATCCCTTGTTATGACTGATGTTAAGTGTGCTGCTATGAACTTGTTAGCGCTTGTTGCTATGAGTGCTGCTAAGTTTAAAACTGTTGTCGCTTTGATCCTACGAATGTCGATGATTTTGTGATGTAGTAGTTTTTCAGTTTGGGTGCACCTATGCTGGTAAGGTCACCACTCCAAGAAGTGGTGACAGTACAAGCCTAGGCGCACGTAACCAAACAACCTGCTTTGCATCTGAAGGTCGTGGTACATGCGACCAAACAGCGCGTGCTAAAAAGTTTGCACCCAGCCAAACGGGCTTGGCCAGAACATGGTTGGCAACCAAACGGGCTGCACAACATGGCTCACTCCGCGTTTTAGCAGGGTCAGGCTCGCCAGGGCCACGGATGTAAAAGGCCTAAAAATGGTGCGAGCAACCAAACACGCCCTTGGTGTAGAACCTTTCCCCGTTCCCGATGAACTCCACCGCCCGCGACGTCAGCAGGGCGGCAGGCTTCCAGCGAGGTGGAGGCAGAGCTGCGGTGAGTTGCGATTTGCAAAGAACCATGGTTAGATCAAAATAGTAGGGTACTACACTGAATTTTATGATCGAAAACATAAATGTAGAAGTGCAGTCAAGAAATAGGAGCGGCAACCAAGAACTGCCCCCAAGAAGTGCGTATTTTGTAAGATGCCAAGAACAAAACCAACCATTGCTCCAGGCGAATGAAATTAACACAACTTCCAACCGCCCGAGATTAATTCTGATGTAGACTAACATAAATTCAAGAACCCAATTCTCTCGGTCGATCGGTCCCGCTGACTCCCCAAAGCAACTCGAGAAGAATCCGAAGAGGGTGTTGGAAATAACGTATAGCCTAGCATTAATATTATTCCGAATTTATGCAATAGTCTAGACGACAAGGATATAGATAGATCTAACAAATTCATACATGCGATCACAAAGACGAAGTCTAGCATGGCATATGGAATCGACATGCATCTAAAAAAACTCCCTGTAGCTAGATCAAAACGAGATTGAATTCTTACAGCGGTTGGATGAAGACGTTGACAGAGAGTTGATGAAACGAAGCGGCGAGATGTCGTCGAGGAAGAAGATGAAGAAGAAGTAGCCGTGCGAAGCACTGCCCAGAAACTTTATCGCCCGGCTCCCTCGTGCAGGACTCCAATCGCCGGGGAAAGTTCGGAGACCACTGCTTTCCTCGCCCTGCTGCACGGCAGGGAAAGGATTGGCGAAGATCGGTGGCGGCGGCTCAGAGGAGAACTATTTAGGGTTTGTGTTGCCCGTGGTTTCTATCGAGAGGGACGTCTCCCTCTTATAGGACCAGATGGATAACCCTCACGCAGCACGTACTGCCTATATTCCAGGAACCGCCCCCTGGCATATCTCCATCACGAACGACCTGTAACGGCACGAAAACGTGCAGCTCTTTCTTTGGATCGTGCGTGAGACAGTCGTGGGTGGATAAGATTAAAAGACCGCTTAACAAAAACATAGAAGGAGATGCATTTTATTAGTCCACGGTCGTGCTCGCCAAGCCCAAAGAAAGTCACAAGTCACGCGTAATTAAACGCGAATAAATGCGAAATGCGACCGAGCGCGCGCGCGCGTGTGCGCGCGTGTGGAGTACTCCTAGCACAGCTCCTTTTATTCATCTCATTCAAGGAGACCATGGAAAGCCTCCTTATAAGCTGGTGAAAATCTTGCTCCCTCAGCAGTATGGGACTAAAGTCCCAACGTGATGTCCACCCCCTTGACTTCTCTCCAATTTTCTGAAATTCTTTTGGGCCCAATTCATTTACAGGCCCATTAATTCCAACAATCCCCACCAAGAAGTCAAGGTCTGCAATTTGTTCTCAACTGGCTTTTGTATACCAGCTTTACAGTATAGACCCGTCTCGGGTTGAACGATACCTAGCACTCCAAGATCCACTCATCATACAACTAGGCAATGGACAATGCCTTGAATTGCCAGTCTTGTGTAGAAGAGGTTCACAAGGAAGCATCGCTGATACTAGGCTGCCTTGATCCATGCCTACGGTTTGGAGCATTACGGTCGTGCTCCCTAGTCCTTTCATGAGCCCATTAGAGATCACCCAAATCTCATATACTGCGACCAAACAGTCAAGCTCACATAGGTGTGTTCTTCCAAGAATACCCTGCAGGATGGTATCTTGCCGAACCTTTTCCGGCCTCAGACCACATTAAGACAAAAGTCAACCTCCCATGCAGTACTGAGAGTACTCATCTTAGCGGGAAATGGAGGATATATATATATATATATATATATATATATATATATATATATATATCTCGTTACTCCAACAACTTGTTTATCCCTTTTCCTTATTCACGGGATCTCCGATCACAAAGGCCGGGTTTCTGCTGTTGTGCAACTCAGGTGGGTCTCAAACCCATCTCCCTCGATGCTCCATCTATCACTACACGTGATAGTCCCTTTGTAAAGGGATCCGCTAGGTTTTTGGTAGTGTTGATATAATCAACAGCAATCACTCCTTTATGTCTCAAATTCCTGACGGATTTAATACGCCGTTTTACATGTCTTGATTATTTCAGATTATCCTTTGAACTTTTAACCTTAGTGATCACGGTTTGGTTATCGCAGTTCAAAAGGATTGCCGGAATAGGTTTTTCAACCATAGGCAAATCATTCAAGAGTTCACGCAACCACTTTGCCTCAACAGTGGCTGTATCAAGTGCTACAAGTTCTGCCTCCATAGTAGACCTCGTTAAGATAGTCTGCTTGCGAGACCTCCAAGAGATTGCAGCACCTCCAAAAGTGAATATGTATCCACTAGTTGCTTTGATTTCATCCGCATCCGAGATCCAGTTAGCATCACTATACCCTTCAAGCACTGCTGGGTACCCGGTATAGTGAAGTCCATTCGTTGTGGTTCCTCTCAAATACCTCATTACTCGTTCTAGTGCAGTCCAATGATCATTTCCATGATTCGAATTAAATCGACTCAATTTGCTAACAGCATAGGAAATGTCAGGTCTGGTTGCACCAGCAAGGTACATGAGAGAACCAACAATTTGGGAGTATCTTAGTTGTTCTACCCCTTGTCCTCTGTTCTTTCGAAGCTTTAGACTTGGGTCATAAGGAGTTGGAGATGATTTAGAGTTCTCAAATCCAAAGCGACTTAGGATTTTCTCCACATAGTGGGACTGACTTAAAATAATCCCATTCTCATCCTTATGCAATTTTATGTTTAGAATAACATCTGCCTCTCCCAAATCTTTCATATCAAAAGTTTGAGACAAAAACAATTTAACATCATTTATAACATTCATATCAGTCCCAAAAATCAATATGTCATCAACGTACAAACATAAGATTACACCCTTACCCCCACCATATTTATAGTACACACATTTGTCTCCTTCGTTCACCACAAAGCCTGCCGAAGTGAGGGTTTTGTCAAAATTTTCATGCCACTGCTTCGGTGCTTGCTTGAGGCCATAGAGTGATTTATTTAATCTGCACACCATGTTCTCTTGCCCGTCTGCTACAAAACCATCAGGCTGCTGCATATAAATTTCCTCATCAAGCTCTCCATTTAGAAAAGCTGTCTTTACGTCCATTTGATGGACTAGAAACTTATGTGTAGCAGCAAGTGCAATAAGCACTCGAATTGTAGTCATCCTAGCTACAGGTGCATAGGTATCAAAGAAGTCCTCCCCTTCCTTTTGGGTAAAACCCTTGGCCATAAGTCTACCCTTATACTTCTCAATGGTGCCATCTGGTCGTAGTTTCTTTTTAAATATCCATTTGCAACCAATTGGTTTACAACCCATTGGGCGTGGACAAATTTCCCATGTTCCATTAGTGAGAATGGAGTCCATTTCACTTAGGACAGCCTCCTTCCAATCATCTGCATCCAAGGATGCATATGCTTCTGCAAGAGTTCTGGGAGCGTCATCCACGAGATACACAGCGAAGTCATCTCCAAAGGACTTTTCAGTCCGTTGTCTTTTGCTCCTTCTCGGAACTACTTCACCATCATTCTCATCATTGGAAATTTCAGGAACTACCAAAGGTGTAGGTTCAGGTTCAGGTTCTATTTGGTAAGTAGGTTGACTAGTGGATGCTCTATTTTCCTTCATGGGAAAGTGATGCATGTAAAATGCATACATGAACTTTGCATTATTTTACTTATATTCCAGTCATATTTGCATCATATAAGGGTTATATCACTGTTTTATAATGATTTTGGGAATATTTGATATGTTTCCTATTTTTTATGGAATTAACCCTGCGCAGGCAGAAAACCCTATTTCTATATTTTAATGTTTCAGGGACCCAAACGACGTCCAAATGACCTGGAAATTTACGAGCATCGGTTTTTGGAAGGAACAAAGCGTGGGACTGAAGGAAGCAAACAAGCGGAGGCCCGAGGGCCCAGATGAGTGGGCCCACGCGGCCCATGTACCTGGCCGCGTGGGACCCCCTTTTGGCCCTCGGAGCTCCATTGCCGTCGATCTTTCCTCCACCGACTCCGTTTTGACCTAAAACCTCCTATAAAAATAGTCTCCCGACGTTCTCTGGAGGGAGCGCCGCAGAAACACAGAAACACCGAAACAGAGATCTGGAGTTGCAGATTGGAGGGGGAAAACTCCGGCGGGGCGCTGCCGGTGTGATCTCCATCTTCTCCAACGACTTCTTCACCGTCTCCATGATGAAGAGGGAGTAGTCCACCTCTGGACTATGGGTTTGTGAAAGTAACTTATGTATCTCTCTCTCTTGAGCTTCACTAATTAGTACCGTATGAGCTGCTGAACATGATTACGGTCATCTATGTAATACCTTTGTGGTGGATCTTTTTATGAGTTAATATATGTTTGAGATTGCAATGGTTTTGTTTCAGTTATGAAAGTAGATGCATATTATGTACCCCGTTCTTATTTACTTGTGATGATCAAGCATGTTTATGAGAGCGTGTGAGGGGGAACGTGTGCATTAGTTGGAGTAACGGGGGGTGGCTAGTGCAGTGAACGTGAGAGAAAGTTCTGCGATCCATGATACGTCTCAAACGTATCTATAATTTTTGATGTTCCATGCTTGTTTTATACCAATTGCTACATGTTTTGCATCTACTTTATATCACTTTTATACATTTTTTGGGACTAACCTATTAACAAGATGCCGAAGTGCCAGTTCCTGTTTTCTGCTGTTTTTGTATTCCAGAAAAACTAGTCTGGAAATATTCTCGGAATTGGACAAAACTTCACGGGGATCCCTATTTTACCAGAACACACCAGAAGGTCCAAAGGAGCAACGCAGAGGAGCCAGGAGGGCCCCACACGCACCTAGGGCGCGGGCCACCCCCCTGGCGCGCCCTAGGGTGGTGTGGGCCCCTCGGGGGTCGTCAGCCGCCGCCCTTTCGCCTACTTATTCCCCCCGACGCGAAAACCCTAAGTGCCTGAGCCAATATCCACGAAAAGTTCTAGAGACACCGCCGCCGTCAACCCTAGCTCGGGAGGGTCCAGAACCTCTTCCCGGCACCCTGCTGGAGAGGGGAATCGTCACCGGAGGCTTCTACATCGCCATGCCTGCCTCCGGAGTGATGCGTGAGTAGTTCATCCTTGGACTACGGGTCCATAGCAGTAGCTAGATGGTTGTCTCTCCAATTTGTGCCATCATGTTTAGATCTTGTGAGCTGCCCTACATGATCAAGATCATATTATTGTAATGCTACATGTTGTGTTTGCTGGGATCCGATGAATATTGAATACTATGTCAAGTTGATTATCAATCTATGCCCTATGTTATTTAAGATCTTGCATGCTTTCCGTTACTCGTAGATGCTTTGGCCAAGTAGATGCTTGTAACTCCAAGAGAGAGTATTTATGCTAGATAGTGGGTTCATGCCTCCGGTAATCTAGGAGAGTGACAGCAACTTCTAAGGTTGCGGATGTGCTGTTGCCACTAGGGATAACCTAACAATGCTATGTCCACGGTCATATGTATTTGTTTACATTACGCACTTTACTTAATGCAATTATCCGTTGCTTGCAACTTAATACCAACGGGGGACTCGGATGACAACCCGGCGGTGGATTATTAGTCATAGACGCTGTTGGATGACGGTCTATGTATTATGTCGTAATGCCCAATTAAATATCATAGTAATCATCATGTCATATATATGCATTGTCATGCGCTCACTATTTGTCAATTGCCCAGCTGTAATTTGTTCACCCAACATGTTAGTTATCTTTTATGGAGACACCACTAGTGAACTGTGGACCCCGGTCCATTCTTTTGCACTGATTAAACCACCACAAACTGCAAATTGTTCCTTTTTCATTCTCTGCAATTTAATACTCATTTTCCACACCATACGTTTAATCCTTTGTTTTCAGCAAGCCGGTGAGATTGACAACCTCACTGTTTCGTTGGGGCAAAGTAGTTTGATTGTGTTGTGTGCAGATTCCACGTTGGTGATCGTGTTGCGCCGCGCGAGCCACCAACAACCTTCTGAAGAGTTGCTGCTCCTACTGGTTCGATAACCTTGGTTTCTTTCTGAGGGGAAACTTGCTGCTGAACTGCATCATACCTTCCTCTTGGGGTCTCCCAACGAGCGTGTGATTCACGCCATCAATCCACTTGGGTATCTCTACCTTACTTTGTTGCCTCACTAGGGATAAAAAGAAATACCATGCTACCGGAGATGTGGGTGTGACCATTGCCACTTCCTCCATGACTAGATCTAGCATGTTCTTATTTTAACTTCATGTCATGATACTTATTGCTATACTCTGAGTTATCTTAATTACTGAGGTGTTATGATTTAGTTCGCATCTTGGTGGAGTATAAGAGAGACTAATAACCAAAAGGTCTCTATGTTAGGACGTGATGCCCATATAATTATAACTTGTCATTAAACTGTTGTGTTGCAATCTCATATGTCAACTCTAGTGTTCCATTGTCTACCACTTTATTAAAGAGAGA
The DNA here is from genome assembly GCA_947311845.1 of Poa pratensis. NCBI lineage: Eukaryota > Viridiplantae > Streptophyta > Magnoliopsida > Poales > Poaceae > Poa > Poa pratensis. Next base: position 29,248,269 of record CAMZMU010000067.1, read on the forward strand.
GTGCATTTGTGAAACCATGAACCCCGGTCCATTTTTAATCATAAGAAACACCTTTCCAACAACTTTTACCACTTTTCCATTTTCTGCCATTTAAAAATCCGAAAAAACAAAAACACTTTTACATCTTGCATTCATCATAAAAAAAACCCAAAAATATCATTTATCATTGCCACCACCATCCTTGCATATTTATTTACCACCATTGCATATTTATTTCTTGTTTGCATTGCATATTATCTTGATATCATTCTCACACCTTGTGCTTGACAACCACTAGGTGAGGTTGAGTACCAAAACATTTACTTTGTTTTGTAGGTAACCAAAAGAAGGATAGGAAAGATAAATCTTCACTACTGATTCCCCGAGAGTTCGATATTAAACCCTCGAGTCACCCCTCGTGGGGAAAACACGTCTTCCACTTACTACACACTCTGCACTTGGAGTCTCAACCTAACCCATTTACTTTTCACGCAGGTAACTACGTGAAGGGCCATCAGAAAGATTGTCTCAAAGAAAGTGGCATCCGAGATTCAGTCACAGTGTTAATATGCACACCGGGAATCTCGGATTTTACAACCAAAAATCTGTAGGCATTGCTATTCTGTGCATAACCTAAAAAGACACAATCAACAGTTTTAGGTCCCAATTTACGCTTCTTGCATGCTGGTACGTTTACCTTGGCCAAACAGCCCCATGCACGCAAGAATCGTAGAGTTGGCTTGTATCCCTTCCATCCGTCATACGGAGTTATTTCTCCTTTTGATGATGGGACTCTATTGAGAGTATAACATGCCGCCAATGCAGCTTCCCCCCACCACGACTTGGATAAACCGGAACTATCTAACATGGCATTCACCAAGTCCGTAAGTGTTCGGTTTTTCCGTTCAGCCACACCATTAGATTGTGGTGAGTAGGGAGGGGTTACTTCATGGATGATTCCATGTTCTGCACAAAATTGGGCGAACTCATGCGATACATATTCACCTCCTCTATCTGACCTTAACCGTTTGATTTTCTTCTCTAGTTGGTTTTCTACTTCAGCCTTATATATCTTAAAACAATTCAGAGCCTCATCTTTCGTTTTTACTAGATAAATATAACACCACTTAGTCGCATCATCTATCAATGTCATCATATATCTTTTCCCTACCATAGTCAAAACTAAGCCTGGCAATCGGGTCGGGTTTCACCGGGTCGACGTCTCCCAAACCCATGCCCGATTAGCAAACGGGCAAGGAACTGTGCCCACGACCCACCCCATGGGTCGCATGCCATACCCATGCCCGAACCCGTCGGGTCACCCGACCCGATCGGGCACCCATCGGGCATTCCTTCAAAATATATTTATAATGTTCGGTGATTACGTTTCACGGGAAGTGTGCTGCTTGTCCGTTGGGAATCGCCTTTCCGTCCGTCTAATAAACTCTACGAGAAACAACTATATTTATAGCCTTGCGGGAGCTTGCTTCCTTCGTAGCTAGGCGAGGTGGTACTAATCGATCGTGAGGCTGAACACACCAGCCAGGGTTCTGTTCTTCTGTGATCTTCCCTAGGCCGATTGTTGCATTTATGGGCCATGAAACTAAATGCTAATGGACTAGAAAAAGGCCGGCAAAGGCTTAGAACAACGAGCAGCCATGGCCTAGTTACGTACATTGTTGTCCTGTTACTTCAAAATGAGCCAGGATATTTGCTTCTACCTAGTGGGCTATGGTCAATTCATACCATGGGACCCCACATGTCAGCTAATCGGGTTGCCCATCGGGTCACCCATGGGTAGACATGTCTGCCATACCCTACCCACGACTAATCGGGTCGCCCATGGGCGAGACCCATGGGCGAACATAGCGACCCATACCCTACCCATTAGGGTCGGGTGCCCATGGGCGGACGTGCCCATGGGCGGAATTGCCGGCTTGAGTCAAAACTCCATTCATTTCACACAAATCTGAATGGATTAAATCTAAAGGTGACAGACTTTTCTCCCCGATTGGCTTGAATGGCTTTCGGGGTTGCTTTGCTTGCACACAAGCCTGACACTTAGATCCACGAGCTATGGAAAAATTCGGAATTAAATTAAGCTTGCATAACCGAACAATGCGATCAAAATTAATATGACATAAACGAGAGTGCCAAACAGCAGCATCTCCAACATGAATTCCAGAGTACGAAGAACACGATAAATCTATTATATACTTAAAACACAGGATAACCAACGGTTAAGATTTATCAATCTAAAGTCATAAGATCCCAATGGCTGAGATTTAATATGCTAGGGACCGCACAGGCACGTGCGACACACAAAAATATGAGTATGCACCGTGTACGATACCAACTCCAGCAAACAAAATCTCTACCTAAGAACACACGTATCTCTTAGCCCCATATAAGCCGTGATTGGTGCTGCTGTGCTCCGATCAACACGGCAGCAATGAAGATGGCGACTAGCATCCCTGATCGATTTGGCTCCAACGAAGCTGAATTGAAGTGCCGCTATGAGGTTCTAGGAAGATGGAGAGCGGGAAGACCATGCTCGATGGCGCACATGAGAAGCAGCAGATATATCCTGTCAAAAATCAGGGCCTGAAGCCGTCCATACGGAGCTCCAGATCCAACATGCGTTATTTTCTGCAGGCCAGGATGACAATCAGATTGATCCATGTAGCCGGCGTTCATAACGGTGGTCATATTCCATGCTGAAGATGGCAGCGCAGCTGTGAGAGCGCGGTCTAGGCATCCGAGCATGGTCGCCAAAGACGTCGCCTGATTGACACTTTTAGCTGTTGTTGTGCGGCCTTGATGGATTTCTTTGTCTTTTCTGTTGAAACCGTAGCACCACAGCGCATCATAATCGTTGTTTGTGATCGCAGGACCTCTACACGGCGCATGCCATGCATCAGGTGTGATTGCTCTCCTAGGCAATCAAGGAAGCCAGACCAGACGGCCGGCGGCCGGCGATCTTGCTCCGCCACATCCGGCAGCAGCCAGGTCTCGACGCAAAGCCTAGACCACGCCTGCGATCAGAATCTGTGTGGCCGTAACTTAGTCACGTGGTATCTGAATTGCCGAGCTGGATTGGACTAAAACGACGATGACCATGTGTGATGTCGAGTTCAGTGCAGCATATAAGCGTGCAGCAAGCCAACCATTACGTTGTAACTATACGAGCTCATGAATTGGTAGTCCAGATTATTTGGATGCATGATGAAAGATTTATTTTTAGGTAATAAGCTGTATCAATTTCAATCGGGTGATACGAGTGGTGATCTTATGGTGCTCCGTTCGTGAGAAGAATTCCAAATGATATTTTTCGTTTTCCTTTTTGCAGGGTATCCTTATGCAAGCGAATTTATAAAATAAAGGCGAATGATTATTATTTGTTTCTCACGATTAAAGACAATATTGGTGCGACCGTTCTATTCCGTAAGTTCATTAAGTGTAATTTAATGAATATTACTTTGAAATCCTCACTTCTGATGCCACCAAATTTTCTAATGGTCGTAATGAAGCTTACAACCTCGGTTCATGTAAAACGATATGGCCTTTGTTTAGATCTTTTTTGATTTGGTTTTTATTTTTGCAGGGGGCATATCCTCTTGGATAATGGTTTGTGAAATACACGATCATAAATTTTCAGTATAATCTTTTGGGCAAATGTCAGGTAGCGTTTACTTCTTGCATAATTTTCGGTTTTCTCAAAACAGTAGTTCAATTTTCATACATCTGTAATTAAACAGTAAGATGGTTTGTTGGTACTCAGCTATCATATACACATGAGAAAGTACCAAAGTGGGGTATTTTATAGATTTGTTTAATAAAAAGCAGATGAAGTGCATAATTTGACAAACAAATAGCATTCTCAAAATGATTATCTCTTTAAAACATGTGTGGTGTCTAACTGACTTGGTACACTATTTTATAAGCTGTGCATAATAATTTCCAATATTTTTAAAAATCTTCTGTTTTGACCGTTAGGGATGATTTGATTTCTGATAGATTGTGTGCAATATGTAGCGACAGAAGAGCAATGTCAGTTCGGCAAGTTACAAATGTACCAACATGAATTGTTTAGATACAAGCATATATGTAGCTAGAAGTTGGAGTTATACATAAATCAATGGTCGGTAGCCGAACTATTGAAGTGGTGGTTTATTGTGAAGAATAAGACAAATGGTATGACGGAAATAACATACCTAATTTGCATGGATTTCACTATGGTACAAAAGTAGACACATCGATACCAATATGATGTATCTGCAAGCAAGTGTATCAGAAAAATGTGACTGCATGGACTGAAATCACATTGTATGCCTTGCATCAAGAAAACCCAGCACTCCGCCCACTCTAGACACAACATGAACAAGTCGACACATGGTTCATCTACAAATGAGAATCTAAGTGTGTTCTTTAGGAATATCATACTATAGTTGTATATTTCTCTTCAAAAAAAATATGAGTAACAAAACCTGAGATATAATCTCATAATATTCTCAGAAAGTCTCAGTGCCTATAGTTTTACTCAACTGCCATTATATTTCTCCAATCTATGAATACTTCACCCTGTTTTGTTTCCTACACGATACAATAAGGAAAGAAAAATTATGTCACCTAAGTATTGGTTGCAAGGGTGGTTTCTTTCCATATGCCAGCTTTGGCTAAAATCTTTGGGAATTAATTTTAGATGTGTACTTGAATAAATGGTATAGATAAAGTAACAAAAAATCACATTAGATTTGGCGAGCCGTCGCGTTATCATTGAATCATTAGCTGGATTCTGATTTTTTTTCATCATACATTGGAGGTCCAATCCGTAATCTACAGATAATGTTCTTAGAGATCCTCAATTCATCAAAGCAAGTCAAACATGACCCTGCTCTCTTCTTCAGCCAACACATGCAGTGACTAAGGAGATCCAATATAAAGAAGACATTCCAAAGCATGGCTTCAACTTTTCAAGCATAGAGGTGCTTTCTAGAAGAGTAGTAGTTCACATTATCTCTCAGGTATATCTCTCAGGTATGATATTACTTTTTTTTTTGTACAAACCTAGGTATCTTCTTTTCTGCCGAGTATGCCACCATATTCATGATTTGACCGATGCAATAAGAGTTGCAGCAATTGAAGAAAGTAAAACATCTATTGGGGTCTACAAAATCCATGATATTCTAACAGATCTTTTTTATGAATCTGTAAAGAGCAACTCCATCTTAGAAAAAAAGACAGAATTCTGAATTAGTGTTACTTAAAGTGCTTAATAAGCTTAAATTTTGCTAAATTTCTGTAAATGTAAAATTTTGTACAAGATTATACAACGAACATGCGTGCTCTAAATCTGTTTGTAACAATCTTGCAGTACTGTGATTTTTCATCTGCTTTTAATCATTTTTTAACAGAATAGTGGTGATTTTGCTTGCTGATGTAGCTAAATATTCCTAACTGTGAAAAACTACGTCTAAAGTTTGTTGCTTTTTTTCACTTTGGCGTGGCTTGATTGGGTGAATACTTAAATTTATATAATTATATATAGCTGTTTTAAAGCTCAGGTAGATATGGCAACCACCATATTATAACCTTCACTACTGAAGAGCAAAAGGAACACAACGGCATTGTTGGAACAGTGCGCGGCGTCGGGGGATGCTGCCTACAGAATTTGAACTATAGGTAAGTACTTTACTTTTTTTTTTCTAAGTTGAGAAGACAGAGAAACCTGACCTTTAAGAGGATCGTTGTGAAGCAGAGAAACAAAGACGTCAAGGCGATGTACAATATGTTTCATGCCAGCTTAATGTTTTCTCTCCTGTTAGGCCCAAAACATCTTTAAAATTGTATGATATATTTTCATCTGAGAGAAAATAATTCGGTCGCTACATGGAGAATACTTGGAATTTCTAAAAGTTGATAATCAGAGACATCAAATTAAAAAAGCACTGACCTTGCAAGAGTGTTTGTTTTGGATTTCATACAGTGAAGGTTTTAGCATCCAAGTTGGCGAGGAAGTCGAAAGAACCTGAGCATCGTCGTGTGCGCCATCTTCGGCCGCGTTTGCGCCATGATCGTTGAGGACGCCCACAGCATGAGCGGAGGGAAAAGCATGGACGTCGTCCGTGGCAAAGTTGAAGGTAGACGAATCCACAACTTTCTAATTTTTTAACAACGACCTACAGTGAAGAACTATTTGTAAAAATCTTTTGAAGGCAGCAACAATATAGTGTACAAGAAGTTAGTAAGTTTACCAGAAGATGGTAAACACACTCCATTAAAGTGAAAGTAAAGAGAGTCAATAAAGCATATTAAAATTGTCAAGATATCAATGCAAAATTGTTTCGTGTTTGGGAATATATAAAAATTACGAAATCTGAAAAAAAATTGGAGTTTAATACTTTTGTCATTTTTATGTAGCCCAGACCCAAGAGTATGAAGTATTTCGTACTGAGATTTTGCAGGCTTAATATATATCATTGACTACATGGACCCCAATTCTTCTCCACTCCCCTCATCTCTCTCAACCTACAGACCTCCAAAAACAACAGTCAAACAACTAATCTCTCTCGCATGGAGATTTATCTCTTCTTTCAAATCTATCAATCGTAGAGATTGCCTTGAGATTGCAACAAATATTAATTTATCTTCTGGGATATAATTTAGATTTCAGATGGAGATAGGATGATGAATTTTCCACTGGCTGCTTCTGCTACAAGCTAAACAACACAAGAGCTAATTAAAATTTGGGGAGAAAATAGAAATGGAAGCGGCCGTGCACGGGGGACTGGAGTAGTGAAGCACACACCTTGACTGCTGAATGCGGACCGCAGCTGCTGCATTCGCCGTTGTCGAACATGTCCAGGTCCACGCCAGGTCTTGCGCATTGCAGTCCGCACTGATCAGGCCGGCCATCGCACTCTACCTTTCCTTATCAGGAACGGCGAGATTCAGCCTCGCCGGCGGCCAACGCCATGACCACGGCCACAGCACGAAATCGCCACTTGCTCAAGAAACGCCACCAAGAGCATGGCCTGAAATACATTGGAGAAAGGGGATGGGTCGGTCATTGGATTGGGCTCAGCCGCACAGTCCTGGACTTCTGGTAGAGAAGAGAAAGGGGATTTTACTTTAATGCTTTACCTTCTTATACTGGAAAATGATGTAGTGTTGATTAGATCCTGAGTGTGGACCGTGATGTACATGCCCTGAAATATGTACGGAGTAAGGAAATAATGGATAGATTAAATACAGATAATTGTATGAAAAATTGAAAACAAATAACAACACTGCTCTAAATAATCTGGGTAAAAAGATGAACTGAAAATATACGTCACCACAGCAAATGGGCTACATGTGATTTACATAAAATAAAATTTAATTATAAACTGTCAATGGTAAAGCAAAGAGGAGGAAGGTGAAAATTAAATGAGACAGGAATTGGCAAAATATATTGTTGGACACAATGACATAATAAAAGTAAGTTAAATAAAACTATAAGCCAGGAATTTACGTGAGCTTAAAAAGAAAAATGCAAGAAAAAAATAAAACATATTGAAACCTAAAATTAATTTACTCCTTGACAAATACTTAAATATTTAAGGATTATATTTGTAGCTATCGGATATTTTTTTCTAAAAATGTGATATTAAGATATAACATCAAATACGTATTCTAGCCGCGCAAATGCGCGGGCCACCCCGCTAGTTGTTTATGACATTACAAGCATCTAAAATGGAAAGGCGGAACAAGCCTCCGCTATTATAGCCTTTTCCAATGAACAAACCAAATTTCGAAATAATAAATTTATTCGACATGAAGACCAGCTTGTAGCCATCACGGCACAGCAGCGAACCAGATAGTAGGTTCCTATTTATTGATGGGACATGCTGCACGTTTTTCAACGATAGAGCCTTCCCGAAGTGAGCCTCAGGTCAACTCTGCCGATCCCATGTACAGCTGCCCGCGTCCCGTTCCCCATCACGACGGAGGAACTGCTGCAAGCCTGATAAGAAGAAAACAAGTTGTAATCAGCACAAATATGTACGTTAGCTCCAGTATTTATCCACCAATCAGTGGATTGACATGCAATAAGGACGCTAGGAACATACCCAGATCCTTGATGGCGTGAAACACACGTTCGTTGGGAGACCCCAAGAGGAAGGTATGATGTAGTCCAGCAGCAAGTTTTCCCTCAGTATGAAACCAAGGTTTATCGAACCAGTAGGAGCAGTAGCACTTCAGAAGGTTGTTGGCGGCGCCGTTACTCGATCATCAACGTGGAATCTGCACACAACACAATCAAACTACTTTGCCCCAACGAAATAGTGAGGTCGTCAATCTCACCGGCTTGCTGAAAACAAAGGATTAAACGTATGGTGTGGAAAACAGTATTTAATTGCAGAAAGTAAAAGAGAACAATTGTTTGAAGTTTGTGGTTTAATCAATGTAAAAGAATGGACCGGGGTCCACAGTTCACTAGTGGTGTCTCTCCATAAATATAACGTCATGCTGGGTAAACAAATTACAGCCGGTCAATTGACAAAATATTGAGCGCATGGCAAAGCATACATATATGACAAGTTGGCTACCATGATATTTAATTGGGCATTACGACAAAATACATAGACCGTTATCCAACAGCATCTATGACTAATAATCCACCTTCAGGTTGACATCCGTGTTCCCCGTCGGTATTAAGTTGCAAGCAACGGATAATCGCATTAAGCAATGTGCGTAAAGTAAACAAATACATATGACCGTGGACATAGCACTGTTATGTTACCCCTAGTAGCAACAGCACATCCACAACCTTAGGCGTTGCTGTCACTCGCCCAGATTACTGGAGACTGAACCCACTATCTAGCATAAATACTCTCTCTTGGAGTTACAAGCATCTACTTGGCCAAAATATCTACTAGTAACGGAAAGCATGCAAGATCATAAATAACATGTATCATAGACTAATAAACAACTTGATCATAGTATTCAATATTCATCGGATCACAGCAAACACAACATGCAGCATTACAATAAGATGATCTTGATCATGTTAGGCAGCTCACAAGATCTAAACATGATGGCACAAAGTGGAGAGACAAATATCTAGCTACTCCTACGGACCCGTAGTCCAAGGATGGACTACTCACGCATCACTCCGTAGGTAGGCATGGTGATGTAGAGCCCTCCGGTGATGATTCCCCTCTCCGGCAGGGTGCCGGGAAGAGGTTCTGGACCCTCCCGAGCTAGGGTTGACGACGGCGGCGCCTCTGGAACTTTTCGTGGAATATGGCTCGGGTGTTTAGGGTTTTCGCATCGGGGGAAATAAGTAGGCGAAAGGGCGGCGGCTGGAGACCCCGAGGGGCCCACACGCACCCTCGGCGCGGGTCCCCCCTGGCCGCGCCCTGGCCACGTGTGGGGCCCTCATGGCTCCTCTGTCTCCCCTGGACTCCAGGTGTCTTCTGATAAAATAGGTGCCTCCGTAAATTTCCGTCCAATTCCGAGAATATTTCCTGACTAGCTTTTCTGGAATACAAAAACAGCAGAAAACAGGAACTGGCACTGTGGCATCTTGTTAATAGGTTAGTCCCAAAAAATGTATAAAAGTGACATAAAGTGGATGCAAAACATGTAACAATTGGTATAATATCAGCATGGAACATCAAAAATTATAGATACGTTTGGGACGTATCAGCATCCCCAAGCTTAGTTCCTGCTCGTCCTCGAGTAGGTAAACGATAAAACAATATAATTTTGAGGTGACATGCTACCATCATAATCTTGATCATATAATATTGTAAGGCACATGTAAATGAATGAAGTGATCCAAGTCAATGGTCTATAGTTTGCTACCAAATAGATAATGAGTAAACAATGAATCACACAAGCTAAACTTTTCAAGAATAGTACTTTGGAGACAATGCATCCACAGGTTCACATAAGAGTTAACTCATAAAGCAATAGATTCTAACAAAATGTATTTAATCAACACAAAGGAAGATTTAAGTTTCAGCATTTGCTTCAACTTTCAACATATTATCTCATGGATATTGTCAACACAAAGCAATATAATAAGTCCAATATGTAGCATATAACAAATGTTGTAACAAGTTGACACTAGTGTTTGCTTGTGGAAGATAGAAAGAATAGGAAAACTGACTCAACATAAAAGTAAAAGAAAGGCCCTTCGCAGAGGGAAGCAGGGATTAAATCATGTGCTAGGCTTTTTTAGTTTTTGAAATCATATAGAGAGTAAAAATTAAATTTTGAGAGGTGTTTGTTAATTGTCAACGAATGGTAGCGGATGAAAACAGTATTCTCCCTATCAAACAGACTTTTAAGAGCGGCTCCCATGAAGGACGTTATTTCTACCAGCAAGGCAGATCATCCCTCTTTCTCTTTGTTTACACATGCAGGTATTTCACTGTTTGTCATTGCTTACTGATAAATCAGGGCAAAATGTGAAGAGAATTAAGGGTTAAAGTTGTAATTAATTGGGACTGGGCACCCCGTTGCCAGCTCTTTTTGCAAAATTATTGGATAAGCGGATGTATATGCCACTAGTCCAGGTGTAAAGTCTGTTTGACAAGTCGAATAAAGAATAACCCACTACTTCCTCATGAGCTAGTAAACATTGACACAAAAAGGAATAATAACATTTTGAATAATTTAAAGGTAGCACATGAAAAATTTACTTGGAGTGGCAAGGAAATACCACATATAGGTAGTTATGGTGGACACAAATGGCATGGATTTTGGCTCAAGGATTTGGATGCACGAGAAGCATTCCCTCTCAGTACAGAGTTTAGGCTAGCAAGGTTATGTAAGCAAACAAGAATATCAACCGTACACCAAGTTTTATATGACAAACATATTGCAAACGTTATAAGACTTCACCGTCTTCCTTGTTAACCAAACCCTTTATTAGAAAATATCTAGACCTTAGAGATACCACCATGCAAACCAAATTTTCAACAAGCTTTACGGTAGTTCTTCACTAATAGGCTTAACTCATGATGCAAATTTAATCATGATCTACTTGTTAACTCAAAACAATTGACAAGCATCAAGTTATCCAAATTAGTGATCTACAAGATTAAGCAAGTTTTTCCTTATACCAATTACCACATGCAACATTTTCTGAACCAACACCAATCAATTTATTTCATCAACTCTCCAAACAAATATAAGTGAAGCAAGAGAGTACTTTCTAAAAGAAAGCTAATAGCTCTGACAAGAGATACATGAAAACAAGAGCTAAAAGCTGAACAGCGCTAGATATGAATACTCAACAAATATAAGTGAAGAATAGGAGTATTCTCATGAAAAAGCGGAGCGTGTCTCTCTCCCAATCAAGAATGCTAGGGTCCAGTCAAGCTTTATTAAAATAAAATAAAATACTGAAAATAAAAGCACACAGACGCTCCAAGAAAAGCACATATGATGTGAAAGAATTAAAATATAGTTTCACTAGAGATGACCTGATAATTTTGACGATGAAGAAGGGGATGCCTTGGGCATCCCCAAGCTTAGACGCTTGAGTCTTCTTGAAATATGCTGGGGAGATCCATGGGAGCCTCCCCAAGCTTAAGCTCTTCACTCTTCTTGATCCTATTATATCATCCTTCTCTCTTGACCCTTGAAAACTTCCGTCACACCAAACTCAAAGTAGATCTCATTAGAGGGTTAGTGCATAATCAAAAACTCACATGTTCTATAAAGACGCAATATGATTTGTTACTTTAAACATTAGCTACAGCCACTGATGTTATGTGAAGCTCTTCCACCCAAAAAAGAATTTCACTCAACACTAGTAAAAGAGAGAATGCAAAATAAAAAGGCATAATCTGTCTAAAACAGAACAGTCCGCAAAGACGAATTTTTTCGAGGCACTTACGACGCTCAGATCGAAAAACTTGAACTAATGAAAGATTCAGACATTCATAAAGATTACGCACAAAAATTTCAGATTTAATTAACAATCTGGTGATTTTAGGAATTTCGTACAGTGAACAGCAAAATCTGTTTCTGCGCAGCAATCAAAATTAAGCATCATCTTACATTAGAGGCTACTCTTGGCACAACAATGCGAGAAAATAAAGATACAAAGGAGTTGCTACAGAAGTAAACAACTCCTTGACTCAATAAAAGAAAAATTGCAGAAATAAAAAATAATGGGTTGCCTCCCATAAGCGCTTTTCTTTAACGCCTTTTAGCTAGGCACAAAGCATGCATCAAGTATTACCAAGTGAAGAAGCATCAACATTGTAATTTGTTCGAACAATAGAATCATAAGGTGGCTTAATCTTCTTCCTAGGAAAGTGTTCCATACCTTTCTTGAGAGGAAATTGATATTTTATATTCCCTTCTTTCATATCAATAATAGCACCTACAGTTCTAAGAAAAGGTCTTCCAAGCACAATAGGGCATGATGGATTGCATTCAATATCCAAGACAATAAAATCAAGGGACATAATTGTTGTTAACCATGATAAGAACATCATCAATTCTTCCCAAAGGTTTTTTATAGTAGAATCAGCAAGGTGAACATCCAATAACAATTTTCCAAAGGTGCTAAATCAAGCATATCATAAATCTTTTAGGCATAACAGAAATACTAGCACCAAGGTCACACAAAGCATTGCAATCAAAGTCATTCAATTTCATTTTAATGATGGGCTCCCAACCATCTTCTAACTTCCTAGGGATGGATACTTCATGTTTAATTTTCTTCCCTAACTTGTATGAGAGCATTAGTAATATGTTTAGTAAAAGCCATGTTTATCACTGCTTAGGACTTCTAGCTAGCTTTTGCAAGAACTTAATTACTTCAGAAATATTGCAACCATCAAAATCAAATCATTATCATCAAAGTAATGGAGTATTTCTTCCTTATTGCTAGAAATTTCAGCATCTTTATCAAGGACAGTTTCAGAGTTATCAGGCAATTTAGGACATTTTGCAATAGAAGTGGAAACATTACCAACACCAATTATCTTGCCATTAATGGTAGGAGGTTTTAACACTTGAGTTTGAAGCATTTTCAGAAGTAGTAATAGTATAAACTCTAGCAATATTATTCTTTCTAGCAATTTCATCCTCTCTTTCCCATCTAGCATGCAATTCAGCTAACATCCTCACATTGTTATCAATTTTAACTTGTATAGCATTGAGAGTTTTGCTCTCTTTAACATCATGAGGCATGTTCTTTAGTTTCAACAAGTCAACATCAAGAGCAAGACTATCAACTTTAGAGGCAAGAACATCAATTTTCCCAAATTTCTCCTCAACAGTTTTATTGAAAGCAGTTTGTGTACTAATAAAATCCTTAAGCATAACTTCAAGATCAGAGGGTACACTTTATTATTGTTGTAGGAACTATAGGAATTTCCATAACCATTGCCACTATTAGAAGGATAGGGCCTATAATTGCTATTACCAAAATTATTCCTATAAGCATTGTTGTTGAAGTTATTATTTTTAATGAAGTTCACATCAACATGCTCTTCTTGAGCAACCAAAGAAGCTAAAGGAACATTATTTGGATCAACATGTGTTTGACCATTTGCAAGCATAGACATAATAGTATCAATTTTGGCACTCAAGGAAGAGGTTTCTCAACAGAATTTACCTTCTTACCTGTTGGAGCTCTCTCGGTGTGCCACTCAGAATAATTAATCATCATATCATCAAGAAGCTTTGTTGCAGCACCCAAAGTGATGGACATAAAGGTACCTCCAGCGGCCGAATCCAATAAATTCCTTGAAGAAAAATTTAATCCTGCATAGAAGGTTTGGATGATCATCCAAGTAGTCAGTCCATGAGTGGGACAATTTTTAACCAATGATTTCATTCTCTCCCATGCTTGAGCAACATGTTCATTATCAAATTGCTTAAAATTCATTATGCTACTTCTCAAAGAAATAATCTTAGCAGGAGGATAATATTTTCCAATAAAAGCATCTTTGCATTTAGTCCATGAATCAATACTATTTCTAGGCAAAGATAGCAACCATTCTTTAGCACGTCCTCTCAAGGAGAAAGGAAAAAGTTTCAGTTTAATAATATCACCATCTACTTCCTTGAGCTTTTGCATTTCACAAAGTTCAACAAAGTTATTAAGGTGAACAGCAGCATCATCAGTACTAACACCAGAAAATTGCTCTTTCATAACAAGATTTAAAAGTGCAGGTTTAATTTCATAAAATTCTGCTGAAGCAGCAGGTGGAGCAATAGGTGTGCATATGAAATCATTGTTGTTCGTGCTAGTGAAATCACACAACTTAGTGTTCTCAGGAGTACTCATTTTAGCAAATTAAAAACAGACAGAAAATAACTTGAAAAAACTAGATGCAAGTAACTAATTTTTTTGTGTTTTTGATAATTGAAAGCAAACAAGATAAAATAAAATAAACTAAGCAAGACAAAAACAAAGTAAAGAGATTGGAAGCGTGAAACTCCCCTTGCAGAAGACTGCTGTCTCCCCGGCAACGGCGCCAGAAAAATAGAGCTGTTGAGGGAGGCAGAGCTTCCTGAAATCTTCCCCGGCAACGGCGCCAGAAAAATAGCTTGATGGCGTGAAACACACGTTCGTTGGGAGACCCCAAGAGGAAGGTATGATGTAGTCAGCAGCAAGTTTTCCCTCAGAAAGAAACCAAGGTTATCGAACCAGTAGGAGCAGTACTCTTCAGAAGGTTGTTGGCGGCGCCGTTACTTGATCACCAACGTGGAATCTGCACACAACATAATCAAACTACTTTGCCCCAACGAAACAGTGAGGTTGTCAATCTCACGGCTTGCTGAAAACAAAGGATTAAACGTATGGTGTGGAAAATAGTATTAAATTGCAAAAGTAAAAGAGAACAGTTTGCAGTTTGTGGTTTAATCATGTAAAAGAATGGACCAGGGTCCACAGTTCACTAGTGGTGTCTCTCCATAAAGATAACTAACATGTTGGGTAAACAAATTACAGCTGGGCAATTGACAAATATTGAGCGCATGGCAAAGCATACATATATGACAAGTTGGCTACCATGATATTTAATTGGGCATTACGACAAAATACATAGACCGTTATCCAACATCATCTATGACTAATAATCCACCCAGGTTGACATCCGTGTCCCCGTCGGTATTAAGTTGCAAGCAACGGATAATGCATTAAGCAATGTGCGTAAAGTAAACAAATACATATGACCGTGGACATAGCACTGTTATGTTACCCTAGTAGCAACAGCACATCCACAACCTTAGCGTTGCTGTCACTCGCCTAGATTACGGAGACTGAACCCACTATCTAGCATAAATACTCCCTCTTGGAGTTACAAGCATCTACTTGGCCAAAGTATCTACTAGTAACGGAAAGCATGCAAGATCATAAATAACATGTATCATAGATTATAAACAACTTGACATAGTATTCAATATTCATCGGATCCCAGCAAACACAACATGCAGCATTACAATAATATGATCTTGATCATGTTAGGCAGCTCACAAGATCTAAACATGATGGCACAAAGTGGAGAGACAACCATCTAGCTACTGCTATGGACCCGTAGTCCAAGGATGAACTACTCACGCATCACTCCGGAGGCAGGCATGGTGATGTAGAGCCTCCGGTGATGATTCCCCTCTCCGGCAGGGTGCCGGGAAGAGGTTCTGGACCCTCCCGAGCTAGGGTTGACGACGGCGGCGCCTCTGGAACTTTTCGTGGAATATGGCTCGGGTGTTTAGGGTTTTCGCATCGGGGGAAATAAGTAGGCGAAAGGGCGGCGGCTGGAGACCCCCGAGGGGCCCACACGCACCCTCGGCGCGGGTCCCCCTGGCCGCGCCCTGGCCACGTGTGGGGCCCTCGTGGCTCCTCTTCGTCTCCCTCTGGACTCCAGGTGTCTTCTGATAAAATAGGTGCCTCCGTAAATTTTCGTCCAATTTCGAGAATATTTCCTGACTAGCTTTTCTGGAATACAAAAACAGCAGAAAACAGGAACTGGCACTGTGGCATCTTGTTAATAGGTTAGTCCCAAAAAATGTATAAAAGTGACATAAAGTGGATGCAAAACATGTAACAATTAGTATAATATCAGCATGGAACATCAAAAATTATAGATACGTTTGAGACGTATCAATCTCCACCTGGCTCGCTAACGGTGACATTCGCAGATTGCTGACCACCTTCCTTCCTGCCTTTGCGCATGCGACACTTCCTGGCTATGTGCCCAGGCTCGCCACACACAAAGCAGTTGAAGTCACCCTTTTCTTTGTTCTTCTTCTTCTTCTTCTTAAAGCTGGTGGTTTGCTTGGCCTTTCCTTTGTTCTTGTAGTTCTTTGTACCAGAACTACCAGCACCATTGTGCACGACATTGGCATTAGGAGTCGGTTGAGGAGGGGTTTTCTCGATGTCTTTTGCCCTGGCCTTTTCCTCAACATCAAGAGTTGCGATGAGACTTTCAACAGTCATCACCTCCCTCCTGTGTTTGAGTGTAGTGGCAAAGCTCCTCCATGATGAAGGTAACTTGGCAATAATGTCCCCCCGCCACAAACTTGTCAGGCAGAATGACACCAAAACCGGCGAGTTCCCCCACCAGAAGCTGGATCTCATGGGCTTGCATAACAACCGAAGTGTTATCGGCCATCTTAAAATCGTGATACAGCTCATTGACGTATAGTTCACGCCCAGCATCCGACTCTCCATACTTTCTGTCGAGAGCCTCCCACACAAGGGCAGGACTGGCGTAGTTCATGTAGATGTCACAGAGCTGGTCGGTCATGAGAGACAGCAGGCAGCCCATGGCAGTGTCAGGTGACACCTCATAGTCACGCTGCTGAGCCTCAGTGAGAGCCCTTTCAACCGGGGGATATGACCCACCATAAGTTCATGCTCATAAGCCAGAACTTCACACGGGTCTGCCATCTTTTGAAGTTCTCACCCCCGAACCTCTCAGGTTTCATCACATCGCTTGGTCCAGCCATTGCACAGATATAAAGTTTCTGGACTGTTGGAAATAACGTATAGCCTAGCATTAATATTATTCCGAATTTATGCAACAGTCGACGACAAGGATATAGATAGATCTAACAAATTCATACATGCGATCACAAAGACGAAGTCTAGCATGGCATATGGAATCGACATGCATCTAAAAAACTCCCTGTAGCTAGATCAAAACGAGATTGAATTCTTACAGCGGTTGTACGAAGACGTTGACGGAGAGTTGATGAAACGAAGCGGCGAGATGTCGTCGAGGAAGAAGATGAAGAAGAAGCAGCCGTGCGAAGCACTGCCCAGAAACTTTATCGCCCGGCTCCCTCGTGCAGGACTCCAATCGCCGGGGAAAGTTCGGAGACCACTGCTTTCCTCGCCCTGCTGCACGGCAGGGAAAGGATCGGCGAAGATCGGTGGCGGCGGCTCAGAGGAGAACTATTTAGGGTTTGTGTTGCTCGTGGTTTCTATCGAGAGGGACGTCTCCCTCTTATAGGACCAGATGGATAACCTCCATCACGAACGACCTGTAACGGCACGAAAACGTGCAGCTCTTTCTTTGGATCGTGCCTGAGACAGTCGTGGGTGGATAAGATTAAAAGACCGCTTAACGAATCGCGCTCGCCAAGCCCAAAGATCCCAAGTCACAAGTAATTAAACGCGAATAAATGCGACCGAGCGCGTGTGGAGTACTCATAGCACAGCTCCTTTTATTCATCTCATTCAAGGAGATCATGGAAAGCCTCCTTATAAGCTGGTGAAAATCTTGCTCCCTTAGCAGTATGGGACTAAAGTCCCAACGTGCTGTCCACCCCTTTGACTTCTCTCCAATTTTCTGAAATTCTTTTGGGCCAATTCATTTACAGGCCCATTAATTCCAACAGAGGGCAAGGCAAACTAAGGCGAGGCACGCACTCGCTGCTAAGGATGGGCACCACCACCCACTACATCATAGTGCTGATGTGTCGAAGTCGTCGACGCTGACGACATTCTCGTTCCAGGGGAGGTACCTCCCTTTGGCGCGGAGGTAGTCGTAGCGGGCGCCAGTGGCGTGGTGGAGCAGGATGTCGTCCCCGGACCAGGACCAGTCCCGACGGCATGCCACCTGATGGCCTCGTCCTCAAGCTCTTCGTAGTTTCGTTGCTCGACGCGGAAGCTGGGGCAGCCGAGCGGCACCGAGGCGTCGGTGCCAATGAGGTAGCAACCGTAGGCGGCGTTGTGGAGGAACACGTATTGGTCGTCGCCGTAGAGGTGCACCACCACGCGACGTTCATGGACGCCCTACGCCTGCTAAGGGAGACGCCATGGCCGTCCTCGCCGGCGTGGAGGTAGGTGTCGTGCACGCGGCTCCGCAGCCACAGGTGGGGATGATGGATTCTTGATTTCTTGGCGCTCGGCGAGGGTGAGAAGAGGAGAGGCGAGCCGAGCAAAGTTGGTTGAGGCAGTTACCTTCGGCGCCACGGCGAGTATGTCTGACACGCCATCGCCGAGCCGGGCTCTGCGCACTAGGTGGGCCTGCGGGCCATTTTCTCGGCCCGGCCCAAACCCTCACGAGCGCGAGGTCTCTCCCGGAGCCTCTTCTGTTCCTGCGCCGGCGGCGTCGGCCAGGGCCGACTGCGCCACCCTTCCCTGCCCTTCCCTGGCAAGCCTCTCCCTACACGCCGCCGACGAAACGGCCGCTCGCATTGCTGCCGAGGGGCACAGACGTCGCCACGCCCGCCCGGTACCAGCGAAGCGAGGCAGCACGGCGACGCAGGGGAGCGAGCGTCACCATCGGATCCAGCGAGCGAGACTCCTAGGGTGTGCGTGCGTGCGCGTGCTCTCGCTCCGTGCTCGCTAGTGGCTTCTCGCAGGAAGGATGCAGCTTGGTTCATGAGAGCAAATTGGGAAACTGTGACATTGGTGCGTTGGCTGCGTCGCACTGCTGATCATCACATTGCTCAAGAGGAATTTTCAAACCAGACGCATTTCGAGGATCATGAGGATAAAACAGTGCTTCTTCTTGCTTCATTTTGCACTTCATAGTTCACACTACATTTTTTTTTCATTATGTTCAGGTTATGGCAGCCGTGTGATCTTTCTGCGGTACTATTACTACGTAACCCCATTAATGTTGGGCAACAAATATGATGCTCATAGGCATATCTTTGTGCTAACTCCAGTTTTTTTGTTCACAAGGCGAGGTTCCTTTAAAAAAAAAGGGCAAAAGATTTGCCGTCCTTCCACTGTAATAGCTTGTGCATCGCATACAGTTCGAGAATTCGAATGTTCCTGTGGTTTCCATACAAGATACAGTGTGTTTCTGGTTTCCATTGTCCGCTGCTCAGAAAACATGGACCTCTATTTTTACTGTCAGACTCACGGTCACTTAAAACGGAAAGAAAAGAATTGCATGTAGCATACCTAGTATCCATTGCACGGTAATTCAAGTCTCCAAGACCAACCACTGTTCAAACCACCTTAAACATCTCTGAAATACCTGACCCACTGCCCTCTCAACATGCAATTCCCAGGATGAAGCTTATCCCCAGAATCCAAAACAACACAACACCACCTTGGTTTAAAGTTTAAACTTACATATCTATTCGAGTAAAAAGTAAGCATTCTCATGATAAACAGGATTTCAGATTGCATAACGGTACATAATAATTTATAAGGACAAATGCCTGAAGAACGGTTTAGGCACCATAATGATCAACAATTCTAACTTCCCGAAAATATTAATCCATTCAAAATAAGTGCACATGACGTTGTCTTTCCATGCTGAAATTTCCAAGAAATCAAGCCATTCTAGTGAAATTGAACAGGAGAACAAGCAGAGCCAAAGTATTTAAAACTTTTCGACAGACTTTTGCCCGAACTGAGATTGAGCAAGTGCATCAGCAAAGCCTAACAAACCCAAACTTCTCATGTAATTCCCTCCAAAATGAGAATTCAGGAAACCACCACCATCAATTCCTAGTCATCCAAAACCAAATTTTATCTCATAATTGAAGTAACCTGCAAACCAAAATGTAAACATGAGTGATGTCCTGCTGATATGAGTGACATGATTCTGAAAACGAAAGGACATTAGAGACATATGAACACTGGTACGGAGAAAACACCAAACATAGACAATAGATATATTTTTCTCCTTTAATTTCTTCTTGAGCTCAATATAATTACAAGTGAACAGAAGCATGAGTTCGGGAGTTAACAACAGCACAGGCAGATTCCATTCATATTGCTTTGGAGCAATTACAAAATGAGATGCCACCTGCACACAGCAGCATGCTCTGTTTATTTGCTGTTGAAGTAAAAATTACGACATGGTCATGGGACGAAGTAGCAAGAGCAAAAAGCATAGTTCAGTTTAGGCAAGATCAGTACGTGATAATACTTATCAATGATAAAATAATAATGGCTCGTCATAACGAAAATGCTCTGCTAAGCTCCATAACCATTATGATTATTTCAAACTCCAAGTTTTAACTTTGTAATAATTAGACATGCCTGGTAAATCAGAAAAGCGTTCCTCAACAGAATTGGCAGGGGGCAGGTATAGTGATATGTCGCGGTCACTGTAAGAGAAATGGGCAGTGCGTGCACGATGTTGGCATCCAGTGGGTAGTCCTCTCTTGCAAATGATGTACACTCGTATAATATTCAGAGTTCAGTTGCGAATTTATTCAATCCTATTATGTAATTTTATCAGTACATAAATGAAGTTTGCAGATTTTACTTATATTAAGATTAATATTTTTTAAAATCAGATCCACATTTTTTTTCCATTCAAGAGTGTGTGTGTTTGTGACATGAGTTATACACTTATACTGCTAAATGAACGGTTTTTATGATTGGAAGTGCTACCTATACATAGGAATGAGTGTTGAATATATGAGTACGGCTTGCCTAGACATTTTACATCATTGCTACACAAAGCAATAAACACACTAGTCTTGCTTTCCCCGGTGACTGCCATATGTAACTCAACACGAACAAAACGAGTTGAAATTAAGGATAAAAAGAGTGCAGTAATATAAATATTAAACAATTAAGATAATCAGTTCAACATAGCGATTTGTAAACATGATCGATATAGTGACCCGTAAACATGACTAAAAGTCCAAAACTACTTGATTCTGCAAGTAACATATTGCATGGCAACGTACAAGAAATGCAGAATAAAGGAGTAAAATGGAATATGAAATAACATCGAAAGAACAAGGTGTACTCTAACAAGAAATAGTTAACAGAAAGTACCACAAATAAGTTAGCTGGAGCGATTCAACTTTTCTAGCCTCTGTCTGCACGAACCAACATGTCAGCCAAAGTCTTCCTTTCGCAATTGGTATTCTTGCTTGAAACGGTTCCTTCAAGAATTGACAGACAGTCCAATACATAAACTAAGTTAAATGGCACAGGACTAAGAGAGAAGTCTATGTTTGTTAATTACGGCAAGAATTGAACTAATTATTCAAGCAAACAATTTTTACATGACAGACAGTCCAATACCAACGTAATCAACATAATACATCAGATTTCTAGTAAATTCCGAATTCAGCCTTCTGTATTTTAACAAGCACAGACAGTAATGGACAATTTACTTAGAGTATTATCAGTGAATAAGTCTAGACAACATTTAAGCTATCACTGAAGATAAACAGATCACTCTGCGTCTCTGCCGACAGAAACTTCAATACAGTTACAGTTGGTCTCTATCAACAAAACAATCCATGCTATGCACAGGTTTCCGAGTAGATGATTTGGAAAAATGGTAAATCAAAACCTGCGTATTCTAACAATTATAGTAAAACGAATTTCAGAGCTGCATTATCCAATGTATGGGACAAGTAACTTAGAGAAGTATTTGTATACCTGCACCAGGGATGTGGTTTGATTCAAGCCATGTTGGGAGCACGCACGGCACAAAGAAAGCAGTGTTGTAAAGGCTTAAACCTGTGATGCTATCTGGAAAGGGCATCTTCCCAATCAGCTCCCCATTAGCCATGTCCATGGCGATAATAGAGTGATTATGTTGGAAGTAGAGAATGTCGGCGTCGAATGGATCTATGGCAACAATCCACGGCATGTCATCTTCCAGTGGCTTGCGATTGTTGGGCAAGACTAATTTAACTGTTGTCTCACGCTTAGGCTTCCAGCAGCATCCCTCCTCGAGCGAAAACGAGCTGACCACGAACTCCTTTTCAGTAGACACTTCGATATAGCGCAGCTTCCCCTCACTGATGGCCATGAGCCGGCGCCTTCCCAACATCAAATTCTGTGATAGGTCGAAATCTGACAATACACTACCCTGCGGCAGCTCGACGAACTGATGTTCTGGCCGGTCGCTGAAGGGGTCGACGGAGAAGGCGCCCCAAGTGAGGTCGACCCACCACGGCCTGTCGCCCAACGCCAGCACTTCCTTGTTCGTGTCTATCTGCATTCGCGGCCAATCGGGTATCGTGGCAGGAACGAACAGCTCCCGCTCATCCCAGAAACCGGCGCACGACTTTGCGGTTGTCCCCTGGCCTGCAGCTGAGTTGAGCGACCACGAATCGGTCAGGTGCGCCGTGGGAGCCGTCGGACTGGGTGAGCAAGCCGAAGGCCGTGCTCGTGTAGGCGACATCCATGTCCGGGACCGGGAGGCGGAAGAGCTCGCCGCTGATAGGGTTGCAGACGAAGCGCGCGACGTCCAGCTCGGAGGCCGCGCCAGCGGCGGACAACTCGAGCAGCATCGGCCTGTCCAAGGACTCACGGCCGCCCGGAGGGCCGGGAGGCAGGTGGCGGGTCTAGGCCAGGTCGAGGAGGAGGAGGCCGTCGGAGCTGGTGGCCCGTACGCTTGCGGCGGCGAAGTCCATGCCGTCGGCAAGGTGGGCGGGGACGGAGATGTGGGAGACGTACGGGGCCGCGTCGAGGTCGAGGGACGCGCACGCGCCCGGCGACGGCGCCTGTGACGCGTCCAGCGCCGCCCTGCTGTAGACCATGGCCCAGGGAGGGCGCGAGGCCGCCGTGCAGAGGGAGCGGCGGAGGGGCGCCGAGACGGGGCCGGCGAGGCGTCGGAGCATTCTTCCGGAGGCGAAAAAGGGAGGGTTTTGTGCAGCTTGCGATTCTGGAATTGAGGAGCAATCTGTCCCGGTGGTAGAACCGTGGTGGGGAAAGGAGGGGTTCGGTGCACATGGACACGGTCCATGCGGCTCTGACCAAAAGGAAGGGCTCCGTGTAGGCGTGTAGGCCATGGTGACCACATATAGTCCAACTTCGAAGCAGCCAGCCCGGCTAGGCCCGCTAGCTGCACTGCTTCGCTTTGGTAGCCCGTAGAGTTAATTGCAAAAACCTACGACAATTGGGGTTAGGGTTACAAAAAAATTATCACTTTACGAATTATTCGCAAAAACCATTATTTTTTAGGTAATCTGTCGCTGCTTCCAAGTGGGAGGAAGTCCTGGGCAAAGAAGATGAAGGCAAGGATGTGGTATGACGAGAATAGGCTGCTGCCTGAACAACAATTTGGTTTGAAGGTTTGTTTCGTTAGTGTGTACCAATTTAGAGTTGCCATTCAAAACCTGCACATATCTCAGCTTAGAAGTTTCGTGTACCATAGGAACACCCCTGATAGTGTAATTGTTATGTGCACAGATGAGGACTGCCCTTTCTTCATTACAGCAAGTAAAATAGCAGGTGAAAAAGACTGTTTGCATAAGAAAAATGCATCTCGACCATACCTATGCCACATCAGGTGAAATTGCAAAGTTAACTGCAAATGGCTTGCAAAGACAGCTGAGCAGTCTTTTAGAGCAGATCCTCGCACAAGAGTTGAGTCTGTGATCGATAATGCAAAACAGAAGCATGGGGTAGAGGTGGGAAAGGTAATGTCATATAGGGCTAGGAGAAAAGCTCTAAAGGTAGTCATTGGTGATGATCTGAAGCAGTACAAAGGGATAAGAGATTACCTGCAAACTGTGATTGATACAAACCCTGGAAGCAGATGCATTGTGACTACAAAGATAGTACTTGAAGCTCCAACAGTAATCCAACATTCCATGGTCTATTTATGGTTTTGGGTGAATCAATTGAAGGATTTACCAAAGGGTGTAGGCCGGTTATTGGTAAGTTCTTGTGAGCCTTTTATTTCTATCTTGCAAATATCAGTTCTGATATGTTTGTGGCTTGCAAAATCTCATATGTTTCTGCCTTCCAAATGTCAGGTCTTGATGGTTATTTTGTTAAGCTGCCCACAGGACAGCAAATTCTTGCTGCCACTGGTAGGGATGGCAACAACAACATCTACCCTATTGCATTTGGCCTTGTTGACAAAGAGGACACTGCAAGTTGGTGCTGGTTCTTGACACAACTTAAATATGCTATTGGTGGGGAGTCAGGGGCATTTGGAAAGTACACCTTCATCTCAGATAGGCAGAAGGTATGAATTACACTTTGTTTTATTGTTTTTAGTTTGTTAGTCTTCAATGCAATAAATATGATATTATTTTTAGTCTCTTATTCTTCGGTTTTCAACTAGCCTCTATTTGTTTCAACAGGGTTTGCTAAATGCAATAGACAAAGTGTTTCCTAACTGCCCTCAGAGTATTGCCTTCGGCATATTTATGCCAACTTTCAGCGAGCTGGTTTCAGAGGAGAAGAACTAAAAAAGTATATGGACAATGCAAGCTATTCCTACACTAAGAATGGCTTTGACATAGCAATGGAAAACATGAAAGAAGAATGTGAGGAGGCATGGGCATGGCTTTGCAATATACCTGTTGAAAGTTGGGCTAGGTATGCAATGGACTATAACTGCAAGACTAATCGAGTCGGCAACAATCTTAGTGAGGTGTTTAACAAGATGATACTTGACATTAGAGGAAAACCAGTCAAGACCATGTTCGATGGAATCCGGACTAAGCTAATGATCAAGTACGAGACTAACAGAATAGGAGCAGCAAAGTATAGGTGGAAAATCACACCCAACTACTCTAAAAAGTTAGAGGAAGCAAAGAAATGGGCCAGACCTTGCAAAGCTGTTAAGTCAATAGGTGATATGTGGCAAGTGACCAATAGTCAAGAGAATATATGCGGTGGACCTAAGCAAGAGAACATGTGGCTGCAAAAAATGGGAATTTGACAGGAATGCCTTGTCACCATGCCATATCTGCCATATACAAGTCAAAACAGTACCTGAGAACTTTGTCCATGATTTCTTCAAGAAACCTATGTACTTGGAAGCTTACAATCCACCAATTTACCCTGTTCCCGGAGAAGATGCATGGACAAAGACAGATACCCCTGATATTGATCCACCAGCTTTCAACATTGAGAGGGGCAGAGCACAAACAAAGAGAAAAAAGGGGCAGTTCGAAGTGCCACAACCGAAAAATACTTCTAGAATGGCATCAATCACCTGCAGCAACTGCAAGTTAGTTGGCCATAGATACACTAGTTGCTCTGCTACACTCAGACCATCACTTCAGATGAGAAGAAATCAACACAAGGCAATCAATTTGAAACTAGTTAGTTGGCCATAGATACACTATATGTTGCTCTGTTTCACATTGCAGTGTGACACTTTAATTGCAGGAAAATAGGGAGTCAGGTGACATTGCCTCAGCAGCAGCAAGTTCATCTTCTGGAGCTCAAGCAAGCAGGCCACACAGCAGCCCAACCAAACAGCAGCAACAACCTATGCAAAGAAGCAGCAGCAGCAAAAAGCAGGAGCCGCAACCTATGCAAGGAAGAAGCAGCAACAACAAGCAGCAGCAGCAACAACAACAAGCAGCAGCACGAGCCACAAGCAGCGCAAGGCAGCAGCAGTGATACGTCTCAAACGTATCTATAATTTTTGATGTTCCATGTTGATATTATACAAATTGTTACATGTTTTGCATCCACTTCATATCACTTTTATACATTTTTTGGGACTAACCTATTAACAAGATGCCACAGTGCCAGTTCCTGTTTTCTGCTGTTTTTGTATTCCAGAAAAGCTATTCTGGAAATATTCTCGGAATTGGACGAAAATCAACGGAGGTCCCTATTTCACCGACACGCACACGGGTCCAGAGGAAAGACGGAGCCGAGCCATGAGGTGGCCACACCACCTGGGCGCGAGCCCCCTGCCGTGCCCTAGGGTTTTGTGGGCCCCTCGGGGGCCCCCAGCCGCCGCCCTTTCGCCTACTTATTCCCCCCGACGCGAAAACCCTAAATACCCGAGCCATTATCCACGAAAAGTTCCAGAGGCGCCGCCGTCGTCAACCCTAGCTCGGGAGGGTCCAGAACCTCTTCCCGGCACCCTGCCGGAGAGGGGAATCATCACCGGAGGGCTCTACATCGCCATGCCTGCCTCCGGAGTGATGCGTGAGTAGTTCATCCTTGGATTACGGGTCCATAGCAGTAGCTAGATGCTTGTCTCTCCACTTTATGCCATCATGTTTAGATCTTGTGAGCTGCCTAACATGATCAAGATCATCTTATTGTAATGCTACATGTTGTGTTTGCTGGGATCCGATGAATATTGAATACTATGATCAAGTTGATTATTAATATATGTTGCATGTTATTTATGATCTTGCATGCTTTCTGTTACTAGTAGATGCTTTGGCCAAGTAGATGCTTGTAACTCCAAGAGGGAGTATTTATGCTAGATAGTGGGTTCAGTCTCCAGTAATCTGGGCGAGTGACAGCAACGCCTAAGATTGTGGATGTGCTGTTGCCACTAGGGGTAACATAACAATGCTATGTTCACGGTCATATGTACTTGTTTACTTTACGCACATTGCTTATTGCGATTATCCGTTGCTTGCAACTTAATACCAACGGGGAACACGGATGTCAACCTGAAGGTGGATTATTAGTCATAGATGCGGTTGGATAACGGTCTATATATTTTGTCGTAATGCCCAATTAAATATCATGGTAGTCATCTTGTCATATATATGCATTGTCATGCGCTCACTATTTATCAATTGCCCAGCTGTAATTTGTTTACCCAACATGTCATTTATCTTTATGAAGAGACACCACTAGTGAACTGTGGACCCCGGTCCATTCTTTTACACTGATAAAACCACCAACTGCAATCATTGTTCTCTTTTACTTTCTGCAATTAAACACTGTTTTCCACACCATACGTTTAACCCTTTGTTTTCAGCAAGCCGGGAGATTGACAACCTTCCTGTTTCGTTGGGGCAAAGTAGTTTGATTGTGTTGTGTGCAGGTTCCACGTCAACAGTCCAGACCGCCCTTCAAGCATACTTTTCTGGCGCCGTTGACAACCTTCCGAAGTGCTACTACTCCTCCTGGATTCGATAACCTTGGTTTCATACTGAGGGAAAACTTGCTGCTGCACTGCTTCATACCTTCCTCTTGGGTCTCCCAACGAACGTGTGTTTCACGTCATCAAGCCATTTTTCTGGCGCCGTTGCCGGGAGTCAGCAGACTTCTGCGGGGGAGTCTCACGCTTCCAATATCTTTACTTTGTTTTTGTCTTGCTTAGTTTATTTTATTTTATCTTGTTTGCTTTTAATTATCAAAAACACAAAAAAATTAGTTTCCTGCATCTAGTTTATTTCCTAGTTATCATGTCTGGCCCTACTCCTTTTACTATCGTACCACCTGTAGGAGAAGTTATTACGTTTAAACAGAAAAGTGGAGAAACATTTAAAAAGGCCTGGGGAGAATGCTAGAATTGCACAAGAAAGTGCAACACAAGATGGATTTGGGAGTCCTTATAAAAAATTTCTACTATGGTTTATTTTCTCTTTATCAAAATGCTCTAGATATTATGGTAGGGGAAACTTTCTCTGAATATGATGCGGCAAAAGCTTATAAAATTTTGAATGGATTATCAATTTTTCCCATGATAGATGAAAGTGGGATGATCACTAAGCTAGAAAACATAGAGAAGACGCTTGATGAATTAACTTTGAGCCATAACCTTAAGGAACAACCTCTAGTTGAGTTAAAAAATGATTGGAAACTATTCATTGAGATAAGTATTGGTAGTGAGAAATTTCGTGCCTACTGCGATCTTGGTTCTACAATGTCCATTATGCCAAAAATGGTTTATGATTTACTAAATTATGATAATATGGTTAATTACCCTGTTTTTCATTTTCATGCTGATGGGACAATCGCAAAAAGTATAGGGATTATCAATGATGTTAATATTACTATTCAGAATAAGACCGTCCCTGTGAATTTTATGATTCTTGCAAAATCTCCTAATAATATTGTCCTGGGAAGGTCTTTTTAAAAAGCAATGGAGGATTTATTAATGCAAAGTATGGGTTTATGAAATTCAATACCCCTATTAATCGAAGGTTCTTTTTCCCAATTAAGAAGTATGATCCCACTGAAAGGTTGGGAGATTTCAATGTCTTTGGTGATACTTTGATGCATGCTTTGTGCCTAGCTAAAAGGCGTAAAAGAAAAGCGCTTACGGGAGGCAACCCATTATTTTTATTTCTGCAATTTTTCTTTTATTGAGTCAAGGAGGGTGTTTACTTCTGTAGCAACTCCTTTGTATCTTTACTTTTTCGCATTGTTGTGCCAAGAGTAGTCTCTAATGATAAGATGATGCTAAATTTTGATTGCTGTGCAGGAACAGATTTCTGCTGTTCACCGTATTAATTCTCTAAAATCACCAGAATGAGAATTAAATCTGAAAATTTGTGTGCATAATCCTTATATATGTATACATCTTTTGTTAGTTCAAAGTTTTTCGATATGAGCAACGTAAGTGCCTCGAAAAAATTCGTCTTTGCGGACTGTTCTGTTTTAGACAGATTATGTCTTTTATTTTGCATTCTCTCTTTACTAGTGTTGAGTGGAATTCTTTTTTGGGTGAAAGAGCTTCACATAACATCAGTGGCAGTAGCTAATGTTTAAAGTAACGGTCATATTGCGTCCTTACAGAACATGTGAGTTTTTGATTGTGCACTAACCCTCTAAGAAGATTTACTTTGAGTTTGGTGTGACAGAAGTTTTCAAGGGTCAAGAGGGAAGAGTGATATATTAGGATGGAGAAGAGTGAAGAGCTCAAGCTTGGGGAGGATCCCATGGATCTCCCCAGCATATTTCAAGAAGACTCAAGCATCTAAGCTTGGGGATGCCCAAGGCATCCCCTTCTTCATCGTCAAAATTATCAGGTCATCTCTAGTGAAACTATATTTTAATTCTTTCACATCATATGTGCTGTTCTTGGAGCGTCTGTGTGCTTTTATTTTCAGTATGTTTTTATTATTATTTTGTGATCAACTTGATTGGATCCTAGCATTCTTGATTGGGAGAGACACACGCTCCGCTTTTCATGAGAATACTCCTATTCTTCACTTATATTTGTTGAGTATTCATATCTAGCGTTGTTCAGCTTTTAGCTCTTGTTTTCACGTATCTCTTGTCAGAGCTATTAGTTCTTTTAAAGAAAGTACTCTCTTACTTCACTTATACTTGTTTGGAGAGTTATTGAAATAAATTGATTGGTGTTTGGTTGGAACAGAAAATGTTGCATGTGGTAAATGGTATAATGGAAAAGATTTGCATACTCTTTTAGATCACTAATTTGGATAATTTGATACTTGTCAATTGTTTTGAGTTAACAAGTAGATCATGATTAAACTTTTGCATCATGTAAGTTAAGCCCATTAGTGAAGAACTACCGTAAAGCTTGTTGAAATTTGGTTTGCATGAGTGGTATCTCTAAGGTCTAGATATTTTCTAATAAAAGGGTTTGGTTAACAAGGAAGACGGTGTGAAGTCTTATAATGTTTGCAATATGTTGGTCATATAAAACTTGGTGTACCGGTTGATATTCTTGTTTGCTTACATAACATTGCTAGCCTAAACTCTGTACTGGGAGGGGATGCTTCTCGTGCATCCAAATCCTTGAGCCAAAATCCATGCCATTTGTGTCCACCATAACTACCTATATGTGGTATTTCTTTGCCACTCCAAGTAAAATTTTCATGTGCTACCTTTAAACTATTGAAAATTGTTACTACTCCTTTTTGTGTCAACTAGCGGGGTGGCCCGCGCATTTGCGCGGCTAGAATACGTATTTGATGTTATATCTTAATATCACATTTTTAGAAAAAAATATCCGATAGCTACAAATATAATCCTTAAATATTTAAGTATTTGTCAAGGAGTAAATTAATTTTAGGTTTCAATATGTTTTATTTTTTTCTTGCATTTTTCTTTTTAAGCTCACGTAAATTCCTGGCTTATAGTTTTATTTAACTTACTTTTATTATGTCATTGTGTCCAACAATATATTTTGCCAATTCCTGTCTCATTTAATTTTCACCTTCCTCCTCTTTGCTTTACCATTGACAGTTTATAATTAAATTTTATTTTATGTAAATCACATGTAGCCCATTTGCTGTGGTGACGTATATTTTCAGTTCATCTTTTTACCCAGATTATTTAGAGCAGTGTTGTTATTTGTTTTCAATTTTTCATACAATTATCTGTATTTAATCTATCCATTATTTCCTTACTCCGTACATATTTCAGGGCATGTACATCACGGTCCACACTCAGGATCTAATCAACACTACATCATTTTCCAGTATAAGAAGGTAAAGCATTAAAGTAAAATCCCCTTTCTCTTCTCTACCAGAAGTCCAGGACTGTGCGGCTGAGCCCAATCCAATGACCGACCCATCCCCTTTCTCCAATGTATTTCAGGCCATGCTCTTGGTGGCGTTTCTTGAGCAAGTGGCGATTTCGTGCTGTGGCCGTGGTCATGGCGTTGGCCGCCGGCGAGGCTGAATCTCGCCGTTCCTGATAAGGAAAGGTAGAGTGCGATGGCCGGCCTGATCAGTGCGGACTGCAATGCGCAAGACCTGGCGTGGACCTGGACATGTTCGACAACGGCGAATGCAGCAGCTGCGGTCCGCATTCAGCAGTCAAGGTGTGTGCTTCACTACTCCAGTCCCCCGTGCACGGCCGCTTCCATTTCTATTTTCTCCCCAAATTTTAATTAGCTCTTGTGTTGTTTAGCTTGTAGCAGAAGCAGCCAGTGGAAAATTCATCATCCTATCTCCATCTGAAATCTAAATTATATCCCAGAAGATAAATTAATATTTGTTGCAATCTCAAGGCAATCTCTACGATTGATAGATTTGAAAGAAGAGATAAATCTCCATGCGAGAGAGATTAGTTGTTTGACTGTTGTTTTTGGAGGTCTGTAGGTTGAGAGAGATGAGGGGAGTGGAGAAGAATTGGGGTCCATGTAGTCAATGATATATATTAAGCCTGCAAAATCTCAGTACGAAATACTTCATACTCTTGGGTCTGGGCTACATAAAAATGACAAAAGTATTAAACTCCAATTTTTTTTCAGATTTCGTAATTTTTATATATTCCCAAACACGAAACAATTTTGCATTGATATCTTGACAATTTTAATATGCTTTATTGACTCTCTTTACTTTCACTTTAATGGAGTGTGTTTACCATCTTCTGGTAAACTTACTAACTTCTTGTACACTATATTGTTGCTGCCTTCAAAAGATTTTTACAAATAGTTCTTCACTGTAGGTCGTTGTTAAAAAATTAGAAAGTTGTGGATTCGTCTACCTTCAACTTTGCCACGGACGACGTCCATGCTTTTCCCTCCGCTCATGCTGTGGGCGTCCTCAACGATCATGGCGCAAACGCGGCCGAAGATGGCGCACACGACGATGCTCAGGTTCTTTCGACTTCCTCGCCAACTTGGATGCTAAAACCTTCACTGTATGAAATCCAAAACAAACACTCTTGCAAGGTCAGTGCTTTTTTAATTTGATGTCTCTGATTATCAACTTTTAGAAATTCCAAGTATTCTCCATGTAGCGACCGAATTATTTTCTCTCAGATGAAAATATATCATACAATTTTAAAGATGTTTTGGGCCTAACAGGAGAGAAAACATTAAGCTGGCATGAAACATATTGTACATCGCCTTGACGTCTTTGTTTCTCTGCTTCACAACGATCCTCTTAAAGGTCAGGTTTCTCTGTCTTCTCAACTTAGAAAAAAAAAAGTAAAGTACTTACCTATAGTTCAAATTCTGTAGGCAGCATCCCCCGACGCCGCGCACTGTTCCAACAATGCCGTTGTGTTCCTTTTGCTCTTCAGTAGTGAAGGTTATAATATGGTGGTTGCCATATCTACCTGAGCTTTAAAACAGCTATATATAATTATATAAATTTAAGTATTCACCCAATCAAGCCACGCCAAAGTGAAAAAAAGCAACAAACTTTAGACGTAGTTTTTCACAGTTAGGAATATTTAGCTACATCAGCAAGCAAAATCACCACTATTCTGTTAAAAAATGATTAAAAGCAGATGAAAAATCACAGTACTGCAAGATTGTTACAAACAGATTTAGAGCACGCATGTTCGTTGTATAATCTTGTACAAAATTTTACATTTACAGAAATTTAGCAAAATTTAAGCTTATTAAGCACTTTAAGTAACACTAATTCAGAATTCTGTCTTTTTTTCTAAGATGGAGTTGCTCTTTACAGATTCATAAAAAAGATCTGTTAGAATATCATGGATTTTGTAGACCCCAATAGATGTTTTACTTTCTTCAATTGCTGCAACTCTTATTGCATCGGTCAAATCATGAATATGGTGGCATACTCGGCAGAAAAGAAGATACCTAGGTTTGTACAAAAAAAAAAGTAATATCATACCTGAGAGATATACCTGAGAGATAATGTGAACTACTACTCTTCTAGAAAGCACCTCTATGCTTGAAAAGTTGAAGCCATGCTTTGGAATGTCTTCTTTATATTGGATCTCCTTAGTCACTGCATGTGTTGGCTGAAGAAGAGAGCAGGGTCATGTTTGACTTGCTTTGATGAATTGAGGATCTCTAAGAACATTATCTGTAGATTACGGATTGGACCTCCAATGTATGATGAAAAAAAATCAGAATCCAGCTAATGATTCAATGATAACGCGACGGCTCGCCAAATCTAATGTGATTTTTTGTTACTTTATCTATACCATTTATTCAAGTACACATCTAAAATTAATTCCCAAAGATTTTAGCCAAAGCTGGCATATGGAAAGAAACCACCCTTGCAACCAATACTTAGGTGACATAATTTTTCTTTCCTTATTGTATCGTGTAGGAAACAAAACAGGGTGAAGTATTCATAGATTGGAGAAATATAATGGCAGTTGAGTAAAACTATAGGCACTGAGACTTTCTGAGAATATTATGAGATTATATCTCAGGTTTTGTTACTCATATTTTTTTTGAAGAGAAATATACAACTATAGTATGATATTCCTAAAGAACACACTTAGATTCTCATTTGTAGATGAACCATGTGTCGACTTGTTCATGTTGTGTCTAGAGTGGGCGGAGTGCTGGGTTTTCTTGATGCAAGGCATACAATGTGATTTCAGTCCATGCAGTCACATTTTTCTGATACACTTGCTTGCAGATACATCATATTGGTATCGATGTGTCTACTTTTGTACCATAGTGAAATCCATGCAAATTAGGTATGTTATTTCCGTCATACCATTTGTCTTATTCTTCACAATAAACCACCACTTCAATAGTTCGGCTACCGACCATTGATTTATGTATAACTCCAACTTCTAGCTACATATATGCTTGTATCTAAACAATTCATGTTGGTACATTTGTAACTTGCCGAACTGACATTGCTCTTCTGTCGCTACATATTGCACACAATCTATCAGAAATCAAATCATCCCTAACGGTCAAAACAGAAGATTTTTAAAAATATTGGAAATTATTATGCACAGCTTATAAAATAGTGTACCAAGTCAGTTAGACACCACACATGTTTTAAAGAGATAATCATTTTGAGAATGCTATTTGTTTGTCAAATTATGCACTTCATCTGCTTTTTTATTAAACAAATCTATAAAATACCCCACTTTGGTACTTTCTCATGTGTATATGATAGCTGAGTACCAACAAACCATCTTACTGTTTAATTACAGATGTATGAAAATTGAACTACTGTTTTGAGAAAACCGAAAATTATGCAAGAAGTAAACGCTACCTGACATTTGCCCAAAAGATTATACTGAAAATTTATGATCGTGTATTTCACAAACCATTATCCAAGAGGATATGCCCCCTGCAAAAATAAAAACCAAATCAAAAAAGATCTAAACAAAGGCCATATCGTTTTACATGAACCGAGGTTGTAAGCTTCATTACGACCATTAGAAAATTTGGTGGCATCAGAAGTGAGGATTTCA
Source organism: Poa pratensis (assembly GCA_947311845.1). Taxonomy (NCBI): domain Eukaryota; kingdom Viridiplantae; phylum Streptophyta; class Magnoliopsida; order Poales; family Poaceae; genus Poa; species Poa pratensis. The sequence goes on from CAMZMU010000067.1 coordinate 29,282,452, forward strand.
AAGTAATATTCATTAAATTACACTTAATGAACTTACGGAATAGAACGGTCGCACCAATATTGTCTTTAATCGTGAGAAACAAATAATAATCATTCGCCTTTATTTTATAAATTCGCTTGCATAAGGATACCCTGCAAAAAGGAAAACGAAAAATATCATTTGGAATTCTTCTCACGAACGGAGCACCATAAGATCACCACTCGTATCACCCGATTGAAATTGATACAGCTTATTACCTAAAAATAAATCTTTCATCATGCATCCAAATAATCTGGACTACCAATTCATGAGCTCGTATAGTTACAACGTAATGGTTGGCTTGCTGCACGCTTATATGCTGCACTGAACTCGACATCACACATGGTCATCGTCGTTTTAGTCCAATCCAGCTCGGCAATTCAGATACCACGTGACTAAGTTACGGCCACACAGATTCTGATCGCAGGCGTGGTCTAGGCTTTGCGTCGAGACCTGGCTGCTGCCGGATGTGGCGGAGCAAGATCGCCGGCCGCCGGCCGTCTGGTCTGGCTTCCTTGATTGCCTAGGAGAGCAATCACACCTGATGCATGGCATGCGCCGTGTAGAGGTCCTGCGATCACAAACAACGATTATGATGCGCTGTGGTGCTACGGTTTCAACAGAAAAGACAAAGAAATCCATCAAGGCCGCACAACAACAGCTAAAAGTGTCAATCAGGCGACGTCTTTGGCGACCATGCTCGGATGCCTAGACCGCGCTCTCACAGCTGCGCTGCCATCTTCAGCATGGAATATGACCACCGTTATGAACGCCGGCTACATGGATCAATCTGATTGTCATCCTGGCCTGCAGAAAATAACGCATGTTGGATCTGGAGCTCCGTATGGACGGCTTCAGGCCCTGATTTTTGACAGGATATATCTGCTGCTTCTCATGTGCGCCATCGAGCATGGTCTTCCCGCTCTCCATCTTCCTAGAACCTCATAGCGGCACTTCAATTCAGCTTCGTTGGAGCCAAATCGATCAGGGATGCTAGTCGCCATCTTCATTGCTGCCGTGTTGATCGGAGCACAGCAGCACCAATCACGGCTTATATGGGGCTAAGAGATACGTGTGTTCTTAGGTAGAGATTTTGTTTGCTGGAGTTGGTATCGTACACGGTGCATACTCATATTTTTGTGTGTCGCACGTGCCTGTGCGGTCCCTAGCATATTAAATCTCAGCCATTGGGATCTTATGACTTTAGATTGATAAATCTTAACCGTTGGTTATCCTGTGTTTTAAGTATATAATAGATGTTTACCAAGCTCATGAGGACGGGGTGGATGTCTTTATGTCAACTGTCAAACAGACTTTACCACCAGACTAGCGGCATATACATCCGCTTATCTATTAATTTTGCAAAAAGAGATTGCAACGGGGTGCCCAGTCCCAATTAATTACAACTTTAACCGCTTAATTCTCTTCACATTTTTGCCCTGATTTATCAGACAAGCAATGATACCAGTGAAATACCTGCATGTGTAAACAAAAGAGAAAGAGGGATGATCTGCCTTGCTGGTAGAAATAACGTCCTTCATGGGAGCCGCTTTTAAAAGACTGGTTGGCAGGGGTCATATTGTACTTTCATTTTCTGATTCGTTGACAATTAACAAACACCTCTCAAAACTTAATTTTTACTCTCTATATGATTTCAAAAACTAAAAAGGTCTAGCACATGACTTAATCCCTGCTTCCCTCTGCGAAGGGCCTTTCTTTTACTTTTATGTTGAGTCAGTTTTCCTACTTCTTTCTATCTTCCACAAGCAAACACTAGTGTCAACTTTGGTACAACATTTGTTATATGCTACATATTGGACTTATTATATTGCTTTGTGTTGACAATATCCATGAGATAAATATGTTGAAAGTTGAAGCAAATGCTGAAACTTAAATCTTCCTTTGTGTTGGTTAAATACCTTTTGTTAGAATCTATTGCTTTATGAGTTAACACTTATGTAAACCTGTGGATGCATTGTCTCCAAAGTACTATTCATGAAAAGTTTAGCTTGTGTGATTCAGTTGTTTACTCATTATCTATTTGGTAGCAAACTATAGACCATTGACTCAGATCACTTCATTCATTTACATGTGCCTTACAATACTATTTGATCAAGATTATGATGGTAGCATGTCACTTCAAAAATTATTTTGTTTTATCGTTTACCTACTCGAGGACGAGTAGGAACTAAGCTTGGGGATGCTGATATGTCTCAAACGTATCTATAATTTTTGATGCGCATAACAATGCTATGTCCACGGTCATATGTACTTGTTTACTTTACACACATTGCTTAATGTCATTATCCGTTGCTTGCAACTTAATACCAACGGGGAACATGGATGTCAACCTGAAGGTGGATTATTAGTCATAGATGCGGTTGGATAACGGTCTATGTATTTTGTCGTAATGCCCAATTAAATATCATGGTAGTCATCTTGTCATATATATGCATTGTCATGCGCTCACTATTTTATCAATTGCCCAGCTGTAATTTGTTTATCCAACATGTCATTTATCTTTATGGAGAGACACCACTAGTTAACTGTGGACCCCGGTCCATTCTTTTACACTGATAAGACCACCAACTGCAATCATTGTTCTCTTTTAATTTCTACAATTAAACACTGTTTTCCACACCATACGTTTAACCCTTTGTTTTCAGCAAGCCGGGGAGATTGACAACCTTCCTGTTTCGTTGGGGCAAAGTAGTTTGATTGTGTTATGTGCAGGTTCCACGTCAACAGTCCAGACCGCCCTTCAAGCATACTTTTCTGGCGCCGCTGACAACCTTCTGAAGTGCTACTACTCCTCCTGGATTCGATAACCTTGGTTTCATACTGAGGGAAAACTTGCTGCTGCACTGCTTCATACCTTCCTCTTGGGGTCTCCCAACGAACGTGTGTTTCACGTCATCAAGCAGCAAGCACCACCAGCCGCAGCAAGCAACGCAAGGCGGCGGCAGCAACAGTAAGCAGCAGCAACAATGCCACCACCAGCTCGAAGATCAGCTCCGAGAGCATTCACAGCACCAAGATCTAACCATGTTCATGTAGGTGGTGGAAGGCCTGTGAGGCAGAGGACGCAAAGCAGCAAACTGAAAGGCTACCTAAATGCTAGCAGAATTCATGAAAAAACAGTTGAGGAACTGAAGAGAGAAGGACGATAGGGTGCCTCGACCACTTAAATGTCCTCGAACAATTTATTTTGTGCTATCCTTGAACTTATATTATTGTAATGCCTATCATGGACCATATATTATTGTAATGCCTATCATGGACCTTATATTTTTGTTATGGCTCTCCTGGAACAATGTACGCACTTATATAATTTAGACTTCGAACTACTGGTGGTTTGTCTTGTGCTTATTCTGGTAATTTGTTCCCGGAATTACTGGTATATATTTTGGGGTCATTTTGTTCTAGATAACATGTACCAATTTGTGATAAACTAGAAGATCATTCGATAATATTGGTGTCTTTTTGTCGGTTGTTGTGGTCATTTTGTTCCCGGAATTACTGGTATATATTTTTGGGTCATTTTGTTCCAGATAACATGTACCAATTTGTGATAAACTAGAAGATCATTAGATAATATTGGTGTACTTTTGTCGGTTATTGTGGCCATTTTGTTCCCCGAATTACTGCTATATATTTGGTGGTCATTTTGTTCCACATAACTTGTACCAAATTGTAATTAAACTAGAAGATCATTTGTTCCAGTCGACATTTAAATTGTACAAACAGCAGGGCTAGTACTCAGTAGAAAACAAACACTGCTAGTTATCAGTACATTACAAATCAAGTCTTACAAAGTTGTTCAAGTAAAATTACTACAAAGTGCTTGCTTGTTCGAGTTACACACTAGTACGAATTACAAATATTAATCATCAAGTATTGCTTTCAACTTCTTGATCTTTTCCTTGTCCAACTCCCCTGCCTTGAGCAAGTCAGCTATGTCCAACTCCAGTTTTTCCTTCTCCTCCTTTAGCTGATCCCTCTGCTTCTCTGCAGCCTCCCTGAGCTGCTTCTCTGCCTTCAACAGCCCTGACTCCACCATAGCAGCAATGTAAACCTCCAATTTTTTGTTCTCCTCCTTCAGCTCATCTCTCTGCTTCTCTGCCTTCAGCCTGAGCATCTTCTGCATATCCAGCACACGCTGTGAAACAGCTACCACCTGGCTATTTGGACACACCTTGGTTTCGTTCACTTCCTTGTTCAAATCTGACAGCAATTGATTGTTCCTTTCTTATAATCTACGGTTCTCTTTTAGCAGCTTGTAATACTCCTCGGCTTGGATACAACCATCAGTTAGGCGACCATTACTTTCTATTTCATACATCTCCCACAAAGAAACAAGGCATTTCTTCACGTGCTCTGGCCACTCTGGATCAAGCCATTCCACTACTGAACATACATCACCTCTCTAGCAAATCAAACAGATAAATCAATAATTAAAATCATAGCAACTATAAGAAACTAGCAAAAAATAAAATAAACTAAGCACAACAGAAATTATATGCAATAAACAAATACAAGCAGGGCACCAATAATAAGCAATAATATATTCCAATCTCATGGCAGTGCAAAGAAAAAACTCAAATTCATACTTTCAGTACCAACTAGCAGGAAACAAAAATTACTCACCACTCTAGCACATCCTAGAAACCGTCGCCCAGTGTTGGATCCTTCGAAAGCAACATACTTCATCAGTTTTTCGCAATGGTCACACTGCTTGTCAGTATGCCTCTCAATGCCGCAGAAATCAGGGTCATAGAGTGTCTCCGGCACCTAAATCAAAACCGAAATCAACTCAATCGTCCAAAAGCAGCCCGATTCAGACCCTAACCCGGACGGAAACCCTAACCCTAATATAACCCTAACACTAGATAAAGGGGAAAACACACTCACCTTAAGGTTATACGGGCTCTCGCCCTCCTCGCCGTAGGACAGGGGGGTCTCGCTGCTGGTCTCGCCGTCGCCCCACGAAGGCGCCATGGCGCTGCGGCGGCGGAGGAAGGGCCAGTCGGGGGAGAGAGAGAGAATGGGGGAGGGGAGAGTGACGGGCTCGTGGAGAGAGAGTTCGAATGGGTGTGGTCGAGCCATAGGCGCGGGCGTTAACGACAGTTAACGCCGCCCCGTCTCTCCATGCCACGTGGACCTGACAGTGGGTCCCGCTTGTCATATTCTCACTTAGAAGATGGAAACTGACCAATCAGTGTTGGTTGCGACGTTTTACCTAAAAAACAGTGGTTTTTGCAAATAATTCGCAAAGTGGTAGTTTTTTGTAGCCCTAGCCCCAATTGTCGTAGGTTTCTGTAATTAACTCTAGCTCGTAGGAGGCGTTGGGCCTGGCCAGCGCGAAGTTTAAAGCACCCTCAGGTCAGACCCTAGAGGAACGACCGAATCGGCCGTTTCTAGGGAGCCAGGCTCGTTCATCTTCTCTCTCTGCAGATTCTCCATCCGCCCTGCGCCGAGATCGTGCGATTCGGAGATGGCGGGAGCTCCCGCGGTGCAGCGAAAATCTCGGCGGGAGAGTTTGCGTCACCTCCCGCCGAAATCCCTCCCATATATACACTCTCTACCCTCACCGCTTTCAAAAAGGTCACCATTTTTCATCCACTCAAGCTCTCTGGTCTGAGCTCCCAGGTAAGCGGCGGCGACGGCTTACTCTTCACCGGCAGGCGCAGCGGAGCGGCAGGGTACGACGCGGCGGCACCTCCTCGACTCGGATTCCGCTCGTCTTCGGTCGTCTCCATCGATGGTTGTAAGTGACGAAACCTTGCTTTTTAGGGTTCATATGTGTAGGATGCTGTAGATCTGAGCTCTGTTAGTGGTCTTTGATGTTGTATCTATGATCTATCCTTGTAGCAGACGAGCTAGGTTGGGTAGATCTGTTAGATTTGATGTTAGTTCTGTACTTGTGGTAGGTTTTGTAGATCTGTTAGCTGGGATGTTAGCTGTGATGTTCATTTTGTGCATGTGCTTGCTTTGGAAGACTAACAATGGTAGATCTGGTAGCTTACTACGTTGTGTTCTCGTCATCGATGTAGAAGTTCAAGAGTGAGGACCTTAGTATGTCACTCGTCCCAATTGGGGACTCACAAATCCCTTCATACGTCGACGACTCTCAGCCTATGTCGGACTATGGCATGAACGACTCCGCGCCGTTCGGTGTTGTGCACGATGTTGTAGGCTCCTTGGCTGCGACGGTGAACCAACAGATTGCCAAGAACAAGGCCCAGGCAAAAGCAACCATGACATGGCTTCCATTCATGTCAACCTTCGTGCTTAAGCACATGACTACTCTCATCGGGTCTGGGTTAGGACAGACAAGGGTTTCAAAGATGTGCATCTCAAAGCTTGCGCCCGGGCTCTCTTTGCACATTGTGGGGCAGAGGTGACCTCAACTCAGGTGTACAACCACCTGAGGAAGTGGAGGCTGAGGTGGGTTCATGTAAGCAAGCTCAAAGATTTGAGCGGCGCTCAGTGGTGCGAGGAGACCCACACCATCATCCTCGAAGATGCACACTACACGGGCCACATCATGGTGAGCAATCTGTGTACTAACAATCTGTTCTGTTGAAACTAGTACTAACAATCCATTCTAACACACTCATATTTCAATCGTAGGATCACCCCAAGGACGCTGAGTTTCTTAACAAGCCTATTGTGAACTACGCATAGATGCAAACGATCTTCTCCTTTGGTTTGGCCACCGGCAAGTTTGCCATGTGCTCAGGTCCTCCCCTTGGCACGCCTCTGCCGGATGATGCCGACACGCAGGAGTCCGACACCGTGATCCTCGATGGTCCTCAGCCCAGGAAGGGAGATGTACCCAACCACGCCCATGGACTGAAGAGGAAGAGAGGTGCTCTCACTGAGGAAGAGATCCGGGCCTTGCCAGTATGACAGAAGCTGTGAAGGAGGTTGCCTAGGCCATCAGGAAAGCAAGCCGACGGACATGCACCCTGACCTGTACAATGTTGTCATGGACTCTGTTGGGTTCACCGAGGAGGCTCTAATGGTGGCTCTCGGTCACCTCGTCGACCACAAGGCACAGGGTGTGAACTTCGTCGGCATGGCAGAGCAGCACAGGACCCTCTGACTCAGGACTTTCCTGGGCAAGTACTACACTGATTGAGATTGCACTGTGGTGGTGGTGAGGGGTACTAGCAGCAGAAGCATGATGAAGTTGAAGTGATGATGATGTATATTTTGGCTTAGCTAGGGCTTACAAACTTGTCGTATGGCATGTATATTTTGATGAGGTGGTATATACTAACCCCTCAGATGATGGTGAACTTTCTGGTGATGGTGGTGGTAGGATGACACCCACTTTTTGATGTGGTGGTAGGTTTAACACCATAGTTGTATGATGAACTCGTGATCCTAGTTTTGTAAGTATCATGCATGTTGCAGTAGTTTTATGTTAGAGACACATTCTCATGCTTGTTCTGATGTTGATCGTGTGACTTGTGATGATGCTATTCTGTTTATGTTGATCTTTGTGTTGTTTGCAGATGAACTGGTACGTTGTGTACAGAGGAAGGCGTCCAGGAGTGTACAATTCCTGGCGGAGCTGCCACAAACAAGTGACGGGGTTCTCCAACAACAGCTATCAGGGGTTCGAAACTTTGCAAGAGGCCCAGTAGAACTACTTGAACAGCAATGAGTGTAATATCCAAAATAAAATAAAAATAAAATAATAATAATAATAATTGGACCTTGACACTCAATATTTGTGCACTTTTTTTTATATCGCAAATGTGCAATTTACACATAAATCTAGCTTCAAAGAAAAGGAAGAGTAGCACCCACGTAACCTGGAAATATCTAGGAGTATAAACCTGTGGATAAACTCAGGTGTAAGCAGACCGGCGTAACACGACTGTCGTTCTCATCCACCTCATTACTTCTCTGCCTTGAGCTGCACAGATGTCACTCTCCTAGCTATGCTCCTGACCTACAAATAGCCCCTGCCGGCGCCCATCCCGTCGCACAGCACACAGTGCAAATCGCCCAAATTTCTTTGCTTGTTCGATCTCAAAAGTGGAGACAGGGAAATGTATGGCCAGCCGCAGAAGCCCTAGTCTAGCATCATGCATGTGGATTTTTTTACAAATGTAGCCCTTGCCCAGTGTTATGGCAAAAATAGTCCACTCCCAAATTTATTGCTAAAACTGGCCTGGCGGGAGGCAGAAAAAGCAACTCGTGGCTCCTGCCGCCATGCAGGGTGGCGACAGGTTGTTCCCGCCGTGCGGACTGGCGGAAGTCACTTTCCTCCCTCGGGGTTGGCGCGATGTGGTGGGGCCTAGTGATTAGCGCTGCTGCTTAGTGCTGATCTGGTATGCATTGGGACTAGCTGAGCTAATTAATGCCTGAGCATGCGCTTAGAGAGTCCATCTAGTCACTCTCTGTCCAAAAGTACAATAGAAAAATGTGGTATGCAACTATGCATGCACCCGTATGTGGCGTTTTGTTTATATAACCATTCAGTTGTACTCTCTCTTCCTTGCTGGGCCCACATGTTGCATGCATGCAAGATTATTAGCAGTAGCAAGCGAGGCGAGAAACTGTCCAGCAAACTGAGCCCACCACATCCCGCCATTTCCAAAGGCGGAAGGAGCCTTCCGCCCACTTTCCGCCACTCCGCATGGAGGAAAGAACCAGCCGCCACTCTGCATGGCGGGAGGAGCCACGTGTCACTTTTTTTGCCTCCCGCCAGATCAGTTTTGACAATAAATTTGGGAGTAGGCTAATTTTGCCAATGACACTGGGCAGAGGGCTATATTTGTAAAAAAATCATGCATGTGTACCATAGCTTGCTATTCTAGCTCCTCCTTTCTCTCCATGGATCTGCTATTCTTGCATCAGCTAGTGGATCCAACCTCTGCGCAAGTTATGCGCTGGAGAAGATGTCCTAAGATTGTTAGATCCAGAGTTTAACGCAATACTGCTCTACTTAGTAAATGAATCAAAACTGTTTCGATTGAATCCGTACCATTACCTAGTACTAAATCCAGTAGCTAAATACAAGCTACTATTCGTGTGCGCATGCATGATTCATGATGCAAATATTCTGAATAGTTACTAAGTACTAGTACTAGTAGGTGCTGCACCCTCATTCGTGTGAGATTTCTAGCTTGCATTATATTGCTACTAGTACACGGCATGAA